>JANBPO010001371.1:12009780-12737604 GCA_024336825.1 Amorphophallus titanum | reverse complement strand
TGGAAGCGAGATCCCAGAGGAGATCTCAGCCTTCAAGACATGGTCGGAGATCGGGGATTGCTCCTCATCCTCCACAGTAGAGGTCTTCTGTAGAGTGCGGAGGGTGCGATCTTGTTCTGCGAAATGCCTCTCGAAGTCTCGGAGCCGGAGGGACAGCTCCAGTTGTCATTGGGCTGAGGGGCTGTGGGGGCACTCCTGCAGGCTGCCCTGGCACCCCTCGGGGGCATCGGTCTCTGGGAATGGTCAATGCGCTCTGGAATTCTCCCCCCTCGGGGTGGAGGAGGCTTCTTGCTCCGGAGAGGGGCGTACGATGGCCCTCCTGACCAGTTGCGGATGAGCCGTCGCCCCCAGAGGGTGAAACGGCCCCAGATAGTTTGTAAGGAGGCATCCCCACGGGGGGGGGCTCTCCCGGGGAAGTCGTGACTTCTCTTCCCAGGCAACCTGGGTCCTCATTAGATCTCCGTGTCACTGGCTCAGTAGGGGTCACGCGGATCCCTACTGAGGAAAATACGTAGTAACACGCTAAAATAGCAGGCAACAGTAGGTAAGCAACAGGCAGTAGTAAAGCGGGAAAGCTAAACTACAAAGCTGTAAAAAAAATAGAAAAGGAAGTAGGAGTAGGGAACAAGCTAAGGAAAAGGGGAAGGAAGAAGCCGTACCAGGCAATGGCTACCAAACTAACCTCGGTACCCTAAACTACTCCAAGCAAGGGCAGGAGAGTGACTCAGAGCTAACAGAGCCAGGAGTTGCCGAACTGCCGACGCAAGGAACCTGTAAAACAGACAAAAGAAACCTAGGAAAAGGATAGACAGCCGACTGACACGGATGACGGACAACACGACAAGGACGTCGTGCACACTGCCCCATACACAACTGGAACGTCGTGCAAACGACAGACACTGACCTCGAGTACAGCTACAAAAGAGCTAACGCAGAAGGTCATGACGCAGGAGAAACGCGAAGAGAACCGCGAAGAGTCACGTGTCACATGACTGGAGTACCCCACACTAGAAGAACAACCAGCTGCGTCCACTGACGTCTTATGCTATGCCTACTAGCGTCTCATCTGCTATGCCTACAGCCAGGTAGAGACCAAGACACTGTCAGAACCAGAACAATAACCAAGTCGCGAGTGACTAGACAGGGGAACGCCCGTCGACGTCAGTCCAAAACCCCTGACCACGTGTGCACACACTGGATTTTGCCTAAGCCAGGCCTCTAGCTAGTTTTCTTCCCCTGTAGGACGCAACGGTAACTACGGGAGCCGACAAAAACAAGCTTAAAAATAGTGAATCGGAAGTGCCCCACTGTAAAAGTCGTCACGCCGAAGCGTGCTGTAAGGCTACGACTAGTGAAGGCTCACAAGACACAGACTCCAAAACACAAGTGTCGAAGTACATACAGGTAAGAGTACCCTGTAACACGTACTTTGAAGCACCAAAGGCAGCACAGGAGACTGCCAACGGACTCAGGATAAGGCAACTAGACTTACAACTACAATGGCCCCTGAGTCCTATGACTCTGAGTTAGGATCGTCGCACATAGCAGGACAAGCCGCCAATCGGTCTAATCCTAAACCAGGAAAAATGACGCTCTGAGAAAATGACACACGGAGACCTGAGGGGACACCAAGAACCCTCAGCACACCTGGATATACAAATCGAGGTGGGACGGTATCTCGAAGCATCCAGAACCAATGTCTCGAATTGGACAAGGCCGTTGAGACACAACAAGGCTTCATGTTAACCACTAGGTAACCCCAGGTTAACTGGAACCTGACACAACACTGACACACAAACACATCCACCGCCACCGCAACACATGCAAACAGAACCAGTAAGGACAGGAGCGGCGGAAGATGACAACACTCTGGGTAGAGCAACTCATCAGTCAACTACTAGAGGGAAACCCAACAGTCAAGAGATAGCCGCTACATAGCTAGAGACACGGACAATGGTAGCTTCTAGATTGAGTCATTAGGGTACTATCGTAGTCTAGGAAAAGACCACATCCAGTCACCTAAACTAACCAATCCAGACAACCACCGACAGACAGACACCGCCCTAAACAAGGACCTAAAACAGACGGACACACAACACAGAATAAGCAAACGGTCAATACGGCAAACAGGACTATAACGCACCAGCATAGGGGCGCTATACCCACATAATGCACTACAGAAGGGGCATTATGCCAACCAGATCGAAAACTACAAACAGATGATGTAACGCACCAGCATAGGGGCGTTACATCAACATAACACACCAGAGAATGTGCGTTATGCTCAACAGACCAACGCACTAACAACACGAATTATAACGGACCACAACAGGCACGTTATACAAGTATAACGCACAAGGATAGGCGCGTTATACCCAACAGGCACAAAAACCCAATAATCATGGACTAGGGGCATACAACGGACCACACCCAATCCGTTATAGCCACAAAATGCATAGGGTCAGGCGCGTTCTATCAACCGCCATACCCAATCAAAACATCGGTCAACGAACCATAACGGATCTGCACCTGAGTGTTATCTTAATCATAACGCACGGGGAGGAGTCCGTTATGCAAACTGACTGACACAGTGACCCCGGGCGGGTCCGCCCGGGCCTTCCCGACTGCTCGCAAGCCCGCGCGGGCCCTCGCAGCCACGGGGGGGCCTGCCCGGGGGTGGCTGGCCCTGGGCGGGTCCCTCCATCTCTCCAAGTGGTCTAGGCCTCTCCTATAAACCCTTGGAAGAAAGGTTTTTCTCCGTTTTTGGCTGGAACAATCGTTGCATGCCGCGTGGAAGAGGGAGGACTTTCTCTTGTGCTCGTTCGTGGTCTTCCTTGCGCCGCTCGCCGAGGGGGGGGGAGCTTTCTTCTTTTCTGAGAGACGTGGTACACGCCGTCTGGACTGCGTAGAAGGTGTGCATATCACTGCTCCCGCTGTTCTTTTTTGTCGCGAGGTTGTCCTTGAGTGTATTATCCCTGGAATCACATGACCTTGGCAGTCTTCGTGGATTTACTCCGGGTTATAGCCACCCTTTTTCTGTGAAATGCATTGGGCTGAAGTAATGATTGGGCTATGGAGCCCTTGTAGAGCAGAGATACTCTGGGAGACGGCGTTATGCCGATGTCGCGACCCTGGTTTGCATGGGGAGAAATACCCAAAAAAAAATTGTATCTCATCCCAATTATTTCAGGGATTTTTTTTCGGTTGCAACAAGTGCCCCCCACGGGACATCCGTGACGGCCGGATGCGGGGGCGGATGTTCCGTGCACTTTAATATGCGTGACTTTGTGCGGTGCCCATTGATGGGCCATATCATTCGGGGTGCTGCCCCCTACATTTGGCTGTTGTCTTTGGCGTTTGGGCTATACATCTCTTCTGAATTTGCCTTTATATGTACAGCCTTTGCAGACATGGCCCGTCACAGCAGGAGCAAAGGTGCTTCACGGGGGCCGAGAGTGGTCGGGACAAACGACCACTATGTGCGGCGGACCGACCGACCGATGCCTCCTCTTCCTCCTCATCGGATTGCCTCGAGCAACTCCGAGACGGTTGATCGAGGCTATTCCTAGGTCGCTGAGGGCCCCACGGAGGATGTCACCCGCAAGGATGGCCAAGTTGACGCTGCCCGGATTAGCCAGAGGGACGGGCTGTATGCATATGACCGATCTGGGGAATATCCTTCCCATCATCCACTGGATCGACATCTTATTTCTTTTATCCAGAACTTCGTGCCGCTGGGCATGGATAGTGACGACTCTTTACTGCCTGAGGAGCGGCAACGTCTAGAGATTGCGATCCTGGCAGGCAGGGACAGCATGAAAGGCACTTGCACCTTCTTCTACCCTAGCTTTACTGAGGGGTTTGTGCAGCAGCCCCAATTTCCTGACGCAAAAAGCCCGAAGTTCTTTAAAGAGTTAGGCAGCTCCATAGTGCGAGCGGGGCCATCATCTCTTGTAGTGTGGCATCTGTCTGGGCATCACAAGGCTGCAGATGTAGTGGTGGACGGGATGTATTTGGCTCCCTTCGGTGCTAGCTTCGCCCATGATGCATATGATCACCCTTGTATATTGGAGGGGATCCTTTCATTGAAGACTCCCAATTGGTATGGGAGATGGCCAGCCATTCCCTCCCATTGTTTTCACCGGGGTGCCACAGAGTGGTTGTGGGGGATATTGACTGTTCATGGCGTGACTTTAGACAGAGCAGGCATCCGTCATGCAGTTACTGCGGCTTTATACTCCTACCCCTGTCATACGGGGTTGCTCTAGGCATTGATTGAAAGATGGAACAAGCACTGGAACACCTTTGTCACCGCCGAGGGAGAGACTTCCCTGGATTTGTGGGCTTTCCATCGGATTTCTGGGTTGCCGATTAGTGGACAAGCCTATGAGGAGTTATGCCTTAATGATCTCCATCTGTATGCTTCCAATGGAGGGGGCAAATATCTTTTGCCTTATTGCTTCAAGTATTTAATGAAGACTTGGAGTGTGGGCAAAGAAAAGACAGCAAGGACACCCAGGGTCACTCTGAATGCTTGGGTGATGTATTTCTACAGTCGCCCTTACTGCTTCTATGAGGAATTCCCCTCATTTAGTGCAACCTGGGATTAGTGCAGAGAAGTTATTATCAAATTTGCTTCCAATCCCCCTCATCTGCCGACTCCTGAACAGGGTTGTAACTCAAGAAATCTGCCAACCTTGACTAATTTGGCAGCATTTTTAGTAAGATCATGATGGCACTTGATGACGATCCATCCGGGCTTCAAAAATGTAGAGGGGGTAAGTGATGTCCCCATCACCAATGAAGTCCCCCTCGGATGTAATCTTTCATGTTTTGAATGAATAAAGGGCCCCAGACCGTAGTTTGGATTTTCTTTCTCTCACCCATATCTTTGCATTTTTTTTACATAGCTCTGCTTGTTTTCATTTATGTTCTCCCAAAATGTACGGTGCATTTATGTCTATCCTCCCAGTAGATAGGAGAAGTCACTTTCGTTTCCCTTCATCATGCACACACGACGATCCGACCCCTACCACGGTGAACACAGGCCCGGAGCTCTCTCTAGCCCATGAGCGTGGCCCCGGATGCTGCTAGCCATCAGAGGTCCAATGCAATTTCCTTCTTTTAGGCCAATAGCTTGATATCTCTCTCAAATCCTGTATTGGTATTTGGACCAATCTAATGGCCATGATGCCAAAGGGGCGAAAAACATGGGATTCAACCCCAAGATCAACATTCTGCAGTCTTTGCTCCTACAGATTTCTTCTTCTTTCTTTTCGGGAAGAAGTACATGTGCCCTGTGGGAAGGGTTCTGGGTTTACCCATTCTCATGGATATGACTCAGGATTCATGCTCATTTAAGCTCATGTGGGCTGATCCCCGATCTTTTAACTCTCTTTGACTCTTTTCTGAAGGATTTCCAATCACTCCCAGATCTCTGAGGGCTTACTTCTTTATAGCATGGCCCCCGGGCATTGTCCCTTAAAAGGGTGAATACAAATGGCCGCCTAGTCTGGTGATAGCTTAAGACCTCATCTCATGATCGAGACGGTGGCAGCCCTTGGGTCATTGGAGCCCCTTGTAGGCTAGTCCTCGGGGTGTCCGTGTCCGATTCAGGCCATAGGATGTTGCCGCTGCAGTGTGCACTTTTGGATGTTGTCGTTTCCATCCTATTGGAGGGGAGCTTGGGTCGATCTGTCGAATTGGTTGTCCTGACCCATCCGACCAACCCGATCTACCAAGCTACCCGAGCTACTGAGCTATTCGAACTATCCGAGCTACCGAGCTACCAAGCTACCCGAGCTAGCCGAACTACCTAAGCCAGCTGAGCTATCCGAGGTACCCGAGCTATCGAGCTATCCGAGCTATCCAAGCTATCCAAGCTACCGTGCTATTCGAGCTACCAGCTACCCGAGCTAGCCGAGCTACCTGAGCCAATTGAGCTATCCGAGCTCCCGAGCTACCAAGCTACTCGAGCTACTAAGCTAGCCGAGCTATCTGAGCTACCGAGCTATCTGAGCAATCCGAGCTACCTGAGCTCTCGTGGGCTGCTCCCCGATCTTCTTTGACTCCCCCCCCAATCGATTTCAAAACCACCGATTCCTTTTCGAGGTTTCCTAATCACTCTCGGATCTCTGGGGACTCGCTTCCTCATAGCATGGTCCCCGGTTGATCCTCCTTAAAGGGGTGAATATCAATGGCCACTCAGTGTGGCAACAATCCAAGTCCACATCTCGAAAACGAGATTGTGGCAGCCCATGGGTCATTGGAATCCCTCATAGGCTAGCCCTCAGAATTTCCACACCCAACTCGGGTTATCGGATGTTGCCGCTTCCGTGTGCATCCTACTGTTTCGGGGCCATCTCAGAGTTCTCTCTATGGATGCATACCCAATTCACACCCCTAATGCTCTGGGTCTATGGGTGGTCCGGTCAGATTTTTGCCAGATAACTTGAAGAACAAAGGTACAAAGAATAAGGGCATATTGACTGAACTGAAGAATTTCAAGAATGGCCCACTAAACCAACAAAAAAATCAACTAGGAACTGCTACTTAACAAACATAAGGCAATGATCAATTCAATTTCAGAAATTGCTGAACTTCGATGAACAAGATAAAAACATGATGAAGCAAAGAGCATGGTATCAGACTCCCAGATCAAAACAACGAATTTTGCATGAACACCTGCAAATAGCATGCATGGCTTGGGTATCGGTTGACTGAAATCCTTCCCCGGTCGAACGATCACCGTGGAGTCGATGCTCCACGCTGCCGAGGTTGACCATTTAAGCAGACCCCTATCCCTGGAAGGTTCGGTCGACTGAACTAAGCTTTTGGTCGATTGAACTCCCCAGAGGAATAATTACTTGCTGGGAAGGGGTTTAGAGAGAATCGATGGCGATGAGAGATATCTTTTGAGATCCTCCAAGGCCTACTTGCACTCTTGAACACAGTCGACGTGCCCTCTCTTCTCTTGTGACTTGTTGGCTTGTTTTATCAATCAAAAGAAAGGGAGACACCTTTCAGCTGCTTTATATAGGAACTGACTGAGTGCGGCGATGTGACCGATGAGGTTTTGAACATCTCTCATGTGTTCTGGTCGTTTCATCTTTGACATAGCTTTGATGTGCTCCGAGTTGGCCTCGATGCCCCAATGAGTGACCAGGAACTTGAGGAACTTGCCTGACCTCACTCCGAACATGCACTTGTATGGGTTGAGTTTCATGTTGTATCGACGCAAGATGGTGAACGTCTCTTCCAAGTCCTCTAGATGGTCGATCACATGCAAACTTTTGACAAGTATGTCGCCGATGTACACCTCCATATTATGTTCGGTCTAGGAGTCAAACATGT
This sequence comes from Amorphophallus titanum, assembly GCA_024336825.1. Taxonomy (NCBI): domain Eukaryota; kingdom Viridiplantae; phylum Streptophyta; class Magnoliopsida; order Alismatales; family Araceae; genus Amorphophallus; species Amorphophallus titanum. The sequence goes on along the minus strand of JANBPO010001371.1, from coordinate 12,730,251 downwards.
GGTTTATGAGATGCTGTTATGTGGCCCCTATGTTCTTCAGACCAAAGGGCATCCTACTGTAGTAGTACAAGTCATGATTAGTGATGAAAGTAGTCTTATCCTGGCCGCGTCCGTACATGTTGATATAGTGGTATCCTGAGTAGGCATCTAGGAAGCTCAGCATCTCGTGCCTAGTCGTTCCATCGACCAACTAGTCAATCCGCAACATTGGGAAGCTATTCTTGAGAGTAGCTTTCTTCAGGTTGGTATAATAGACGCACATACGCCACTTCCCATTTCTTTTAGAAACCAAGATTACATTGGAGATCCAATTTGGATACTGGGTTAGTCTGAGTAGTCCCGAGTACAGATTCTCACTCACTTGCTCTCGGATGATGGCCTGTCGCTCAGGGTTATAGTGTCGCCTATGTTGTTGAACCAGGTGGCATTTGGGATCTAGCTTTAGTTGGTGAGTAATCACCTCAAGAGGAATGTCAGGGAGTTCATCCTCAGACCAGGTGAACATGTTCTAGTGTACCGTCAGGAAGCACTGGTAGGCCATCTTCTCCTCCTCGGATAGTAGCTAGCCAATCCACAGGGAATGGGTCAAGTTCTTGCCCACTTAGATGAGGAAGAAGTCTTCCACTGGTGTGCTTCCGCTTGGTCCGAGTTCATCTGTCCTGACCTTTTTCTCTGGTGGGGCATCTTCTGCATTCCTCTTCTTGGTGGAGATCAAATAGCACCTGTGGGATTTCCTCTGGTCACCTCAGACTTCTCCTACTCTGTGAGGAGTGGTGAACTTTAGTGTCTAGTGATACAACGAGGGGACACCTTTCAACACCCCTAGGATTCCTCAGCCAGTTATGGTAGTGTAGCCAATCATCTTTCATACGACTATGAAGTCAGCCACAAAAGTCATGTCCCTTGGGGCAGTTCTGAAAGTGAACAGAAGAGAGATATTGATTGATCATCGTGGAGACTACTAGAGCATCAGAGTGTGGAGCGGTCATGCCTGCTAGGTCCTCATCTAAAAAGACAATGGGTTCATTGAGGCGGTCCAATGCAGGACTCCTAGGTGGGTCACGGTAGTCAGGATCGTCGTGCTCCACCTGGTTAACTTGGCAAGTATACACATGACACCTACTGGAGCTATCTCTGTCGGATGTCGACCCTCCAGAGATCATCATGATCTCTCTTCCGTTGGTCGATTATTGATGGGGGCTGGCGAGCTGACTCTTTATTATTGTCGCTTCATGACCTTAGCAATGAACTTGATGCGGGATGGAGATGCGACCTGTGACTCTAGCTCGCGGGCATCCCTAGCGAGGGATGCGTGGGACCGTGCGCGGTTGAGAAATTGGCAATGAGTCTCCGGTATCGGCTCTTCCGTGCTTATACTCGGAGTGAGTCACGGGATGGGTCTCTCTCTCCCTCTCGCAGTAGTGATAAAATATACGAGCTAGATTAACTTATCACATGCAGCGGCATATAAAATGTATGCAAGTAAAGCAAATGGCTACGAGGAGGGTGGCGAGTTTACCTCCACGCTCTGGGCATGGGAACGATGATCCCAGCCAGTTACGGTAACTCCCGGTTAAAATAATTTTACAATAGTTACAAAAGGTAATTTCTTTGCCCACTCCACGCAGGCGATCCGGGGGAGGTGATGCCGGCTTGGAGAAACTGGTAGCCTTGTTCGAGGTCTTGCGGCAAGAAGCAGCCATGGAGACCGCGATACCGATGGGTGAGGCTCTGGAGGAGGGAGAAATAGCACTGAAAAGTAGCATAGTTCCGGTGACTGAGGTAAACGCGAGGCCTCCGGGACCTCTCTTGCATCTCCTCAAGATTTCGGGTAGCTCGTCTCGATTGATGGAAGGCTAACCCCATTCTCTGTGTTTCAAGAGGAGGCAAGGCTCCACGAGGCGCGTGCTACTAGAGCCCGCAAGGCTATCGCAAAGCGGAGGGAACTAGTGAGCCTCGCGGGGGTAGGTGAGCCACAGTTGCTCTCAAAATTAGAGGTGGAGCACCTAGTGTCGTTCCTGCAGTCGGGGAATGGGCTGAAACTTATGGTTCCTCTTCCACCTCCCCGACCGCTCATGACACCCGTGGAGGACCAGCTTCTAGGGAAGACGCTGACAAGCCTCACGGTTTCCCGGGAGGAGGGAGCACAAGCGGAAAGGGCCACAGGCCCTTCAGTAGTAACATCAGATTTGGCTCTGCTCCACGCCCTTCCTCCAATCGAGAGCAGGGTGGAGCAGCCCCTCGTGAAGACGGAGTCAGGTGGTTTGGTCACAGCTCTGCCGGCTCCTCTGGCGATGGCCGGCCGGGAGTTGTTTGTTGAGGTCGGGCGCTCGAGCGACCTGGCCTCCACTCTTCCATCCTCCTCGGGCGTGGTGGATGCAGATTTATGGGTGGCTGTGGACAGCTTGGTCGAGTTTGACCCTCCAATCGTGCCCTCCATTGGCCACGCCACCTCAGACGCGTCGGTCCGACAGATGCTGCTGGCCTTGCGGTCGATGATCTTCTCTGATACTTCCCTTACATATCGGGGGGTACACACCGTGGTGTCGCAATTGACAAGGACACTACAGATGTTGGGCTGCCCTCTAGAGGAGTGGTCGCGGTGAGTCCTGCTGCTACTGAAATATGTCAACCGCCGCGAGTTCCTTGAGGCCTGGGCTCCTAGTGAATTTACCGCCATCAGTGCCCAGGAAGATGAGTACCTACGTGCCCTAGATGTGCGAAAAGGCAATGAAGAGCAGCATGAAAACGCCGTGGATGAAAGCCACCATCGTGTCAGCGCCCTCACAAGCAGAATAGAAAAGCTGAGGGGCTATCTCATCGCGGCCGAGGCCGAGCTGGTTGAAGCTGAGGCGGCGGTGGTCAGAGAGACTGAGGAACTTGCCATTGCCAGGGTCGAGACAGCATCTGTGACATCTGAGCTAACACGTCTCGAAGAGTAGAGGAACCGACTGCGTGACATGGCGAAATTCCCTTGCATCAGGATTCTTCCTCTCGAGGAAATCTTCCGAGGAGTAGATTGAGCGTCCTCCCCTCCCTTTTTATTGACATGTTTTATTGACATGTAAAGCAGGGGTATGCCCCGAAGCATATGTAGCCTTCCCTTTTTTGAAATAGAATACCATTCGCACACATACTTTTGCATGCTGGCCCATGACTCTTTCCTTCTTTCTTCTTTTCTTCCTTCTTTTTCTTTTGCTCCTCGCTGAGATGCGAGCTTGCGACGGTGGTTTGGTCTAGGAGCGCTTCAGTTGGGTTGGCAAAGGCGCATAGGAGAGTGCTCGCCTCCCCAAGGGAGAGGCGAGGGGATCACTCCACCATGCGAGCCTCGCGGCCCCACTGAGCGATTTCATGAGGAAGATGGACCCAAATTGGTTGACCCGACCTCGGGGGATGCAGAGAAGGGTTTGTTGATCTAAATGACTTAGACAAAGGGGTCCAGGTCAAAGGGGTACATTCGTCACCCGAGGGGACGGAGAGAAGAGTTTATTGGTTCAAATGACCCGGACGGGAGGTCCAAGTCAAGAGAAGGTATTCGTCACTTCGGCCCAAGAGGGGTCTAGACAAGATATTCATTCGTCGGTGTCACCGGGGTGGCAGAACTGACATGGTTTGTTTATTTCTTGAGCTATTCGTCGGCACTGGGCCAGCGCTAATGCAAATGGGGACTTATTTCCTTATCCCAGACGTAAAGTCTAGGTCAGGTGTTCATTTGTCGGTGCCACCAGGGTGGCAGAACTGACGTGGTTTGTCGGTCTCTTTCATCCTCAAAATTTAAGGACCAACAAGGGTAAGGCAGGGAAGAACAACCTGACAATTACAGACACAAAACACGAAAAACATGGTTCAGAGGAACAACGTCAGGCTGTTGTCACGGATACATGCTCAGGAGTGCGCACGACCACCAGTGAACACAAGTCTGACACCTCTGAAATAAGACAACGTCGTTTACGTCTCACAAGGCAAGAGACACGACTGCTAGAGTAAACAACACCGAAAAATGAATCGACTGAAGCAACAGAAGCGATAGGCACAACCAACATCAGCTTACACAAGGAAATATAGTCCTCTCAGTTGACAGCCTGACGACATCATCGGCTCCAGTGCCAGACAGGGAGCACCAGGCACATAGGACGCCAATGACGATTACACGGGGGAATGATAGCAAAATCACTAACATTGGACCACACACAGCATTAAGTCAGTCCTCACTCAGACATCGCATCTGATCGAGTTGTGGACTACTCCACCGGGAAAAGGAGCACAGCAAGCTACTGACAAGATAATGGTCCAGCACATAAACGCAGAATCGTACGAGAACAACACTTACAAAAATAAAAGCTAATGACAGTAACACTTGCAGGATTCCAGCTCCATACAACACACAGAACCACATAACACATTGCAAGTAGGGTCGTATCAAGGCGCTCGGCAGCTGAGTACATGTCTACAGGGAGCGAGTCATGCATCAGGCCGTTCTCCAAGGAAAGACCCATAATAATTAAAATCTATCGCAAAATGACAAGGGACACCACAATCTCAGGGAAGGCATCTCAAGGACTACGAACACGCCTCGAGAGCACAACACCCACGAGAATGAATGCAGAGTAAAGGGTACTTTATCAGTAGGGAAGCCGACGATTTCCCCAACACTCGCAAATGCCAACACTAAAACCAGAAAGATGACCGACAACAACACGGTCACGACAACGTCTAGGCATATGCAGCTGAGACGGAGTCACATCGAGAAGGAGCAATTCTCTCAACCAAGCATAATTGTTCGAAAAGAATCCTAAGCTCGTGGGTCATTAGCCCACACGCTTTCGCTGTGCACTCAACAATGCACGAAGGCATCAGAAAGAACTTCGGCCTTCGCATCTCAGTACACACTAGGCGTCATTGCAATCCCAAAAAATCGTAATGTAACACGCCTCGAGCACTGATCCAGCGAGCAACCGAACAGAAAAAGCCTAAGTGCAATGGAGAAGAGCACCAGCTTCAGCACAAAGCATAAGGAAAAGTACTAATCTCGGCCTACCTTTGCATCCTGCAAATGACAAATGAGCCTCACATCACATCGGCCGTTGGACACGGCACGATGAAAATGCGGTACGTAACAGCTCTCGACACGAAAATTAGGTCCAAAGCCACGCAACCGTAAAATAAGGAGATGATCAGGTTCAAATTAAATTGTCCACACTTGAGCAGACACAGGACAAGGAGGCACAGAAATGACAATTCCAAGGCCAACTTCACAATGAGACCCACCAAACAACATGGGAAGCATCGAGCTCACTAACAGAAGCTCACCAAAAAGGGAAGAGCCTAGTTCGCTCAAGCAGCTTCTCAGCCAAATTGGTCCAATCGAGCACTTCAACTTCAACAGAAGCGAAACACGTCAGGAGCTGACCGGATTTAAGCTGGGGCGACCAACATATCGTAATAATATGTACGGCCATCACCACAACTCGAATGGTCAACAGCAACCTGAGCAATTGACGAAAATCAAGCGACAAAGAACTGCGAATCTAATACCAGCGAATCCCAACTAAGAATGGATAAGCCAACAGGAATAACACTAAGGAATTCTTAAAAAGCACAAACAGCATAAAAGATAGCCGTCGAGTAATAACACCGAACATTCTATGAATCCAGATAACCTGATGCAATAAAGGAAGAGTAGAATCAACTACTCCACCGAAACATGCGAAGCACAATGTAAACTACTACATAGGGCTGTCGACCCTGCAGGTGACAAGCCACTGAGCCCACACAGAGAAACAGACTTCTACGAATATCACAGGCGATAAAGTAATCAAGCCACGTTAGCCTAGGATCCACCCACGAATCCTGCCAACGTCCACCTCATCCATCATTTCATCACGTTCTAGAAGAACTGCCACCTAGGCAGAAGTAGAAGGAAATAAGAAAATAAGCAAGTAGGGGCACCCTTCTAAGGGTTCACCTCGGGTACATCGACACGTGCCCCAGTCTCACCGGGATCACGTGCATCTATGGCTCCAGCAGGAGGCGAGTCCTCGTCCAAATCCACCACCTGGCCTCCCGCCATCGAGACGTCTGCAGGTGCTCGCTCGCCCGTGCTCGGCCCCAGCACCGACTCCTCTGTGCCCGCACCATCAACGTCAGGCTCCCCCTTACCATCGTCAGCCTCCAGGCCATAAGGAGTCGAGGGAGGAAGAAGAGGCGAAGCCACATGGCCAAAGCTCCCCGCTGTGGCCTTCACAGCGGTGCTCCAGCCCTCTCAGAAGCCATGGTCACGAGTCGGCCCGTAGAACTCCAAGGCCACTTCCATCAGCTCATCTCGGTAGGCCGAAGAGGAGCGGAAGCACTCCACCGCTTCCTTGCCCACAGTCGACATCGAGGAGCGTAGCGCTGCTAGCTCTGTCTCGGCCTCCCGAGCACAGTTTCCATGGCTCGCTCCTCGACTGTGTCAGCTCACTCCTAGAAGGAGTCTCGATCACGTTCCATCCCAGTGAGGGCTAGTCCTTGCTAGACTGACTGCTTGTGGACCTCAGCGTAGGCCGCCTCGGACCCCTTTAAGTGCTCCTCGATCCCCGCCTGAAGATCATGGCTGGACTCTAGCATCCGAGTGAGACCCTGGGAATGACACCTCCACAAGCCAAAGGCACTGACGACCAGACACGCACTCCTCGAAGCCACCACCATCAGCTCATTCTCGGCCCCAGGACCAAACTCACTGGTATGCTCATACCATTGCGTACTTCTCCCCATGAGATCGATGATCGTGGCAATTCCGGACAGCCCAGATGTCAAGTCCCCGGGCGGTGAGGATTGACTACGCTGAGGAGATCCCGACGGAGAAGAGACATTGGCGTCATCAGCCGTTGGAGCCTTGCCCTTGTTTTGCCCCCGTGCCATGGGGACTGATGCAGAGGCAGCGACCACCGACTCCCCAGCCAACGGTGACGGCGGAGCCCCAGAAGAAGGCGGTTCAGATGGCGGAGGGGGCGTGATATGACTCCGAGCAGGGGTGGAAGTCCCCGCTCTTTTCCTCGCCCGATGCTGGGTGTCCAACGTCGCTAGGTCATCATCGGTCAGGGGGGGGCGGCTGCCACCGGCACCCGAAGTGCTCGACACACCACCTCGGCCGCGAGGCACTTCTTCAGAAGAAGAAGAACTAACTTGAGGGACTCCCCTACGTGGAGGCATGACTACGGAAGATGGGAGACACAAGGGAAGGAAGAATTCTCACCGGGCAAGGGAGGAGGATGCCTGCGACGAGCACGACAACCAGCGAAACACAAATGGAGGCTGCGGGGAGACCATGCAGTCACCCTTATAACACCCACGATGGGTCGGCGCCACCTTTCGCGAGGCAGGTGAAAAGGCGCCTGCCGCAACGTCAGGGAACCGTTCGAAGCCCGCGCTCCCAGAACACGACAAGACGTGAGTCATGATTGCCAGCGCGGCTTCTGTCACCGCCAAAAACGTCTTGCGCGCCAAGTCGGCCCCGAAGCTTCCAACACCCACGATACGAGGAGTCCAACCTCGGGCCTCGTGCTCCGAGAAAACTCTCCTGATCGACTCTCTGTCCCCTACAGAGTGCTCGACGACTGAGAGTAGGGGGGAAGTGAGGAGGGTAAATCCGGTTTGACCCAGGAATGGCCCAATAACGACAGGCCCACGATGGATTGCTCACGAAAAGTCCTGCTAAGGAACGGGCACACGTGCTCAGCCCAACAAGAGGAAGTCCGGCCCAGAAAAGTATCAGATTTTACAATGCGTAACCGCTACGGCCCAAGCGCAGTTATCGTCAGAGGACTCTCCGGCGACCGACCGTTGTCCCCACGACGTCGGCCTTGACCCCATAACGGGCGAGCACGCCCCATGAGCGCCGCAAGACTCGCCCCGGGACCAGTCAACGCCGGGATAATCGCCCTCCAATGAGAAATTCTCGCCGCTATAGCGGAGAAACGTTACTCTACTACGGACGCCCTTCCCTATCAAGGGATGAGGCTCCTCGCTCCAGGACAACCCACAAAAAGGATCCGAAAGATTCCAAAAAGGATCCGGAAGATCTAATAAAGATCCAAGAAGACCCTTTAAGGATCTAGGACATTACATCCTCCCCACCTTTAAGAAATTTCATCCTCAAAATTTAAGGAACTAAGCAAAGGAGAAGTAGGGAAGAACAACCCTACGACACTAGCATGAATCCCGAGAAACACCACTCAGAGGAACACAGTCAGACCATAATCACAAGCACACGCTCGAGACCAAGCACGGCACAAGTGAACACAAGTCTGACACCTCCGAAGCAAGGCAACGTCGCTTACGTCTCATAAGGGAAAGAGACACAACCATGCCACGGCAACAGATATCGAAGAAATAAAACGACAGACACAGCAAGCATCAGCTTAAACAAGGAGGCATAATCCTCACAGTTGACAACTCAACAACATCATCGGCTCTAGTGCCAAAGGTAACAGAAAACACCTGGCACACAGGACACCAACGACAATAGCACTGGACCATAAACATAATCAAGCCAGTCCTCACTCAGATACTACATCTGATCGAGTCGCAAGCTAACTCTACCAGAAGAGAAGAGTACAGCAAAGCTGACCGACAAGATCACGATCTACATAGTGCCAAGACAGATATACAAAATCATAGAGAAACAACGCTAAAACAACAACAATGGCAGCACTTGCAAGATCCCAGCTCCGTGCAGAATACAGAACTACGGAACACAACTACAAGCTGGGTCACATCAAGGCACAATAACAGCTGAACACATGGCTACAAGGGATTAGTCATCTATTGAGTAGCTCACCAAGAAAAGACCCACGGCAACGAGAAAATGACAATCTCAGAAAATGCATCTCAAGGACCATGACAATGTCCTGAGAGCACAACACCCAAGAAAGAAAGCAGAGCAGAGGGTACTCAATCAGTAGGGAAGCTGACAGATTCCCCAATACTCACAAATGCCTATGCCAACACCAGAATGACTCCAGCACGACATGGCAAAAGACAACGTCAAGGCACAGGAAGCCAAGATAAAGTCACATCAAGAAAGATAATTCTCTCGACCCGTGGGTTATCAACCCACACGCTTCCGTTGCGCACTCCAACGACATACACAGGCATCAGAAAATACCTCGGTATTCGCATCTCAACACACTCCCAGTGCTATCGTAACTTATAAGAATCACAAATAGCACGCCACGAGTACTGATTCTGCGACCAACCGATCACAAGCAACCCAGGTGCAAAGAAAGAGAGCACTAGCATCAGCACAAAGCATAAGGAGAAATGCCAATCTCAGCTTACCTTCACGTCCTGAAACGATAAATGAGCCTTCACAACACATCGGCCGCTGAACACGGCACGACAAACACGGTGCGTAACAGCTCTTAACACCATAATGGAGTCCAAAGCCAAGCAACCGTAAAACAAGGAAAAGATCAGGCTCAGAATAAACACTGTCCACACTTAAGTAGACACAGGACAAAGGCACCACTAAGACAGTAATTCCAAGGCCTACCTTGAAAAAGACTCCACCAAACGGGAACGAGAAGCATCAAGCTCACCAACAGAAGCTCACCAGGAAGGAAAATCCTAGGTCGCCTGAGCATCTTCTCAACCAAGGAATCTAATCGAGCACTTCAACAGAAGCAAAATGCATCAGGAGCTACGCAGACTCCAGCTGGGATGACCAAAATAACGTAAGAACATGTATGGCCAACATACCAACTAGAAAAGTCAACAGCAACCTTAACAAATGACAGGAAAATCTCAAACAAAGTACTGCAGACTCAAGCCTTTCGGTGAACTCTGCCAAGTACAACATGATCGAGACAGACATCACGATAAAAAGAAGCACCTCATCACATCCTGACGAGAGAAAAACCCATCTAGCACAGTGCTAACACAGCACGCACAAGACGACACACGGAAAACAAAGCAATCAAAAATCGTGAAACCTAAGCCAGTGAGTGACTGTACTGGACTTTCAAGACTCTAGAAATTGTATATCTCATATTCTCATGTACTTCACACAACAATGCTCTGATACCAACTGTGATGACCCGGATCCCGGATACCGGATATACCCGATAGGACTACCGAGCAAGTCGGATACTACTTGGAACCCATGAAGCCCAGGGTTCCAAAGGCTCGTCAAGGAAAAACACGTGTAAACCGTAAAATACTCTCCGGGACTCCCGAAAGGGATCCGAAACCCACGGATCCTGATCCAAAAAATATCCAAAAAATCTGGAGCATTATAGCCCTCCCCCCTTATAAGAATTTCATCATCAAAATTTAAGATAAGCACTAAGCCACAAGGGGAGAACGCTTGAACCAATTGACGACACCGTTAGAGCCCCAACTAGACCTCGATACTCGTAAAATCATGATCCTGAGAGACGCGACCAGACAATGATCACGGGCAACGTCTTGCTCACCACCCAACACACATCAATCATCAGAGCAGGCACATGCAAAGGTGTATAAGTCTGGCGTCACCTCAGCCAACACGAAAGCCAACCACGGCATCGCTGCCACCACCCCGCTCACCGAGGAAACGCAATCCTTACCACGGAAACTAATCCACCGGTCAACGCTCATGCTCGACGGACCAACCAAATGCCAGCTTCACAACCCGCTGACTGATCTCACGCCCTGCACTAGGGGCAACCAACACTGAGCTTCCATCAGCTTACAGCTGGCAAGTCAAACACTTATAACAGCACCGGACCAACTCTGCTAGAAGATAAACTTCTAACAAACTCCCAGATCTAGTTCCGGGAAAAAGCACATCTCATGATCGGCCACCCAAAAGCCTCGCTGGCATACAACTCACGCCATTCTCGAGCCCCAAGAATCAGCATCTTCTGTCTGTGAAAGACTATCTACCGGTCACCAGACACTCGTCAATGGGGAACCTCCACCAGCCCAACAGACACGATCCAAATTGCAACAAGCCATCCGCTGACCTTCCATAGACCATTATCACATCTCAAGCCAATCCTCACCTGGACACCGCATCCGATCCGATCCTCACGCCAACTCTACCCTCTTGGGGGAGCACGACGAAACCAAATGATAGGATTCCACAATCCTCGATCCTCACGTCACTCGACTTAGGCTTACAGGGAAATCCTCCCTTGCTGGTCACAGACCAAGGATCACCATATCTAACGCCAACGTCCCACCAAGGACCTCCGCACACAGGCACCGTCCCTTATCCAATTGAATCCTATCTCGTTTCAACTACTCTAGATGGATGCCTACCAATCCTCAGCTCCGCTCTTACCACAGAGCCACAGGGACAACCTCCTACAATCCACAGCACACTTCTCCAAAACTGACAAGTGTCGCCTGCTACCACAGCGAGCTGGACGATAACGCCGCGACTAATGTACACGGGTCCCTAGGCAATACGCATCTTACCATGGTCGATCACTCAGTCAACCTCACCAGCCGCTCACGGCCACCAACCGGGACCCATAATCTGTCAGAGGTCACTTCTCCAAAACACGATCTCATCCGAGGACACAACTTCCACACCAGTCAAGCACACAGCTTACCGACTCTGACCATCATGTCCTCGACCACTGCCAGACGATATCTTAGAAATCTCATCCCAACCTAGCACCAACTGCCTGACACGACTTCCAACGTAAGAATAGGGTAGTCATGCGGCAACCTTGTCGAAACATTTTCCCAACTCTCCATCCTGCCAGTGCCATAAGTCAAAATGCCGCAAGCAATGGCACGGCAACAACACGTCTCACACAGCCCGAGACAATCTCACACCGAGGAACCAATCCTCCGACGCTCTACTCATCCTCGGGAACCCACCGTGGCAACCTATACCACGAGTTCTCACATGAACCGCCCAACTGGCACTCATCGTTTTGGAATAGCGCCAACACACCCTTACACACCAGGGAATGAGCATCGCTTCTCACAACCAGCCATATTGCCAAACACAAGACGCGTCTCGCACGGACTTCATGGCACACACGAGGAGGCCAACCAATCTGGACACATGATGCAAGGTAGCAAACTTAGCAAAAGCACGATCCTCTCCAACCGAGGAGAACCCAATCATGCCTCCGACAAATCAGGTGACAACTCCAGGCTTGACCTGACCTCAGACCTCGCACAAGCTGGGAATCGCACCTTCTAGCAAAATAGATACCACCGTCAGGTCAGTTCCGCTGACCTCACCTGCCAAGTGTTCCATCGGACCACATTCGCAGAACCTCCCGATGCACCACCATCGGAGTCCAGTTTGTAATTCGAATATTTGAAATATCAATAAAGATTGTGTTAGCCATGTTAATGGGCCCTAAAGTCCGGTGTCTTATGTTTGCTCTGATTGTTCGCGACTGTTACACTGTCACGTTCCGAACTACACGTTCCGCTGCTATCGGTTCGGGGAGTGATAGCTGCTCCCTGAAGCTGAAAAGTAGCAAGCATGACTTTTTCATCCTTCGTGCATTCCATTGAACGAAATACTCACTCGGTTGCATCAAGCCACACTCTAGCTGCATCAGGATCTGCTTGACCTTCATAAGTCGGTGGGTGAAACAACAGAAATTCTTTTAGTGCTCTGCCACGGCCACTAGGCAAATCATCTTGAGGAGTAGGATCAGGTTGAACTTAATCTGAAACAATCGCTGGAGGAGATGAGGTACCACTTTCCTCTCTTGGAACGCGACCTCGACCTCTTCTACGAGGCGGCATTTTGAGCTAGAAGAAAACACGCAATAACAAAAAATCCATCAATAATTACGAAAAACATCCTAAGCCAGTAATAGATGACTCACATGGACTTGTTCTGGACTAGTGCCATTTCAATTCCTTATACAAATCCTCAACACTGCTCTGATACCAACTGTGATGACCCAGGAGATCCGGATACCGATAAATCGATATCATCGATTTACCGATACCAAGAGCTCAGGGAAGCCACCCAAGAGGCTGATAAGGCCCCGTAAGGGTTAGGAAGTGTTGTTGAGGGGATGCATAATGAATGGAAATTGCACGTGCGCGATATTAAGTAAAGCAACAATTTAAACTTTAATGCCTAAGTAATTTAAACATATCAGAGTGATAAGCATATATAATAGTCTAGATTCACAAATGAACAAGTCCGACATCTAACCAAAGTCCAAATGTACAACTACACGGGACATACTCTGGCCAAAAGTACAAGAAAGGGCTATAACAGACCGACAATGCGACTACTGCTGGCAGCTAAGGATGGTCACCGAAAAATCGAGAAGCTCCGAGGGACGGCTGTCGCGGCTCACCTGAAAGAAGAAGGGTGAGTCACAGCCAGACTCAATAGGGGTCACGTGGATCCCTACCTCGCAACTAAACATGCAATCATGTAAAGGCAATTAGAGTATGCATTTAAGAAAATAAACATGTATTGGCATAATTTAAACATAATTATAGTAAAGTTGTAAAACCTATCTAAATAGTTTCGAACAGCTAACTATATGCCAATTTAAATTAAATATAAGTGTCAGGAGCTAAATCTACCAATAGAATAAACCTTAGCTAACCAAGTGATAAGAGAAAGAAGAAAAGAGGTGACCACTAGAAAGTAGAGAGCAGATGCATCCACTGACGGATTATACTACGTCTCAAGTAACTCGCAAGCCTGGGAGTACGACAAGCGAGAGGTGTAATAGTACCAGAACTAAGTACTAGTCAGAGTAACACTCGTTAGTGTCAGTCCAAGCCTTTGACCACATGTGCACACACTGACTCGTGCCTAGAGCCAGGTCTCTAGCTAGTATTCCCCTCCATAGGACGCTACGGTTGGACTAGGGCCCACGGAACTAGCTTAAAACTCGTGTGACGGGACTACCCCTCCACCTCTCCTAGGTGGGCCGACACTAAGGCCATTGGGCTACGACTAGTGGTTCCATCACAAGGAAAGATAAAGTAACTCTATCGGGATGTAAAGATGTGTCACAGTTTATAAAATAAGTTAAACATGGTGAATATGCAGCAATTAAATACATAATAACATGAATATGCTAATAATAGAATTTACATGAATTAAACGAATGGGACACGGTCACTCAGTGACTGGGCGGTCGGTCGACTGGCCGCTCAATGAGCCTGAACGGTTTGATTGGGGCCGTTCAACTCTAATGATATGCAAGGCTCTGAGCATTACGCGGTCAGAGGTCAGCCGTTCAATGGACGGGACGGCCTGCGACTGACCGCTCAGGGCATGAAGGGTTCCTGGGGTGGTCAAACGACACGCTGTGCAATGGGATTGAAACAGACCAAGGTTCGCTGTTCAATCATCATTGCCTTACTGTTTACAGGGACTGCACGGTCAGGAGTGTACCGCGCTAAGGGCTAAACGGTCCATTGTGGACCTTTCAATGGTCTTACACGGTCTGGAGTGGACCGCTCACTACAGAACGGTCGCGGAGTGGCCGCGCCATTACCACAATGACGGGAACGGGACAATCTCGGTGGAAACCCCTCCCAGTCGGCTCGAAACGACGAGAAACAAATTTCTAACTAACCTGCCCAACTCCCACAACCATTCCACAGCTATGCATGCCATCAAAACTTAAAGACGATGTCCATGGAATCAATTTCAAGAAAATAGGCTAAAATATACTAACATGGTATATTGCACAGAAAATGAGAAAAATGGCATCGGACGGTGACGCATGGGGTACCATCGTGATCCTAACGAAGTGAGGAATCCATCCCCCTACCTATTCCGTGACGAGGCTGGCGTTCCAGTGCCGAACCACCGAATGGAGTCACGTCGATCTTTCACCCGTACCCGCCTCCACGCTCCACGGATCGAGACAAGGTTAGCATCAACGCGATCCTCGCGTTGAGACCTTCCCAGCAGTACCCTCCATGTTGTGTCTCTGTGGTTTTGATGATGTCAATATTCATAAGTCACTCTTTTATAATGAATATATTCTATCCTTACCTATATGCAATATTCATATGTCACCCCTTGATATGCCTCTGAGGTTTTGATGCCTTCATGGTGCTGTTATGATCTCTAATGTGTTAAAGACAAAAGCCAATGCAAGACAACCTACTCAGGTCAAAGATGGCAAAACGTCAATTGTTTACATTGATCATGTTTACAACTGCACTTGAAAGGTCTGTGGATACCTTGTCTGCCAGTCAGGTGAGGCATGCTCATTTCAGTTTGTAAGTACCAAGGACTATGCTAGGTCAGCATGTTTGAGTCTGTCCTCATTTGCATTAATCATGAAGGTGTCCATGCTTATTGTTCGTCTGCTCCATATAGTCTGTGCACTTCGTTTGCTTCAAGCTTATCACAATCTAAGTCCATGCACATATAGTCTGTGCACTTCGTGTGCCTCACTGCATTCTAAGTCCATGCACATATAGTCTATGCACTTCGTTTGATTCACTACATTTTAAATCTATTGCACTTAAAGTCCATGCATGTAGAAGTCCGTGCATAGTGTTCATATAAAGTCCATGCACTTTTCCTACGTCACAAATGAAGTCTGTGCATGTTTCCCTTGAAACAAAGTCCGTGCATGTTTCATGTAACTAAAGTCCGTGCACAATGTTCCTTCCAAGTTTGTGCACAATGTTCCTTCAAAGTCCAAGCACATTGTGCTATCCAAGTCCGTGCACGTCTCTTTTAAGCATAGTCTGTGCATTCTTTGTTCAGAACAAAGTCCACGCAAATCTCTCAAAGCAAGTCCGTGCACATATAGTCAGTGCACTTTCTTTTACTTCACTGAATTGAAAGTCCGTGCATGTTTTTAGTTTGTGCCACACTAAGTCAATGCACACATAGTCCATACACGTTGGTCTAACAAAGTCTGTGCACTTTGTCTCATACTAAGTCCGTGCACACTTCCAAACCAAGTCCGTGCATATCTGATGTGACATCACCTTGGGGGTGGTAGCCACTCGACCAAAAGCCCCTTGGACCGATCTATGCAAGCAACCGAGCCGAACGGTAGATTCACTCAAGCGGGTTCACCCGCGTCGCACACACCTGGGTCCATAGGTGGACCGGCGATGAGGGTGAGGGTCCAAGGTTGGCCCTTGAGGCTCCAAGGGCTTGGTTAGCTTAGTATGGACCCCCTAAGGGCCTGGGATGCCCAATCTCGTGGGCGATCAGCACACCAAGGGTGTGGGATGTAAGGGATTGCTCTCGCCTCGCTCCACGGTGGTCACTCGATGTACGGAAAGTTGGAACGGGCACTCACTTGCCGTCCGACAGACAACCAGAAATAATACTAAGCTAAGCACTGATAAAACCAGCAGAGGAGAGTGACCCAAAGCTCATCTGATCGGCGTGAAGACGTCGATCCCGGCCGGAGACGAGGGCGAGCGGGGAGTGTGGGTTCCCCGCACACTGTGCCAATGTAGCTTCCCCTGTTCAGATTAAACAAGCACTACTCCCCACACAGGGGGGTTGGACTAGGGGAGGGGAATTAAGGATTACATCAAAACTACCTCCACACAGGGAGGGGCTCTAAGCCGGCCAGGTGGGGAGGGGAGAATTGCTAAGTCAGTGCCGGAAGTTCACTTCGCCGGTTCTGTCCAGTTCTGGAACGACAGGACAGGGGGTCGATGCAGATGCCGTTGCGCATGCCCTCGAACTCAGAAGTCACCGAAATTGGTGCCGGTTCATCGCTATCAGACCCTGGTACACTGGAGAATTTTCGTGGATGGACCCATCATCGCCACCGACCGGGGTGGCTCCTGGAACAGGCTCTCTATGCTCTGGCTCAGGCTGATCCCAGGGTGTAGCAGTAGTTGGTTGTAGCCGCCACGGCCACTCCCAAAGTCTGAACATGGAGGGACCAAGTCAAGGATGACTGTGGACGAGTCTTCTTCATGCAGCAACCAGGGGGAGCACCAGACGATGTCGGGGCAGAGAGGGGGAGCCCATTGAGTGGGGAGGGGTCGGGTCTGGTCCTAGATGACCTGTTCTGCACACCTAGAGGAAGAAAATTGGTAGATGCTCCTCCGGATGCCGAACAGGATGTCGCCATTTGCTGATGGAAGCTGATTGGTTGATATCTAAATCTTGAACTTGCATAATTATTAATTAGCAAGGAACGTGACGACTATTTGCAGGGTCGTTCGAAGGAAATAGCGCCCTATATAGGGGCACCCTTTTATTGAAACCTGAAAAACCAACAGAAAACTACTGAAAACGTTGCTGAAAGAACTATATGCATGCACATGCTCTAGGATTTATTAGATTGGGCTAGTACTTGAGAACACCTACCTTAAGGGTCGATCTGGTTGAGGAACAGAGAAGAATCGAGATAGAAATATGTGTCTGCAACTAGGATCCAGCAGGAATAGAGAGAAGATAACTGCAATAGAGTAGATAATAGCGAAGACTCTGTTTGTCAAAGAAGCAGCTTTAGCAACAAACGACAGTAGAGGAAGAAGCAGCTCTACTTCCTCTGATGTAGAGACAAACAGGGATAGATGTTCGTGTTGCTTCGGCAGTGTTGATGAAGGAGAAACAGACTCCTCAAAGTAGTAGCAGGGAGACTTCTTTTCTCGTCAGGGAAAGAAGCAGTTATCCTGAAAGAAGGAAGAACCAGGACCTCTTATCTACGTAAATCAGAGAAGAAGCAATTAACCGAGAAGGAAAACACTGGAGGTAGATGAAACAGTAGCTGGTGTTCGATCAATGGGGTAGGGTATTTATAGAGAAACCTACTGGGGATTTAGAGTTTGAACGGGATTAACTTTTCCCCCACGTAAGAATCCTATTAAAATCAAACTTTCCTACCTATTAATCCTTCCAGATCAATACCTTCCCTGATAGCATCTGGCTTCCTAGTTCGAACGAAACCCTGTAGTCAAAATTTCCATATTTTCATTCTGTAGGAAAATAGTTCCCAGGGGAGGGGCGCTCTTCAAGAAATGGTGCTTGATCAATGGGCGCCCTTCATTGTGCATAGTCAGTGCGCCGTGCAACAGGTACTATTTTCAGTCTTGAAGAATAGCTCCTTTTATGAGGGGCCACTACTTCATTAAATGGCGCCCATTCAAGGGGTGCCCTTTCCCCTTGGCCCTTTTGGGTTTTAAGGGTAAGGCCCCTTTGTGCATTATGGTGTTATGGTCCGAGCTCTGGTTAAATTTTTATCTGGGTTGCTACACACACAGGCAAACATGCATCATGCATAATGTATATAAGCCAAACTAGCTACTTCTCCCCCTTTGGCATCATCAAAAGAGGGAGGGGTTACAAGAGTAGTGGACTAAAAAGTAACACTAAGGGATGTAAGACAGCTACAGAGTAGGGTGATCTGGAGTCCCGTCGCCATCATCATCATCAGAGACATCATCCTCATCCTCAGAGGCATCATCAGCAGCATTAACTAGAGGAGGAGGTGGAGGTGGAGATGGAGGAATATGGGTTTCAATGGAGTGCAGAAGATGATCAATGTGAAGAAGGCAGTGGTTGGTAGTCCGAAAATCCTGGTGAGTGTCCTCGTAGCCTATGGTGAGAGAGGCCACATGGGTAGAAAGGGTGTCCAAGGCGTGGGAGAAGTATCCATCTGACCAGTCATTGTGTCCATGAAGATGTCAAGCTAGCCAAGGGATGTGTCGATCTAGCCAAAGGATGTGTCAAAGCGACTCCCAAGTTTAGAAATCTGCCCCCCAAGGGTATCCACGTGTGTTTCTAAGCCTGAGATACACCTATCAAAAATCTCATAGTCTCCCCAAGTGGGTTGTCCAGCACCCTGAGTAGAGGATTCCCCATGATAGAACTGTGGAGGCGGTGGCATATCCGGATCTATATGTGGAGGAGAGGGTGGCTACTCCTCAGGCTGAGCGGGAGGTGGAGGTGGTGCGTGAGCATCTTGTTGTTGGTGCACCTCATCTTCCTCATTGTCAGAATCATCTCCATACATTCTTACATCTCTCCTCAGTTCTCCATCCGAACCCCAATAATATCCAAAATCACTGAACATCTTGTGCTTGTTGTAAATATCACTGTGTCTGACTTCTATGAAGACCTCATCAGCCAATGGAATTCCAGCATAGGTAAAGACTCCTGTCAATTGGGATGCATATGGCAGAGAACGTCGCCTTTGGGTGCGGCATGAATAAATTAACTCTGTCATCAGACGACCCATATTGATAGTCACCCCATTTATCACATGATAGAACAGAAATCGTCTGAGGGGCAGGAGGGGAGTAACTCCCCATAGGTAAATGGGCAAGGGTGAGGGTTAGAGGCCCCAAGAAAAGGGCCACGACAAGGGAAGGAGGCTCACACTGGGGACCAAACCAACTGGAAGAAGAGGAAGAAGAAATCAAACACATACATCAAGGCATACATTAAGCACGGTGGCAAGAAACCCAAGATGGGGGGAGTTTGCATTCATGGAGATCGGTGACCATGGCCGGCCATAAGCATTACAAAATACATGAGGGAGAGGGAGAAGAAGGGATGAGTAGAGGGAATAGGATACAATGGGGAAAAGGGATGGAGCATGAGCTTGTCCCCCTTTTCTCTTCTCTCTTCTCTCTTTTCTTCTTCTCTTCACATAGGGGGCGGTGGTCGCAGCAGTGGCCCCCTCTCTCTTCTTCTCTTCCTCTTATTCTCTTATTCTCTTCTCTCTATGGCAGGCTCTGCTCGTCTGTGTGTGTGCCTCTCCTCCCTGTTTACCGGATGAGAGGAGTTTTTATACTGCACATGACGGGAGCGCCCGACCGGGAGCGGTGAAGGAGGGAAGCGACGGGCCTTCAATGCGATTTGACTTCGTCCGTCCTCGGTGGCAGGAGGGTAGCTTGCATGCCACCTTCTCCATTCGACATCTCAGTGAACCCATTGTGTGCCAAGGATCTATAGGGCGTGGGCATTAGATTGCATCTGCTGGATGCACCGGGTAGCGTAGTTCAGGGCGTGCCGCTGGAGGGCTAGAACAGTGTGCCGCTGGCAGGCACAGCAAGTGTGCCGCTGGGAGTCTATCAAGGCGTGTTGTTGAGGGAGCTTGCAAGCATGCCACTGAAGAAGCCTACAGGCGTGCCACTGAAGAAGCTTGCAAGCATGCTATTGAAGACACCCAAACTAGGTGTGCTAGTGGAGTGTCATGCCCGAGCGTGTCGGTGGAGGCGCAGGCGAGGGCGTGCCATTGGAGGGCCACCGAAGGGGTGTGCCGCTGGAGCGCCAGGGGAGTGTGCCGCTGAATGGGCACGGGAGCGTGCCGCTGAGCAGGAGGCTAGGGGTGTGCCGCTGAAGGGCTACCCCAGGGTGTGCCGCTGAACGGGCATGGGAGCATGCCACTGAGCGGGTGTGTCGCTGGGTGCGGTGTGCCGCTGAGGGCACACTAGCAACTGTGCCGTTGGGGCACTTCAAGAGTTTCCTTTTCTTCTCTTCTTCTTCTCGTTTTCTCTTCTCTTCTTTTCTTTTCTCCTCCTCTTGATTCCCCTACACGTAAACACGAGGTGAGAAATTTTTTAGTGTCCACAGTCTCCTTTTCGCGTAAGAGTGATTGCAGGAGGTTCTTAAGCTCTTGGTTCTCCCGTCGGAGCTCCTCCAACATGGGAGTCTATGTTTCTTCCCCCAGATCTTCCTCGTGCCGGGGGTGGCTATCCCCATCGACACTATGAACATCCTCTTGGCGCTCTTCATGCTTTGCGGGTCGGGTTGAGATGTCCCAGTGGCCGACACCTGCTGTGTTTGCGCCAAGATCCGGGATACGGGCCTTGACCTCCTCAAAGATTGGAGAGGCTAGTTGAGCTCCCCCGAAGTGTCCTCCGACTGCTTGTCGGCGGAGGGGGCATAACACATGAACATTTTTACAGAATCCTCAGTCACCTGAACCACCTGCTTTTTCCTGAGAAGTTGTCTACTCAGATTGGGTGGCATCCCAATTCTGTCAAAAATAGATACTCAGGACGTGGAAGGCTGGGTAGAGTAATCCTCGTCCGTGTGCATTGAACTGGCCCGTGGAGAGGTCGGTCGCACCTTCTTGCCGGCTCCTCGGCACTTTTGCCCATGTGGGGGCTAAGTTGTGGGCCTCGAGGATGCCGAGGTTTCAACACTTATCGGGCTCCGCATTTGTTATAGCTCCGACATGCGAAAATGTGCTTCTGCCCTTGCGCGCCTTATAATTCGGGCCTCCTCCTTGGTGACCCAAATTTTCTTCAAACGGACTGACGCTCCTCCAGTGGGTTTCTCCCTGTCCTTGACCGGGGAGCTCATGGCTTGGGGCGCTGCAGGGGTGTAGGTAGAAAAATATCCACCCCTTTCTTTCACCTTCGTCCTCCTTCCTCGGGTTCGCTAGCTCAAGGGCTATCGTGTAATAAATACATAGTGATGCATATTAAAACCCATAAAAGTGTGTTATAATATTAATTATCATGTAAAAATATACACTTATCAGTAATGCTCACTGGAAACCCTAGACCTCAATTCCGGGAGAATGCTCGGAACTACACACGAAACTCCGTCTCGCAGATGGGAAACGAAAACTCGCGACACGACAACTTACATCACGTGACGGATGTACCGCCCACCAGAAGTAAGGCCGGATGCGTCCATTGATGAGTTAGTCCACAGCCTCAAGTGTCTCTCTACGATGCCCCAAGCGGAGACCGAGACACCGTACTAGTAACCAGGAACACAGAACAAGGACTAGATGAGGTCGTGCTCGTCAGTGTGGGTCCGCCGCCATCAGCCAAGTGTGCACACACAGACCATATGCCCTAGGTCAGATCCTTTAGCTAGTTCTTCCCCCGAAGCCCAGACTCAGGCTGCGCGTAGGGGCCCTACGGTAACCAGACTAAAAATCATCTTACTCGGGTCACGATCTCCAGCACTCCTAAGTGGGTCCACACCCGCGTGCTCAGGAAAGCTACGACTAGTGGGGGCTCACAAAATGTGAACACTAAAAACCACACACGCACCCATCTTGAGTAACGCGAGAAAATAGGCGACTTGCGGTCACCAGACTCTGGACAGCCCACTAGACCTAATAACCCAACGGTCCTTGAGTCATGAGACTCGGGTCAAGATCACTGCACATGACGACACAGTGCTGTCAATCGGGCCTAATTCCTAGGTCTAAAACCACGGTGACACAATTCTCAAAGTTGCTCACAAGCTGTCGAGTTAATCCCTCATCCAAGGGACACACGAGAAACTCCAGCCCCTGACTGGTTAAATGGACTCACAATCCATGGCCTCACACATGGCCCACTCGGAAACCACCTTCTGGAGAAACCCACGTCGTGCGGGGAAGCCCCACCGCAGTCATGCCGACTCTCGGCGACTCGGTCTAGCATAACACGAAAGCCCAGAACACAAGAGGGTCGCCTGGACCCTTAAAACTCACGGGCATGCTAATCGAGGTAACACGGTACCTCTGGACACCTAAAAACATGGTCACGGTCTCCACGGGGTGTCCGAGACACTCACGGGGTCATAGGTCAGTTATTGGGTCTCAACTGGACTGACTGGGGACCAACACAATGCAAAATGGACAGGCAGACATGAAGAATCGGCTAGCGATCCTCTCTGGACCGTTAGGGAGCCTAGCGGTCTCCTCCGGACCACAAGGCCCGACCTAGTGGTCCAGCTAGGACCACAAGAGCCCCAAAACATTTGAACCGCAAGCGGTCACCCCCAGACCGCCAAGTAGGGTGGCGGTCGTCTGCCTGACTGCTAGGCATAGCCTAGCGATCAGTCGCAAGGCTGCTACCCCACTGACCTCGAAATGACTCTAAACTGAAAAATAGTCACCCCTGGACTGCAAGACACTGCCTAGCAGTCTTCACCAGACCGCTAAGCCCACCTGGTGGTCCATCGCGTGACCGCAAGGCTCGAACCAACATAGGGGAACCCTAGCGGTCTCCACATGACCGCTTCATACCCTAGCGGTCCTTGAAAGGACTGCTAGGCCGTCCCAAGCGCGAAAATGGTTGAAATCATGAGAAAATCTATTCCATGCCCTGTTCACACCCGTGTGAAGGGAAAAATAAGGGGAAACTAGTCCCCTACCTCTCTAGCATCGAGAGGATCCATTTAGACCCCCAAAATGCGATCAAAACTCTAGATCCGGCTCACACCCCAAAACATGTTCTTTTTCCCAAAATGCTCAAATAAGCCTGTTCGGCTCACCACGGCCTACCAAAATCACAGGAATGAAAGTACGCGGGCTAAGGATCCGTCCTCCTACCTCCACCAAGGATTTCACGCTCCGAGGATGCCGATCCATTGCGAAACGCCCGCGAAACCCTCACCGGACACCTAAATGCGCGCCTGAGCTTGCCGCGCCTCCACCGCCTCGATCCTCACACTCCTCACCCTCACGCCATCCCTACCTCACCCACCATCGCCCCCGTCGGCCGCCCGGAGGAGAGAGGGAGAGAAAGAGAAGAGAGAGACTGAGAAAGAGAGAATGAGAGAAAGAGAGGGGTTATGAAGTTCAGGTTAAAGTTGGGCCAACGACTGGCATTGGAGCCAAAATTACAACCAAAGATGAAGGCTGGAACTGGAGCTGACCGGCTGGCCCATAAGGTATTGTAACTGGGGTGCTGGGAATGGAGGCTGAGACTGGAGTTAGGCTAGCCTATGGAGGCGTTGTAGCTGAAAAGACTAGAACTGGAACTGGAGCTGGAATTGGGCGGCTGGCCTGTGAAGGCGTTGTAGTAGGAATGACTGGGATTGGAACCAGAGCTGGAACTGGGCGACTGGCCTGTGAAGGCGTTATAGCTGGAAAGATTGGGGCTGGAACTAGAGCTGGAACTAGGCGGCTGGCCTGTGGAGGCATTGTAGCTAGAATGACTAGGACTGGAACTGGAGCTAGAACTGGATGGCTGGCCTGTGGAGGCGTTCTAGCCGGAATGACTGGGATTGGAACCGGAGATGGAACTAGGCGGCTGGCCTGTGAAGGCATTGTAGTCAGAAAGACTAGGGTTGGAACTAGAGCTAGAATTGGGCGGCTGGCCTGTGGAGGTGTTGTAGTCGGAATGACTGGGACTAGAACTGGAGCTGGAACTGGGCGGCTGGCCTGTGAAGGCGTTGTAGCCAGAAAGACTAGGGCTAGAACTAGAGCTGGAGCTGGGCGGCTGGACTGTGGAGGCGTTGTAATCGAAATGAATAGAACTAGAACTGGAGCTGGAACTAGGCGACTGGCCTGCGGAGGCGTTGTAGCTAAAATATTGGGACGCAGCCTAGAGCTGGGAAGTGCAGATGACTGGATATTGTTCCCCCCTTAACTAGGGCTCTCATAAGTTATCGAGCTATGATATAATTGGCACCTTGAATAAGGGCGTTAATTACTTCTCTTTATTCCAAGTAGGATTCTTACCGTGGTTCTAAATGAATTGACGCCTTATAGAGGGTTGTTACTTGATTATGTGACACCTGTTCACAGAGCCATTGATTAATAAAATGGCGACTTGATGGAAGTGGCTATTTATAATTTTATTTTTAAAAATTCAGGTTGCTACACTAGCAATGGCAAGCTCGTCAGTTTCCCTGACCACAGTCGCCTCGGCTTCAACCTGCTCGGCCTTGGCTGCTGCAAGATAGCCCCTCAGCTTTTCTATTCTGCTTGTGAGGGTGCCGATACGATGGTGGCTTTCGTCTAAGTTCTTTTCATGTCGCTCTTCGTTGCCTTTTCGCACCTCTAGGGCCTACAGGTACTTGTCTTCCTGAGCACTATTGGCGGCAAACTCGCTAGGAGCCCGGGCCTCAAGGAATTCGTGGTGGTTGATGTATTTCAGCAATAGCAAGATTCACCGTGACCATTCTTCTAGAGGGCAGCCCAGCACCTGCAGTGCCCCGGTCAGCTGTGCCACCACGGTGTGCACCCCCCGATATGTGAGGGAGGGATTGGGGAAGATCATCGACCGCAACGCCAATAGCATCTATCGAACCGGCCCATCTGAGGTGGTGTGGCCAATGGACGGCACTGCTGGAGGGTCGAACTCGACCAAGCTATCCCCAGCTGCCCATAGATCCACGTCCACCGCACCCGAGGAGGATGGGAGAGTGGGGGCCAAGTCGCTCGATCTTCTGACCTCGACAGACATTTCCCGGCCGGCCATCACCAAAGGAGTCGACAGAACTGTGACTGAATCACCTGACTCCATCATCGCGAGGGGCTGCTCTGCCTCTACTGTGGCTGAGAAGTGCTTCTCCCCCTGCACTTCCCCGGCAGAGTCCGGACCCACCCTTTCTACTTGTGCTCCCTCCTCCCGGGAGATCGTGATACTTGTCAGTATCTTCCCCAGAAGCTGGTCCTCCTCAGGCGTCATGAGTAGTCGGGGGGGCGAAAGAGGAACCATGAGCTTTGGCCTACCCCCCGATTGTAGGAAGGACACCAGGCGCTCCACGTCTAGCCCCGACAGCGGTTGTAGTCCACCTACCCCCGCGGGGGTGACTGGTTCCCTCCGCTTTGGAACAGCCCTGCGAGCTCTAGCGGTGCGTGCCTCGGGAAGCCTTGCCTCCTCCTAAAACACAGAAAATGGGGTTAGTCTTTCACCAATCGAGGCGAGCTACCCAAATCCTGAAGAGACGCAAGAGAAGTCCCGGAGGCCCATATTTACCTCAAAATAGTTAAAATTCACCGGACGAATCCTAGATCCACACCATTATGGATCTACTAAACTACGGGCGCTACAATAACTGCCAATTCATCATCAGTCAGGGCTACACGACTGCCACCCGCCATGTCGGAGCCCTCGCCAACGACACCACTGACTTTATCAGCAGAGTCCATTGGAGGGATAAGACCTTCACTCGCCACAGAGCTTCCCCCGCCCGTAGTAGACACGGCCGGCGAGCGAACTAAGGGAACTCTGGTAGGAACCGGAAGCTGCAACCTTCCCGGGGCAAACACCGCCTCGACTGGCGGGGGACGACCGACACCTAGCCAATCTCTGGGATCACGTGATCAACCGGGCGAGGAATGTTCTGCGGTAATTTGACGATCTCGGAGGTCCAACCTCGAGGTTTGAGCGCCCTTGAAAGCAAGACAGAGTTCGATTACGCGTTCTTCGTAAGAAAGTGACCCGTGGAAGGAACAAAACCCGTACCCTGCGGCAACGGGGGACACAATCCCAGCTCTCGAAGCAGCGCCAGAGTCAGAGCCAAGTCTGCGTCAGCCAGAGGATACCGCTCAACGACTTTCAATTTTCGCCGATCCTCGGCCCGGAGGGGAGGCTTAGTGTCTCACCATGTGGAAGGGAAACCTCCGCGCATCCATCTATTGGAGGCCTCCCACTCCTGCGACTTGACGAGGTATACATACTTCTCCGCCCAACCTTTGCAATTGTATGTGGTGGAGGAAACTCGAATGAGGTACTGGCGGGAGTGGGACTTGAAACAGGCAAAGTATGTGTTAGACGGACAACTCTGGAGGAGGTTGAAATGTTGAAACAGATCTACAGTCGGCTCCACCGATGCCCTACGACATGAGTAGACAAATCCACACAAGATGGAGTACGAATTTGGGGTTATGGCCCCAGGACGCCGTCCGTAATAGTGAAGGACAGCCACGATGAAGGGATGAACAGGGATACGGAAGTCCGCTTGGAAAGAAGCTATTGGCATCATGATCCCACCGGAAGGATAAGCCATGATGTCATCGCCTACGGTAGGGAAGATGATGTTGAGTTCGGGGGGGATCTGGAAGGCTTCCCGCAGGCCATTATACACTCGGTACGAGACCAGCGACGGAGACCTAGGCCTGCTAGTGCCTGCACCAGAAGTGCTGGGCACGCCCCCTCGGTCTTGGGAGACTTCCTCAGATGAGGAAGAACTAACTCGAAGGGTCTTCCTAAGAGGAGGCATGACTATGGGAGAAATAGAATGCAAGGAAGAAAAGAGTCCTCACCAGACGAGGGAAAAAGATGACGACAGCGGGCGCAACGACCAACTAGGCGTGGATGGAATTGTGGAGAAATCACGCAGTCCCCCTTATAACCGTCCACGATCGATTGTGCCACTCCTCCCGGAGCAGGTGAAAAGACGGCTGCCACACCTGACAGACAACCGTTCGAGACCTGCGCTCTAGGAACACGACAAGACGTGGGTCATCATTACTAGCACGACATCTGTCATCGTTAAGAGAGCCTTGTGTGCCAAGCCAATCCCGATGCCTCTAACACCTGTAATGCGAGGAGCCTGACGATTGGAGAAGCCGAGGAGTACCCTCTACTGACCTACTCACAGCCCCTTGCTGAGTGCTCGGTGACTAAGAGTAGGGGGGAAGTGAGGAGGGTAAATTCGGCTTGACCCAAGAGCGGCCCAATAACGACTAGGCCCACAGAGGAACTAGTGCAACGAGCTCTCCCATGGGACGGGCAGGTACGTTCGGCCCGCTAAGGGAAGGCCCGGCCCAGGAACGGCCTCAGATTCTACAACGCAGCCCACGCGCAGTCTCCATCGGAATATCCTCTGACGATCGACCATTACTCCCTACGACTTCGGCCCTGATCCCGTGGCGAGCGAGCACGCCCCATGAGCGCCGTAAGACTCGCCCTGGGGCCAGCCTGCATCGGAGAAGCCACCCTCCAACGGGCAATTCTCGCCATTGTAGCGGGGGAACGTTACTCTACTATGGGGGACCTTCCCTGCTAAGGGACGAGGTCTCCACTCCAGGACAACCCCATATAAAAGGAGAGGAAGAGGACAGAGGGGGGGACGGTGGTTCATTCTGCCAAAACCCTACTCCAGAGCTCCTGCAACTGCGCCTTCAGCTCTCGCAACTCCGCAGGTGCCATACGATAAGGGGCCTTCGACATAGGCGCCATACTAGGTACCACTTCAATCACAAAATCAATCTCTCGCTGCGATGGCAACCCTGGCAACTCCTCGGGAAAAACATCGAGAAACTCGCACACGACGGGAATGTCCTCCACAACCGGACACTGTCGATCCACCAAAATCACGAAAGTGAGAAAACCCTGACAACCCGCATCAAGCATACGACGAGCCCTAATAGCCAAAATAAGCAAGCGGGAAGAAGAAGACTGAATACCTTGATAACAGAAGGTGGGTCCATGAAGCTGCCAGAAGTAGACCTTCTTCGAGCCTTAGTCCACCAAAGCATGATGAGCCTCGAGCCAATCCATGCCCAAGATAACATCAAAGTCCTGAAGTGGTAACACGTAGAGTCTGGCCGGCAAGTTTCATCCTTTCACCCACACGGGCACCTTCTCAAAGCAATACGGAATGTGCACGAAATCGCTAGTAGGTAACTCCACTGCCATGTCACAGGACACCTCGGTCACCAAGTCTTCCACGCTCAGAGTAAAATCCTCCGAAATGAAAGAATGAGAAGCACCTAAATCGAACAAAACATGAGTCGCACAACCCAAAATCGAAAGAGTACCTTCTACCAACTGTGATGCCTCAACCTCCGCTCTGGTCATATGGGTCACTCTGCCTCGGGATCTCTGCCTCCCTACAGTAGCTGACCGCGACAACTGAGGAAACTGCTCCTATCACTGGTACTACTGTGGCTGTGCTGGCACTCGCTGGGGCTGAAACTGCTACTATTTCTGAAACTCGGACGGCTGACTCGGTCTCTGCAGATAGTCACGTGCCATGTACCCTGGCTGGTCACACCTGAAGCAAACCACGGGCGCTGAACATGGCCTGCCTGGATGAGAGCCACTGCACCTGGGACACCCGTCCCTAACACCACTCATCGAGCTCCGACGCTGTAGAGCTATCAGTTGCTGGACACTGCCTACCGACTCCTGCTGTGGCTGCCCCTTACGACCCTGACGCTTCTTGCCAAAGCCCGCATCCTTGAGCAGCTTCTTGAGCCTCGAGCTAAAGGATGATGACTCTAGCACCGGAGCCACAGACTGCACTGCCATGGAACCACCTGCTGAGAGCTGAATAATACTCTACTACTGAACCTCCATCGGCTGACCAAAACCTGCCAAAACCTGACCAGCACTGCCCTGCCCTTGAATATTTTACAAATCTCTCTCCAATGCCAACGCTGCCTTGCATGCTGCATCCAAAGTAGTCAAACCTAACGCAAGAAGATGGTGCCTCAGCTCGACCCTCAGACCATTAACAAACTGATCAGTGTTCACTTCCTCATCCACCATGATATGAGACGTATAACGGCCCAACTCGACGAACCTGGCACGGTACAGCATCACTGACATGTCACCCTGGGTCAACTCCATGAACTTACGCAGCCTCTGCATCCTGATGAAAGACGGATAGAAGGCACGCTCAAATGCCACGACGAACTCCCGCCACGTGATCTGCCGAAGGGGAAGAGACTGGAACACTACTTCCCACTCTAACATCCACCAAGCACGGGCCGCTCCTTGAAGGCGATGCGTAGCCAACACCAACTCCTCCTCCTCAGCACACTCCATCGCACTGAAGATCCTCTGCAAATCACCCAGTCACTCTCTGGCCACCTCTAGATTTGGCTGCCCACCGAAAGAAGGCAGCTGAAACTGCAAGAACTCCTTTAACACCCGACCGGGACCACCTCGAGATGACGAACCCTCGCCAGCATCACCTCTCTACTGCTGGTCTCCCTGCTTCCACTGTTGGAAGACATAGTCAAACATGTCTTGGAAGAAATCATCCATCCCTGGAGCTCGCGCACCTCTAGCTACACCCTCTGGAACCATGGCTCTACTCTGCTCCTCTAGACCACTGTTCGACTCCCCCTGCTGGGAACGAGTCCCCCTCCGCGGCGGCATAACACAACTGGCATCAAGAAAACAATCGCAATTCAATAAAACACACGGACCCTAAGCCAGTCACCGACTGTACAGGACATTCATGGACCTTCTGGACCACTGCAGTCATTTCAGATCCTTATACACCCTTCCACCCACACGGGCACCTTCTCGAAGCAATACGGAATGTGCACGAAATCGCCAGTAGGTAACTCCACCGCCATATCACAGGACATCTCGGCCATTGGGTCCTCCACGCTATGAGTAAAATCCTCCGAAATGAACTAATGAGAAGCACCCGAATCGAACAAAACACGAGCTGCATAACCCAAAATCGAAAGAGTACCTTCCACCAACTACGACGCCTCAACCTCTACTCTGGTCATATGGGTCACTCTGTCTCGGGATCTCTGCCTCCCTACAGTAGCTGACCGAGACAACTGAGGAAACTGCTCCTGTCGTTGGTACTGCTGCGGTTGTGATGGCATCTGCTGGGGCTAAAACTACTACTGCTGAAACCCGGGGGGCTGACTCGGTCTCTACGGACAGTCAAGTGCCATGTGCCCTGACTGATCGCACCTGAAGCAAACCACGGGCGCTGAACACTGCCTGCCTAGATGAGAACCACCGCACCTGGGACACCCATCCTGAGTACCACTCACCGAACTCTGACGTTGAAAAGCTACCGACTGCTGAACACTACCCATCGACTCCTGCTGCGACTCCTTGCGACTTTGTCGCCTCCTGCCAAAACCAACTTCCTTGAACAACTTCTTGAGCTTCGAGCTAAAGGACGATGACTCTGACACAGGAGCTACAAACTGCACTGTCACGGAGTGACCTGCTGAGAGCTGGACAGTACTCTACTGCTGAACCTCCATCGGCTGACCAAAACCTGCCTGCACCTGACCAGCACTGCCTTACCCTCAAATCTTTTACAAATCTCTCTCCAACGCCGGCGCTGCCTTACATGCCGCATCCAAAGTGGTCAAACCTGACGCAAGAAGATGGTGCCTTAACTCGACCCTCAGACCACCAACGAACTGATCGGTCTTCACTTCCTCATCCGCCGTGATGCGAGATGCATAACAGCCCAACTCGACAAACCTGGCGCGGTACTACATCACTGACATGTCACCCTGGGTCAACTCCATGAATTCACGCTGCCTCTGCATCCTGATGAAAGACGGACAGAAGGCGCGCTCAAACGCCACGAAGAACTCCTGCCACGTGATCTGCCGAAGGGGACGAGACTGAAACGCTGCTTCCCACTCTGACGTCCACCAAGTCCGGGCCGCTCCCTGAAGGCGATGCGTAGCTAACACCACCTGCTCCTCTTCAGCACACTCCATCGCACTGAAGATCCTCTGTAAATCACCCAGCCACTCTCTGGCCACCTCTGGATCTGGCTGCCCAGCGAAGGAAGGCGACTGAAACTGCAAGAACTCCTTCAGCACCCGGCCAGGGCCACCTCGAGATGACGAACCCTCGCCAACATCACCTCTCTGCTGCTGGCATCCCCGCTGCCGCTGTTGGAAGACATAGTCAAACATGCCTCGGAAGAAATCGTCCATCCCTGGAACTTGCACACCTCCAGCTACACTCTCTGGAATCGTGGCTCTACTTTGCTCCTCTGGACCACTGCTCGACTCTCCCTACTGAGAACGAGCCCTCCTCCGCGGCGCCATAACACACTTGGCATCAAGAAAACAATCGTAAATCAATAAAACATACGAATCCTGAGCCAATCGCCGACTGTACAGGACATTCATGGACCTTCTGGACCACTACAGTCATTTCAGATCTTTATACACCTTCACAACCTCGCTCTGATACCAACTGTTGCGACGTGGGATCCGAGTACCGGAAAGGAACTGATGCGACTCAAACTTCGGCCCGCCTCCCACGAGCCCGAAGACTCAGAAGGGGAAAAGTGATGGTGTGAGAGTGTGTAAGAAGCTAAAGTAACTGCAGAGATGGCACAATAATCAACTAAGTAATAATATAGAAATTAAATAAATAATTAAAATACTACAAGGTCCAGTACATCTCATGTCCAAATAAAAGTATAGTCAACTGAAAGAAAGGTACAAGCACACGGGGCATAACTCGGCTCTAGCAACTGACACTAACCTCGGCTACTGGAACCATGCTGAACACTTGTCATACCACCTGAAGTACCTGCCTCACCTAAAACACGGTGAAAACACGCAGGATGAGCCTTCAAAATGAAGGCTCAGTAGGGATCCCGCGAACCCCTACCTCGCATGAAAAAACGGGGGGGGGGGGGGGGTGGGGGTTTAAGGCTTTTAGGGTAATCGCCGAGATGCGCCTACTTGGGACAGTTTCGTGCCTCACGGACCCGCCGAGACAGAGATCTCGGTGAGATCTCGCCGAGATCTCGCGAAACTGCATACCATGGGCGATACTGGCAGGTAGAGACAGCATGCAGGGGCTATGCTCTTTGACTTATCCGAGTTATCCAGAGGGTTTTACCCGGCAGAGGCAGTACCCGGATCAGCAGAGTCTAGGCTCCTTCCAGGGGCACGAGAGCCTTACTGTTCGGATTGCCCCACTATCTCCGGCAGCTTGGCACATGCATGGGCAGCACAAGACCATGGATCAGGTAGTAGATGGTCTTTTCTTGACACCCTCCGGCCCGGGTTTCGCACAGGTGGAGTACGCCCACGACTGCATGATTGAGAGAGTTTTGACATTGAAGACTCCCAGCTTGTATGGGAAGTGGTCTGTTATCCCATCTCATAGCTTTCACCGGGGTGCGACAGAGTGACTCTGGGGCGTTCTGACAGTCTACCGGTCGGTGTTGGACAGGGTAGGGATCCGTCATGTAGTAACGGCCGCCTTATATTCCTACCCCTGTCACACAGGCCTGTTGCAGGCTTTAGTAGAGACGTTTAACCGCCGGTGGAACACTTTTGTCACAGCTGGAGAGGAGACTTCTCTAGACCTCTGGGCTTTCCAGAGGATTTCTGGTCTTCCGATCTACGGGAGGCCATACGAGGAGCTGTCACTGGCCGATCTGCATCTCAGCTCCACCGACGGCGCAGGACGGTACACCCTGCCATACTGCTTCAGATTCTTGATGAAGACCTGGAGAGACTTGGCCCGAGTTGGCACAGACTGGACCCCTCGCACACCGAGAGTGACTTTGAATGCGTGGGTGAGTCATTTTTATAGTGGCCCTTTCTGTTTCCACGAGGAGTTTGCACAGTCCGACACCACCTGGGAGGAGTGCAGGGAGGTCAGAGTAGATGTTCCCCCTCATCCACGCCACTTGCCTGCACCGTCACAGGGATGGAACTCCTGGAAGCTACCTCCTGTTACATATTTGGCAGCTTATTTGGCCTACTGGCTGGCCAGTTTTGTGGTTCCCCATGGGAAGGAAGGACTTCTGCGGCCGGAGGTGATATACCCGACCTGTTTGCTTGCTTGTGGATAGAGACTTGCTATCGCACCAGCAACTTTGGAGAATATTTTCCATTCGCCGGGGACTTTGTCTTCCCACTCGTCACCGTGGGAGAAGAGCATTCTGCTGCCCACTCATTATTTGAGTGCCTGGGCAGGGTTATCATTTCCAGAGTTATCCAGGAGGGCTCCAGTTGAAAACCCGACGGCGCCACTGATTTTCTGGTTCACAGGGCAGCCATCACAGGACTCAGTGGCTCAGCTTATAGGGGCCCAGCGGGCCTTGTCTTTTGTTCCCGTGAGGAGAGGAGAGGGCTTAGCCCTTGACTACTTCTCCTACCTTCACTGCCCTTATGTTGAGCAAGAGGGGGATGCTGTCATTAGCAGAGTCTCTACACATGCTTTACTCTCCCCTCAGGGTTTGGCAGAGTGGGTTGTCAGCATTCGCCCCAGTGTTCTTGTGTACCGACGCTCCAGCACGGCGATACTTGAGCACTATTACCCGCACCGGTTCACCAGGAACTTCGGGTATGATCAGGGCATCCCTTCAGGTGCAGAGTTTTCTTTGGCCCTCCGGTTGTACAGGCACAGGGACGTACATTTGGTAGCAGTAGCTTGGCAGGACTTCCTCTGCCGCGAGGTGGCAGAGGGGTACCACAGGAAAAGTGCACGAAGTAAGAAAAACAGAAATATTGTGCAAGACGTATAACTATGCTAGATAGACTCGACATGTTGAATTCAGAAAGAGAGAGCATCTCGAGATAAGGAGGTAGAAAAACCAGCTCGAGGTTGTACCGTGGAAAACAGCACGAGGGCTGAAAGTGTAAAGTCAGCACGAATCAAGATCTCGTTAACAAGAACTGCACGAGTTATGATGTTGGAATGCTGACACGGGGTAAGAAATGACACGAGGTTTGAGAGTGAAGAAAAATAACACGAAGCATGACCTCGTCAACCCACAAAGAAACTGCACGAGCTATGGGCCGCCCAGGCTTCTGGGCCGCCAGAGTTGTAGCCGCCCTAGCCTATGCATGGGCGGCCAGCACTTTGCCCTTCTAGGGCGTTCAGGCCCGTTTCACCCAATTTTTGGCGTTCTACGTGTTTAGGGCTTCCGATCCTCGCCATTCGCACTGGAAGTTATAGTTTAGCTGTTTGGCTAGTAGTCCTTGATTCCCGCATGAGTGATACACCTCATAGTGGTTTGGTATGGACCGGTGGTACTCTGATGGCTTCCGTGGTTACAATGGGTTCTCCCCTTGGTGACTCTACTCACTACACATAGCTGACCTGGGCACATTTGTGTGTTGACCCACCTGAGAGTGGTGGAGGCTTGTCCCGTGTAGAGGTTTGTAGGCCGGTTACTTGAGGGCCCCTTGCCTTTGCAGCCTGAGTCTGATTGGGAGGAAATCAGCTAGAGGAGCTGACCTAGAGCAGATGGTCTATATGTGCACACGTAATCGGTGGCAGTGGATGCGTGCTGACGAGCACGACCCTGGCTAGTCCTTATTCTACGGTACAGTGTACTGTGTCTTAGTTTCTGCCTGAGGGCGAGTAGGGAGATACTTAAGGCTGCGGTGTAAGTCGTCGGAGGATGCTTTCAGTCTCGTGGTAAGTGGGTTAGTGCTCTTGTCACTTGGATGGTTCCAACGCTAGTTTTCCTTCGTTGTGGTTTACCGTACTGGTGACTCAGTTGTTCCATTCTACATAGACGAGGCGTGGTTAGTGGCAGGTGTAGTGGTCCTGTGTAGAGTTCCTTTACTTGTAGTTCCTTACCTTTCTATTATTTAATTATTGCTCTTACCTTGGTTACCGCACTATTATTTTCTGTCGTGTGAGGTAGGGATCTGCGGGACCCCTATTGAGCCGATGAGACGAGGCTCACCCCCTTTATTTTCAGGTGAGGTGGGGCTTATGTGTAGTACGTCAGAGGTGGTTCGTGGTGCCAGTGGTCAGTGTTAGTCACCAGTTTGCCAGAGCCGGGGTATATGCCGTGGACTTGTACTTTTCTTTTTAGTAGACTGTACTTACTTTGGACTTGTAGTTATGGACTATATAATCGTACTAAATCATGTAATAGTTTAGTTCTAGTATTAATTAAATTATACATTATTTATATTCCTACGTTTATTTTAGCTTCTTGTACACTCCCACACCACCCCTTTAACCCTTCCGAGCCTTCCGACTCATGGGTGGCAGACTAGGATTTGAATGGTATTGAGTCATTCCCTGTATCCAGATCTTGGGTCGTTACAAAAATAGTAACCTGTCGTCAGCATTGGGTTGAGACGGGGGCAACCCCTATGGGTGAGAACGTCGAGGCCTTGCGGGGCAGAGGCAGAGAAGGTCCTCGAGGCAAGGGCCATGTTTAGGAGGCACGATCGGATCAGGTAAGGGTTCGTCTACATCCCATTTTGTGGAGGAGATGACTCTTGAAGTCACTTAGGAGCAAGTAGATGAGTTGGCTGACATGTACCGTTTCCTAGGGTTCATTCAGATGGTGACCCATACTCTAGGAGAGCCTGAGTACACCATGCTACCCGTCAACGTTCCTCGTTTGTCTTATAGAGGAATACATGAGGGTGAGATTTAGGATCTTATTTTGTTGTAGAACTTTTGAGGGCATATGATAAAGTCCCTTCCCAATTTATGTCGAAGTCATGGCATCTAATTTTTGCTTTGTTGTCCCTTTCCTCATTGATCGATGTGGAGTTGAGTGTTTGTTGTTTTGGTATTTCTTTATCATGTCTAGGAGTGATCGTAGGCAGAATTGGCACGAGATCTATGCATGAGAGTGATACAAACTCTTCACCCCCACGCCAGGTCCTACTCATGGTTGGCAAAACTAGTTCTTTGTTGTGTCAGGGGACAAATAATTTTGGGAGTTTTCGAGGTGCTGGGTGGAGGCCAACTCTTCGAGGGGTGAAGTTGCCTTGTTGCTGCCGGAGAGGGAGGTGGTTGATATCCTATCACACAAGGTGTCGTATGACCTGGAATTCTATTATCAAGTTGGTCCGAGTCCCAACCTGGGCCTCGTGTGCCATCGGTAGAGGCTTGTGGTAGTGCTCCTAGGGGTGAGTACTCTGAGTGTTCTTTTTTAAGTGCCTTGGGTTATCATTGAGATTTTACTTTGCTGTATTGTAGCTAACGTGAAGCTCAACCTAGGAGACATCATTGCCAGTGCCTGGGTGAACCGTCGAGCATTGTTTGAGGTGGCCAAGGCAGCCAAGATGACCATAGCAGCCGCCAATTCAGTTGAGGTGGCGGCCCCTGCACTGAGGAAGGTGAGGGGGCAATCCCAAGAGTAGGGGTCCTGCTCGGCCATGGCATGGCCTTCAAGGGAGGAGGAGTTGGGGCCCGTGGGGTGTATGTGACCATCAAGGGAGCTCGATTTGTTCGGTGCCTTGAGCCTCCCTAAGGCTGAGGTGGATCAATGGGAGAAGGGATGGGGGGCCCGCGGGACCCATGTGGTCCCCTGTTACAAATAAACCCTTATTACAATCTGAATTATATCCGAATAAAATCAAATAAACACACATTACACACAAATAAAGTCCCAATAAATACTATAAATACTAAGACTCAAGAGGGAGACTCCAGGCTATCTCCGAGCCAGAGGGAAGCCGATGTAGCTCGAGTGGTGCTACGCGTACGGTATCGACGGCTCGCCGTATCGTATCTCTCGCTAGCTCTGGTGTCCGCACCATATTGTAGTCATGAAACATAAAACAGTCAAGAAGTAGGACTGGACTGACCCTACATAGCTGATGCCTCAACGCAACTCCTAAGGTCGATGAGCATTTCAGCATGAAGAACTAAGGTCGATGCTATTTCAGTTGTCACAGGAACAAGGTCGATGCTACCTCTATGATTTTAGAACTAAGGTCGATGCTACTTCAGTTGTCACAGGAACAAGGTCGATGCTACCTCTGTGATTTCAAAACTAAGGTCGATGCTACTTCTGTTGTCACAGGAACAAGGTCGTTGCTACCTTAGTGAGTTAAGAAGTAAGGTCGACGCTATTATGGCATCTCATGGAATAAGGTCGATGCAACTACTTCAGACCTGAAATAAGGTCGATGCAACTTCTTCAGACCCGGAATAAGGTCGATGTACCTGAAGCTGGGAAAAGCCATAAGGTCTATGCTTCTTTGTTCTCCAGCATCCAAGGTCGATGCACATGAACCATAACAACTCCCAAGGTTGAAGCCACCTCAGCTATGGTAGAAGAAAGGCCGATGCACCTCAAAAGTAAGGTCAGTGCACCTTTTGGCATTTGGCAAACAAGGTTGGTGCACCTTTACCCATTCAACAAACAAGTCGGTGCAGCTACTGCTCAAGGTTGATGTAGCTTCGTTGTTAGTGCTACCTCAGGTTGATGCGCATGTTATGGCATGTTCAATCAAGGTCGATGCAGCAACATTGATTTTGTCAGTAAGGTCAATACTTTGTTAGTAAGGTAGATGTAGCAATATTCATCTCTGATTGCAAGGTCGGTGTAGCTGAGTTTGACCAACGGGCGAACACATAGCAGGCAAGCGCGTGAGCTCGAACTAGAGGAGAGGCACGTGTTCCCAAAGTCAACTAATGATAGGCACGTGATCCTAGAATGGCAGAAAGTTGGCACGTGGACCCAGGGAGTATATGATGGGCACGTGATCCGAGGATACTCTATCAAATGAAGTACCTTTCTCGTCCCTGCCACGTGAGCCAATAGAAGAAAAGGAATCAAAAATCCCTTATCTAAAGAGCTTTTTCGGAGCCCCTATTTTGGGTATAAATAGGAGGTATCTTTCTCCGAAAGAAAAGAAGAAGGCAGGAGAAGCAGAAGCCGCCAGAGAGTGAGCAGCAAGAAAGAAAGAGAAAAAGAAAGGAAGATCTGTGTGAGAGTCAGTGAGAAAGAAAAAGAGAAAAAGGAAGAAAGAGAGATCGTGAGATCCTAGTGCAGCCAGCCTACATTGAAGATCAGTGGTGGTCATTAGTTCCTGGATCAGATCCAGAACTGCATTGCTCCTGCGAGAGCTATATATGCTTTGATTTTTGTTTGTTTCATTTCCCTTGTTCATTTGCATTTTGGTTTGTTCTTCCGATACCCTGTTGGGAATTGGTTTCCTCATGTGTGTTCAGGAGAAGGGAGACTTGGGTCTCCAGTTGTGAGTGACTGGGTGTTACTCAAGGTCTTCCCTCTGGGCATCAGAGGAAGGGAGACTTAGTCTCCGGTTGTGAGTGACGGGTAGTTGCTCATGGGTTCCCTCTGAGGATTTCGAGGAAGGGAGGTTGGACCTCCGGTTCTAGCTCTGTGGGTAGTGGAGCTAGGTGTCTAGTTTTGTGGGTTGCAGAACTAGGTCGAGGGATTTGTCTCCCTCAGTTTCAAGCTGTTAGGTAGCCGTTGTTTACAGACTGGGTCTGCATCTTGTTTTGGCAAGGGAAGCCTCACTCCGATTTGGAGTGAGGGGTGGATGTAGGGAGACTGGTGTCTGGCCGAACCACCAAAAAATCCTGGTGTTCTGTGGTTTGCTTTTGTGTTCTACTCCATATCTTCTACCACCCTTCGCAGGATGTTTCATGAACGCTATATGGTTGATGATTATCTCACTTGACTCATTTATTTGTCTATAGCGTTATTTGGTTTGTTGAATGAGCTTGCAAATCATTGCTCTTATCCGCTGTCCTCATCTTCTTCATTGAGTTAGAAGTTTGGTTGGTAGATCAGTCTGGTGATTGAGTGTTGCTCAGTTGGCAATAGTTTATTTCCATAATAATTTTTGAATAGATCAGAGGAACCCCCAAACCCGAGTATATGACCCCAAACTAGTTGCTGGGGTCGGGGAGGGATCACCCTTGTCTAAGACAGACTGGTACACCCGGTGGGACCTTTCCCGTCTTTCTTCTTCTTGTCAACAGAAGGCCTAAACCTCTTGGAGGTTCTCATTACCCCTCTTCCTTTTACAGGACGAGAAGAGGAGAACACTTTGCCTTTGCTGTTTCAAGCACACTCTTGCATTCCGACTGCAACGATGGCAGCTGTGACTTACGGATCGCAGGTTGTCGCTAATCACGCCAGGTTTGGCTACCTGGTGACTCCCATCGCCTTTGGCTACTTCCCTCCGGTTGTCGGCTCGCCCGTCTTCCTTGGGGTGGTGCCGATCGCTGGGGGCAACATAGTCGCCTCGACTGCTGCTGGTTGGGTCTCCCCAACCAAGAAGACATTTGCTGAGGGTGCTAGACCCTCTGCTCCTACCGCTGGCCGGGTCAGATCGTCCACAATGAAGACAGCTCCTTGGGCTGTCAGGCCCTCTATTTCTGCAACAGGCCGAGTCAGGTCGGCCAAATACAGTACTATGTCTGGGGTTGTCAGGCCCTCGATGTCAACCATAGGCCTGGTTAGGCAGGCCACCAAGGAGCCTATAGTTGGAGGTGTCAGGCCTTCAGCCCTCCCATTTGGTTGGGTGTTCTCGGTCAACCAAATTACTGCCGACGCCGTTCCTCCCCAACAGGGACAGCGCCGTCGTCGCCGTAATGGAAGTCGTTTCGAGACGGCCGCCCCTGCCCAACGGGGGCAACGCCCTGCGCCTAGCGGGGTGCGACCTACAGCAGCAACCTCACGCTCTGGCAAGACTATACTTGTTGGAGACTTACGCATCTGGCTCGATGTAGGCAAGCCGATTAGACCTCGGGATCGACAAGTCCCGACCATTCCTACCTCCAACCGCTTCGAGCTTCTTCGGAAGGTCTGGGAAGAAGGGGCGAAGGTGAAGAACTTTGCCGCGCCTCAGCCCAAGGCGGCAGTCCCCAGAGTCAGATCTGGGGCAACCTAACTGAGGGGCCATAGCCCTGAATGAAGCAGATTTGGGTCACCAGAGAAGAGGCCCGAGTCATTCGACGGGCCAGATCAGAAAAGGCCCTCCGCCAGTCTGAATTACAGCAAGTGCGGAGCCCGGCTACTCATCAACAAGGGGAGTCTTCAACCTCTCATGGGGCGAGGACTCACCGTCAACAAGGGCGGAGGCGCCACGGAACGGCCAAGCCAGGGCGCTTGACTTCCCCTTGGGCTAGCCCGCTGCACATGGGCGACGGCCACTTCGAGGAGGAATTTATACCCCGAGTGTCTATTTTTGACAGACTAGGGGGGACACTGAAGCCAGGGCGGCACCCGCCGAAGAAGAAGCGAATGGCCCAGATGGCAGATGACATCGTTAGGGTGTTCACTTGTTATGTCTCTTTCATCGACAAGTAGCCGGATGGCGCTCAGGAAGACCTTAACCAACCTCTGCAAGCCATAAGAAGGTTGAGGCACGTCTCCCGGGTTGTGGCACAGTTAGAGCCAACCCTAACTGTCGGGGCATCTCCGCCCGACCCAACGTTGCAAGAGGAGCGTCAAGAAGACGTTCGCAGCGTCAGTGGAGATGGCGACCCCCCGCGTGAGGAGGTCCTTGTCGGGAAGGCCCAAGCCCTCGCAATGGAGGAGCTCCAACGTGAGAACCAGGAGCTCAAAAACCTCCTGCAAGCACTCCTTCGTGAAAAGGAGGCCCCTGTCCAACCCTCCGCGACGCCTGCTGGTGTAGGGCAACAACCTTCTCCTGCTCCAGCCACGATCAATGCATCGGCTGTCTCGGTCAGGCCGCCCATTGCTCTGGAGGTCGAGGTGCCGCAACAAGAGGCCAACATGTGGTTATTCGCCACCCCAGCCGAAAGCTTGATGGCTCAGAGACAGATAATCGAGCGAATCGTGGAGGCAAAGTTCGCACAACACAGTAAATGTGTGGCTACTGTAGATTTATACAGTGTGCCATACCGCCTCCACCACCAATTTAAAAAGCGCCCGCCAGATTGCCCAAAGGCTCCAAAATTGTAAAAGTTCAATGGGCAGGGTTCGCCGCATGAGCATTTGGTTTATTATATTCACTACAGACTTTGCATCTTGGGGGCCTATTTCGGTATTCCCGGTGGGTGGCCCCGCACCACCAGCATTCACAGACCAGATTTTCTCGGTCTACCACCTCGGAGTGGAATCATCTTTGGCTCCCCATAAGAAGCATCATCATAGCCATAAAGGCGAGCGACCCGTCGCTGCCACCAACAACTTCGGCAAGACCATTCCTATCGGGGACTTATGGATTCGCCTGGACGGGGGCGAACCCATTGTACCTCTAGAACAGATCGTCTCTACGGTCCCTACTACCAACCACTTTAGCCTCCAACGTCGAACACGGGAAGACAAGGTGGAACTCAAAAGGGCAAACGCTTCGGCAACGGCCCAAAGGCACCAGTGCGGGTTCGGCATCCCAGCTCCCAAGTCCTGTTGGAGAAATAGGGACAAGGGAGACCAGCAATCTGACTTGAGAAGGACCTGGGTTACCCCAGAGGAAGCTCAAGTTGTCCAGGAGGCGCGTCTCAGCAACCCCTTTCAGGCACTAGGACACTGCGCCAAGCAAGGTGCGACTGGCCCTACAGCCACATCATCTGACGGCGCCCAGCCCCCCATCGCCTCTCTCTCAGATAGGTGGAAATAGAGATAGGCTCATTCCGGGAACCACCAATATCCAGCCCTGAGTTCTCCTCAGGCAGATGCTGCAATGGAGACTCCTCTATAATGCACCTCAGTCTTTGATAGGCTGGGGACACCCTTCCGCCCCAAGAGGCATTCTCAGAAGAGGCGGACGGTCCGACTCCTCAATGATGCGGTCAGGGTGTTCGCGTGCTACACCACCGGGCACCAGCCTGAGGTTCAGACTGACGATCTGAGCCAGCCTATATCTCACCTCAGGAGACCTCGTCACCCGACTTAGCTGCCGGCTCCGGTCGGCCATGTCGGCACTTCTGCTGGGCCTCAGGCATCGACACGAGCGGAGGAAGTTCCCATCGAGGAGCCTACCGCCCCCCTCAATCTAGAACTAGTAAACAACGACTCTCCGACCAGTGAAGTCCAAGAGATGACTCTTGAGACTCTCATGATGGAGAACCAGCACTTGAAGGTCCTTCTGCAAGACTTGCTTCAGGAACGTGACCTTCATCCTCAGTCGCCCACTGGGCCTTCGACGGAGGCGTCGATCCTGCCAGGTGGGAAAAATGGTGCTAACGCCTCAGCAATAGCTGCTCGGACCCCTACAATTGCTGGGTTCAGCACGCCCTTGGCTGAGGATCAACCACGGCCATCCAACACGTCGGTGCTGAAAAATCTCATGGCATAGCGCCAGATGACCGAGCAGATCGTTGAGACCAAGCTTGCCCAGTTTAGAGAAGGGGTCACGACCGTAGATCTCTACAGTGTCCCCTATCAGCTCCACCATCAGCTCAAGAAACTTCCCCCGGAGTATGCCAAGTCGTCGAAGTTGTAAAAATTTGACGGTCACGGGTCTCCGCGTGAACACTTGGCCTACTACGTTACG
This sequence comes from Amorphophallus titanum, assembly GCA_024336825.1. Classification (NCBI taxonomy): domain Eukaryota; kingdom Viridiplantae; phylum Streptophyta; class Magnoliopsida; order Alismatales; family Araceae; genus Amorphophallus; species Amorphophallus titanum. The sequence continues at coordinate 12,687,739 of JANBPO010001371.1, read as the reverse complement.
GCCATGGGCGAGCTCGCATTGGGTGAGTCTTATCTCCTTCGCTACTTCACCACCTTGCTTACAGGAACAACCTTCCAATGGCATGCCCGCCTGAAGCCCAATTCCATCATTTGACTGGGCGGATCTCCAGAAGAAGTTCCTAGACCGTTTCCAAATGGTCGAGCGAAAGGTCTCTTTAGCCGAGCTCTGCTCCCTCCGACAGAAGAAGGGCGAGAGCGCCCTCGACTTCATCAAGAAATGGTGAGACCTCAGTATGAGGTGCATCAACCCGCCAGTCCAGGAGGATGCCATCACCATCTGTCATCGAGGCTTGGCAGCCGAGGTCAGTGAAAAGCTTCTCGACACCAATGTCAAAGGCTTCGACTAACTCAATTCGACAGTCACTGAGATAGAGATGTTCTTCGTCGATAACCCGATCTACGCTTCAGCAAAGGGTAAGCAGATGCGGGAATGCCAGTCTGGCAAGGAGGTGACTATCATCGAATTCACCCCCACCACTAAAGCCAGCAAAGGAGCCGGGTCGAGTGATTCCGACAAAAGGCCAGCTGATAAGCCGACTGCTCCCTCTGATGTAACACGGCCCAATGATGCTAAAGACACTCCAAGGACCTAAGCTCCACAAGCATACAAGCTCTCGCAATGGTATACAAAAAGAGGAGAAAAGAAAGTCAAGTACATCAGGCCTCTGGCCCATCCTGAGGCTCGGGAGTTGAAGGCCCGAAAGGTCTACCCCCGGCACCCTCGGCGATGGCCGACCCTGGCACTGACCCCACTGGTGTGGGAACTGCCTCAGTAGCGCGCCCTCCCGAGGCATCTGGAGTTGGCGATCCCTCAAACAAGGATGAGTCCCTTTGGTCCTCCTCTTCTCTCGATACTAAGGTAGAAGATTCGGAGGTCGCTAGGTCAGAGTCGTAGCATTGACTAGAGGGGAAAATAATCATCCCTAGTGCCTATTCCTCCGCCCAAGAGATGGCCCCGCTATAGCCGTGCTTGAACCCCCTACGGATACCTCGGCGAAGGGCGAACTCATAGTAGGGGAGGGCCGCCTCCTTGAGGTCGATCCGGTAGGCCTCCGAGCACTTAATCTGCTCGAGTGCGTCTGCCCCGACCGATCCCACCCTACTAGTGAGCTCGGCCATTTCTCGTTCTGCCTCGGGCAACCTCCAATCTGTCTCGGCCATATGCTTCTCCGCCTCGGCCCGATCAGCCTCGGCCTCTAATCGAAGGCACACGACTTCCTCCGCTCGGTCTAGGAGCTCGACACGCTCGGCCTCCCACTGGCCATCTCACTCGGCATGGGCCACGCACTCCTCCTCCAAAAGCTTTCCCTTCCTCTCGAGTGACTCACGTGTGCGAGCTAGTTGCTCGGTCAGGTCCGGGGCCTCCGCCTGACTCACCCTCTCCAGCTCTTTAAATGAGGAGAGCTCCCGTAACAGCCCATCGCGCTCCTCAGTGAGCCGAGATATCTTCCCATTGGACATACGAGAGTCCTGGCAAGGTTCGCCCGGTCGAACTCTAACCGAGCATAAGCTTCAGCCAGGGTGGCCCCATTTGTGCCAAGATCAGGCCACCCTCCATGACCATTTCGAGGGCCGCGGTTGGGGAGCGCAGCCTATCTCCACCTCGCACCACCTTAGTGGCTATGCTACAACACTTTTGATATAGAGGGCCCCGGATGCCTAGCCTCTCCAGAGCAGCCAGAGTAGGGGCTCCCCCTCCGAGTGGCACCCCCTCGGGAACCCCACCGGCTGGCCCGGATTGAGCCGCTGCTTCCTCCACCCCTCTTGCCTCGATCGGTTGGGGCTAAACCGCCTCTTCTCGCTACCCCCCGGCCTCCGTCGGCTCGGCCCCAGCGTCTCTGCCCTGAACGCCACCTGCCTCGCTCGGCGCTACAGTCTCGGCCATAGTCCTAGAGCCTCTCGCTTCAGCCCCAGCCTCCTAGGCCCCCTCTTGGCCAGTAGATGGGAGAGCCAGCCGAATAGGCTCGGCCCCTTCTAGCTCGGCAGAGGGGAGAGCCGAACCAGAGCCGTCTTCAACTGCGGGGACGGTCCCGACCTTCTTGGCCCACTTTTTGGCCTTCACTACGTCCCGCAGCATCTTCTCCACAGGATCCTTGCGCTTGGACCCCCACTGCTTGGAAGACCCTTCCCGGGCCACCCCCTTGCCGTTATCTTAAGCTCGGGCCGAATCCATGGGAACTCGCGACTCAATGGTAGCCTCAGTTGAAGGCGCCTCCTCCTCAGCCAGCCGCCTGGTGTCTGCGCAAAGGAAGATAGGGTAAGGGAAAGAAGAACGGCTTCCTCATCCGAAGGGAAAGCTGATTCCTGGTGCCCATACCTGCCGGCCGCAGTCGCTTGAGAAGGCATCGCTCGATATTCTCCGGGGTCACCAACTCTTTCGTAGACTGGCGATGCTTCAACAGGATCGCTGCGTACTTCTCCACCTTCGGGGTGAACTCATCCTGTCTCAGAGGGATGTTCAGGTGAAAGTTGGGCATCACTGGGCATCTCCAAGACTCCTCCACTGAAAAAATTCCCACCCAGAAGAACTGAGTCCTCCACCCCTTGTGGGAAGAGTCCTTCACAGCTAAGGATACGCAGCTCCTATTTCACCTCGCCTGAACATAATAGAAGCCCTTGCCAGCTGAGGAATGCTCCTTCTGCTCAAAGAAATAATGGAAGAGGTCCAAGGAAGGGGGAACCCTACACTCGAGGCAGAGGATGCGGAAAGCAGAGATGAGGAGATAAGAGTTGGCTACCAACTGGATGGGAGCATATGTTGGCCCTGAGGCCCTCCCAAAGACTGTTGATCATTTGCTTGTTCTGTGTTTGCAGAAAAAGAATGACGATCACTGCTGGATTTGCTGCATTGACTTTCGGCCCTAAGATCGTGGCCAGCCATGCTGCTGCTGGGTACCTAGCGGTACCGACAACATTTGGTTCCTTCCCACTGGTGGTCAGCTTCCCCAACTTCTTGGGGGTGGCCTTCACCGATGTGCTGGACGTCGAGCTCCCAGAACTGATCATGGGAGAGGCTGGCGTAAAGACAAGGGCTTACAACGCCCAAAGCTGCAAGAGTCCGGTGACAAGTCGAACTCAACTGATGTGTTGCATGATGCACCATGTAGCTTAGGGGGCTCACCCCACTTACTACAACAAGCTCGGGAATCTGCGCCAGAGAAATTCCCGTAGAAGAACTACTGTCCCTATGACTGGATGACTCTCAATGTCTGGGAAGTCTATTCTGATAGGGGGCATCCGGATCTTCTTGGACGGTCGTGAAGCCCAAGCAATCCCAGATCAGGTGGTCGCTGCCGTGCCAACCCGCAATGCTTTCCAGGCCCTGTCAGGAAGAAGGGCAGAAAAAGAAGAAGCCGGTCGTCATGACTAGAAGAAACTGGCCCCAAGGCCAAGGACCTTTAAATAGATGTGGGTTCCCAAGAGGATCCAACCTGTTCGCCGCAAGGCGCAAGACTGCTACCACTCTAAGCCTGCGGAGGCGAAGGGGGAGAATGAAAGGGGCCTGGCCCCGAGAAGAGAAGAAGCGGTCGTGGACCCTCCATGCCGTGCAAGTTTCGGGGCATATACCTGACAAGCTATGGTCCTCGCACTGGGGAGAAGATTCGAGCAACCCGTCGGAAGAGCCCGACTGGCATACATCCCTCCGACAGGAGGTCGACAGTTATCCCCCATCCTACATCGGGAGCAGGGACAAGAAGAAATGATCAGTCTAGTCAAGAACTATTTCAGGGGTCTAGACAACCCCTCAGTATGCCAACAACGGTTGCTGCAAGTAGCCATGGCAGAAGAAGAAGGTTGATCGTCAATGGCAATCGAAGAAAAAGAAGAATGACATCGTCTGTGGACGATAATGGATATGAGAATGGCTCGGAGCTTGAAGCCGATGAAGCCGCCCCTCGGCGGGAGGAAAGAAAGAGAATCTCCGTATTCGAGAGGTTAACCTTCCCAGAGCATGTATAGAGGAAGGTCCATCGACGAAGGAGAAGAATGTGAGTCTTCACTTGCAACATGGCTGGGGTGTCCGGCTGATATGGAAGACTACCTGAGGAGCCTCAGGAGCTGGCTCGGTTGGTCGAAAGGCCAGGGCCGAATACCCAAAGGGCGGAAGCCGCGAGGGAGATGATGGCAGCAGCTAGGGGAAATCAAGACCTAGCTCACCACCTGCAACTTGATGAAGTCGCCATTCTAACTGCTAATGTGGTGACGAGGAAGAGGAGGATGTGATGCTCGGCATCCTGCCTGAAGGCGCATCTGGGGAAACAACAGAAGCCATCCCCAGCATAGCGGCCATGGACCCGACTGTGCTGATGATGCTTCAAAGATACTGACAGGAGATAGAGCTGCTGAAGAAACAACTGATGGAGAAGACAGAACAGCCTTTGGCTTCCAAGTAGCCCGAGATGCAGGGCGAATTGTCGCGGGGAGCTGCCAACCCGAGCAACTTCCCACCACTCTACACCTTGCCCCAGTCGGCAGAGCCCAGCTTGGCAACTACACAATAGCGCACATCACAGCCGCTGATGCAGCCAGTGCTGCCGTAGGTGCACCAGACACCCTTGGCGCCTCCATTGTTACGTCCTCCTCCGCAGGCGACCGCTATGGTCACTCCATACCTACAGCCGGCACACTTCTACCCAGAACCGGTCAATTCGACCACCATAAACAAGCAGATGGTGGAAAGGATGATCGAGCTGAAGCTTGCCAAGAGAAGTGAAAGTGACTACGTTGCATTTGATGCCTACCAAGTTCCATACCCACCACACCATGCTGCGAAGCGGCTCCCTATTGGGATCAGCAAGCCTCCTAAATTTGACATGTTTAACGGGAAGGGATCTCTGAAAGAACACGTCGCCTACTGTTGAACCTCTACTGTTTTGATGATGATATATTTTCTTTTTAAAAAAAGGGGAAAAAAGAGAATATTAAAGGGGCTTGGCCCCATCCTTTAAAAACATCTTAACTCCCCTCCCTCTTTCTCGGATCTAGTTCCCCCTCTCATTTAACACACTACACTCCTTCCCCATCAGATCCCGCTCCTATCTCCTTTTTCTCTCCTACTCTCTTCACACACGGGGGGAGAGGCCACTTCACTCACACACTCCCACCCACTCAAATTTCCCTCTCCCCATCTCTTTTCTACACACCCGTAGCTCCCACACACAAGGAGGCCGGCAACCAACTCCTCTCCCCACCGCTCTTTCTCTCGCGAACCCACACACGCCGACGGCGATACACTACACTCACGTAACCACTCACGTAACCTTCTCATCTCCCACTCCTCCCTCTCACCCACTTACACCGCCGCGACCCCCCTCGACTTCTCCGCGTCCCCACGGCCACGCACGCGAGCGCCGCTTCTCCTCTCACCCTCTCCGTTCTCTGCTATACCCAACCACCCCGGCAGCCACCCCACTCCCCCTCACGCTTACGCATCTCTCTCCCCCCATCGCACCCATCTCTCTGCCTCTCTCTTCACGCCCCATCGCCCACGGCTCTCTCTCCATGGCAACTCTCTCTCTCTCTCTAACCCGCCGTCACCACCTGCTCCCCTCCTTCTCCCTCTGTCGGACCTCCTCACCGCGATCACCGCCTCCTTTTCCCACTGTCTCCCAGACTCTCGCCGGCCCTCCCTCTCTCCCGCACACGCAGTCCGGCGGGCAGCCAACCTCCTCCCTTCTCACGCACGCCACCCCCCTCGCCGATGTCGCTCCCCTCTCACGCACGCCACCCCCCTCGCCGTTGTCGCTCCCTCTCTCTCCACCGGCCACCGTCTGCGGCATCACCGCGGCGGCACCCCTCCACCCTCTCTCCCTCTTACCTACCTGCACCACCGCCGGCCTCTGCCCTCTCTTCCTCTCACCTACCTCCACCAGTGGCCACCGGCTCCACAACCATCGGCCGCTCCCTCTCTTTCTCCAACCCTCACGTACACATCTTGCCGTCGACCTCCCCATGCAAACACCACAACTCCAACGCCACCTCCTCTGCAGCACCGTGATCCCTCTGTGGCCTCTCCCACTGCACTGTCGTGAGCACCGGTAGCCCGCCACCTCTCTCCCACCGATCGGAGCAAGCACCCCGCGCCAACCTCTCCACCTTCTCCCTCACCGTCCCAACACCCCCTCTCTCTCTTCCCTCTGCACACCCACCGCAGAGCCCCCACGGCCACTCCGCAGCACCACCACAGTCCCCTCTCACGTGGCCGCGTCTCACCTCATCGCTGTCAACCCTTCTCTCTCTAACCCACGTCCCACCTGCATCAACGCCACAATCCACCGCCGACCGCTCCTCCTTCGTGTCGGCCACCTCCGCTTCCTCTCTCACCACCCTACTCACGTAGCCGCGAGCCCCTTTCTCTCTCTTTCTCACCACCCTACTCACACGGACGCTTCATCCCATCTCCCTCTAACCCTCCTCTCCGCACGCACTCACCACCTCCTTCTCACCTCGCTCTCTCTCTCTCTCCCTTTGCCTCACGGCCATCCTCGTCGTCCTCTCATCTCTCCCTTCACACCACACCGCCACCTCTCTCCCACGCCGCCAATCGTACCTCCCCACTTCCCTTCTCGTCGCATGCAAAACACCCCACGCTCTCTCTTCCCCTCTCTCTCTCACGGCCTCTCTCTCGCACCTCCCTCTCTCTATCTCTCTCTTTCTACATCTCTCTTGATCTCTCTTTCTCTCTCTAGATCTTTCTCAAAAAAAAGCCCTCTCCTGCAAGTCCCCCTTCCGCTGTGAACTCCGCATCCAAGCCCGTGAGTTCTCCGAAGGTGGTTCTACCCGAGGTTTCGAGCACTTGAGAAGAAGCTGTCCCGTCGCGCCGTACACCCACGCCGTGCTCAAGCTGCTGAAGCTCCCACCAAAGCCCGCCACTGGCGTCATGAATAAGCATTTTCTCGCCACCTCTATCTTTCTCGTTTATTCATGTAGTTTTTGCATGCATCGTCTACTTTCGTTTGTAATCATCTTCTAAGTGCAACTCTTGCACAAATCTTCATTCATCATATCATTTGGTCACCGATCTGTCGACAACCACGAGGCCAAGGACAAGGCCTACGAGACCAGACCAAAAGTCTAGAAAAGACCTAGATAGACACAGATGTGCCACAACTAGAACGTCGTGCACACTACCCCACGCATGACTAGAATGTCGTGCATGCGATAGGACACCGACCTTAGGAAAAGCCAAGAGAAGGCTAACCCCGGAGAGGTCACGACGTGCGAGGAACGTGAATAGAACCGTGAAGAGTTACGTGCCACATCACTAGAGTGTCTCACCACCAGAAGAACAGCCAGCTGCGTCCACTGACGTCTTATGCTACGCCTACTAGCGTCTTATCCACGTCACCTACCGCAAGGACTAGGCCGAGACAAAAACACTGCTAGAACCAGAACAGTACTATAATGCGAGTGACTAGTCAGGGTCACGTCTAACGACGCAAGTCCAAAGTCCTTGGCCACATGTGCACACACTGGCCCACTGCCTAAGCCAGGCCTCTAGCTAGTATTTCCCCTCCGAAGGACGCTACGGTTGGACTAGGGGCCCACGAAAATAACATAAGAATCGAAAATCGGGAAAGTGCCCCGCTACAAGAGCCGTCACGCTGTAATGTGACGCAAGGCTACGACTAGTGAAGGCTCACAAGACACGGAGACTCAAAACACGAGTGCTGAAGTACAGACAGGCTAACCAAGGACTGTCACCCGTACTCCAAAGCACCAATGGCAGCACAAGAAACTGCCGACAGACTCAAGACAAGGCAGCTAGACCTACTCACAAAACGATCCTTGAGTCTCACGACTCGGAGACAAGATCGTCACAGATAGTGGAACAAGCCGCTAATCGGTCTGCTCCTAAGCCAAAGGAAACAACACTGTCGGAGGAAACGACACGCGAAGACCTGAGGGGACCCCGAGAACCCTCAACACATCTGGATACGTAAATCGAGGTAAAATGATACCTCGAGGCATCCAGAAACACGGTCTCGAATTGGATAAAGCCTCCGAGACACACACAAGGTCACATGTCAACCCCTGGTCTCACCGGGTTGACCGAAACCCGACACGACACACACACACAGACACTCACAGACACACATACAGCATGCACAAACACTCTTGGCCGTCCCATCATAGTCACTACCCTCATAGGATGTCAATAGACACCCACGGGTCACAGGCAATCCACGAGATCAAGCCAAGACAAGCCGAAACCAGAACAGTAGACAACAACTACACTCTGGGCAGAGCGAACTATCACTCAACTGCTAGGCGAACCCGACAGTCAAGGAAAGCCGCTGCAAGACCAGAGATAAAGACACTGACAGGTCTAGATCAAGTCGTTAGGAAACTATAGCAGTCAAGAAAAAGACCACACCTAGTCACCTGAACCGACCAATCCAGAAATCACCGACACATAGACACCGCCCTACAATACAAACCTAAGACAGACCAACACACGAACAGACACAGAATAGAACATCGAACAACGTAGAACAGAACACTGGCTATCACGGCCACAACCGGACTGTAAAGCACCTCCATAGGGGCGTTACCTGCTCTGGCGCACCAGGGTAGGGGCGTCAGGGCAACCAGACCTACAACTGACGTAACACACCAACCAAGGCACGTTACACCACCTGACGCGCCAGGATAGGGGCGCCAGGGCCAACGGGCCTAAAAGCCTAACACGAACAATGTAACGGACCAGGCTAGGGGCGTTACACAATGTGACGCACAAGGGGAGGTCCGTCAGGGCTAACCGATCGACACGATCTTTGAGGCAGACACGATCTTTGGGAGACTGACAGCCACAGTTCTCAGAAACCACCAGCACGTAACGCACACGTAACGCACCGCCATAGGCGCGTTACAGCCATGTGACGGTCCTACTCTGCTCCGTCACACCCAGAACGTAACGTACCAAGCCAGGCGCGTTACAGTCATGTGACGGTCCTATGCTGGTCCGTCACACCAACCCAGCCTCGCAGAGCGCAAAATGACCAACAGTTGTGGCGGTCTATCGAGGGACCGTCACACAGGTGACGGTCTCTGGCACGACCGTTACACAAAATCGGTCAGCAAAATAGGGGAACGGCCGAATCGACCCGATCCACGCCCCATTCACGCCAAAGCATAGGGGACTCCTCTTCTTCTCTCCTCCCTCACACTCCCTTGTCATCCCCCTTTGAGACTTCCCCCATTTCCCCTCCCTCGCCATACTTATAAGCCACCTCTTTTGAACCTTATTGAACACCCCTTTGCGATCCCGCACTAGCACTGCACAAGAAACTCCTACTCTCTCAACCAGCTATCTCACTTGCACCTCGGTTACCAAAGATCGCCTTAACCTCCTCTCTCCCTAGTTTGGCCATATCCGACATCCCCTCCCCATCGGACTCCTCCTCCTCTGAACCCTTGACCCCCCTCCCAAGTCTCCAAGATAATAGTATCCCCCTAGTATCATGCCTCCTCACCCTCTAATGCTTGAGTGCTTCCACTTCTTAACACCTCCCTATTGAGCTGTGTGAGGGTGTCTAGTTGTCCGATGGCCACTGGTACACTTCTCCAGGCTACAGAAGCCTCCCCTGGCCTATGCGGTGACCTCCCCACCCACGGCTCCTCCACCAACGTCACCTATAGGTACCCCCCACCGTCGAGCTCCGCATTGTGCGATGATGCTCGGCCAGCCAAAAGTGATTCCGGCCCCATACCTTGTTGCTCCGATTGCACAGAGCTAGGCCGACGACTTCCGACAAGGGAGGGGGTAAGATGCCGGTCTCTGTTGACTGATGCAGATGTAGAAGCCCCGTAGGAGAGCTCGAAGGGGGCTTATAAATTGGAAACTCAGAGATGAATTGCCGCTAAAGACACAGACCCACTGTTCATCCTACCTTCCAGTGGCCGCCAATCACACAAGGGGAGGCATGTTGGCCCGCCGACATTGCATCAGCCAGAATAAGCACCGCCCTACCGCTGACAAGGTGAGGGCGGTTGTCTGGGAGAAGACAAGCGAGGGGGATTGCCAGTATCGGGGGTCTCCACCCCATTATGCTCATGACTCCCTAAATGGGGTCAGTCACGGGCTAATGGGTAGGGTCCAGGTTCCGCCAAGAGCAAACAGATGATGAGACGGGTTACGGGTAAGTGGCGGCTTTGGGATCCTGGGTCCATTATGTCGTGTCCTTGTGCTTCCGAATCAGGTCGTGGATCCTTGTCGAGAGGCCAATACCCCTTTAGCTCCTTAGAAGACCCATACTTGCCGAATCCCCCCTTAAAAGTGCCCGGGCGATTCAAATTCGAATTCGAATTCGCCCGAATCTCATCCCACTGGCCACGTCCCCTAGCACTTCCATACCCATCGTCTTCCTCCGTCTCGGTGGTCAGTTGCACATCCGGCAGTGGAAACATCATCACCGAAAAAACATCTCCGCAGGCCTCCACCATCACAACCGTCGAGATTTCCTCCAGGCTAGAGACGCGCACCATGAGCTCGAGCACCATTTGGCCTTCACCCACCGTTGGTCTCATAGAGCCAGGCACGATAGCCCCAAGCCCACCGACAATGAGGGAGGTGCCGACCTCATCATAGTAGATCAGGAGTACTCTGACGATGAGGATGGATAGCTGGAGCTCCCTGGGGTCCGAGGAGCTCCCTCGACTCACTGCCCATCTGGAGATCTCAAACAGGCTACCATCTACCAAAGGAATCCCGCTGACGCCGTTGCCTCCACCTCCTCTACACTCGAGCCAACTGCCCAAAAGCCATTCTTGCACAATCGGGATACTTCCCATTCCACCTCTCTACAGCCCCCTGTCCAGTAGGCCTTTAACCTGCTGCCCGTCCACTGCTCCCTCCACCGAGGTGATCCACAGATAGCATTTGAGCCACCCCGTCCTGCCATGGAAATGTTCGGCCGACAGGTCTCCCCCTTTTGACAACCCTGACCAAACCTCCTAAGTCTCCTGACTGATCGACCACCCCCGAAAACATCTGCATAGTAACGCCTAGGAGGCCCTCTCACACATAGATGGCAGTGTCAGCTTAGGTATCGGTAAGGTTGGCAGTATCGGCTGAAACCGATACGTTTCGATACGTTTCGGGCGAAACGTATCGGTTTCGGCCGATACCGAAACGAAACCGGACATGCTCACTGTAGCAGGTCCGAAACCTTAAAAAAAATCTTTTTTAATGATTTCGGATGAAACCGTATCCATTTCGGCCGAAACTCACCTGTTTCGGTCCGAAACCGGACGATTTCGATTGAAACCGGGCTACAAGAGCCGACACGCCGTAACGTGTCGTAAGGCTATGACTAGTGGAGGATCACGAGACATAGACTCTAAAACGTGAGTGTTGGAGTACAGACAGGTAAAGAAACAATATCGCACGTACTACGAAGCACCAATGGTAGCACAGGAAACTGCCAATAGACTCAGGACAAGGCAACTAGACCTGAAGCTACAACGATCCTTGAGTCTCACGACTCAGAGTCAAGATCATCGCACAAAGTGGAACAAGCTGTCAATCGGTCTAATCCTAAGCCAGAAGAAACAATACGATCAAAGGAAGCGACACACGGAGACCTAAGGGAACATCGAGAACCCTCAATACAGTTAGACACGCACATCGAGGTAAGATGATATCTCACGGCATCTAGAACACTGTCTCGAACTGGACAAAACCATCGATACACACATAAGGTCACTTGTCAACCACTGGGTCATACCGGGTTGACCAGAACCAGACAATGACAATATAAGTGGTACAGAATACTACTCACCGCACGAGCACTCCTGGCTACCTCACATCATGGTTTTAGCCCTCATAGGACATTGGGAGACATCCACGGGATAACAGGCAAACCACAAGGTCAAGCCAAGATGAACGGAAATCAAGACGTCGAGAAATGAAGTTTCACATAATGGTAGTCCTAGACTGAGTCGTTAGGAAAACTGTGACAGTCTGAGAGCAGACCACACTCAGTCAACCTTCAACTGACCAATCCAGTGCACCACCGACACACAGACACCACCCTAGGACACAAACCGAAGACAGATGGGCACAGCAGAGGCCATCACGGCCAATTGACAACTCAACGAACACCGCAACATGGGCGGTCAACATAGGGCCACTCATGGGGATGAGCGGTCTAGATCAGACCACTCAAGGGAAGAAGAATGGTCCACAGTGGACCACTCAAAGGGGATGAACGGTCTGGAATAGATGATTCAAACAGGATGAATGGTCTGGAATGGACTATTCAAAGGGGATGAACAGTCTGGAATGGACCATTCAAAGGGGATGAACGGTCGGGAGCCAACGGCCCAAGGGAACAAACCCCTACACACTAAAACATATGGGTGGTTAGGGCTGGGCCACCCAAAGGCATGAGCGGATAAGGACTAGCCGCTCAAGCCAACTGACCTACTATAGTGTTGGTCAGAATGGTTTTGACCAAACTGCCTATCTGAACTGACACAAAACTGTTGACCAAAGGTCAACTGGCATAAGCGGTCAAGACCGGACTACTTAACCCAACGGAAAGGATGAACGGTCTGAGATGGACCACTCAAGGCGGATGAGCGGTCTATCGAACGACCACTCAACCTCAAACTGACATAAGATAAGTGGTCCGAAGATAGCTGCCGATACATATGAACAATCTCTGGTGCGACCGTTCAAGCATCACGATGAGCAAACCCATGGGTTCGTCCGATCGTGGCCTTTCTACGCCCCGTTCGTGCCAAAACGAAGGGGATACAGCCACAATCACCCTGGCAATCACATAGACTCCGACAGAAGTCAAAACGACGCACGAATCGCCAGAAACGGGCGATTCTAACGAAATCACCCAAATAGGGTTAACGTGGTTCCCGGCCTCCTATCGGCCCCGATAGACCGCCATTCAACACGAAAAGTATCAATGGAACGAAGGCATTCCAAGGAGTCGAATGGTACTAGCTGTTCCAAAAATCGTCATCATTTTTCGGCGAAGCCTACGAACTCCCAAAGCCACAACAAGCCTAAACTCACTCGTTCTCGCACCGTAGAGTGTGAAACCACGAGGAAAGGTACAGGAAAGGTAGGTGATCCATCTCCCTGCCTCCACGGAAGAAACCGTGTGCCGAAGTGACTAATCCATTGCGAAAATCGCCCGGAACATGAACGACGCCTTCTCAGAATCCACTGAGGGATCGTGCCATGCCACGCTCAAACTGACACTCCATCTCGCGTCCCGATCACTCTATCGTGTCCTCACCTCGGCTAGCTCCGCAATGGTGTGCACCCCGCGTCAAGAGACCCAGAGAGGAGAGAGAATGAGAGAGAGAAAGAGAGGTGAGAAATGAGGGAGGAGAGAGGGGGTTGAGAGTTTAAATAGAAAGGAAATTAGGAATTTTCCCTTTGGACTACACTTAACAGCGTCAACCTCTGGCTGTGCATTTCCTCTTGAGCGTTGACGCATCCTTTACTAAATCTACTGGATGAAGACTGATACCATGGCGTGGACGTAGTGTCCACCTGCGTTGACACACTCATCAGCAATCAATACACACATATGTAAACCAGAAACATAATCAGTAATTAACTCACATAAGCTCATGGTGACTAAATTAAGATTCACATAGAGTCACTGTGTTGCTATTATCAAAACATAACAATATATGTTGTTAGCATCAAAGCCAAACAACATATGCACAACAGATTCAAACCGACACCTTGCACGTCAGTGGCATCCGGTTAATCATCTTTCGGTTCGAGGCTCAAGAGGATGGTCAGGAGAGGTTTTGGTAGGAGGCATCAGGACCGGCAGGAGCCAAGGTAGTCTTCAGTGGGTAGTGTGTAGTAGCCCCCTCCATTCTAGCGGCAGGGTGCAGTAGGTGGTCCGTAGGGGCAGTGTTCTAGATGTGGTGACTTCCATCCTGGCAGGCAGTGCTCAGTACCTGTGACATGTTACCGGTGTGGTCAGATAGGACACATGGCTTGGGAGTGTCCTTTGAGTCTGCGCCAGTCTTTCCACTTTCAACCGCATCAGTAGTGGTAGGTTCTGGTTCCACCACTTTCAAGGTTTGATAGTATGGGATGACAGAGAGCCAGAGGGCATGTGATGCACATTACGAGAGCTGAGGCAGAGGCATCTTAGTTGGTGGAAGGTACTATTTCGATGCTTGGTCGTGCCACTTGGGTTTTGTTCGATTCCGATGCTTCTCACTCCTTTATATCCGAAGATTTTGTCGCTTGTGTTGAGGAGCCCGCTATAGAGATGTCTTGCGATCTGGTAGTGGAGTTTCCCACTGGTGATTTCTTGCTCACCCCTTATTGCCTTGAGAAGGTACCTGTATGGATAGGAGGGTAGAATCTGCCAGCCAGACTGCAAGCCTTAGAGTTGAAGGATTTTGACGTGATTTTGGGGATGGATTGGCTCGAGGCCAACAGTGCAGTGGTGGATTATAGATCGAAGAGGGTCTATTTCCAACATCCCCAACGATCCACATCCTACTTTCAAGGTATTCAGTCTCCCTCTTCCCATCTCCTTATTTCGGCCATTATGGCCCGTATATTGCTTGACGTGGGATGTCAAGGTTTTCTTGCTTCGGTTGTAGTGGTTGACTAGCAGAAGTAGGGAGTGCTGAACATTGCGGTAGTGTGTGAGTTTTTCGATGTTTTTCTCAATGATTTGCCAGGGTTACCCCCGCAGCGAGAGATTGATTTTGTTATTGAGCTTGTGCCTGGCACGACACCTATGTCCAAGGCACCTTATCGTATGGCACCAGTGGAGTTGAGGGAGCTAAGGGCTCTGTTGTAGGAGCTACTTGCTAAGGGCTATATCCGCCCTACCTTTTCTCCTTGGGATGCACCTGTGTTGTTTATAAAGAAGAAGGATGGTAGTCTCAGATTGTGCATAGACTACCAGCAGCTAAATTAAACCAGGTCACTGTGAAGAACAAGTATCCACTTCCCTAGATAGATGATCTGTTTGATCAGCTTCAGTTGGCCCAGGTATTTTTGAGGATCAATTTACGGTCGGGCTATTACTAGCTGTGGATTAGAGAATCTGATGTGGAGAAGACTACGTTTAGCATGAGATATGGGCATTATGAGTTTCTGGTGATGCCGTTTGGGCTCACCAATGCCTCCGTAGCGTTTATGGGCTTGATGCATCGAGTGTTCCGTCCTTACCTGGACCAGTTCGTAGTGGTGTTTGTGGATGATATCCTTGTGCATTCTTGGTCGATGGAGGATCATGCTCACCACCTGAGGATTCTGTTGCAGACCTTGCAGGATCACCAGTTGTATGCCAAGCTGAGTAAGTGCGAGTTCTGACTTCAGGAGGTGCACTTTTTGGGACACGTGATCTTTGGCGAGGGCATTTCGGTTGATTCATCGAAGGTGGAGGCCGTGGTCCAGTGGCCGAGGCCGTGGTCCATGTCGGAGGTTTGGAGCTTTTTGAGCTTAGCGGGTTATTATCGATGATTTATTTGAGATTTTGCCTGTATTGTGGCTCCGATGACCAGGTTGACATGGAAGGATGATTAAGTTTCCTGTTCGATCAAGACTCTGGAACTATTTCCGTTTACGATTCTCAAAGGAATGACGCCTTGATAGGGGGCGCTATTTAAAATGGCGACACTATGAGGGGCGTTAGTTTATAAATTGACGTCAGGTGGGAAACGCTCCATTTTAGTAATTGGCGCCACTGAAAGGGGCGTTGTTTAATGTTTTATTCCAATTAGAACTCTTACCACTTAATCCGGATTAATTGACGCCCTTGAAAGGGTCGTTATTTAATTAGGAAACTGAATAAACAGTGACCTGGCGTTGAGCATGGCGTCGATGCAGTGGTCTTTGGCGTTGACGCAGTGAGAGCATGGCGTCGACGCAGTGAGAGCATGGCGTCGACGCAGTGAGTTTAAAGGGTCGACGTTGTGGCTTGCATGGGGTCGACGCATCATTTAAATTGGTGACTTTTAGAGGGTTGTTAGTTTATTATGGGATGCCTTTTAAAGTGACGTTATTTATTAAATTGGGAACTCTCATTAAGTCGTTCTTTAATATTTTGTCAGGATTTTTATAATTTCAAAAATTCAGGGTTGCTACAGGTCCTACCAGAGATCGCTGTGAGCATGGCGTGCCCAGTGGGGTGCGTTATGCTTCGTAGGCTTTGTATTCAGTCCGTGCGGGCATAGCGGTCTCGCGATAGACTGCATGACCCAGCACGACGCCCCTGTGCAGGCGCATCATGCTTTGTGACCATTGGATTCGATCGTTGCTTTGTGACTGTTGGGGCCTTGGTCGTGTAACGGTCCTCAGGAGGACCGTTATGTACACCATGGCGCCCCAGGTGAGGCGCGTTATGCTTAACGCCCTCACCCACCGCTTAACGCGCCTGAGAGGGTCCGTTAAGGGGGCCATAACGCACCTTGAGGAGCACGTTATGGTCTGTTTCACTGCGAGACATAACACACCAGGAGTGGTCCGTTATGTGCATAATGCCCCTAGAGGAGTGCGTTATGCTGTTTTCTGTCATTTGGGACATAACGCACCGTTGTTGGTCCGTTATGCACCATAACGCACCTGGGCAGGCGTGTTATGGTCTGTAACCCATCGGGAGTGGCGGACGGCCGAGTGGGACCGTCCCTTCTCCCCCGCACGACTGTGAGTTAGCCGTGCACCCGTGAGTGGCCAATGATGGACCGTTCATCATCTGAGGCGTAACAGGTGGTTTTTCGTGCCGATGCGAGTTTCGGGTGAGTGAACCTCGATCAACGTGCTGACCCGTGGTCCGATTGATGTTGGGCATCATGTGGGGACCAGGTGTGGGCACCGTGTGGAGGTCTCGGGACGTGACGTCTTCGGCTTACGTCACCGTGAGTCGGTGTTAGTACAAGGGGTGGTCCCCCGTACTCCGTCTGGTCCAGGCGTTGTTTTCCGTGACTTGAGAGTCTACCTTTCAGTGACCCGACCACTAGTCGTAGCTTCCTACGCACGCGGGTGCGTACTCACCTGGGAGTGGTGGAGAGCATGACCCGAGTGAGACGGTTTTTAGGCTGGTCACCGTAGGGCCCCTTACCTTTGCCACCAGAGTCCGGTGGGGGGGGGGAAACCAGCTAGAGGACCCGACCTAGAGCAGATGGTCTGTGTATGCATACGTAGTTGGGGGCTTAGGACACGTGCTGACGAGTGTGATCCCAGCTAGTCCTTCTTGTGGTACTTGTGCGTGTCTGAGTCTCGCGCCCGGGGCACCGCAGCTAGACACTTGTGACGCGGTGTAAGACGTCAGGGGACGCATCCGGTCATTCTTCTAGTGGGTAGTGCTTCTGTCCCCTGGTAGTTTTAGACTCGAGGTTGCTAGATCGAGGTTCAGTAGTATGGCATTGCTAGAATAGACATTTTCCCGTTTATTTATTCCAGCTTGTTGGTTCCGCCATACTCCTGTCAGCTAGAGTAGCTTTACTGCTTTTGTAGGGTTAACTTTACCACTGTAGCACCGAGCTTTTCTGTGCGAGGTAGGGCTCGAGGGATCCCTACTGAGCCTTCACTTTGGAGGCTCATCCCCTGCGTGTTTCACCGTGTTTTAGGTGAGGCCGGCACTTCAGGAGGTGCGGCAGGTGTCCAGCGTGGTTCCAGTAGCTGATATTAGTGCCAATTACTAGAGCCGGGGGGGAATTTTTACCAAAAAATAAGAAAAATCATTTTTTTTACAAAACTGCCACTGCCCTCTCGCTCTCCCCTCACTCTCTCTCTCCCCTCACTCTCTCTCTCTTCTCTCTCTCTTCTCTCTCTCTTCTCTCTCTCCCTCACACGTTCTCTCTCTTTCTCTCCCCCTCTCACTCGATTGCGGTCCAAATGGACTCCGATCGATGTGTGGGTGGTACTAATGAGACGGGCTCGACGAGAGGATCGCGCTGATACCCTTCTTCCCTCGGATCGTGGAGCGTGGAGGCACGTGGGAGTGAGAGGATGACGTGGCCCCCGTCGCTCGATCTCCACCGATTTGCACTCTTCGCCGCTCAATAGGTAGGGGAATGCATTCCCCGTCTCGCCAGGAACCCATTGATGCCACATGCGTCGCCATCCGTTGTCATTTTCACCGATTTCTGTGCAAAACCTCATTTTGGTGAATTTTAGGCTAATTTCTTGGTAATCATTCTTCTCTCTCGATTTTGGTCTAGACGGTCGCTGATCAAGGAAAGAGAGGTACCATTGGAATGGTCGTGTCACGTGGGTTGCGGTGATGCCCTTCTTCCCTCGATTCGCGGAGCGTGGAGGCCGGTTGGACCAAGTGGAGGGTGACGACCCCTCGTCCGTTCATGCCTCAAACGACACTCCCATCGCGTAAGAGGTAAGGGGACAAAATCTTCTCCTCGTTAGGAACCCACCGGTACCACATGCGCTGTGGTCCGATGCCAATTTCCTCGATTTTCATGTAATCTTCCATGCTAGTGTAAATTAGCCGTAAAATCATGAAATTGTCTCCATGAGCATTGTCTTTTGATTTTAATGGCATGTTTAGTTATAGAGTGTTGGTATGGCTTGGTAGTTTAGCTTGAAAACTACTTTCCCCACGATTCCCGTCGATTTCGATCGACCGGGAGGGGGTTCAGTTTCAAACTCTGGATTTTGGCAACCCAGTCGATTTAATGCACCACCCTAGGCGTGTTAAAGTCCCCTGACGCACCTGCCCTAGTGCATTACCTGAATGGTAATGAGCCAACCCTGGTCCATTATTTAACCATTGACCGTTCCTTTGACTGTTGACTGAGATAGGTGGTTAGTTTGACGGCCCAACCCTGGTCCGTCATGTTCTTGTAACGCGCCATCCTTAGTGCGTTACATTCTGTTAAAAAAAACTGTGAATTTTAGGTGTTCGGATGCCTTTAACAGACCTGACCCGTGCGTTATAGTCATGTAATGCACCAACCCTGGTGCGTTACATGTTCTGTGTATAATCTGTGGATTTCTGTCGTTCTGGTGATTGTAACGGCCCATGGGAGGTGCATTACATGGATTTAACGCCCCTTGCTTGGTGCGTTACAGCCTGTGTGACTGTCTTTGTGTTTTTCGTAAGATGTTCGAGTGAGTATAACGGACCGAGGGAGGCGCGTCACAATCAAGGTAACGCCCCTACCCTGATCTGTCACACCCTCTTAACGGGGTGATCCTGGTCCGTTAAGCTCCCTGGCATTCTAATAGATGCAAGTTTAGTTTCTTATGCATTTCTTGTTGCACATGCACCATGTTTAACTTATTTTATAAAAACTATGACACTATTTTAGATCCCGATAGAGTACCTTCCTCTTTCCTCGTGTGGAGTCACTAGTCGTAGCCCAGTGACTGAAATGTCGGCCCACCTGGGAAAGGTGGAGGGGTAGTTCCCATTCAACGGTTCTTAAGCTAGTTACCGTGGGCCCCTGCTTAACCGTAGCGTCCTACGGGGGGTAAAAACTAGCTAGAGGCCTGACGCTAGGCAGAAGTTAGTGTGTGCACATGTGGTCAGAGGCTTAAGACTGACACTGACGAGTGCCACTCTGACTAGTTCTCGGTTTGGTTCTGGTACTTTTACGTCTCTCACTTGTTGTGTTTGTCTGACTCGCGAGTTGCTTGAGATGCAGTGTAAGTCGTCAGTGGACGCATCTGATCTCTCACTTCTAATGGTCTCTTCTTTTTCCTATCAGTGGGGCAGTTGAGATTCATCTCTATTGGTGGTTATAGCTTCTGACACTCTTATTTATATTTAAATTAGCATATAGATTAGCTATTTAACTGTTTAGATAGGTTTTACAGCTTTGCTATGCCCCTACTCCAACCCACTCCTTTGACGAATTCATGAAAATATTTTCTGACTGGTTGGATAGGATGGATAGGACATGTGCTCCTAGTGATGGGCTCCTACCCGAGCCTAAGGAGGTCATAGCCGATAGTCTTGACCCGACACCATCTACGCTGCCCTCCCAAAGCCCTCTCCCCAGCATGGAGGACCCTCCTTCACCACCAGTGAGTGCTCCGTTGTCACCCTCTCCTTCTGATCTTCAGTCAGAGCCCCTTCAGCCAGAGCTACCCATGTTTCTAATGGGAAAGCTACTCATAACTGAGCCACTTCTTAGTTGGCTTAGGACAGACTTGGTCCCTATCCCTTCTCGCTACCCATCCATGGACCATGCGCTACCACTAGTACCCGTCAACTCCTTCCATACGACTTTCTGGTCTAGTCATCTTGTTGATACATTGGATGACCTTCTTAAGGGATTAGATCGGCAGTTACAGTTGACACACTTGTTGGCCCCGAGTTTCGACCAGCCCACGAGTCATAGATTTACGCATCCCGCGTTGGGGTCCATTACCTCTATGTACACCGTGGGTCATGTTACCACGGAGGTCCTTTTGTTCCTCCCCATGCCGGCCGATCCAACCTTCATGCCACTTATCCCAAGGGAGGAAACATACCTCATACCCATGACCACCATCCCACCTACTACAACGTATGAAGGTGACCATCAACACCTTCTAGAATTCCACACATGGGACCATGAGATGAGGGAATCCATACTGAGGGGTCACACATTCTTTGATCCCTTCGATCCCTTCCTCGAGATTAGGGAACCCTTGTCGAGGGGACATACATTCTTCGACCCCTTCGATCCCTTTCTTAGTGGGCCTCTTGACCCACGACCTCCATTCCATCTCTTTAGGGAAGTCCCCTACCACATCCCTTCCCCACGGGCCAGACCACCTATGCTTATTGAACCCATTCATTGGCTAGAGATGCATTCGTATATGGGTGATGGCGAAGGTGACTTTGGTTCTCTCGGCCCACCTAAATCACCCAAACTGTCCGAACCTCCCATGCCCAAGTCCCATAGGAATCCAATGCATGACCGATACACACTTGGATGCCTAGGAGTCCCCCATGACGTCAACCTCTGGTTACGTCAAATGCATGCATGGCACACATTTGGGTGTCCTGGTCCGCCACTATATATGTATGGATCGGACTAACTGTAGGTTTAGGGTTATGTCAAAGTCCGTGCTTTTCTTTAGTTGTCCAGTTGTTACGAGTCGGCATACGTCGAGTCGAGTTTGTCAGCTCGTGATGTTTGTCCCATTTGAGTACGATGCAAGTCGGATCATATGCGTATGTTGTAGACTTGGTAGAGAGATACGGGTTCAGCTCTTCTTAGTGTACCAGATCTAGTCACCAAAGGGACACAGCGGTGATTCCTAATGAGTCATTGAGCTGTCTCCCTTCTTTGAGAGTGACCCCACCCCAGAGTGTCCACCACTAGTCTCATTTCCCGTAGCATAGCAAATAGAAAGTATACGGGATGAGCAGGTGCCGATCTATAGGAGTGGAGCGTACTCTGCGCTTCCAGGTACGGTGACGGATCTGCCAGAGTGACACACGAGCAGCTACCCCTTACTCGACGGGGTCGAGTTCTTCTCACCTAGGGAGAATTGATGGGAATCGACATCGGGCACTAACATTTTATTTTTGTATTTGTGTCCTTTTAGTTTACTTTTATATCCTTGGGAAAGTAGGTTTGCAATTGTGAGGCTTTATAAGCCAACTTATTATTCCTTAAGGATCTTTGGGTTTTTATGTAAAAGTCTAACAAAAGGGCCCCCACTTGATGTGACACCACCTTGGGGGTGATAGCCACAAGACCGAAGATCCCTTGGACCCAGCAAGCAAGCGATGCGCGGGTCGGTGACTTCACTCAAGCGGACTTACCCGCTAAGCGCACTCTCATATCCGTAGGTAATCCGGCGATGGTAGTGAGGGTTCAGGACAGAACCTCGCTGCTCTGGAGGTTGGCTAGCCTAGGATTGAACCCCTAAGGGCTAGGGATGGCCCAATTCACGGGCGGCCAACAGACCAAGGGCGTGGGTTTAGTGGTTGCTCTCACCTCACTCCGCAGTGGCCCAATCTTTTCAAGTGTGTGAGTTCGGTATATTGTAAATTTGATACGCGGGCGTATTAACGACGTGCGTTCTTCGCGCTGTCAGAGGCCATCACGTTGCTTAGGGGACAATAGCATACTGCATACACAAACATGGCCCGATGTTGTCACACGGGAGCCGTCACTTCCATCTTTGTATTGGAAATCGTCAGGAATGTAGGAAGCAATTGCTAAAGGGGAAAGGAGATTGAAGGGGATGGGGCGCTAAGGGCTCATATCCTCGCACGTGTAATTACAAAGCATAGTGGATTCTAGTAAGAAGGGGGGAGAGGAAGACGATCGGGGGAGCTCGCCGGAACCCACCTCTGTTCTCTGCGGCGAAAATAGAGTATCGAAATTACTCTCTCTCTTGTCGGTCTGGCTCTCTCTCTACTACTGAAGAACGACGGGCGATCGCTCAGAGAACTCTTCCTCTCCACCTTTCTTTCTCCTCAAGTCTCTTCTTCACTCCCTAAGCGGGAATGTTCTCTCTCCGTCCCTCAGCTCATCGAAGGGGATCCCTTCTTATAAGCCTTCACCGACGTGACTTCAGAAAGGCATGGGGGAAGCACACCGAAACTGGGGCCTTATCTTCATCCTTCATTCTTTTTGCCCTCTAGATTTGGAGGGCGTCGGTGCCAATGGTGTGCACCAGGTAGAGAGCACGCCAGATTAACCCCTCATTGTGTCTATTCGAGACAAGCTCGGTCTCAGGGTCTCGGACCGACTCCAGGGATTGACTTGATGTTTCACCTCTTCGTGGCCTTGTAAGGTCATCATGAGAAGTATCCGGATAGCCTTCAGGCCATTGAATGGCCAATTCCAGAGCCATTTTTATCTTTAGCTCGAACACTTGGGTTCTCCACTGACATGGCTTTTGGCACTATGATCTGTGCCACTGGACCTACTTCATTTGTATTTGTAACATTCTTAGGGAGTGGGCCACTACCCGGGGTGCTTTCGCCCTTGTAGGGCTTCTGTTTGGTCATTAACGGCCCAGTCCGGTAAGAAGACGCACCCATGTCGGGTCATTCGGGTCATCCGCTGATACGGCCTTTGGCATATTGTTCTGAGGGGCCAGAAATGTTTCTTCACCTCAGGAGGGTTTCTTATCGGGTGGCGGGCCACCGGGTACATTCTCGTCCTTATCAGATGATAGATAGGGTTTGTTCGACACGACCGAGTCAATACCAGTTCGTTGAGCAAGCCGAACGGCACTGCTGGTTTGTTGTTGATTTCTTCCGACCCTCCTGAGGTGGAGTCCCTGACATTTTGGTTAGATGACCTGAGGCTTCAGCAGTCTGAGAGGACCCTTGTGTACTGGTTTTCTTTGACTTGTGCACTTCGACGGGCCACATCCATTTTGTCATTTGGGCGTGATTGCCAGTGATCATATTTTGGGTGCCAACAGTTTCCCACAGGGACCGGAGCAGGTGGAGCTGGAGCGGGCACTTCGGATGGCATCGATGCCAGTGGGGTCACAGACCTAGGAGGAGAAGGCACCTTACGGCTTGACCCTACGGCTGGCTTCTTCCTCTTTCTCTGGCAACTCTGGTTGTGCAATGCCACTGCCTCATCCAGGTTCACCTGGACGCATGGACCCAGCATGGCATAATCTACCTCGGTTCCACCCATGGTACCCTCAGAGACACCCCTACGAGAACTCGACCCGACACTGGTCGTAGGAGCTACAGATGAGCCCTCTGTTAGAAGCACTATAGGAAGCTGATACAGCAAGCACCCTAGAGCTAGGGCGATGGCTTCCTAAGGGGTGACAATGGTCACCTGGTTGGTGCCCGGTATGACGTGGTCAAGGGGGCAAGGAGCAAAGTGCTGCAATTTGATCATCTCATACCATAATTTCGACGACTCCCACACTCCTACAAGGCAGTACAGAGAAGATTAGTTTGGTAAGCAACTAGTAAAACTGATGTGACACGACCTTGGACTTAGGCAACAGGCACAATTCACAACCGAACGGGCCGATAACTACGGCCAACTCACCCGCCACTCAACCCAAAACCCGGGGTGACTCGGCGATGTCGAGTGGAGGATGTGGGGGCTGGTCCCTTGCTGGTAGAGGGCCAGCAAGGCCAGAGGGTCTCCCAAAGGGGCTTAGCTATGTAGTGGAGTCGTATCAGTTTGGAGTGTATTAGTGATAGTAAATTACGGAATAATGTTGTATTAGATTATTTTGGAAGCTGATTGTAATAGAATTTAGCTTTATCAATAAATGTTAGAATTTTGTTCTATTCCATTGCCCTTTGTCAATTATTAGTTTAGTATTATATAAAAGTCATTCTAGCGTGCCTCTGACTGTACGTCCCGATAATTCCTCCCTTGTTCGGGGCATGACAGGGAGCTTCCCAGATGAAGAGTTAGGAGCCTTCTTTGATGGTGAACCTTCATAGATCCTCTACTTTGACGGTGCCCTCAATTCCAAGGGTTTTGGCATTGGAGCTGTCCTTCAATCTCTGGAAGGTGTCATTGATCCACAGGCTTGTCAATTAACCTTCCCCGCCACAAATGATGTGGCCAAATATGAGGCACTCCTTATGGGCTTAAAATGGCGCTAGCACTCAGAGTTAAGGTGCTCCGAATCATCGGAGACTCTCAACTTATCCTCTGACAGTCCCTCAGCAAGTATCAAACCCATGACTCAAAGCTCAAGCCCAACCAAGACTTGGTCGGCAGGGTAGTCCGACAGTTTAGGAAGCTAACCCTAGTGCATACTCCTAGGGCCCAAAACATTCTAGTCAATGATCTAACTACTCTAGCCTCTTCTCTCCTGATTCCCAGTGAAAAGTCATCAGCTTCTGTCATGGTTGAAAGGATGCACATCCCTTCGCATTCAGATCCTTGGTTCCAACAACTTTTAGAGTCATCCCTTCAAGTCCATGCCATCTCTCATGAGCTGAAAATTGACCTCGAGGACAGTAATCCCTGGTTCTTTGATACCGAGAACTATCTTTGGGACGGTTCTTTTCCCGAATATGCTACCACCCTCGATCGGCGAGCTATTCGTCGAGCTGTGGACCGTTTTGCTATCATAGGAGGTCTCTTGCATCGTAAATCCCTTAGTGGAGTATACCTTCACTATCTCGATGAGATCAAATCTCGCTTGGTTGTCGAACCCGCTCATTCTAGTGAATGTGGTGGCCATGTAAATGGTCGCATGCTTGCTCAGAAACTCCTTTGGCAATACTATTGGCCTACCATGCATAAGAACTGTGCCCGTTATGTCCGTCACTGTGTTAAATGCCAACTTCTTGCGGACAAGGTCCATGCTCCTTTGTCCTCACTCCACCCTTTCATAGCTCCTAGGTCCTTTGCCATGTGGGCTTTCGACGTAGTTAGTCCCTTGGAAGATAGAACTAGTGAAGTCTGAAGAAAATCCTTCATCCTTACCACTACGGAGTACTTCATGAAATGGGGGGAAGCTAAGGCATTCACAGAATTCAAGGCATCAATGGTGGTGAAATTCATCAAGCACAACATCCTCACCAGGTTCGACATCCCCCGTGACATCGTCACCGGTAACGGACCTCAGTTCACATCACGGGAGCTCTGAGACATGTGTGGTAAATATGGCATTAACTTGCATCATTCATCTCTATATTACCTACAAGGAAACGGACAAGCTAAAGCCACAAATAAAACTCTCATAAGAATTATTAAGAAAGCTTGCAAATTTCATCATTACTCTAATTGGCCAGATCACCTCGTCGAGGCCCTCTAGGCTTATCCCACTTCTGTCTGAACTCCCATGGGTCAAATCCCGTACGCACTAACTTTTAGGACAGAAGCGGTACTCCCATATGAAATATTTGTTCCCTCACTAAGAGTGCAGATGGATCCTGAGCTTGATCCTGAGTAACATCGAGAAAATCTGCTAGACTAGCTGAAACTATTAGATGAGAAGTGGATGATCGCGGTCGATCACGCACAAGTTTATCATCAGAGGATTGCACGTTATTATGCAAAGAAGGTTCTTGAGAGGAAATTTAAGGTAGGTGAACTAGTCCTAAAGAGGAAACTCACTAAAGCCACCGGTCCTAAAGCAAAATTGTAAGAAAATAAGAAAGATCCATATGTCGTCAAAGAGGTCTACTCTGGCAACGCATATAAGTTAGTGGATGCCGATGGGGTGGAACTCACATACCCATGGCAGGCACCCGGGGCAGCCTTTCATCAGGGCTATTGCCCATATCATGAGGTGGTAGGCCACATCGTCCACGATTGTGTGGTGCTTAACTTAATGGGCTGGAAAATCAAACAGACTATTGGGCCTAGAGGGTCACACACAATAGAGTATTGGATAAATTGGGATGGGTAGACTTTATCAAAAATTATTAGATTTTTATGAAAAATGTCAGAGGTCTATAAATATACACTGAACGGAGAAACCCAGGCCCATGTTCTAGGGAAACCCTAGTCACTCTCTCTCCTCTCTCTCTCTCTCTCTATCTCTCTCTCTCCCCCTCCTAAGGGTGCCCCCTCCTTCTCTCACCTTCCTCCCCGGTGGATGGTGGTGTTGAGATCGGGTCGGTGCGTGAAGATCGTGGAGGAGATCCTGTCTACTTCTTTTACTCATGTGGATACGTCTAGAGGTCAGACGCTTGGACAGCTCGTGACCCCGGGATCCTCCTCTGGTTCATTTTCAAGATTTTGGGAGATTCATGACCTCGCAAAGGTAAAGAATCGTTCTTCACACCACGAGATTCACCGATCTAGTTCGATTTTAAAAAATTGACAACGATATACAATCTAGGATTTCGATGTTTTTCGCTGCACTTTTGGTCGAAACCTTACCGATACATCGTTTAACTGAAGATGCATTAGACAAAACTTCATCTAATACATGATAAATGATGAGTTAGACGATATTTCGTCGAAATGAAAAATAACTATTTGCAACACACCCATAGTTAGTGGGAGAATAAAATAATGTGAAAATGTGGTTGATTTGTGATTTGCTAGTTGAGACTGATTTTTACTGGGTGTGTGAGTTCTTTGCCATGGGTGTGGACCGTGTATGAACCTCCCGAACCACTTCTTGCCCATGTGCTCGTCGCATTGGGCTTCCGTAGATGGTGCCCCCTGTCACGTCCTAGTGTCTCAAGGTCGAGGATTACCCCAATGTCTGGAATGCCCCTGGCATAGTGCCATCTTGGGGATGGTTACGAGGATCTCTTGTCGCTCTTGGCCTTACACTGTGTGATACGACAAGATATACCTTAGTCTGAGTTCAGCTCGACCACTAGAGTATCGGCGTTGGGTTGCTCTTAGAGAGCACTCGGGATTAGCTCTTGATCCCCATGTGATGCCGTATGATGCAGTAGAGGCGTCAAGTTTCGATGTCAGCCTGATTGTCGGAGGATTGATGGCGTTACGCCATTAAATGCCTCAGGCATAGCTCTGACGCGAGGCAAGAAAGAGGACCCCCCTCTGAATCAGGAATCAGGACAGCTAAGTAGATGAAACTCACTATCTATCAGGGCTCTATCATGAATGCGGTCTACCCAGGCGTTGCATTCTGGATGCAACAGCCACACTGGCCGCATTACGAGATGATTGCAGTTAATTAGCTGACTGTGATCTGGCTGACACCTGCTAATGGCTCCAATGTTCGAATATGAGTTTATTGTTGGAGTCATCGGTGTCAGCCCGCTTGTAGAAGGCGTGTTGGGAGTTGTTCCTGCCCTTTTGTCAAGCGCCACATGACCCGATGGGTGGTTGTGAGTCTTGGGGTGGCTCGACAACTGAGATGTCGGCATGATGATGTCATTTGTCAGGTGGTTGGGGGTGATCCTTGCTTCTTGGTGAAGAGTCGTGTGATACAGTGAGTGGCTCCAGAATTCAGGTCAGACTCGACAGTTGGATTCGTTGGTGCTGTGCCATTAATGAGGTGTTCAGGAGTGATTCCCGCTTCTTTGTAAGGTGTCGTGAGACACGACAAGTTGTTCTGAGCTCCACGTTGGCTTGGTTGTTGAGGTGCTGATGGTGTGATGCCGTACACAAGGTGTCTGACAGTGGTCCCTGAATCTTGACATAGTGCCATTTGGTGCGGCAGGTTGTCCAGAATCTCAGATCTGATCCAGCCATTGGGAAACTTGTTGGCATGGAGCCGTTTGCTCAAGGATGATCCCCGTTTGTCGTGTTATGTCGTTTGACAGGATAAAATGTCCCAGTTTCTAGGCTTGACTTAGCTAGCAGAGCGCCTTTGGTGTTATGTGTTGAGTCCCGGAATGCGGTAATCAAGAGGGGAGGGGTGAATTGATGGCCAATTAAAAGTTCGCTATCCAATTACAACACTTAAGCTAATCAAACATGCAAGCTCTCATCTCACACGAACAAGATCTCACTTGTGAATGATATAGAGATAATTTTAAAAAAAATTAACAGATATGGGAGTAATTTTCCCTAAATTTTTCTATTAGTTCTGGTTCACGTACTTATCAGATACTTCTGAGAACTTATAAGAAGCCGTTTAATTGCATGCAGATCCACCAAGTGACTCCAGCAAGAAGAAGAGCAACGCAGTAGCGATTGTGGCCTCGGCGACTGTGGTTCCGGTGGTGGTGGTGATTCTTGCTGTGTTGTGTGGCTGTTGGGTAATCAAGAGGAAGAGCACAAAGGCCACTACCGGTAAGCTTAGAATTCAGCATATCCTCTACCACCATCACTGCAATCGTATGATCATCTAAGCTATAAGCTTATACTCTCCCAAAGTGTACGTACGTAGTGCTTTAAGATCTAACATTCCACCTTAATTAATTACTAGATAAAAGGAAGCGCTGGAACGATGATAGTGCTGGCGGGGAAGACAGTGACGTGCCATTGTTTGATATTGAAACAATAACCTCAGCCACAAACAACTTCTCACTCGGAAACAAAGTTGGCGAAGGGGGCTTCGGAGTTGTTTATAAGGTATGTTTCGTAGTTTTTGGTTAACGTCGTCCGTTTCATATGATTCATCGACTTGGTGTGATTCGCACTGACTCAGACATATCATACCAAATCTGAGAGAAATTGTAATAATCGGTCGGCGGCGATTGGGTCGATTTCTAACATGTTTGTATGGTAAAGAGGTGGATCCATCATTAGAGAAACTTGAGAAGGCAAATTTGGTTGGATTCAAGGCGTCTTAAGACCGATTTGGGTTGGGGGAGGGGCATTGCTTGCCGGGTGAGGGGCTGTCAGCATGTGGGAGGTGGCTACCGGGTTGGGGGGCTGGGGGATCTACAAGTAAGGGGGGTCGCTAGACTAAGGGAATAAAAGGGAAGCCCAGGTGAGGGTGGGGAGAGGATGAGGTGAATTCAGACCGAGTCAACCCGAGTCACATGTAACTTGGGTGTACCATACTAGATCAAGGTGATCTCAATCCGATACAGATCAATGAGTAGACAAATTTTGGTCCATTTACCCACAAGTATAGAAAGAAGAAACATAGCTTAAAACCCCGTAAGATCAGCCCGGGGTCTTCATGCATGCTCCTAAATTAACTCATGCCTAGCGGATGCTATGTATTGGTATCCCTAGCATGGAGATCACTATACTTAATTATGTCAAAAACAAACATTTTCGTGAGGTAATGCAATCTTATGACTCTGCATATCAGGGTACCCTGGAAGATGGCCAAGAGATTGCAGTGAAACGGCTTTCATGGACTTCTGCGCAAGGTTTGACTGAGTTCATGAATGAGGTCAAGCTGATAGTGAAGCTTCAACATAAGAACCTGGTTCGATTGTTGGGTTGCTGCATCCATGAAGATGACAGGATGTTGATCTATGAGTACATGCAAAATAAAAGCTTAGACTTCTTCATATTTGGTAAGGTCTACTCAAACATATTTTGCTTAATATCCAGTAGTCTAAGTTGAACCAATTAATCGTTAAGAGAGATTTTTTAGATATGACCTTTGTAATCGCTTGTATTTAGAGGATATGACTCTCGTAACCCCCTTGTTTGTGTTTAGAGCTCCTCCTAATTGCATGCCTGTTTGATGACCCCTCCCTTTTCTCAAAGGCTTCTCAATCACTTGAAAGGGTTCTTATTTTCTAGAGGATTCACTAACTAATCTGAAGCTACATGGGCTTGTAAATGAAAACAGAATTATGGGATATGATGGAAGGGAGGAACCTAAAAATCTGTTGATCTGAAAGGTATCTCGTCATTATGTGATCTTACTATCATTTTGAGAAATTATGAGTGCATCATTGTTATATATCTACTAAGGATGTTTTCCTTGCACCTAATTTGTTATACTGATTTCTTAATTAGATTGGGTTGTTTCTTTCGTGTTTGCATGTTGCTCACAAGCTTAACGTTGTAAATTATCATTAATAATGTATAAACACAATTAATTAGATGAAACAAAGCGTGGCCTGTTGAGCTGGAGAATGCGTTTGGACATTCTTTCGGGGGTTGCCCGAGGACTTCTCTACCTCCATCATGACTCCAGATTCAAGATTATCCATAGGGATCTCAAAGCTGGAAACATCGAAGCCACACTCGGTTTGAGTGTGGGGTGGACGTAGGTCTGGTTGACCGAACCACCTTAAAAACTCTTGTGCATTGGTTTGCTTGTTCCTTCTATTCCGCTAGATGAATGCATAGGCACGATCAACTCTACATAAGAATTCTGTGGTGATTGTGTTTACAGGTCAAGTGATCCATAGTTCGAGTTGTAAGAACAAGATTTGTGATCTATCGTTTAATATTCCGCAAAGCTCTTACAAATTGATTGGTAATCGAGTAGTCTTCTTGTTTCGAGTAAATTTTTAAAAGGGGGATTCATTCACCCCCCCTCTGAATCTGGGGCACCGATCCCATCAAAGGCCAATCGAGAGAGGGTGTTCACTCAGGAGTTTTTCTCCCGAGCTATTTGGATTACCTGAAAGCTCTCGAATGATCAGGCTATCTCTTTGACCAGGTGAAAGTATTTGACCATCTGTGGTTCCCGAGCTTCGTAGTCTCCATGGATTGGGCTAGCGACCAACTAAGAGTTGGTGTAGATGTTGACTCACTCTGCTCCCAGGGGCCTCGCCATCCTATCCCCGAAAATTAGGGCTTCTTACTCGGAGCCGTTGTTGGAGGCCTGGAAGTTGAATTTTAGGGCACACTAGAGCTCGACACCTTCTAGGGATGTGATGAGGATGCCAACTCCACTACCGGTCAAATTGGAAGATCCGTCCACGAAGAGATCCCAGGCCGGGCCGGCCGTAGGATCGGACACTTCTCTCGGAGGGACAATGGTCTCTGCAATAAAATCGGTGAGAGCTTGTCCCTTAATGGCGGTGTGGGGCCGGTAGGAAATATCATAGGCCCCGAGCAATATTTCCCATTTGACGAGTCGACCTGAGGCTTCTGGATGGGCTAGAATTTTCTTCAGAGGCTTGCTAGTCAGCACCACAATGGAGTGTCCCTAGAAGTACGACCGAAGGTGCTTGGCCGAGGTAACCAACGCTAGCACGAGTTTCTCAGTTGCGGGGTACCTCCTTTTGGCATCCAGGAGCACTTTGTTGATGTAATAAATGGGCCTTTGCAGTCTTCCTTGGTCGTCTCGAATGAGGACCGAGCTTATTGTGGGTAGTGTTGCCGAGAGATAAAGATATAGAGTTTCTCCCGACATTGGCTTGGATAATACAGGAGGTGAGGCTAGAAACTCCTTAAGCTCGGTGAACACCTTTTCACACTCCTCGTCCCAGGCGAACATTGAGGCTGCCAATTTTGGCCCTCTCAGTAGCTTGAAAAAAGGCGGGTAGCGTTCTGCCGCCTGAGATAGGAAGCGGTTCAGTGCAACAATCTGGTTGGTCAATCGCTGTGCATCTTTGATGCAGGTAGGCAGCCATGTATCCAAGATGGCCTGGATCTTGTTGGGGTTGACTTCAATCTCTCGTTGGGTCGCTAGGAAGCCCAGAAATTTCTCAGACTTAACTCTAAAGACACACTTGGCAGGATTGAGCTTCATTTGGTACCTCTGGAGGGTGCTGAAAGTCTCGTCCAAGTTGGCAAAATGGTCCTCAGCCTTTTGTGACTACACAAGCATGTCATCAATATAGGCCTCGACATTCTGCCCAATCTAATCCTCGAAGATCTGATTGACCGACCTTTGGTAAGTAGCTCCGGCATTTTTTAACCCGAATGACATTCAGGTGTAGCAATAGACGCCGAAGTCAGTGATGAAGGTGGTCTTCTCTGCGTCTTCGAGGTTCAATTGGATTTGGTGGTATCTAGAATATGCATCCAGGAAGTTGAGAAGTTCGTTACCCACAGTTGAATCGACGAGCTGGTCGATACTTGGTAACGAATAGCAGTCCTTCAGAGTGGCTCTGTTGAGGTCGGTGAAGTCGACGCACATCCTCCACTTGCCTGAAGCTTTGGGTACCAGGACGATGTTAGCGAGCCAAGTAGGGTAAAAGACTAGGTTAAATAACCTAGTTTTCTTCCCCTTGTTGATTTGCTCTTTGATAATCGCCTGTTTCTCAGAGGCATGCTTCCTTTTTCATTATTTTACTGGTTTCACCGTAGGGTCGAGGTTGAGATGGTGCATTACTATCTCCTTGGGAATTCCAGGGAGATCCTCATCAGACCATGCAAAAATGTGTACGTACTTCGAAAGAAAGTCTTTAACGTGCCCTTCCTTAGCTTTCTCGAACATCACTTCTGTTAGACAGGAAGTCCCTGTCATTATTTCAAAGGAACAAGATAGCATAAGTAAAGTTGCACGGACTTGCTTATATACGAAGGGAAGCAGACACTGTTCATGCACGGACTTGGGTTAAGGGACATGCACGAACTTTATAAGATGCTCGGACTTGGTATAAACATGTGCATGGACTTTAAGTGTATGGGCGAAACATGTTCAAACTTGGCGAAACATGTTCGGGCTTTAATATGCATGGACGTGCACGGACTTAGAACATGAAATGTGCATAACGTGCATGGACTTAGTTTGAATGTGTGCACAAATATGCACGGACTTGTTTACAATAACATGCAAAGACTTAAAATGTGCTCGGACTTGAAGCATTGGAGAAACATGCACAGACATTAAAATGTGCTCAGACTTGAATTGCAAGCAACGAGCACAGACTTGACTTTGACATCGTGCATGCACTTTGGTTAGTCATAAAGTGCACGGACTTCGTTTTGGTCCAAGGAAGAAAAATACACGGACTTAATAATGCTCAGACTTTATCTGAAAAATAATGTGCACGAACTTTATAGAAACGTGCACGGACTTAAGTGAACGTGCACGGACTTGATAGATGGAGAAGTGCACAACGTGCACAGACTTCATCTGTGCACGAATGCACAATGTGCACGGACTACATGCACAATTGAACGAATGTGCACAGACTTGTTTTGAATGTGCACGGAGTTAGTTGTGTGGAAGCCTAAAATGTGCACAGATGCACAATGTGCACGGATGCACAATATGCACGGATGTAGTTTTTCTGCTAAGTCCAAAACATGCATGGACTCATAAGGACGTGCACAGACTTTGCATAAGCTAAACCTACACATAGTTAATAAAGTGTGCACGAACATGCACGGACTTGGAGAGTAAAATGTGCATGATTGCACGGACCATGCACGGACTTGGAGAGAAAGTCGTGCACCAAATACACAGACCATGCACAGACTTGGAGAGTTAGTCGTGCAGCAAGTGCACGGACCATGCACGGACTTGGAGAGAAAGTCGTGCACCAAATGCACAGACCATGCACGGACTTGGAGAGTTAGTCGTGCAGCAAGTGCAAGGACTTTATGAGAAATGCAAGCAAAGTATGTACCCACTTGACTTGTATGAAATCGTGCTCGGACTTAGTGTGCAACCCAAAATATGCAGGGACTTCAATTGTGCAAAACAACATGCATGGACTTGTTAAAAGAACTAACAGAGCTTTATTGCATAAAAGCTTTATTGTAGAAATAATTCAGAAACTAAAACAATGAAAAGCATAATAATCAAAAAGAGATGTTTGAAAACTGATCAACCATTATTTGACAAGTAGTGTTGAACATCATCAAAACTGTAGAAGTGCAACAGTGTGCAACAGTCTCCCCCTTTTTGATGATGACAACACTGTGTCAAACATTTGCCACGCCAATGTATGATCTAACATGTAACAAGCATGAACCTCTCCCCCTGAAACAAAGAAATATGCATGAGGCTATTCCTACTGAAATACAGACATCTTCCCCTAAACATGAACATTCCCAACGACAGCCTAACACCATTCTCTCCCCCTTTCTTATAACACCTTTCTCACCATTCACTCATGCAGACATCCTAACACCACTCAGACATCCTAACACCACTCTCTCCCCCTTTGACATCATCAAAAGAAGAGAGAAGAATAGAAACAGTGCTGTCACAGAGGAAAAAGGACTCATGTACAAGCTTAAACTGTCAGGTGAGAAGCTTCAAAAATAACAGAATAGAGTCTGCAGTACCAGGAAGCAGAAGGAGCCGAGGTAATGTGAGAAGTGTATCGACATACATAATAAAAGATGAAGAGCAATATGGCACAAGTATGTCAAGAGAAAATCTGATCAAAAACACTGAACACAAAGGCACCAAGAGAGACATTTCCAGAAAATAATACGTGAGTTATTGAGGACAAACAGGCCACACAGTAGACAAGGGATTATGATAATTGGACGTTAAGAAGTAACAAGAAAATCAAAGATAAGTCGGTTGATCACATCTTTGACATTAAGGAAACACCTTGATCAGAGGCCAGAGTCCCCAGTTTAGAAGGGCAGGAGTACCTTTGGAGGGGGAGCCATGCAAGGAGATAACGAAAGTAAATATTTACAACATGGACTTCCTTTCCAAGTACATGAACTTGGAACCCCCACCTCCTAGCAAGAAGCAGAAGAAATCTCATAGGAGGTCTCAGAGTCAGGGGGAGTTTTTGACCCCACCAGAGGTAATGGCTGAACCTTCTGTTGCTGAGCAGCAGGAAGAAGAAGAGAGAGAAACTGAAGAAGAGACTGAGGCAGAGCCACTCATTCCAGAACAAGAAGTTGAGAAAGAATCTGAGGCAGAGGCACAATTGACTGCACAAGAAGTTCAAGAGACTGAACCTTCAGGTATACAAGGTTTGGAGCACCTTGACCAAACCATAAGTGGTCTCTTTGACAGTTTCGGAGTGCAGCCAGATGTTGGTGAGTCCCAAGTAGGACAGGTTGAGGAGACTGTTCAACCAGAGAGGTCAGAGATGGCAGAGCCAGCTGTTCATGTTCTAGGGGAATCAGCAGAACAACTCCCCGAAGCTCAACAAGGTGAAATAGTTCAACAAGAAGAACAAGAGGAGTCTGCTGACATTCCTCAGGAAAGTCAAGGGGGTGCTGAAGCTCATTCAGAAGAAGTACATGAAGAGGAAGCTTCAGATTTGCCAAGAATGTCATTTGGGCTAGCCCCTTCTATTGGACCTCAAATGGGGGGCATGTTTGGATTCAGGTTTCCACGTTCACCATCTCCAGAACATCAACCCCCACAAGTTGAACCGATTGTTGAATAGGCATCTTCATCTGCATCACTGGCTAATTCTGCTGAGCAGGCTCCTCCTGACGACACCACTACTGAACTGCTGACTCAGTTAAATCAGAAGATGGATAGTCTCTTCCTTTACTGTAGCCTCCATTTTAACCACATTCATGGTAGGATAGAGCATTTGGGGACCTCCATGAAGGCTCAATGGCTGCAATTTTTAGTTGACAAGTAAAGATCAGATGCAGCAACCAAGGAGCTTTTAGAATCTCTTCTGAAAGTTAGCAACTCTATTGCCGATATGGTCAGCAGTATACAGGACACACAGGTTGCATCTTACACTTCACTCGCCAAGATAATTAATCATTGTCTGGAAATTAGAATTGACCTTGAAAGATTGAAGGGTGTAGTAAATCCTCTTCTGCCAAACCTGCAAGCGGTCCTTGGGCACATTGAATCTGTCCAGTCTGAAGTTTCCATCTTCACTGATAGATTACAGAATATGCTTACCATACACAATGATCTGACATCACAAATGGCAAATGTGCGCAGCTCTGTCCTCTACTGGTTTAAAGGGCTCTCTGACTCTATTAATGAGCTACGGTCAACCATTTCTATCAGTACTGCCTCTCCGGGGATTCCAAGATCAAGTCATCGAGATCAGCCACCTCCACCAGTCAGACGGCCAAGGGATCAGCCACCACATTGGGACAGAGGAGGAACCAGCGGCTCTTCTACCAGACGTTGATCCTTGGATATGATATCTTTCAGATTCTCTCATTCTTAGCTGGAACAATTCCTTGTGTATAGAGATTATTTTTAGACCACACTTTTACTTTCCTACTTGCACACATTCATGACTCATAACATGCATTTTTCATTTCTACTTATCTGTGCCTCCCATCCCTGTTTGTTGATGTCAAAGGGGGAGAGATAAGAAAACAAACATGACATTGAGACACTGCTGCTTGTCTTCTGTTATTATGTGTTGCCAATATTTTCTGCGTGTAAGAACACATAGTGTTGCCATCATCAAAAAGGGGGAGAATGTTGCATCCTCTGTGATTTTGATGATAGCCTACACTATAAGTTTTCGCATGTTTGTTTACTCCATAATTTTCTGCGTCCATGCATGTCAATGTCTGTGCACACTTTCTCTTTTAAGTCCATGAAGGTTCCAGGCTTGATCATAGTTTGTGCATACTTTAACCGCGTCCAAACTCTTCATTGGGTTCAACCCCATGGTTGTTTTAATTTCACTTCACAAGTCCATGCACGTTTCAATAAAGCCATGCATTTTTGTGCTAAACTTAAGTCCATGAACCTCACTGTCCGTGCTTAGTTCGTGCAGTTCAATGTCCGAGCACACTTTCTCTTTTGAGTCCATGCATACATCGGGGGTGTTTTTGAAAGACTAAGTCCGTGCACGTTTCTTCAAGTCCATGCAGACTTTACCCTGTGCAAGTTTTTTCAGCATTGAGTCTGTGCACATTTTGCTTTACGAAGTTCGTGGACAGTTTTCTTAACATAGTCTATGCACATGATACCCCGTGCACATTTCCTCCACTTGTCGAGTCCCTGCACATCTTTATAAACCCTGTGCATACTTCTTCAAGGTTTTAATGTCCCTGCACGTTCACACTAAGTCCGTGGAGATGAAAGCTCGTGCAGATTCTTTTGTTTGAGACAAAGTCCTTGCACGTTTTACAAACTCCGTGGACAAGATACTCCGTGCAAGCTTCCCCCTACGACGATCTCTCTCTCTCTCTCTCTCTCTCTCTCTCTCTCTCTCTCTCTCTCTCTCGCTCTTCTCTATATTCTGTCATTCTGTTACTGACTTAAGCATCGGAGGGTTATCCCCTGGGGTAACACCCGGGACTCCTTCTGACGCTTCTTTGGCTTTCTGGTGTTTGCAGGCTTTCACGGGCGCGAGACGACTTTCCTCAACAAATAAATAGAGAAGGTGGTACATGGCCTAGGAATAATTTTCCAGCCTATACACTTCTTAGCACCGTCTGTGAGAATCACGAGCAAAAGGCTATGGCGCCCCGTGGAAGTCTCCGCAACACCAGCAACTGGGGGTGTAGGTCCCACCAAGGACCCAGCTCCCGACGGGAGTCGCAAGAAGCTTCTTCCGCCCATCCCCTGTAGGAGGTCACCCCAGGTGACCTCGACGAACTGTGTCAACAGATCCGGGCCCTGACAGAACTCTGCCAAGAGTTCTGGGACCAACGGGTCGACCCCCAGTGCATCTTGTCCGAACGATAGGAGGACGAGAGGTGTCAGACTGGGGGGAACCCCCGCCAAGTGCGAGAGGCATCCCTCACCTCGGCGACTAGGACTCGGCGATCCCTTAGCGTGCTTGCGCTGAGGGTGCACAGCCCACTCCAATCCAATCCGGAGATGGATCGCCGACTCCAACGCTTCGAAGAGATGGAGGACAAAGTCCGGTACTTGGATGATGTCCTCTTGGCCGCCAAGAATCACGGCCTAATCGACGACGATATGGATCGACCAACTAGTCGATGCGACGACCAGGCATGAAATGCTGGCCTTCTTAGATGCCTACTCCGGGTATCACCAGATCAGCATGCACCAACCCGACCAATATAAGACCGCATTCGTCACCGATAACGGCCTTTACTGCTATACTCGAATGTCCTTTGGGTTGAAGAATGTGGGGGCAACCTACCAACGCCTTTTAAACTACATGTTTGACTTACAGATCGGCCGCAACATGGAGGTATACATCGACGACATGCTCGTTAAGAGCCTCCAAGCCGCCGAGCACTTTGATGACCTGGCGGAGATCTTCGCCACACTCAGAAGGTACAACATGAATCTAAACCCAGCTAAGTGTACGTTCGGAGTACGGTCGGGGAAGTTTTTGGGTTTCCTCGTTACCCACCAGGGGATCGAGGCCAACCCTGACCAGATTCGGGCGGTGCTAGAGATGTAGCGGCCAGGCCGAGTAAGGGACGTACAGTGTCTCACCGGTCGCGTCGCCACCTTGGCTTGGTTCCTATCCCGAGCCGTCGAACGGTGCCTTCCCTTCTTTCAGCTGATTAAGCAAGCCAATCAAGTGTCAGAGAAGAAAGGGCACATCGACTGGGACTAGGAGTGCGAGTAGGCGTTCAAGGAGTTAAAACGTTACCTGGCATCCCCTCCCGTCCTCGCCAAGCCATAAAAGGGAGAAGAGTTACTCCTGTATCTATCTGTGA
Organism: Amorphophallus titanum; assembly: GCA_024336825.1. Taxonomy (NCBI): domain Eukaryota; kingdom Viridiplantae; phylum Streptophyta; class Magnoliopsida; order Alismatales; family Araceae; genus Amorphophallus; species Amorphophallus titanum. The sequence goes on along the minus strand of JANBPO010001371.1, from coordinate 12,649,052 downwards.
CGCCGAGCACAATGAGCGCCGTCCTCACGCGGGAAGAGGCAAGGGTTATAAGGCCCGTCTACTACGTCAGTTGAGCATTGCAGGGCTTAGAATTTTGGTACTCACGAACTAAAAAGTTCACCCTTGCACTCGTTACAGTCGATCTCAAGCTGCGACTATATTTCCTGGCTCACCCAATCGTCGTCCTCACCGATCAGCCACTACAACAAATCCTCCAAAATCCTGACGTCTCAGGAAGGTTGATCAAATGGGCTATCGAGTTGGGGGAATTCGACATCAAATTCCGTCTGAGGATCGCTATCAAGGCTCAGTCTCTCACTGACTTCGTGGTCGAATGCACTGTACCCGTTGAAGACTCGCCTGAGCAATCCTCCGAGCCCACATGGGAGTTATACGTCGATGGATCATCCTGTGCCGCAGGGAGCGGAGCAGGGTTGGTCCTACTCTCACCGGAAGGGCTTGAGTTTCAGTACGCCTTGCGGTTCAACTTTCCAACCACAAACAACGTGGCCGAATACGAGACACTCCTCTCAGGGCTACGCATGGCGAAACACTTGGGGGCGACCAGCGTGCGCGTATACAGCGACTCCATGCTCATCGCCAACTAGGTGAAGGGAGAATTCAAGGCACGCGAGCCATCCATGATCAAGCATTTAGAGCAGGCTCGAGCCGCAGTAAGGGAATTCTCCCACTTTGAGGCGGTCCATATCCCACGGGAGGAAAACGTACGAGCAGACGCACTGTCTCGCCTGGTGTCAGCCATCGCGGTCTCCAACTCGAGGTCGGTCCTGATAGAGGAATTGTCAGCACCGAGCATAGACGAGGTCCGGCTCACCGGTTACAAAGAAACACAACGAACCCTGGCGGTCACCATCCCGGTGCTGTTGCAATATCACACGGATGGCGCCGCGGCACAATGGTACATCGACGCGGGGGGAAAGCTGTTCCTCCCGGCAAATACGAACATCCGGGCATCCGCACAGCAGCTGAGCGTTAGCGGCTACTATCCCAATTATGACCTGGTGCTCTCGGATCTGCCGAACCACGGATTCGGTACGGTGAACGGCTGGAAAAGCAGCACGACTACGCAGCTCAAACCCGGTGCGGCATGGAGTGCGGGGACAGGACTTTCTTTTGCCATTTCGCCAGGTCTCCGGCTTTATGCCGGCGTCTATGTCGATTATGGCCTTACTGCCCTTAGAACCGGCAAGGACAGCATGCCCCTGATCACCTATAGCCCCTCGGGCATAGGTAACGCAAAGGCAAACGGTGAGTTCAATACGTCCAGCGCCGGGCAGCCGAAATTACTTTCCTTCGGGCTTCAGGTAAGGCTCACCTGGGGAGCCAGGCCCGCCAGACATACCGTCCGGCGCAAAGCCCAGGACTCGGTCCTGGCAGGAGCCCAGTTCTCGATCCAGCAAAAAGATGTCGACCAGCCAGCCCAGGGAGCAGTCCAGCCGGCCCAAGAAGCAGCCCAGCCGGCCCAAGCAGCAGTCCAACCAGCCCAGGGAGCAGCACAGCCGCAAGCCCGGGGTGTCGTCCAGTCGAAAGCGCGGTCGGTCCCGCCGGTCTCCGCGGGAGTCACCCTCAGCGATAGCGAGCTCGTAACCCTCCAACGGCCCGTGGTCTTCGGTCTTGTCGGCGAAAAAGATATCCCCGAAACGCAAACGCCCATCCTCGACGATGTAGTGAGCATCATGCAGCAGCACCCCGGTCTCCGCGTCTCTGTTGTAGGCTACATCTGCGACGACGTCCAGGAAACGGAAAGCAGCAAGGTGGGCCAGGCTCGCGCCAGGGCCGTAGCCCGCTACCTGGAACGCAAGGGGATCGACCGCCGCCGCATAGACATCAGCTATGACAAAGAAAGCGAGCCGTCGACGACCTACGATCCCGCTGCCAACTACCTGAACCGCCGCGTGGTTATCTCGCCGAAATAGCTCATCGCCCCGTCCTCACCGCGCCGCTCAGCTCCGTTTCATCGCAGCCAATGCCTCAGCTATCCTCCGTCCCGCAGGCGTTTCGCGCACCGGCTGGGTGAGCGATGTGTACAATGGATAAACAGTATCGTATCCCTCCGGCAGCAGGTCGGTTAGCAGACTTAGGGAATAAAGGCTGGCGGGATGGGCGCCGATATACGCTTCCATCCGCTCCTGCCGCGAACCACCCTGCGATCCATGCTGGGCATCAGATCGCCATTCATGCTGGTCCCCGGATCGCAAACCACGCTCCCAAGCCCTAAACGCCTTCGCCTCATCATCGAGCCACGATCCCTTCAGCTTCAGACTGTCCAATGCATCGGCCTTCCCCGAAAGCTGCAGATACCCGATATCGGAAAAAAAGCGCCACCCACGGCCGCTCGGTAGCAGCACGGCCTGCACACGCTGCGGCTCGGGCATAGCCGCAAGCCAAGTAAGATCACCACCATGCACGGCAACGGTGTCGTGTTGGAGTGCAGCCCCGGCATAGTAGCTAAAAACCACAGCATCGTCCGTCAACCCGGCGATATGTCCTTCCAGTTTCATATTCTTATCCCCGTCGAAGATATCCATGAGTTTCTCCATGAGATCCCGGTCCCGCAGATTCTTCGCAATGATGACGCCGGCCGGATCGATGAGCACATTTTGCGGGATGCCCTTGATGCCATACAGCACTGCCGCCGAGTTGACCCTGCCTTTGAGATCGGATACCTGCTGCCACGGCATGCCATCCTCTTTTATCGCCCTCAACCACGCATCCTTATGCGCCGAATCGTCGAGCGAGACCCCGAGATCGTCCGCCCGCTGCAGGATGCCGAGCAGCGTCCCGTAGAGCCGCGCGGGCAGCGCGACGGTTCCGCGCAGCTGCTCGTCGGCGTGGCGGACGTTCAGGCCCGTGCGGATGTGGACCTCGATCGACTCGTCGAACTTCGCGCGCTTGAGCTCCTTGACGAGCTCGATCACATCGCGGCGGAAGCCCATCAACGCTTCAATCACCGAAAGGGCGCGGGCTCGTTGTTCCGGGGTTGCAGATGATAACAACTCGTCGGCGGACGGCGCGGCAGGATCACGGAAAAGCTGCGCGGGCTCTACAGCGAGCGCATGGGCCAGCGCCTCCAGGTATCCTCGATTGTACTGAACCTTGCCGGTTTCCATACGGGACACGGTTGCCTTCGTCGTACCGAGACGGTCCGCGATCTGCTCTTGTGTCAGCTCGCGCTTTTCCCGCCACTCCCTAAAGAAGATGCGATGCGGCTTTCCACTCCGAGGGCCAATGCGCGTAACCATCTACTGATCTTATTGCACCGCGAAAAGGCCCGCGATGCTCGTCATTGTAACAACGTCGTTGACACGTGAGTTACAGTCAGTGTAACAATGAGGAATGAGCGCACCTGAAATCCTACTCAAAGAATGGCGTGACAGCGAAAACAAGGGCCCCGCCGAAGCGGCTGCGGCCTGTGATGTGTCGCGTCAAACGTGGTGGCGCTGGGAAAACGGGAAGTCGCTCGTCGACAGGGACAAGCTTGACAAGGTGGCCGATGTCACCGGCATCGCCAAGCACCAGCTTCGTCCTGATCTCGTGGCCCTTCTGGGGGCCGCCTGATGTCAGTGTACCATTTCCCTTACGGCTCCGCAGCATCGGACTCCGATTGCTTTCAAAGCGAGTGTCGCGGCTACGAATACAGCCGATGCCGGAAGCACGAGGCGAGCAACGACAACGTTGTCCGTTTCGAGCCCGTCGAAAACGGAACGCTGTTTGGCCGTGAAGGTGAAGCGGAAAAGGTTGTCGCCCAGATCCTCGATGCGGGCCAGGTCGGTAACGAGAGTGTCCGGCACGATGGCCGGTTCCACGAGATGCACGTCCAGCATTGTAAGCCCCTCCATGTTGCCGGGGAAGATGCTGCGCGCGCCTGTACGGATGCTGCAACGCGAGAGTTTCAATCACTGAATCTTTCCGGCTGCAATGGTTTCCAAAGCGTGTCGATCACCTCACCAGAGGCGCAGCCATGAGCGGGGAGGGGCAAATCAGTCGCGGCTCCGATCTCACGGAAGCCGACCTTGCTCTCATAGCCGAGGATGTCTGCGTGGTGACGTGGTGGTGCATGCGCCATCGGATCAAACGCCCCAACCAAGCCGAACAGGTGAAACGGGCGATTGAAGCCCGTCTCGGCAGGCGTCCGCTGGTGATGGACGCGGCGGGGCCCGCATGACGCACTTCCCCGCAAACAACGACAACAATTCGCCCCGCGCATCCTCCCGCGCGACGGCGAAGGCCGACGAGCGCGTGGCCCGCGCCGCCTCGTCGGCCACCATTCTCATCCCCTACGGCTCGTATCAGCGCATTCCCTCGCGGCCCGCCTGCCTTGTCGATCCAGACGGCGCATTCTGGCGGGCGCAGTGTGAAGCGGCGGGGGTGGGCGCATGAGCTACCTCGACTGGAAAGCCGGCGACAAGATCGTATTCCAAGGCATCGGCAGCGTTACCCTCGTCCATGTCGGTTGGAAGAAATACATCCCCGGCCTGAACAAGACAAAGCTGTCGCACAACCTCGTCGCCGGCGAAATCTACGAGATCGAGGCCCTGACCACTCACACTGAGTACGAGGTCAAGCTGCCCATCGTGGTCGTCTATCTCAAGGGGTTCAGGTTCCGCGAGCATAAGGGCATCGGCGTCCCGGCGCAGTGGTTCCGCAAGGTCCAGACCCGCAAGACCGACATATCCGTGTTCGAGACGATGCTTCACGACCAGCACGACAAGGTGCCTGCATGACCGCGCCTGTCGTCATTCGCCCCAATCAACCTGCGGCGGCCCTGAGCGCGGGCGAGCCGGTACACACCCCTTTCCGGCTCGCCCGCAAGCGGCAGGGACGCGCCGCATTCAGACACGCGGGCAGGGCGGTTCTCTTTCGCTTTCCGCTCTTCCGCGTCAGGGACGGATTTGGCTTGCACCGAAGCCGATCCGTCCCGGCTATTCCCGTCGCCAGTCAATTTCTCGGGCCGTTCAAGGCCGCCCGACACCTGTTCAGCGCTGCGAGCGTCAAGCTTCGCCAAAAGTCGTTTCGCTGCCGCGCCGATGCTTTCCAACCGTTTCGCTCCTTCGTGGTGGCTGGTGTTTGCTGCCACGTTCCGAGCAATGCGTTTCGCTGCTATCGGTTTGGGACGTGACATAACGGCTACAACTTTATACCACTTCGCGCCATCTCATAGTGGATTTAAGTTAAATAATTACTTTGCTCTGAAAATACTCAGAAAAATATCATGAAAATCGAGGGGTCCAACAGTAGCTTGATGGCCACAATTCATTAATAACAGAAAGAACAAAGTACAAGGCAAGAACCGGAAGAAAACACAGGAGCAGATACGTCTCCACCAAGGTGCAGCCCAGTCTAACAGAAGTGAGAAAGCAAGAATTTCTTGCAGCTCCAAGTCAGTAAAATTCCTGTGGAAATTTGCATTCCATCGAGGTCTCAACCCTGATTCCTCCCACATCCTTAACCTTTGCTCTTTTAAAACATGTGACATCAAATAGGTTTTGGGAATGTTCCCTGCAGGTGCCTGGTCGATAAAATCTTGTCCTCTGGCCATCGCCAAACTGAACTTCCGTTAAGCATTTATAAAGATCATTTTTCATAATGTTTTCCCAGATTGTTGGCATATGTCTGGTTTGTGCCTGTTCTTAGAACCAACACACACCCTCATGGAGATATTGCTGCCTAACAGTTCTGCTCAATCTGTACAGGCTGGTAAGCCTGCCACCTCACAAACCCAAAACCCAGCTACAGAAGACAAAACCTTACTAAGTCAACTTTCTTCAACACCCCACTCTAAACATTAAAGTGGAATCTGTAATATTAGTCCCACAAACACCAAAACTCAACTGATGCAAGCAATTTATGCAGCTCCCAATAATAGTACTAGTATGTCTAAACTCATTGCTGAAAATTCTGTTGCTCCTCTCTTTCCAGATTGCTTACAACATAGCTGGAAGACACTTCTTCCAAATTTCCTTCTCAGATCCAAGTGGATTGTAGTACCTCCAATTGCCATCAAGTCACTTAAATTTTGCCTGTGTACCTTTAATACTAATTCCACATTTTACGACCAGGTTATCTGCATTTTCCTTGTAAAAAACACATAAAGTTAATGTCTGGTTTTAGAAGCCTCACTCTATCAACTGTAGGGATTATTTTCCATGCTATCTTCCACAAGAAGATTCTGCTTCTGATCGGAAGTTTCTGTCCACCCATGAGTATCCATACTGCCGATTTGACTGAGAATGTTTCCGATTTTTTCAATCTCCATTTTCTTACGTCTCTCTGTCTAGAGGAGAGTGCTGCCCAGTCTAACAGAAGTGAGAAATCAAGAATTTTTTGCAGCTCCAAGTCAGTAAAATTCCTGTGGAAATTTACATTCCATTGAGGTCTCAACCCTGATTCCTCACGCATTGCCTTAACCTTTGCTCCTTCAGAACATTTGACATCATATAGGTTTTGGGAATGTTCCCTGCAGGTGCCTGGTCAATAAAATCTTGTCCTCTGACCATCGCCAAACTGAAATTCCGTTGAGCATTTATGAATATCACTGTTTCTCATAATGCTTTTCCAGATTGTTGGCATATTTCTGGTTTGTGCTTGTTCTTAGAACTAACACACATCCTCATGAAGATATTTCTGCCTAATAGTTCTGCTCCATAAAGTGTTTTTTCGATGTCCATCCTCCATAACCATTTCCCCAGCTGGGCCTTACTAAAAGTGTCTAACAGAATCAAGCCTACACCTTCATCCTCCTTAGATCTGCAGACCTGTTTCCTTCCAATGGGGTGAAGGTCTTTATGCTCTGGCCCCCTTTTCAAAAAACTGCAACTCTCAACTGATTTGGGAATCCTAAATATTGACAGATAATATATAGCCAGGCTTGTGAGAACCACTTTTGAGAGAATTCGTCTACCACCATTTGAAAGTAATCAGCCTTTTCCAGGTAGCAATTCTATCTCCAACCCTTCTAATAATCCCAGTCCAATCAGAAAACTCTGGTAATTCCAACTGATAGAGGAAGCCCTAGATACTTAATCGGGAAAGTTCTCCACTTAGCACCCAAAACTTGGAAACCAGCACTTTCTTATCCTCACTTTTATGCACTCCCATGAGCTCACTTTTGGAGGAGTTAACTTTCAACCCTGTGATAGCTTCAAGTAGTTGAAGGAGGATTCTCAAATGAATTAGCCTGTCTTACTCCACTTTAGCCAACCTTTCCAATGTTTCTTTAATTTTCCTTCAAAGAAGCCCCATAGAAAATTTGCAAAAACTCTATCAAGGAGCTTATGAAAAGCCACAGGGACTGCACAACAAGATAGGATATGCAAAGGAATAGAAGAAAGAACATGTGTTGGACCCCCGAAACCTCTAACCTTTGATTTATTTCAAACTAAATTAGTTTGAAAAGAAATGGATAGTTTGAACGCCAAGCCCAAACCAGGTATCTATTTTGGATTCTGTCAACTCCCCCAAGTCACACTCCCCACCCAAATCGTGTTAGAATAATCGACATGTAGATCATATCATTATTTCATATGTTGGACCCACGAAACCCCTAACCTTGGATTTATTTCAAACTAAATTAGTTTGGAAATGGCTAGTTTGAGTGTCGTGCCCAAACCAAGTATCCATTTTGGATTCCGTCAACTCCCCCAAGTCACACACCTCACCTAAGTCATGTTGGAACAATCAACATGTCGATCAGATTGATATTTCATATGTTGGGCCCTCGAAACCCCTAACCTTAGATTTATTTAAAACTAAATTAGTTTGGAAATGACTAGTTTGACCACTGAGCCCGAACCAATTATCCATTTTGGATTCCGTCAACTCCCCCAAATCACACTCCCCACTCAGGTCGTGATGGAACAATCGGCATGTCGATCAGATCGATATTTCATATGTTGAACCCCCGAAACCCCTAACCTTGGATTTACATCAAACTAAATTAGTTTGGAAATGGATAGTTTGAGCGCCCAGCCCAAACCAGGTATCCATTTTGGATTCAGTCAACTCCCCTAAGTCACACTCCCCACCCAGGTCTTTTGTGTTGGATCAATTTTTGATTTCATGTTTCAAATCTTAGACTCTCAAAGCTGAATTCTTTGAACTAAGTAGTAATATTATAACTCTAAAGTCTACGAAATTGAAAGTTAGATTAAATACCCACACGAGGGGACAGTGCTATGCTCGAGGATGCTCCTTGAGTCAAAATCCCCGCCTGGGAGAGGAGGGTAGCAACCGCCCGAGTAATGCGTGCCTCAATGGCATCTGTCTCATCTTAGACAATGGATCTGATATGGCTCGTAGAAGTGCTGGTAGGGGGAGTAGAGAAGGAACTACTACTAAAGCAGGATGGAGTTAAGCTAGAACAAAATGCTAGAATCAGGCCGATGTCCAAGCTCTACCTAAAATCATATGCTTGTCCTTTCTTCGATGGGCAAGTTGCCACTACCCATGCCTCAAGATGTAACTGCGACCGCTGCGTCTCCTCCCATACTTTTCAGTCATATGTCTATCATATGACTCCTTCAAATTGAATAAAAAATATTATAAATTTCATATTAATCAATCCTATTTTAAAATTAACATTGAAAAGAAATGTGTATGTATATAATCTTACCACTACCGAGCCACTTTATCGCTCACATACCGATCGATCCTCTTCACTTAGTGAACTTTAGCAAATAAATCGCAGTACGGGACCATATCACCCCTCTCCATTTCATGTTATACATGTTATAGAGAATAATTAAGGACATTTAAAAAATATAATAAAATTGAGGTTATTACTTACCAATCTCTCCTTCTGGGTCGTGAAGGAAACATACCCAGCATGGAGATGCACGTCTGGATGTGACGCACAGGCGGCTTTGGACTTTTCAGATTTTGCTATTCAATCAGCCTCTACCAATCTATCACAGAGGACCTCCCAGTGCTCCCTCCTCATCCATACGGGGCCGTGTGCCTTCCAGAGGGCACAGTCCACGCCCCCCCTGCTATAGCCTAAGCACGGTCCCGACAGCTATATAAGTGATGCTTATAATTTACACTTGTTGTGGCCTCCCATGCACGCCGAGCTCGTCCGGCATTAGCTGGTCTCACAAACTGATATCCTTGCTACTAAGAATTCAAACTTTATAAGTTAGTGTATTGAAATTACGAAGTTGGGAAATATGTAATTTAAAAGAATAAATTATATACCAAGAAATCGTCGCACAATCAATCGCGAATATCCCGAGGAAACTTTTGAAATGAATTTACGGCTTCCGAGTGATCGTCACTACCTCGCCCTTGCCATTGAGCCGCTCATAGGTCGCCCCCGGCACCAAAAAGTTCTGGTGCGAAGCTATGAAGGGAGGAGGAAGAAGGTGCACGAGATCCCTCTCCACTAAGGAGGTGAAGTGGTTCCATCTCAGGGAGTTCTAGGCGTATTAGGGCCTTACCTTTCGCCGGAGGGGTTCCCAGGTTTAAATAGTGTACATGCCTCATGAGTCCCGTAAGTGGAGGAATTTTAGACAGGGGTTACGTCCTCAACGTGGGCTCCTTATAGCCTGAGGACTCTTGGCCTCCCTTATCCTCGTAAACTCCTGCTCACTAAAAGGCTCTTAATGACTACGTAGATAAGCAATCGTCGGTCGGCCCAAGCATGAGGGACGCCAGCTCTTTATCCGAGGGATGGGCATAGCTCGGGCAGGAGGCATGGGATAACGGTGAGCGATCTTCCCGACCGATCCGACACTCGGACTTCTAAGCCTATAGGCCGCCTAGGAAGTGCTTGATTCCGAGTGATTTATTGGGCTTTTTGTAATAAGTGGGCCTGGCAGGACTGTCACTTATTGGAGCTGGGTCTCATTTGGTCTGGAAGGACTTTGTTTGGCCTCTCGTAAAATGGGCTACGAAAATCCCCCTCTCCACTTGTCCCCCTCCTACTCCCGAGCCATGGTAGGCCCGGTCGAGTAACCATTGGGGTTGGACTAGCGTGGCTCGGGTGGGTGGAGATCCGACCGTGATAGAATGCCACGTGGCGTGGTCATCTGTGCCTGTAATGATGATGATCCTGACGGATTTGAAGTGAGGAGGCCCCCTTTTTCTCAGAGGTCAGAACGTTGTGCCGCCTCCCGTGAGGGATTATAAGCATTGTGCACTGTTGGCATTCCAGACTCCCATTGTTTTAGGGTTTTGCTCTCCTTCGTTCTCATTTTTGGGGCTTTCTCATGCGCCGTGAGGATAAGGCGGATGAGCAGAGACTCGCGGTGGCATTCGTAGAGCTAGCGGAGATTACCGTGGTGGCGATTCAGCAACTTCCTCTTCCCCCAGAGTCTTCAGAGTCTTCTTCCTCAAGCTCTCCTCATTTTAGGAGTTGGCTAGGTTGAGCCAGGCAGAGGCTCGGGCGTCGACCGAGCAGTTGGCTTAGGTCTGCGATTCGCTCGAGCGGAAGAACAGGCTTCTGGAGCAGGAGCGTGTGGCTCAGGCCGAGCGAGATGGCCAATGGGAGGTCAAGCGTGCCGAGCTCGTGGGCCGAGCTAAGGAGGCCAAGCGACTTCGGATGGAGGCCGAGGCCGCACAGGCCGAGGCGGAGAAGAGGTTGGCCGAGGTGGAGCTGAGGCTGGCTGAGGCAGAATGGAAGATGGCCGAGCTGTCTAGTAGGGTGGAGTCGACGGGGGCAGAGGCACTCGAGCAGTATAGGCGCTCAAAGGCGTACCAGACCGACCTTCAGAAGGCTGCCTCCCCCTATTATGAGTCGGGCTTTTGCTGGGGCATCCGAAAGGGGTTTGCCCAAGGCTATGACAGGGCCATCTTTTGGGCAGAGGAGCAGGTGCCAGGGGCGGTTAACTTCCCATCCGGGCAATGTTATGACTCCGATGAGGGGTCTTCCAGCTCTTCTAGCTCGGCGCCTAATGAAGAGGGAAACCCGGAAGACTCCGCCTCACCAGAGGGATCGCCAACTCCAGTTGGCTCAGGAGGGCGCACGACCGAGACAGTTCCCACACCGGTGGGGTCAATGCCTAGGTCGGCCGTCGCCGAGGGTACCGGGGGCAGATCGTTCGGTGCCGAAGAGCCTTTATCTCCCGAACCACAGAATGGGCTCGAGACCTGATGTACCTACCTTTCTTTCTCCTTCCTTGTATGTTTTTTGCTATTCGAAGAAGAATTTCCTTTTTTTCGTGAAGTTATGTAAAATCTCACTTTTTGGAAAGTATAAGGCAGTGGCGTTAAAATATGGACTTAACTATTTCTTACTGCCTTTGCCGTGGTTTGACCAGCACGTCGGCAATAGTTGGAAAGTACCGATTCTTTCTGTGCATATCTCGTACGCCGATTGGGCAGGCATCTGACAAGGCGTCTTTCCATTTTCCCATGCGTTAAAGGGCAGGCCACTTCGCGTGGCCCGTTGGGGGGGGACTGAGGGGGATGAGGGGACCGTTCGTAGGGAAAGGCCTCTTTAGCATGTTTTCAAGGGGAGAATTGGGTCTGATTGCTGAGTTTTCCACAGAAACAACTGTAGCTGGCTTGGCCGATTTATTGCTTCGCAAGCAAAGCAACAACATCGCGCAGGCAAGCGCCAACAGCGCTGAGATGGTAATCCGTTTATTCATGGCGCAATGTTCAGGTCACCCATCAGGCGGTGGTAAAACGGTTCGAGCGGAGTCCCTCCCGGAATCCAGCCAAGGATTTCCGTGCTCGTCAGCATACATCAACTGAACCTAAATTCCGCAGTTGAGGTGGTGATTTACGGAGAGGCGTGAGCGTTGGCTGGCTGGTTTTCCGAGCCGAGAGGCAGAACGACCTTCAACTGCGGCGCAGTTGAACGGATCCACTCGTGGAGGCGGAGGTAGCCGTCGCGAAGTTGCTCGGCCCAGCCGCCGCGCACGGAGATTTGCAGCTCCTTTTGCCGACCCGATTGCACGAGCCTGCCGGCGATCAAAAGGAACCAGCGTCGGCCGCGTTTGGCCTCGGTGTGTTTGTGCGGCACGATGAAGCGCACGAACAGAACCCACAGGTTGTAGACCAAGAGCAACAGACGCGCGGCCAGCTCGGTGGTGGCGCGGGCCTTGGCGCAGAAGCCGGAGAAGCCCCACTGGTTTTTGAGTTCGTCGAAGACGTTTTCCGCGTCCGCCCTTTCCCGATACAGCTGCTGGATCTGCCAGGCGTTGTAGGCCTCGGGCAGATTGGTGACGTAAGCGGCGAACTCGTGTTTGTTGCGGTCCCAAAACTCGCCGCTCTTGCCCGAGGGCAAAGCGCCTTGCAGCTGGCGGGCGAACACCACCCGGCGCTCCTGCTTCCACCCGGAGAGCCGAAGCCTGCCTTCGGCCACCTGCCACGCCCCTTGCGCCGACGGTCCCTGCCACTCCGTCTCGGGCAGCGCGTGCAAGGCCGCGCGCACCCCGGCCGTAAGCTTCAGCTTGAACAAAAACCTCGGCCGCCCCGCCTGCTCGTGCCAGGCCATCACCGCGTCGTGGCCCAGCCCGAGGTCGCCGCGGTTCAGCCACACCGGCCGGCCCAGCCAACGCGCGGCGTCCTCCATCGCCGCCTCCCACTGCGTCGAGGTGACCGTGTCGCCGGAGCGGAACCGATACGCCGGACACAGCCGGGTGCGGGCCACCACGGCCAAGAGCGGATGGAAGCTCTTGCGGCCGGGCTTGGTCGGGTTGTAGCCGACCTCCGCTCCCTCCTGATGCCCGTAGCGGGTTTGCACCGTCGAGTCCCAGTCCAGGATGATTTGCCCGGGCAAGGCTTCCCACATCGGTTTGGCGTGGCGGGCGATCCACTCCGCGCCGACCACCGGGTTCACCGACTTGAAGAAGCGCCGCACGGTGTCGTCGCCCACCACCGCCTCCATCCCGAACAACTCGGGAATCGTCGGGTCCTCGCGCAGCCGTTCCACATGCGAAAACCGCCGGCCGTCGGTGAGCGCGGTCAACATGAACGACTGGATCACGTCGTAAACCGGGGCCGCGTTCGGACTGGTGCGCTTGACCGGGCAGTCCTCCGCCAGCTTCTCCGCCACCCCGACATGCTTGATGAACGCCGCCCACGGCACCAGCCCGCCAAACGGCGTCAGCGCGTCGTCGCTCACCGACAATCGCACCCGACCCCCACCGGTCGGAAACGTGAATACTCCTTCACCCGCGGGGTGAATACCAGACAGCTCCGTTGTCTTCTTCATGACTCGACCCCTCACCCACTTGCCAAAAATCCCCGCTGCTCAACTGCGGAATTTAGGTTGATTAGGAAATGCTCTAAAAATCCAATGCACCTCACCTTGCGCCGATCCGCTGTTTTCTCGGCCAAGGATTTTATCTGCGCCCTCTGTGTAATCTGTGGTCAAATCCTGCTGCCGGATTATAGGCGCAGTCTGATCGAAAGCGCGCCCGCCAGAAAGCACGGCAGACGCAAAAAAAGCCGACCCAAAAAAGGGCCGGCTTGGGAGAACCAAAATAGAAATGGATGGGGCGCGTTCAGATCGCCGCGTCGCCGCGCTCGTCAGTGCGGATGCGGACCGCTTCCTCGAGATTGACGACGAAGACCTTGCCGTCGCCGATCTTGCCGGTCTTGGCGGCCTTGACGATGGTTTCGACCGTCTGGCCGGCCTGCTCGTTGGCAAACACGAAGACCTAAATCTGACTCAATAAAGAAGCATGATTTTACGGGGCATCTGTGTCTTTTACTCCCGTCATCATGGAACCCATAAGAAATTCTGTTCAAGTGATACTACCGTATTCATGCAAAAATATATCAAATGAAATTATGTGTAACCAAGAAGTATCCCCCATAGGTATGGTTGATTATGCTGAATCTCTCAAATCTCAAGTGATCGTGCCATCAATTCTGTCATCTGCTGTATTAGACATGCCTAGGTGGCAGGAAGAGTATAAACTTGTGTTGGTGGTGAATAGAATATTATTGTTTGGACTTTTACAAAATTGGACTCAGTAGAAGTCTATTCTATTGCAACAAAGTCTGACATGGAAGCACACATATGGGGAGATTCTATTGTTATTTGTCACAGGTAACTCATAAAGAATCCAGAATGTATTCTTCTATGTTACTGTTGGTACTCAATGTCTTCACTGCTTAAAATGTACCCAGAAAGATATCAAAAACATAAAAGTCAAGATATATAGGACATCAGATATATAGAATGACTGAAGTAAGCTATATAGATATATCATTAAATGTGGCAAAAGCCGAGTATGTGTGCACAGAGAGGGGGTGGAGAAGGAGAGAGAGTCAACCATTGGTCATCAGTGCTTGCTGAGGCTCTGGCCACTCGGAGTCGTGGTTATTGGCACATAGAATTTGTCATGGCTGCTTCCAAAGAGATGTCCGACGGTCTTGGAAGCAAGGTTGCCGATGTTCTGTGAGCATCAGCCAGTGAGAGAGATCAGAATGAGGTAATTGGCAGAACTTGGAGGGGGTGATTGGGGTTGCGAGGCTGGAGGGCTCTAGGGAGTAGGGAGAAGTGGTAAATGGCTGATCTCCTAAAAAGGGATGTTTAAACTCTAGAGAGAATTGGCATGGCTCAGTGCATGTGAGCCAGATGCAGCTGGACTAGGGCAAAGGATGCCTGACCTGAGGTGCTCACCTAGTTGGCCCAGGCACAGTGGTCGCCTAGTTGTTGCCTCACCTTGCCTTGTTGTCGTGGTGAGCAACTTGAGCAGCTTTGATAGCATAACACTCCCAATCATTGCCTGCTGTCAAAAGAGGAGGATGACAAGGGAGATGGCAAGCTTAATGGATTGTTAAACACTCAATAGGAACAGTTTGGCTCCCTATTCACTCTGAAGGGCTGGCTGGATGAGCTCCCTCTTTGGTCTGAAAGGCTGACTGGATAAGGTTCTTTATCCTCTTCTTTGTTTAGTGTTTTTGGTCTGGTGTAAAGGTCGTTCGTTTGCATTTGGCTCTGGGTATCTTGGGTTGGGTTTGTTACAGTAGGGTTCTTGTACATCAGGGAACTTATAATTCTGGGGCTGGGCTATTTTTTGGGTTTCACAGCATTACTTTTTGGGGTTCACAGGGTCTTGTTACCTTGTGATTATCTGTTTTGCTTCTGTAGAACTGTAGTACCATCGAATTTTTGATAAAAAGCCTCCAGTTATCACCACTAGCAATATGTTGCCATTTAAGCTTCTCTTTAATGTTTATCTTTTGAGATTAAAACCTGCCATTAAGAATTTACAGCCAGTACTATCCCACTACGGGTGTCTAGATCAGCTGGAGTAATAAGATATAGTGGTTCATCCTATAGGAGTGAGGAAATTGACATATAAAAGGGTAGGGTTCACTACCCTCTGATGGGTATTTGTCTTGGGCATGTCAAAGTTAGTCTCCTGTTTTGGGCAGGCCTTTTGTTTCTATTTTTTTTTTAAATGGAATGTTGGAGAGTGATGTCCTGCCTTCTTCCCTTTTATTCTTGATTGCTGTTTAGATCTTATTTGAGTGGTTAACAAATTTTTATCATCCTACTTTTTTTTCTTGGAAAAGAGAGTTTTTACAAAATGATTCAATTGGATATTCGCTGGTTGCTACCGGAAAACTTGAATGAATCATGAGATGTTTGGAGCTCCCAGTCTTAGACCGTTTCTGGACCCTTGCCAACAAGCACTAGTTTAAGTTCTTATTTAGGTTTATGCCAGTACAGCTAGTAAATTTCATCCTTTTTGAACTCATGTTTTTTTTATGGGCTATACATAGAACATGTGTTTATTTTCATGGTCTCAAAGTTTAAGGGTTCCGCAGGTCCGTTACGAAAAAACACATGTAAACCGTAAAACACGCTCTGGAACCCCCGAAAGTGATTCGAAACTCACGGATCTTGATCCGAAAAATATCTAAAAAATTCAAGACATTACAACCCTCCTCCCTTAAACAAATTTCATCCTCAAAATTTAAACCAAAACATAGGAACAGGGGAAGGAGACTCACTCGAATAAGTAAGGATATTACTGTCACATCTCATCCTCGTGCTCCCACGACGCTTCACCACCTGAATGACGCTGCCAAACCACCTTAACCAGATGAATAACTTTGTTCTGCAAGCGCTGCTCACGCCGATCCTCAATGCGGATGGGATACTCTGGTAGAGACAAGTCTGGGGTCACCTCGGGCCAAACAGAATCCTCCAAAACATGAGAATCATCGGACATATACTTCCGCAGTATCGACACATGAAACACATCATGCATAATAGCTAGCTCCGGGGGTAACTGCAACCGATAAACAACTTCACCAATACGGTCGATAATGGGAAAAGGACCAATGTAGTGGGGACTTAGCTTCCCACGCCTGCTGAACCGCATCACACCCTTCATAGGAGAAACTCTCAAGAACACCCGATCTCCCACAGTAAAATTGAGAGGCTGTCTCCTCCGGTCGGCATAACTCTTCCACTGGCTCTGTGCCGCCGACATCTTCTGCGGAACGAAATGCACCACCTCGACACACTGCTGCACCAAACTTGATCCTGTCAGGACATGCTCATCCACCTCGAGCCAATCAAGTGGGGTCCGACAAGGTCGCCCATACAACATCTCATAAGGAGCCATGCCAATGCTCGAATGATAGCTGTTGTTCTAGGCAAACTCCACTAATGGTAACTGGTGGATCCAACTCCCCTGCCACTCTAGGCAACACAATTTCAACATGTCCTCCAAAGTCTAGATAGTCCTCTCTGACTGACCGTCAGACTAAGGATGATAGGCTGAGCTAAACATCAACTCTGAGCCTAGAGCTCTCTAGAAACTCCTCCAAAATCCCAAAGTGAGACGAGGATCACGATTGGACACAATGGAGATGGGAACTCCATGTAACGGAATGATCCGTTCCATATACAATCGGGCCAACTTCTGCACACTCCAGTTGACCTTGATCGGCAAAATTTGAGCCGTCTTTGTCAGTCTATCCACCAGTAACCAAATAATATCATGCCCGCTAGATGTCCTTGGCAATCTGACCACAAAATCAGTGGTCACGTGGTCCCATTTTCACGCAGGAATCTCCAAGGGCTGAAGTGTACCTACCGGTCGCGGGTGCTCAGCCTTCACCCACTGACAGGTCAAACACCTGGCCACAAACTCTATTACATCTCTCTTCATCCAAGGTCACCAAAACCACCTCTTCAAGTTCTAGTACATCTTCATCGATCTGGGATGTACGATATACGAACTCCCATGAGCCTCCGTCGTGGTGGACCAAGGACGGGCGCGTCGAGGCGCAGGTGCGCCCCGGCACCTACGAGCTGGTCGTGTCGCGCGGCCCCGAGTACGAGGTCACGCGCAAGCAGATCGAGCTGAAGCCCGGCGCGTACGCCGAGGCGCAGCTGACGCTCCAGCGCGCGTTCGACACGCCGGGCTGGGTCAGCGGCGACTTCCACATCCACGCGCAGCCATCGACCGACTCCGGCCTGCCGATCGACGAGCGCGTCGCGAGCTGCGCGGCGGAGGGCCTCGAGATCGCGGTCGCGACCGATCACAACTACATCACCGACTACGCGCCGGCGATCGCCGCGGCGGGGCTCGAGCCGTGGCTGCTCGGCATCCCGGGGCTCGAGCTCACGACGTTCGAGATGGGCCACTTCATCGGCTACCCGCTGCGCATCGATCCGGGCTCGACGCGCGGCGGCGAGTTCCGGTGGGCGGGCGAACCGCCGCAGAAGCTGTTCGATCAGCTGCGCGCGCTCGCCGTCGATCCCGCGCAGGGCGTCGTGCAGGTCGCGCACCCGCGCCAGCAGGTGCTCGGCTACTTCGCGCAGTTCTTCGTCGATCCGGCGACCGCCGCGCCGTACACGCCCGCCGGCATCCTCGGCGTGTTCGCGCCGTACGGCGACGAGTTCGCCGCCGACAAGTTCAGCTACGACTTCACCTTGCTGTGTTTTAGTAGAAGCTATAGAAGGGCAATTTTCAGGGAATATTATCGAAAACCCTAAAGGGCACGGACTATTATTAGATGGTGGCAATGGTCCTGGCCGTGTGTTTGATAATACAATTATTAATGCCGAAATGTGTGGAATATACATTTCTCCTCTTTTTCGTTTTGGTGGCCAGGTTATTGGGCAGTCCGTATATGATAATCGAATAAGGGGTTGTGGTCAGCATGGAATTTATTTACATAATGGTACATTCCGTAATCATAAAATTTATGACAACCTAATTACAGGTGTAGGGAACTTAGCCCCTGACTTGTACGCAGGTATAATGATTGAACCCGGTATAGACGTAGGATCAACCAGCCGGTATGAAAGATGTGCAATCTACCGTAATGAGATTTATGGTAATGACAGTTCCTTCGGGATACAAAATAGTCAGATAAAATGGGGTATCTATTTGAAGGACGGATTAGCAGGCTCTAATAGCAATGCCGATTTCCTTGATAATATTATTGATGCACCAGTCTGTATTAAAATTGACAAGACGGGAGACATAATGAACATATCAAATTTTTACCGTACCACTGGGATAATTTTTGATACTCCTGCTCAAGTTGATGCGGCATCTATTTATTATGGAATGCAGCGCAGGCTAGACACTCGTAAAATATGGATAGGCAGGGACGAACCTTCTTCCAATTATGATTTAAGTATAAATAATACCAGTGCAAGATTGGGAATTGTTGCCAAATCAACAGCATCCGCCCCTTCTATTTCAACCCCTGGGATAGATTTAATAGGTGGAGGTGCTACCAGCGGCTATCAAGCCTTCCCATATCTTAAGTGGTTTTCAACTGACCCTGAATTAGTAAATAATAACCCTAGAATGGGTGCATTTATTACTGCTATAGCTGCTCAAATATTCAGTGCAGATACTCACGGCGCAATGGATATAGAGTTTGCTACGCGGCCTATAAATGTTGCATCAACAGTTTTACCTATAAGGGCGGTTTTGATTACACAGGATGGCAAACTACGTGTGTATTCGCGTACTGATAATACAAAATACGTTGGCATTGGTGCGAACAATCCTGCTACAGCTTATACTATAAACTTTCCGGACGCGCTACCTGCGACAGGTAGCATACTGCAAGTTACTGGCATAGCGTCAAATGTTGCCACCACAAAATGGGCGAATGTTTTTATTCTTAACAATACGCTTACAGCTTCAGAAACAAACACTACACTAAATGCGGCATATCCAAATGAATTGGCAGGAACTACGGTATATACCGAAACAAATAGTACCGCTTATACTAAAATAAGTACCGTTTGGGAAAAGAGAACCCTCACATTAGTATGATGACCAGATGTACAACACCTACAACAGGACAAATAAATACAGACAATGTTTTCTATACAGGAGAGTATCTGGCCAATCTTGGTATAAATACAAATACTAATCTTACTACAATTATAGAAATCCTGAATACTGTATTTGGTAATGTAGACTATATTATCAAAGGAGGTAACAACACTCAAATTGCAGATGGTCTAACAACAGTATTTAATATACCTCATACATTAGGGCAAACTCCAACATCCTGGTCAGTAGAGGCCATGAATCAAGATACTGCAGGGAATTACTCTGTACAAACAAATTCAACAAATCTAATCATAACCTACCCTGTCGCTCCATCTGAAGATATAAGCTTATCTTGGAACTGGCAGGTAACTAAAATTTAAAACAACTAATGGGCTATAACGCACCAACAAACACGTATGACACTTTTGATGACTTGAGATTAGCAATAGGACAAGCATCATCCTCCGTAACAGTATTAGGAAGGAATAATCCATTTGATGCTTTAGGGGGAAAATTTTCCTATATACCTAATGCAATAGACCCAGATGACAACTGTAATATAATTCAACCTTTAAATGCCCCCGGAAGGTGGGTGAGAATTACTGATGGTATGCCTTTCTCAGGAACAGCCATATTCTATGGAGATGGAACTACCACTATCTTCGAGGTATATTATAATAATATTACACTTTTACATAATAACTATCAAATAAATATAACACCTTTGACACCAGATGCTTGGGGGAAGTGGCAAATAATACCTATGGACTGATCAGAGAATTCCAGGCCGGACTAGGCGATGTCCACATCACCCATCTGCATTATGCTAATGGCATCATATTGTTTCTAGCAGAGGATGAGAGGCAACTATATGTCACCAAATTGATGTTAGAATTTCTAGAGGAAGTCAGTGCTCTCAGGGTAAATTTCAGCAAGAGTTAAATAATGGGGGTTAATGTGGAGGATAGGGCTCTCAGGAGGGCAGCGTTCATCTTAGGATATCATATAGGAGATTTCCCTACCTCTTATTTGGGCCTCCCACTATCTACAGGGATCTTACATTGGAGTGATTGGCATAGTGTGATACATAGATATGAATCCATATTGGCAAGGTGGAAGGCGAGACTTCTTTCATATAGGGAGAGAATGGTGCAATGCAAATCTGTGCCGGATAGTTTGCCCGTCTATTTCCTTTCTATTTTTAGAATCCTGAAGACGACTACAAAGAAGTTAGAGTCTATCCAATCAAGATTCTTTTTACACGACAGTGGAGATAGAAACAGGGGATGGCACAATATTGCGTGGGGTAGAGTTTGCAAGAGAAGGAGATGGGAGGGATGGACATCAAAACTATTAAAGACTTTAAGCATGCATTGTTGTGCAAATGGTTGTGGAAGATTGGGTCGGAGGACTACGGACTATGGGTACAGGTCATTCGGCAAAGATACTATGGCAGAGTCAGAATCTGAGATTTGATCACAGCTTCTCAGCACTCCTATTTGGAGGGGTATCTTGCAATGCAAGAACATCATTTACTTTAGTGCCCCGGTCTGTTTGGGTAGTGGATAGAAGTGCCTATTTTGGAAAGATAGGTGGTGGTGACTACACACTAGAGGCCACCTTCCCGCAACTCTTTGCAATCTCATCAACACCTTTGGCCTCTATAGCCCAAACTTTTGGCACACATCTTTGAGAGGGAATGTGGGTCCCATCTTTTAAAAGAAATCTTAGGCTGGAAGAGATGGACCAGCTAGAGAATTTCCTTTCATTCCTCCTGGATTATGCTCCAGAAGCTACCAAGATGGATATGTGGTGTTGGAGATAGGATAAAGATGGTAGGTTTTCAGTCAGATCAGCGGATATCTTTATCTCGGATAGAGGAGTGCGGCACCGCTTTGCTTTATAGATTTGGACCCCTGTTGAACCCTGCAATTTTTATCGCAATTTTTTGAATGTTTTCATAACAAGGAAATTATCCAAGTTAAATCCACTAAATGCCGGCATAAAATGGTATAAAACCATGGCTGTAACATGTGTGTCAATTTGAAACACCCTCGGCATCCTGTCGGGCAAGGTTATTTACAAAAAAAAAATGTGTTTAACACATGGTAATTCTGTTGAACACCCAATGGGTGGTGTTAAAACCACATACCCATGCAGCAAAATAGTCAAACAATGGCAATCTCCGACATCCGAGAGGTGTTTCCAATGTGCCACAGAGTTATCACCGTACTCCAGGATCCAAGGACAATAGGACGGCGTCGGAGAAACTCAAGAAAATCAACAAATGCCGCCACGTGCCACCACCTTGCGGAGATGAGCAGCGAAACCATAAAAAAATCTGGGAAAAGGACACTCAAAAGGGTTTTTATACCTTTTTGGGACTTGAACCAGGAGGGACTGCCTCCCCCTCTCCCTTCCTCTCTTAGGCGTGCAAGGGAGACCTGGGGGAGGTCTCTCCAGGTTTTGCAGCACCCCTGGGTTCTGCATGACCCGGGGGTCAGCCCCGGGAGGGGGCCCCATTGGGCCTCCTCCCCCTCTTCTCTGCTATGCGGTGACAGAAAAAAAAACAAACAAACAAACAGAGGCGAGGTCCCCCGGGTCTGCAAACCCGGTGGACCCCCCCTCCTCTTGCTACTCTCTCTCTCCCTAAAACAAAGGAAAGGAGAAAAGCAAAGGAAAGAGCATACGCGGGGAGCCTCTGACCAAGGCAATCAATGCTGCAGAACCAGGAGAAGCAACCCCCGTGTTCCCTTCTCCACCTCCTATAAATAGGAGGCCTTGGTGAAAAGAGGGAGGGGACTTCAGGCATGAGAGAAGAACTTTGGAGATCACCTCAAGCTTGAAGCAGCGCAAGAAGGAGCTTGCAGCGCAGGAGCAGCAGGTGGCGTCCCTCCAAGAAATCTGTCATAAGACCAATTCCAATTTGAAGTGTTTTCCTTGGACTCTGACCTTCTTTTAGCAGAACTTGACTTGATCCACTGGGCATAAGTGAGCAGATGGGAAGATAATTTGTCCTCCAAAATCTTTTCTTGGCTTGAGGTAGACATTATGCAAGGTGTTGACTAGAGCTGGCAAGGCTTTTAACAAACCAGTCTTAGGATAGGATGATGGCCATTAGAGAGTAGACCTTTCTGAGATCTTGTGACAGTGCGACGTGACTTTGTCCAATGAGAGATGAAGTGTATTCCTTCTGACAAGTCCTTTCTAGGACAAGTGGGTCAGAATTCTGGCAGAAAGTCATTTCCAGATATGGTGGCTGACCAAGTCTTCTCCAAAAGATTTGTACAAACTTGTCATGATGAAGGGGTAGAAGCTCTGACCTAGGATCTTCTTCTAGACCTCAAAATCCGTGATTTTAGAGGTTTACACCTTATATTTTTATTCTATAGATGGGCTTCGAAAATTGTGCAGGTTTAACAGATAAAGACTAGAAGTCTTCTGGTGTGCCGATGTAGCACCACCTATGCGTCGAAGTAGCAGTTGAACATGGCTTGTCAAACGGCTTCTGTGAAGAGCCTGAGGTTGACCTCCTGTATAGGTGAGGTCGAAGCAGTGTGGCATGATAGAACGTCCGCGAAAAGGAGTCGACACTTTTGACTTGGAAGCTTGAAGAGGTCAGAGCATCAACATGGTGAGGTCGATGCAGCCAATGACCTGAGGTCGGAGCAGTGAAGCTGAGGTCCGAGCAGTGAGGCTGTGAGGCCGATGTAGCCTTTGAGTAAATTACCTTACGGGCTATTTGTCATAGGTAACACTTATTTTTCACCATTATCTGTTTGTCATCTTTAAGAGCTATTTGTCACCCTTAACTGGTTATTTGTCACCCTTACTCAATTGTTTTGTTTGCCTTGATTTATCATTTGTTTGAGCAAGAGGGTGAACTCCACTTGACTTTTCCTTTTTAATTTCTTTCTTTTTGCATCACCTGCCTTAATTTCTATGCAACCCACAGTATTTAGTTTTTCATCATCTGTCTTGATTTCTCTACATCCAGTTGCCTCAATTTCTGTGCAGCCAGTAATGTCTTGGCTTCTAGGAGCATATTTCATGCAATTTGTTCTATCAAAGTCTGTTCTTCAAATCTCAATTTGCTTTTCTTGATTTCTGTGCATACATGTGTCTCAATTTTTATGTAACCATGAATTTCATCACCTGTCTTAATTTCTGTGCATGCCTATGCCTTGATTTCTGTGTAACCATGAATTTCATCACCTACCTTGATTTCTATGCCTTTACATCTTGAGTTTCTTTTTCAAGCTTGGTAGGTTCTTGCTCCTTTAGATTTATGTATCTTGAATTCAACCTTGCCCTACTGCTCATCTTCATGTGCCAGTGCTAACTTTGACCTGAACTATAAGAACATTGACATCATCAAATGCCAATAAGACTCCTAGATAAACCATAGTCAGACATCATCAAAACAATAGAATCAAGCATGTTCTACACATGTCCAACACATGGGTGTTCTTCCGATGAGAAATTTGAGATCTAGGGATAATACCAGAGATAGGTTGTCTCGTGAATGGCTCAAATAACATGTTTGGTGTAAAAGCCCTCTGGCGTTAAATGTTTTCATGCGTCGTACACATTGTATTTCATGTTTTAATATGATCACGCAATAGGGTTTTTTCTGCATGCTGTCCCCGCAACATTAATAAAAAGATGAGAACTTTTGATTTATTCATGCCTTCTCATGCTTTAGATACATGCTATCATGTGCTATCTTCTAGTTTTAGGTTGCATCTCTATTTGCCATGGAATAGGCTCTGTAAGTCAGACTTTTGCTTCTGTCTGGAGACGGAGAGATAGCAGTCCTATAGAGACCACTACCTACAAATAGCGATCTTCCACAATCTGTGATCTGGTTTCTGTAACCAGATCAGACCCTATTCATTCCCTATTATATAGGATAGTAATCATGTTATGTCTTGTTTATTTATCTTTCCTGATCATGTCATGACTTCATAGTTAGTGTTAGCATGTGCTTTTAAAGCTTAGTTTCATTATATGATTAATTTTACCCCCCAAACATTCCTAAGCATATTAGGCTATTTCTAACATGTATTGGGAGTGCTTTATGAGTCTTTTCCCCACTCTTTGGTCTGCATATATATGAGCTACGAATTTGTGGAGAAGATAACCCTAATGCTTATGTGCTCTATCTTGTAGGTGAAGGAAAGGGGCAAAAGGAAGAGGAGCTCTTACAAGGTGGTTATCATCTACATCCATGAAGATTTGGAGCTCTTGGTAGAAGAAGAAAAGAAGCAGCTCGAGGAGAAGAACAACATGACGCCGGAATCGTGATCATCCGACGACGAGCCAAGAAGGACTGGAAGAATCGGAGAAGGGTGAGCTTTACTTTTCATATATGTTCTTTGGTTCAGTATTTGGAAGTTGTTTGGGGTTTATTGTATCCATTTCTAAACACTTCATCCATTTTTGAACGATTATTCTGTGTGTGGGTTCGGAGAATGGCTTCTCTGAGTGGTTTGTGTTGACGCTTGTGCATCGTTTGGTGTGTAGCATATCCACGCGTGTGTTGGGGTTTTTGCCCCGTGTGTGGGGAGAAATCCCCGTGTGTTGCTACATTTGCAGTGTGTAGTTTAGGGTTTTTACCCGATGTGTGTTGGGAGAAATCCCCATGTTTGTTGCATTCACAGCGTGTGGAGAAAGCCTCACTATTTTGGTGAAGGGTGGACGTAGGGAGCCCGTCATGATCCCGAACCACCTTAAAAATTTCCGTGCCTCATAGTTTGAATTGTGTGATTGTGTGCATCTCTGTTTAATCTATTTACGCAATCGTGTAAGCTCGGTGAGATTGAGAGAATTAAGTTTATCCTACTTGTTTTAAATTTCTCAATCTTATTAATCTTGCTAATTCTGTTGCGAGTAGATTTAAGTTTTGAATTGGACATATTTTAGTAGAGGGATCTATTCACCCCCCCTCTAGATCCGTGTTCCTACACTACGGGACCCAACAATTGGTATCAGAGTAAGGCTCTGTTGTCCCTAGATCTTGCGATCTACAGAGAGATCCTAGTGCATTCTACAATCATGAATTTTTCTGTTGAAAAGATTCCAATGAACTCTTCAACTGTTCTTAATGGCTCTGACTTTTGTAGCTGGCTTGGAAGAATATCTAGAACTATCAACTCTTATGATCCCAAGCTGTGGAAAATTATATCTGTTGGTCCTTATAAACTACCATTGGACAAGTCCAAATGGTCTGATAAACATAGGGACAGAAATGATGATAATCTTGCTGCTCTGAACTTATTAAAAGCTGTAGTTGACTCTAACTGATTTCCATTTGTCCTAAATTGCAGCTCAGATAAAGAAATACTGGATCATCTGGTGAGCATCCGAGAGGAAGAGGAGGCCAGATGCTTGATGGCTGGTAAAGATGATCATAGTAGTGATCAAAGGGATGAAATGTCCTCTGAGTTAAACTCTAATTCTGATGAAGATGAATTCTCATTTGAAGAACATCTAATTACTTATGAAGAATTATCAGATAAATATTAAAAAATTAAGTCAGAAAATAAAAAAACTGAGGAAGAAAACTGAAAACACCATTCATGACTCCCTCTGTGAAAAATGTGCTGAGTTTGAGGAATTAAATGAGACATGCATGATTGACATTGAAAATTACAAAGAAACAATTACATGTTTAAGGAGTGAAAATGAAGCTCTCATGGATGAAATTGATCAAATGAAGAAAACTGAAAATGAGCTAAGAAATAAGCTGGAATCAGATTCTGTGAACCATGATCTTAGCAATGAACAGATTATGAATGATAAGTTTGAGAAAGAAAATGAAAAGTTGAAACAGTTAAATAATGTCATGTCTGAAAGACTGCTCATTCTAGAAAAAGGAAAATCCACTGTTGTCAATGTAGAATCTGAAAATGCAAATCAGCTGAAACAGGAAATAGAAAACCACCAAACCATCAATGCCACATTAAATGAAAAGGTCATTTCCTGCGAAAAAGAGATTGCGTCGTATGAACTACATGTTGCGTCACTTGAAAAGGAAATCAGTGACTTGAATGAATCTTTGTCTACCTTTGTGAAAGGGAAAGATAACCTGGATAAAATTTTGGGGACCAAGGTGAATTTCGAACGGGAAAGACTAGGGTATAATCCTAGTACATCAAGTAGGCCGTAGCCACTACAATATGCAAGAAAGTGAAAAACTGGTACATTACGAAGTGATCACTCGACGCGGATAAGGTCGGTAGCCCCCAGACTGAGCCACTGACTCCACCCCGTGTGGAAACTGGCTCGGATAACGAGACGACTGACTCTGTCTGCTCGAGAAGTTCGAACAGAAAGCGAGCACCCGCTAAGTGGTGCGAGCAAGGGTGAGAAAGGTGAAGAAGCAGAAAACAAGTACCATCCCAAGAAAAGGAGGATGGTAAAAAGAGAGAGAGAAAGAAAGAAAACACTCCCCTGAGGATGGGAGTGGGGAGATGCTCGGGAGAGAATGAAGCGCTACTGACGACTTCCTGGTGCTCGATGCCATCCGAATTGGTTGGTTTGGATTCCATCAAATAGTACATGCCGCATTGTGTCTCTGTGCGGTAGCAGCTAGCCGTCCTCTAAGCACGATGGCACTCCAGGAGACGGGAGGGAGCCAGTCGCCACGTGCCCTCCCTCCACACACATCAATCGCCCCGTCGTCAACCATTCTTCTACGCCGAAGCAGCATGAGCACCCTGGCTACCACCAAAGTCTTCATCTTCAGATGCGTCTTCCATGCTTTGCCTAAGGACGATCAAAGTAGGAGAAGATGGTCACTTCACAGGAACGCAACAAGGAAGCCACAAGATTGCAATAGAGTGAAGAGAGAGAGATGCCCTTCGGGACCTTTTATAGGCCGAATGGGGAGACCTTTGCCTTAATTGAATATCCCCTTTAAAAGACATAAGAGGCAGACATACTTTCCCAGGAGCCATTACACTACCTCCTCCATGAACCCCCATGGGAATACATAAAAATGGCAAGTCATTTAAAGTGTAGGAGGATGAAAAGACGCTAGCCTCGCGCTTGATCCACACACAAGCCTGATTTTTGGGCTACGAATCGCACGAGATTGCAGACTCTCTGACAACCATGGATATGATAAAATCCTACTCAGTTGAAGGTGGTAACGTGCAGTCAATCACATTTTTCAATACTACCTCCACTATATAGAAAGAAAATCATTACATTGCTAAGTCCAGAGGGAAATTACAAAAAAGGAAGTGGAAATGAACTAACAGGTAGGTACAAATTTCTTAATCTATGGAGATAGGAGAACTCAGGGATTTCTGTGACCCCTCCTGAAGCTCAATAGGCGGAGGACCCTCGGTGCTCAGAGATTTGCCCCCGGTACCGTCGGTGCTCAGAGATCTGCCCCCGGTACCCTCGGTGACGATTGGCCTAGGCACTGACCCCATTCGTATGGGAACTGCCCCATCTGCGCCCCCTCCTGAGGCACCCGGAGTTGGCGATCTCTCCTCCATCGAGGTGGGAGCACCTTTGCTCGGCTCTTCATCGCTCGACGTTGATGAGGGAGAATCTGAGCCATCCTCATCAGAATCGTAGCGTTGCTCGGGAGGGAAGGTGAGCTCGTCGAGGACCTGCTCCTGAGCCAGTACGACTGCCTGCTTGAAGTCTTGGGTGAAACCCTTCCGCAACCCTCGTTGGTAGCCTGGCTCGTAGCACGTGAAGGCGGCCTGCTTCAGAGCCTCTTTGTACTCCTCAGAGTTCCGATATCATTCGACCGCCTCCGCCTCGGCTCTTGCTACCTCCTCCTCAAGCTCAGTCACCCTCGCACCAGCCACGGCCAGTTTCACTTTGACCTCGGCCAACTCCACTCCAGCCTCGGTTAGCCTTGCCTCGACTTTGGCTCGCATCCCCTCGGTGTCCTCCTTGGCCCGCTTGATCTTTCGGGCCTAGTCCTTGAGCTCCACTCGCTCGGCCGCCCACCGATCTGAGTGCTCCGCCTGAGCCTGGTGCTCTTCCTCTAAGAGCTTACTTTAAAGCTAGACCATATACCAAGCTTGGGTCAATTGGTCGGCCAGTGACTGGGCTTCCTCCTGATTCACCTAGTCACGGGCTCAGAGTGAATTCACCTCCTGCCGAAGTGCCCCGAGCTCGGATGCCAACTGACCAATCCTGCAGTAGGACTCAGTGCGAACCAGGGACTAATTCCTCCCCTCGTTCACCAGCCGAGCCACGAAGTCGGTAATCTCAGCTCCCAACTGAGCCATGAAGATACCTCCCTCCATGACCCTTTCGAGGAGCTTGGGAGGGGAACATTGTTGGAACTCCTCCCGAACCAATGAAGGTGCCAGATCTCGGCACCGATTGTACAGAGAAGCCTAGACGGCGAACCACCCTTGCCAAAGAGGAGGAGCCTCTTCCGGGAGTACCGGGGTCAGAGCGTCCCCTCCAATCATCCCCAATCCTAGGATGACGATGCTAGACTTGGCTCGGACCCGCATCTCGACATCCTCCTCCCCGCCATGCACCCCGACAACCCTAATCGAGATCTCGAAGCCAACCTCATCCCCCTACGTAACCTCCGGTTCAGACGAAGTCCCTACAATCATTGTGGGCACCTCTGGCTCGACCGGAAGAAAGCTTGGGTGACAGACGCCCTTCGCTACGAGCTCCTCGGTGAGGCAGGAAGTCTTCACTTTCTTCGATAACGTCTTCACGGTGGTCAACACCTTCATCGAAGCCAAAAGCAGCCGCTCACCGGCATCCTTCCGCTTGGACCCTTAGCACCCAGAGGCATCGTCCTGAGCGATCTACTTGTCTTTATCTCAGACGTAAGAAGGGCTCGTCGAAACTTGGGGTGTGCTCGGAGTAGTCATCCCTTCCGATTCGATGACCTCCTGATCGGCTGGTCTCCCCGCACCACCACCGCATCTTACCTCTGCTTAACAAAGGGCAAGTCATCAGCGAAAGGTTCGACTGACCGAGATAAGAAAGCAGGAAAGCTGAAGCTTAAAGTCCTTACCCCCGGGTGGTAGCACTCGGTAGGGATACTCCTCTATGTTGGCCAAAGTCATCAACTCAACGGTGGCTCGATGAATCTCTTGAAGGATCCTAATCTTCTCCCCCAGCTCCGAGGGGATCACTGACTACTTCAGAGGGAATACCGGGTGGAAGTTTGGCTTGTCAGGGAACCCCCAGTTGGGATTCCCCTTACTAGCCCCTACCTAGAAACATTGAGCCTTCCACCCCTTGTGTGAAGAATCCAGAGGAGAAAGGGTCACACAACTCCTCCCCCTTCTCTCCTGAAGATAGAAGATGCCCTTCCCAGTGTGGGTTTGCTCCTTCAACTCGAAAAAAGCATGGAAGAGGTCCAAAGAGGGATCGAAACTGCATAGGCGACAAAGGAAAATGAAAGAGAGGATGAAAGTGTAGGAAATGGAAACCAATTAGATCGGAGACAGCTGATAGAATTGTAGCAACTACGTGACAAAGGGATGGAGGGGAAGGCGAAAGCCACACTTCCAAGCCAGAAGAAAAATACAGAAGAGACCCGAACGAGTATTCATGCTCGACTCATGAGGTTTGGCAGGAGAAAAGAAATACCACCATGGTAGCTCATAGTAGGCCTCGATCTCCTTCACCTCGGCCTCACCCAACTCGCTGCATAGAGAATGGCTGGGCACCGAACTTTCTGCTCCTCGTTCGGGCCTCCGGGCCCAAACCATAGGATCGTGCTCTGCCATAGAGAAGTGCGAAGAGTGAGAGGAAGAAGAAGAAACTACAGAATCTGAAGATACCGAAGGAGGAGGAAGCTGACGGATCACTGTCATTGTGGTCTCTGCCAACTCCGCGAATGCCTCTGCGATTCTTCACTCCCTCAAGTCGCTCTCACGGTGCATGGATCCTCTCAGAATACCGGTGCAACAAAAGGGGAAAAGCCCTAAGCAGAGGAAATGAAAGACGCAAGTATATGGGACATTTATATATTTATCCTGGTGACCCTGGCGGGATGCATCACGATGTTTCAGACTCCCAGAAGAGCATCCCTGTGCCGGCTCGAGGAAAGCGTCATCATCATACCCTCACCCCCAGGACAACCACATTAAATGGCCCCTGTCGATGATGGCATTCCCCACTTGAGCCACCAATGCTACCCTATAGAATACCACTCTCCGAGCCCAATTTTTGGCTCGGGAGTGGGAGGGGGGCAAGTGGAGAGGTGTAAATCCATAGCCCAAATGTACGCGCGGATTAGGATGACCAAACCAGGTCCAGATCGGCCCAACCAGGCCCATTCTGACCCAAGCTCCCCAAGTGGCAACCCCACGAATAGGCCCACTTATTTCGAAGCCCAAACATGCTCAGATCAGATCTTCCTAGGCGGCCCCCTCGGTCGGAAAGTT
Organism: Amorphophallus titanum; assembly: GCA_024336825.1. NCBI lineage: Eukaryota > Viridiplantae > Streptophyta > Magnoliopsida > Alismatales > Araceae > Amorphophallus > Amorphophallus titanum. The sequence goes on along the minus strand of JANBPO010001371.1, from coordinate 12,618,412 downwards.
CGAGTAACGATCGCTCGGAAAAGCCTAATCGACACTCGAGCATAATCGTCATAGCGCTGCCCTCTACTCTCAGGAGAAGCTCATGCGCCTCACTAGGGGATATCCTATGCTCGGACCCCCAACAGACATAGCATATATCCCGGTGAGAATTTTTCTACTGCCCAGAGAAGGAGAACTCAAAGGGACAGGGAACAAGAGGGGTCCCCCTCTAAGACATAACATCCCCAGTCCCTTCAGGTACCCTATCTTCGACCAAGAGAATTGGCAGCTATATAAACTCCAAGGAAGCCCTCTGGGAAGGTAAGGTGATTCTGAGCACTCAATACCATATTGGTGGAGAGCGATCTCGTGCCCCATACTCTTTTTCCTGCTTTCATTCCACCTTCGCTCTACCAGTTCGCTGACTTAAGCATCAGAGGGTTTTCTCCGGGATTCTAACCCTAGGCTCCTCTGATCCATTTCCTGCCTTACAGATTTCTCATTCGTGGTGACGACAACCAATTTAGACGGCTCAGGACGCTGCACGAGATCCCCCCTCTTCACAAACTATCTTGAGTCATTATTGTACTTTATCTTTATTGAGTCTAGAGTGTTAGTGAAGTGCTCTTTCTTTTGAAGCATTATGTAATAAAATGTTGGAATTGTTAATGAATAAAGAACTTGGTTATTTCTTATCTTTTGCACACTTTGTCCTTGTGTCAAATTTCCTTGTGCTCTGATTGATATGAATAATATAAACTCATCACGCAATCTCAAGTTCCTTCTGCACTCAGGGCGTGACAGTTTTTGTGGTATCAGAGCCTAGGTATTTAAATTTACTTAGCAAATCAAGATCAAGGATAGGTTGATACCTTACACCGGTGTGATGGGTAGAGCCATGGGTTAAGTCAACTTAAGGAGATAAAACCCTTGGTTAATTATATATTAATTTAGTTATTTAAATCTTATAGAATCATGGCTGCCGAACGTGCTCAATGGCGTGACATGCAATGCACTGCCCAAGGCCTTACTCTGGCGCTTCAACAAGTAGGGCAGGGCGGTATGAATCGTGGAGCCGAAGATCCCCACCGAAGTTTAAAAAATATGAACCCGCGAAAGTTCATCGGCACATATGATCTTGACGATGCCGAGAATTGGATGAATGAGATAGAATGCATATTCCGTGTCATGTAATGCACGGACAAAGAGAAGGTTCTTCTAACAACTTTTCAACTAGAGTGGGATGCTTGATTCTGGTGGGAATCTATGGAAGTCACTCTGCCACATGACCACACTACAGTCGATCACTTTAATAGCAAGAAAAGAAGGTCGCAAAATTTCCCACGTTAAAGCAAAGGACCTTGTCGGTGGCCGAGTATGAGTCCCAATTATCTAGACTTTCCCAATATGCACCATATCTAGTGCACACGGAATAGATGAAGGCCCAAAGATTTCTCAATGGGCTTAGACCATAATATATCACTCAACTGGCATCGATGGACATACAAGTCTATTCAGAGATGGTAAGACGAGCCCAACTACTTGAAGATGCTGCAGAGCTGTCTGATAGAATCCATGGGAGAGAAAAAAAGGAGCACTTTACGAGCTCTGAGATATTCAAACCCTCATTTAACCAGAAGAGGTCCAATGATGGAGGTGATTCCTCCAAAGAGAAGAAGTCTAAGAAGAACAATAAACCTTTCTCCATTACCACCACACCCTCTAAGGAGGTTTGCAAACATTGTGATAAGGCTGGACATAAGGCTAAGGAATGTTGGCGAAGGTTAGGAGTATGTCTCCAATGTGGAAGTCGTGATCATAGGAATCCCGAGTGTCCTCTACTCAATGAGCAAGCTGAAAACGAGAAGTGCCCGGTCAAGAAGCAAGGCCGTCTCCAAGCCCTCCAAGAGGCGGAACATAGCAAAGGAGGAATCATGGAAGGAACATTAAAAATTTACTCAAAGACTGCTCATGTTCTATTTGATATCGGTGCCACTCATTCATTTGTTTCCAAGAGATTTACTGCTTCATTATCTAAGGAACCCGTATGGTTAGAAACGGATTTAATTATCTCTACTCCTGTTAGAAGCAGATCCGAGATTATACACCACTACCTAGATAGTGAAGTTATAGTTGAAGGATAAAATCTACCTGGCGACCTAATACGCCTAGATATGGATGGATATTACATCATACTAGGTGCCGATTGGCTATCCACACATAAGGCAATTATAGATTGCCAAAATGGCAAGGTAACTTTTAGTGATTACCCGATGCTTGTCTACATTAGTCCTTAGAGTCGAAACAAGTCACCCCTTGTTTCGGCTCTTCGAGCCCGTAAACTTATAAGGAAGGGATGCATGGCCTTTCTTGCTCTTGTCACTATAAAGGAGGTTAAGGAAGTGAAGTTAGAGGACATCTGCATAGTTCGAGATGTTCCTGATATTTTCTTGAAGAATTTACCCGGTCTACCCCCGGAGAGGGAGGTGTCATTTACTATTGATCTTATCTTGGGTGCTGGTCCTATCTCTAAGGCAACCTATAGAATGTCCCCTGTCGAGTTAAAAGAACTAAAAGAGCAATTGATGGAGCTTTTGAAAAAGGGATTTATTAGGCTGAGTACTGTTGTGTCCTCCCCTAGGGCACAAGTATACTATATATTGTTTTGTTTTGATGATAGCAACTCAGTGACAATTGGATTTGCAAAAGAAATGTATAGACCAATTCCAAACGACCGAAAGGAAGGTGTCATTGGTTGAGCTGTGCTCTCGGGCAGAAAAGAGGGGAAACAGCACTAGACTTCCTTAAACACTGCAGGGATTTCAGCATAAGGTGTGACAACCCTCCTACTCAAGAGGACGCCATAACAATATGTCGGAGAAGCTTGTCAGCGGAGGTTAGTAAAAGGCTCCTCGGCACAAGCATTAAGGGCTTTGACCAATTAAATTTAGTGGTAGCGGAGATCGAAATGTTCTTCACCAATCATCTAATCTTCACGACCTCTAAGGGCAAACCATCCAAAGAGCATAATGCCACTGGAAAAGAGGTGAATATCGTGAACTTCGCCCCTACAAATGGAAACAATGGGGAAGAAACCTCAAGTGGTTCCGACAAGAAATCCGAAGGAAAGGCACTAGTTACGACATTGGCAGAGCGCATACAAAAGGAGCATACTAAGAAGGTCTTTAATCTTTGCATGAAGAATAAATTGATATCTCTGCCAGAACCCAGGAAACCAGTAGAGGTGAACAAATCAAACAAGCCCAACTATTGCGTATATCATCGCACGTTGGGACATACTGTTGAAGATTGTCATATCTTCAAAAATGAGACGGAGAAGATGATCAAGAGTCGCCTCATCACAATGCAAGGTGGTCTGGTTAACCCTCCGCAGCCTCATGCCTGGGATCGGCTGAACAAATCAGCCAATGTGATCCAGCACTCAGTTAATGTGATCCACATTGTAGTAGCCTTCAACCCCCGAGCCGAGGGCAGAAGAAACTGACCCAGTCAAACCAGACCCGCGTCAAGTAAAATGCTTCAAGCAAGACGCCCGGCTAGCCCGAAAGGTCGGGTCGACAGTCATGTTGAGCAAAGCACCAAGCAAGGCCCGAGGCAGATTCCTAGACAAGGCCAGAAAGGCAAGACTTAGGAAGCCAACCCCTGAGCAAACTCACAGCAAAACCAAAAAGGCAAGACTCACGGGAACCCCAAATCAAGTTCCACGAAGAACATGTCAAATCCAGCTCTGGGCAAAGCCAGAAAGACAAGCCTCAGTAGGAAAACTCCAAACCAAGCTCCAAACAAAGCCAGAAAGGCGAGACTAAGCAAGAGCATTCCAAGTCCGACTCCAGGCAAAATCAAAAAGGCAAGTCCAAGACAGAGTGTCTCAAGTCAAACCCTGAACAAATTAGACAACAAGCCGACAAGAAGTGCGAAGGGGGCCAACACCCCAATATTTTGGTCTTTATATGGCCGAGTTTCAAGAATTGTTGTCCGAAATAATCGAACGAGCAATTAATGCCACCTTTCAGATACATCAAGAAGAGGCTGACTGGGTCAAAGTAGCCCCAAAGAAACATTGGCAACCCAAACCCCCTAAAAGAAAAGCCCAGTACAACAACTCAAATTCTGGGGGCATGTCCCAGCCTCCTACAAAACCAAGCACTCCTCCCATTAAAGTAGCGCGACCTAAGAAACAAGAGAAGAACAATAAAAAGAACTTAAAAAGAATATTGAAGAGACAAGCCGAACAGGCTACCACCATGGAGGCTCACAAAGAGCCAACCCCTCTACAAAAGCTACAGAAGCTAATTAACGACCTGGAAGAATATGTCCCCTCTGTACCTACTGAAGTTGTTCCCCTTGACAAGTATATTCCATGGGAAGAATTAGAACAAAGAACTCGACTGAAGAACTACCTCCGACAAATGCACCAACAGGTCCAAGAGGGTGAGAGGTTTCCCGTTCCGGAAGAACTCGACTGAAGAACAGCCTCCCTCTCATACGGAAAAAAAAAAGAAAAAGAAAAAAAACTAACTTACCATAGGGAGGTCCCTCCTTACCCTTTCTCCTTCACACAAGCACCAAAGGAAACACCTCTTAGCAAGCAATCAATGCAAGCTACCGGAGCGAGGTCCCTACTCTTCACTGCCCAACTCCTATAAATAGGAGAGACCGGCCAAAGAAAAAGAGAGAGACTTCACTTCACAAAGATCCTTGAAGCAAAGTTTGGAAGCTTGAAGACCTTCCCTGGAGTTAGAAAGACCTGTGCAGGAGCCTTCTGGAGCAATCTGTCCAAGACTTGGGAGAGTTTTGTTGAAGGCAACAAAGTACGCAAAATAATATAAGGCTTTGGTTGCAGGCTTCAAATGCTTAATTGTATAAATCAAACATAAGCAAAAAAGTACAGGCGCCCTAAAGCGCCTGTACGGAGTTTAATTAATCAAATTATGTTACTCCTTAATTATTTTTATTCTTTTTGACTGACCTTCACCTATAATGTTTACCAGGTAAGCGCCAGCAGAAAGCTTTTGAAGATTAAGTGTAGTGTTTTGGCTGTTTACATTTTCGCTATGTACAAGCTGGCCTGTAATGCTGTATACTTCTACTTTTTCAATCGTAACGTTGGCGTAAAGATTAAGCACATCTTTTACGGGGTTAGGATAAACTGTAAGGCCTTTCAGGTCTGCATTGCCAAGACCTGCAACTGCATCTGTACTAAAACTTACAGATTCCCATCCGCTCCATGAAGGGCCACACTGTGCTCTAACATATACATAATAGGTAGTTTCGGGATCAAGCTCGTCTAGATTAACTGTTAATTCCGGACTATTTTCACCTTCAGTTGGAGGGGTGTCTGTAGTAGAAACGTAATACTGATAAACACTTAATGTAGCATTGCCTGTTGTAGCAGCTTCCCATGTTATAGTAGCTGTAGTGTCAGTAACATTGGTCGCTTGTAAATTAGTTGGTTCACCACAGTCTATTTCCTCAATTAAGAAATCATCAACATAAATATTTCCCTGTCCTGCTTCGCTGTAGGCATTAAAGCCAAAATAATAAACGCCTGATTCTGATAGGTTAAAGTATTCAATAGAATTTTGAGACTGAGTGCCACCTGTTATACCTTCATGAGTTGCAAAATTATTGCCTATTATCCATTCAGGATTAGGGTTTGAATTTAAAGTTACCCTAAGATTCTCTGTAGTTGTTTCGCTATTGTTTCCGTATTTATAAGATACTTTATATAATGTACCGGCAGTAATTTCTATACCTTGGGTAAAGAACCATGCGTTTGCAGCTTCTTCTGTACCTGTATACACAAGTGCATTGCTTGTAAATTCATTGCCCGGGTTATTAACTGTTACCCAGTTGCTGCCTGTTGGAGCATCTAAGGCTATTGTACATTCCGGTATTGCAGGTGCAGTAACCGATTCAAAATCTAATGAATAAGGAACAGTTGTAGTCTCACATGCAGGAGTTGTAAATGTTATACTCTCACTCCAGTCTCCAAATAACGGCCCGCATTGGCTTTGAACAAAAATGTAGTACGTTGTTCCTGGTGCAAGATCTGTAAGTTCTTTAGTTAATCCAGTTACATATTCACCGCTTTCCGGAGTTAAATTTTCCGTAGGATGTGCTACAAGATATCCTAAGCTCGTGTTTTCTTCAGGTGTTTCCCATGTAATTGTAGCCGAAGTTGTAGTTATGTCAGACACTGCTACGTTAATAGGAACTCCACAATCCCAGTCTTTAACTTCAATATTATCTACATAAAGGCTGCCTTGTGAGGCATCGCTATGAGCATTGAATCCAAAATAATAAACACCGGAGGCAGGTACTGTAATAATTCCTGATGTATATGTTGCAGCTGTGCCTCCTGTAATATCAGTCATATCATTTATAGTTCCAATAGCAGATGCAGCATTAGGACTGGTAGCCATTACAACCTGTAATTTTTCAGATGTTTCTTCACTATCATTACCATAAGTATATCTTATTTTGTAAAAATTACCTGCTGTAAGTTCTATACCTTGTGTAAAGAACCATGCGTTTGCAGGTTCATCATTACCGGCATATTCCATAGCATTGTTTGTAAAACCATTTCCAGGATTATTTGCAGTTACCCACTGGCTGCCTGTTTCTGCTTCAGATGTAGCAATACATATTGGAAGCTCTGGTGCGGTGGCTATTTCAAAGTATTCAGAATACGGAACTGTAGTTGCCGCACATTCCGGAGTTGTAAAAGTAACTGCTTCATTCCAGTCACCATACACTGGTCCACACTGGCTGCGTACAAAAAGATAGTAAGTAGTTCCCGGAGCTAAATCTGTAACGTTTACAGTGGTTGTAGGCTCATATTTTAAGTCCGGTGGGCCTGCAGGTGGTGTATTAGTAGTCATATAAGCGTAATGATATACACTAAATGAATCATTGTTATTGTTTTCAGTTGCACTATATAAACAAGAGTCTGAAATATAAAATATAATATTTTACTGTATCAACAACCTCAAGATGTGCGAGGTTGCTACGGTATCAACCATCTGTTTTGTGTGACCCACTCGAACTTGTAAGTCTGTCGGTGCTGTCTCACAAAAATAAAATTAATATACACGATAGATCGGCCACTAAAGCTGCAATCCAGCCGTCCAAAATAAAACAGACCCACCGGACTGTGCCACGTCGCCTCCCAGGCTTGAACGCATGCGTGATGCGTCTTACCCAACCTCCGCCATGTCGTCGACAACAAACATAAGAGATGCGGGGGCCGGCCCTCACCACACTCTCCTCCTAACCCTGCTTCCCCTTCCCACCTGCCGGTCAGCCAGAGGAAGCACTAGCTCCTCCATCATGGGTTGCTGCGGCGACGACGAGGACGACCAAATCCGCCAGCTCCTCTGCGAAACCCTCGTGCAGACCTCAATCCCCTCGCGAGCCTCCTCATCTTCCGCCATCTCCGAAGCAGCCGGGGTGATCTCGCCGATGAACTCTAATTTCTCGGCGCTGGTCTTCTGCCGGGACGTGCTCCGGGCGATCCTGGAGCTTCTCCCCCCGGCGGACCTCGCGCGGGCCGCCTGCGTCTGCAGGCTCTGGAGCGAGGTCGCCTCCGAGCGGGAGGTGCTGGAGCGGGCCTTCAGGTCGCCGTGGAAGGTGGCGCGGATCGTCGGGGATCCTTCGTCCTCGGGGTTCTGGCGCCATCCGGGCCTCGGTCGCTTCGCCATCTCTCATCGCATCGTCCGCGGCGATACCGTCGTGGGCCTCGCCGTCAAGTACTCCGTTCAGGTGGTCGGCCTGACCCCTTCGCACCCCTCTTCCGTTTACTTCAGTTTCCGTGGCTACGTTGCCCAGTTTTTACCTTTTTCTTTAGAATTTTTGTGGGTATATTCTCAATATTTGTACAGAATAATCCAGAATTAAGAGTAGATTCTTGTCGTCGTCGCGATGGCTCCATGTGATCGTTGATCTTGGTTTCAGTTTATGCCATGGTATCTGGCTTCTTGGTTTGCATGAACTTTAGAATCTAAACCAGTAAAAGGGATAGTAGGATTTGCTGGAACCTTTGGTCCTTGTTAGTGGAAGGCTGCTGATTAAAGACTACGAATGGAAGCATGAGTACTTTTTTTTGGGGTACATTCTCAATATTCGTTTAAAGTAATCCGGTCACTGTGGCTCCATGTGATCTTTGATCTTGGTTTCAATTTATGCGATGGTGTCTCGCTTCTTCATTTACATGAACCTTGGAATCTAAATGAGTAAAGGGACAGTAGGATTTGTTGGAACCTTTGGTCTTTATTAGTGGAAGGCTGTGGATTAAAGGCTACGAATGGAAGCAGGAGTACCAAAAGAGTACGGACGAAAGCGGTATATGCAAGTTAATGGAATTGTACTAAAGGGAAGTAGCCTCATGAATTCTTATTCCTGGTGACATAGTATATGCAAGTTATTGGAATTGTACAATTTTTGGTTCCATAGCTTGTGCTTTTCAGAGGAAATGTAGATTGTTTCGTCATTTTTTTAGAAATAGATAAGCATAGTACAACCACGATGGGAGGAGAGGTTTCTCTCGCATAAACAATAGTGAGAAGCTCAAATAAGGATAAAAAAAATAAAGGGGGAGGTTGCAGTTACAAATCTCTCAAAACCTTCTGCCATTTACCAGCAGGGACCCTAAGAAGGTCTGTTTCAATCTCATGAAAGAGAAAAGTCAATGCAATTGTTTTCACGTAAATTCTACTTCCCAGAACACATGGCCTCTGCATTCTCTTCATAATCTCGAACAAATTGTATGAGGGATGACTTGCAATAGCTGTGATCTGTGACTCCTATTGTACTTCATCTTTAGGTCATGAAAGTAGATCCACATTTGCTGGCTGATAGGAATCGTGTGCTATGGAGCGAAAATCCCTCCAGACTTCTTGACTAGCACAAACTTTAGTCACTAAGTGATCCATATCGTACCTATCCTGCAATGAGTGCATTTGAATGCTTTGTAGGCACTCCCATCACTAAGCATTTGTTTTTTTGGATAGAAGTAGTGGTTAGTACCGCCAATTTTATTGCAAAATAGATTAGTACAACCAATATGTGGCAACATCCAACAGACTTACATCGCTTCAGTGGGAGTCGTCATCGCTTGGAGAAGACTTCTGTTATCTCATTCTCATACTCTGATGTACTGATTCCACTTCGGTCGCCATCGACTGGCTCGCTATCATCAGAGACTAACCGCTCGTGTACGAACACCCATGGTTGATTCTAGTGACGCACCATAGTTGGTGAGACATCCATGTCGCGGCCGCGGGCGAAGGTGCTACATCGTATCGGGTGAGCAGAATGAAACCGTGAACAGAGCTGAGTTTTCTATGGATCCAGACCGATTACCTGCGGACGAGATGTCCCTGTAACTCGGGGTGAGCAGAATCAACTCCCTCTATGCATCCGGTCGTCCTCTATGACGTTAAACCATGGCCAAACGCGCCCGTCCTATGACGTAAACCTCTTTGGCTATTTGGCCAAGCTCATCTCTATGTATCCGACTCGTGTATGTCGACCACACCGGTCACTACATCGCGTTCAGGGAACAGAATGAAGCTGAGAACAGAGTTCGGTTGATTTCTATGGATCCAAACCATCTGCCAGTGACCTGATGGCACTGCTGCAGCTCGGTGAGAACAGAATCGGCCCCTCTATGAATTCGGACGTCCAAACTCAAGTCGTGACCCGTCCTATAATGTGAGCTTTCTCCACTACACCCATGACCTATGACAAGTCCGTGAGCAAGAGTACCGATCATTGTATGGACCCCTTTATGGAACGAATGCATCATCAGCCTGCGAGTCAATCATGACAATGAGCTGTCATCGGCCGTCGCTATGTTCCGCGTTCGAGTGGGAGAATTTGGAGTGAGCGACCTTCAGCTCATCATCACGTTGTCTGTCCCACTGTGGTGTCCCCCAGTGAGAGGTTGTCATCATCTACATCAACTTCGTCCCGTTGTGGTGTCCCCCAGCGAAAGGTTTTTGTAATCTCACACATCGGCCTCGTCCCACTATGGTGTCCCCTCAGTGACAGGTTGAAATAATCCCCTCGTCCGTCTCCGTCGACTCTCTCGACGTCATCATCTCATTGCCCAATCGTGGCATACCCACTGAGGATCAAATAGAGATCATCCTCATATAATCATGTCTACCATCACCACAAGTAAAAAACCTTCACTACATCGATCCCTTGACAGATAAGAACTTCGCATCTTGGAAGCAGCGTACGACTCTTGTCTTACAGGATCGAGGCTTGTGGAAGTATGTTGATGAATCCAAACCCGCTCCAGATCTCTCTGTCTCCGATAAGGGAAAGGACGGCTGGGAGGAGAAGGACCAGCAGGCCAAAGTTCAAATTATCCTTGCAGCATCTGACAGTGTTCTCCCCATCGTTCGTCATGTCAAGACGTCAATGGAGGCATGGACCAAAATCCTGTCGGTGTTTGAGCTCAACTCCCTCTCTCAGCAGGTGTCTCTCCGCAGGCAGCTGACCAACCTTCGGTTCAACAGTATGAGCGACCTTTAACTCGTCATCACGACGTGTGTCCCAGAGTACTGGACACAAAGTGGCGATTGTCACCCTCCCCCTTGGAAACTTCAAGTGGAGGGAGGCGATGATCACCACCGGCTAGCAATAGCAGTGGCCTTTCCTCATCAAGGTACATCACATCATCACATCACACGCTCCATATTCCGAGTGGGAGTGTTGGAGATCAGATCATTCCGCGTCATTTCTGGTGCTTAGCGTTGAGCACTGTGTGAGTTGAGTTCGCGCCCTAGAGGCTTTTCATTGCGGACAAGGTCTGACGTTCCTCATCACTTAGCTTCCTTCTGGAAAGGAGCGAGCTCATAGTTATCACTGAGAGCAAGCTGATGAGGTGAGGTCGCTGATATGGGTTTTGACTGTTCCCATGCATCGTGTCTGTATCTATTGCTTTACTTCTCATCTACAACATGTAGCCGCAATATACACATCTGAGATGCACTGCCTTCATGGCACCACCCCTCCTCATACAACATCTTGCAACAACAGATTTACAGTCTGCAGTAGCTCTCCCCTCTCCACTCTTCTTCTCTCTCTCTCTCGCTTACTGCACCCTCTCAGTCGTCCACAACTCCCTCAACTCCCTCGCCGTATTGCTCTCATCATGCTTTCTTCGACCACGTCTTCGTCGTCCGCTGGTTTTAGGGTCTTTATGGCTTGTTTACTCTTGACTATATATGGCCGCCCTTGTCCAATCGGGAGACTTAATTCTTGAGGGCTAAGTCTGTTCTATCTTTGCAGGAAGAAGGAGGAGAGGACTGGTGCTTCTGCTGGGGAATAAAGAACCTGCCGCCAAGATTGCATCCCACGTCCCCGAGCTCGAGGCTGGAAGGGAGCCACTGCTGCTCTCTGCCATCTCCTTGCTTGGGCGGATTTCATCAAAGGGGGCCATCTTCTTTCTCTCTTATTCTTCCATTCTATAGCACCCTTCCATTTGATCTCCTAGTTGCGTGAATATTAATGGGGAAGATCTTGTCTATCCATTCTCTTAGTTACCTTGGAGCATAGCTTGTCAGTCTTGAACTGGGCTTTGTATTTTCCTATCTTATTTTCTTCTTAGACGATCTTGGAGCTTTGTCTCCGTTTGTACGGTTTCTCATCGTTGTACGAGAACCCACGTGTGTTGGGCCGTCGAGCCCATGTGTGTGGTGGTTTACTGCCATCGTGCAGCAGTCATAGTGGAATCCTCTCGAGTTGAGAGGGGTGGACATAGGACGGCACTTGGGTGCGTCTGAACCACCTAAAATCTACTGTGTTGTGGGTTGCTTCATTGTGTGGTTGCTATTTTACTCTATCCGTTTGTATTACGAGTGTGATTCGGTGAGCTGAGAGTCTAATTAATTGTTTGTACGTTCATTGTCATCCGAGTGATCATCATCTAGCGTTGTGGAGGTGCGAGTGCTTGTTTGCTTGTCGCTTAAATATTCTAATTAAGCTTGTTTCAGTGAGCTTAATCATTTCATATCATTATCTCTGCATTTTATTGAGAGAGAGCGTCAGTGTTGATCTACCATCTCTGTAATTAATTTTAATTTAGTGAAAAAGGGACGCAATCAATTCACCCCCCTCTCGATTACTTTCCTAACCTGGCCAACAAATGAGTAGGCAGTGTGCCAAAGGGCACGGGGTTCAATCACTTACCCCCACGGCACTCGCTTGAAGGTCGTGGAGCCTCGGGATCGGGCGCTCTCTCCCTTAACCGATGGAGCAATTGTCAAATATTAAATGAACAAGCATAAAATAGGAGTGAGGGCTGAGAGCTTACCCGACTAGTTTGAAGAAATCAGCCCTGGTCGGAGATGAGTGTGAGCAAGGAAGCGTGGGCTCACCACCCACACACTGTGCCGATGTAGCTTGACTTGAGGATTGTAGTTACAAAACTACGCCTCTCGCAGGAGGGTTGGCTAAGGGGTGGGGAAGTTAAGTTTACAACCAAAATTTACCTCCACGTAGGGAGGGTGATCTTCCGGCCAGGCGAGGGGTGGGGAACGGAAGTGGTCGGGGTCGATGGACTTCTACAGGTGCAAACTGGCTTGCTGTCCTCGCTGTCTGCCACTAGCGCCTTGTTGGGAGAGGAACTCCCTACTGGGAACCCCGAAGGAGGTGGGGTTGGTGATGCTGGAAAGTAGAACGTCTTGGAGTGCACCAGGAAGAAGAATCGCCTCGATCATAGTTTGGATGCATCGGGACAACCGAATCCCGTGGAACTATGCCGGTGGCAATTCCTGCAGGCTAGAGAGCTCTTGATCGAGACCGTACACTCAACTTGGGTGTCAGATTGAGTTGGGATCGCCTCTGATTGAAAGAGTAACAACTCTAGTGCACCTCCACCAAAAATCTCTGCTGAACTCAGCCGAACAACTCGGTGGCAGCTTCTAGACACAAGTAGGGTCGGGCTGATTGCTAGAACAGAGATTCTAGTTTGACTCACCGGGGGTGTAGCTGCCAGGTCCAAAGCTAGATCGGTGCGGGGCTGGAGTCGACACGAAGAGGGACGCCCCAGGAACATTCCAGAGCTAGAATGGCCATGTTCTGAGGCGGGAAGTGCTAGTATCGTCCGTTATCATGATGCCGCGTAGTTGAGGCCACCGGTCAGACAAAGAGGCCTTGCCGTGGGTGTATCTCTTGGCTGGGAGATCAGATTGGGACAAGATCAGACCTGATGGATATTTGGCTTACTTTTCTGAGCTCCACCAATGGGCCGAGGAAGAGGAGGAGAGAAGTGGTCGTGGTACTCCCTGTAGTCGACCGTTTGGTCGGGGCGCAAGAATTTTAGATTTTCTATAAATATCTTATTTCTTAATTCTTTTCCTTCTTCTTCTTCCTCCTTCCTCTTCTTCCTCCCGTGACCGCGCCCCCTCTCCCTTTCTCTCTCCCATTCGACCGCGACGAGCTCCCTTCTGGCTGCGGACTGTGGCGGGACGACGACGTGACGACGTGGGTGACGGTGAGGCGATCGCGTGGGCGTGCAGTGTGCATGGGAAGTGTGAAGGCTCGAGGTTCTTAACGACGTTCTTCATGGATTAAGCTCAGATCAGCGTGCCTCGACGCGGAACGAAGGTAGGGTGACATTCTCTAGCTCATTGTCTTCCATTCCCATGGTTTGTAGGCCGAGGCGAGGTTGAGCGTGGGTGATTTCACGCCGAGAATGGGAAACCATGTCGCGGGCAGAGTTCACCCGATTCACCGTTTTATGCCGTAAATCGGCGTTTTAGGGGCGTAGAAGCATGCTAGGGGGCTCGGGGGTCAATTTCCCTTCATTTCCCCCTCCGTGGGGCTTGTATGGGGTCGGAATGGGTGGAAATCTGACGGGTTCGCCATTTTCACGTCGGTGAGGGTTGTGCAGTCGAACCAGGGCCCGCACATCCCCATGTGCGGCGCTGTGGGGACCACACTATGGCTCGGAGTAATGTGGGCTTGTGCGGCCTATCGCGGGACCATACATCCCCTATGTGCGGCCCCATGTCAACCGCCCATCCCTTGAGATTTCGATCGTTACTTGTGACCGTTGCACAATGCACTGGGATGTGCGGCCAGGGTCTGGCTGCATACCCCTTCGTGTGGCCATGGGCTGGCCGCACGTCACCCGATGTCGTTGGCTCGGCACATAGTGGGGCATGTGTGGCTTGTACTGTGACTGCGCATCCCATGCGTGGCCCAAGACCAACCGCGCATCCCGTGAGTTTTCGACCATTGTTTGTTACCGTTACATAGTGTTTGGGGTGAGCGGCTAGGGTCTAGCCACATGTCCCCATGAGCGGCCATGGGCTGGCCGTTCATCTTGTGGTGTCGTTGGTGGATGAGCGGCCCGAGTGGGTCCGCCCATCCCTTGAACGGTGAGTTGCTAGCCGCCCTTCCCATGTGCGGCTACGGTCCAGCCGTTCATGCTTTTTACTGTTGGGTTGATGAACGGCCGAGTAGGACCGTCCATCCCCACGTGCGACTAAGGGTTAGCCGCACATCTATTGAGCGGCCTGGGTCTAGCCGCTCTTTTATCCGTTTCTTCCAGGGGTAGAATGGTCCGTCCCAAGCTGTTCATCTCCTAGTGTGGCCCGTGTCTAACTGCACATCCCTGAGCGGCCCAGAGGGAACCGTTCAAGGGGCTGGTCTAACCAGTGTCATTTTCTTGGCCGATTCGAGTCCCGGGTGCGTCAACCTCGGTCCGCTTGCTGACCCATGGTCTGAAAGATGCTGGGCATCGTGTCGAGGCCAGGCGTCGTGGTACTGTGTAGCCCCGGGAGGTATTGTTTTCAGCTCATGTCACCATGAGTCGGTGCTGGTACAAGGAGCGTTACTTGTACTATCCGGTTGTGACGTTGTTTTTCGTGGCTCGAGAGTCTACTCCTTCAGTGACCCTCCACTAGTTGTAACCTGCTTACACACGTGTGGTCCCATCAGGGAGTGGTGGAGAGGCTACCCTGAGAGACGATTTTTAGACTGGTTTTCGTCGGGCCCCATGTCAGTCGCCAGAGTCTGACTAGGGGGAAAACCAGTCAGAGGCTAGACCTAGGACACATGGTCTATGTGTGCACACGTGGTTGGGGACAGTAGGACGCATGCTGACGAGCGTGACCCCAGCTAGTCACTCGCTTTATGGTTACGTGTACAGTGTCCTTATCTCTACTAGGCGCTAGTGTGTCAGGCGGACACCTGCAGCGCGGTGTAAGACGTTAGGGGACGCTTCCGACTGTGCTTCTAGTGAGAGGTACTCCTGTCGAGTCGGGGAGTGACAGACTGTCTGCTTCAGTGACTTCGACCTTCGTGTTTTGGTTGTGTCGACTGGTGAGTCCCAGTCGTTCCGTCGTGGAGTGTGTGTGCGGGTTTTCACGCCGAGAGATCGGTGTTGTAGTTGCAGGGCTTTACCTTGTAGTACTCGCTTAGTTGCTAGCGTAGCGGTTTGGCATTTGACGCCCATGTCGAGAGCCATCTGGAGCCCGATGATTAGAGCTTCATATTCGGCTTCATTATTGGTCATGGCTTTCGTGAGGGTGCAGGAGTTGTACAAAACTCTGCCCTAAGGGGTCAGGAAGATGATTCCGGCACATGCCGTGACGCCTGAGCTGAGGTTGCTCCAAGTAGTGCCTCGAGAAGCGCCATCAAAGTATAGTGTTGACACCTATTTTATGACCAATGAGTTGGGTCATTTCCTTATCCATTTTTATGATGTCTCGAGTTATTCATCAACCATTGGGTCATTTTGGTCACTTTTGGGCTTATTTTATGGGTCGTTCTCCCTGGTTAGGCCTCGTTCCTTGTCTTCTTGTCGCATTTTGGGCTTAGTGGACCTTATCTCCTTTTTTGCCATGACTAACTTCCCTAGCGGTCTATCGAACGACCGTTAAGGATGGTTGGCGATTCTTTGCTAGGCCGCTAGGCATGCAGAGAGTCCTATTTCATTGTCCTTTCTCGTGAGCCTTATCTTTTAATAGACGATCAGCCCTTGCGGTCTATCACGAGACCATTAGGGGACCTATGGTGGTTCTTTGCTAGACCGTTAGGGTACAGAGAGTCCCGTTAGGTCTCTTCAGCCTTATCACTTCTGGACGATGGAGCCTCACGGCCTACCGTTAAACCGTTTGTTAGAGCCTTGTGGTCTATCGCAAGATCGTTAGTGCAGACAGAGAGTTCTACTCTATCTATTCTTCCTCTGCTTCATCATGGATGAACTAGAGTCCTTGTTTTGATGATTTCTCTCCGAGTATTGATCCTCAGAAGCTTCTATTTATTTCTATGGACTATTGGGAGTATTATCTTCAAGAGTTTGCTAAGTTCATGCCTATTTTTGTGCTAGTTTCTCTCCAACTGGACCAGCAGGTTTGGGGGTCTATAAATAGAACCCTTGGCTTCATGGCTTGAGGAGGAGATCTCTGGAGCTTGTGTCGAAGTGTTGTTGCATTCTAGGACGAGTACCAACTAGGGAGAAGTCATTTTCTGCGTCCTTCAGTCGTCTGGTCTAGGGACTATCAAGTTCCATTAGTGACTTTGTGTCTTTTCTTCTCTTACTTTTAGTCTTCTTTTGCATCATCATAGCATTTTCCCCCTTTTCTTCTTCCACGTTCCTCTACATTCATCTCGCGTTTTCAAACATTCTCCTACTATTTTCACACCCCACAGGGGTTAAAAAATCACCACCCTCTAGGTATTCACCCTTTGTTTGATGCATAATAGTTTAATTGCACTATAGATACTATACTTGTCCAAGGGCTAATTGGGTTACTTTTTCTTTGTATCAACACTATTTTGTAGATTTACAAGACTCACTACACGAGGCCCAGCTCTTCTGGCCGGCCAGGAGGGGTGGAGATCCAAGTTCCACGTTACTATTCTGGGTGCGCCTAGCGGCCATTTGGTAGACCATTTTTGGATTAGTAGTGGTCTGTCGTGCGACCGTTTATCTTTGATTGGTGGTCATCTGGAGACCGTTTCGCTCTGCTGCACCTGGGTTGTCTCTCCCACGGGCAGGTGTGCTGCACTCGGCTCTTTGCAAGGTATGTAGTGTATACTACAAGAAAATACGGATTTTGCAACTTCCACTTTATATCGTAAATTCGTCGCAAAAAAGTCCCAAAGTTACTTTTCGATGGAATGCCGACGGAATAGCGACCAAATGTTGACGTCACGAAATTGAGGTTGCTAATTACCGATGTATTTTTTTCCTCTCAAAGTCATCAAAAATTGTCGACCTACTTCGATGTCAAAATATTTCATTGGTAATAATGTCAAAAATTAATATGCAGGAAATTAAATATTATTTGCGACAGAATTATCTGCTATTGCAGAAATGTCTAAACGTTTGGACTTCGAAGTAAAATTGTGGGTTAAATTACTTCCGAAGAAAGTTTGTTTGTCTCTAATCTGTAGGAATTTATAAACGAATTTGCGATGAATATGTACTACGTCGTGAAGATGTTGATTAGAATAATTCTGACGAAGCGGTGTTGGTCCCAATTATGTCGTCTATTTGCGACTTATTAGGGACATAATATTTTTACGTCAAAAAATTATAATCTGGCGACCCGTCGTTGGTCACAGAGTAAAATCATAATCCTTCATGTACTCCATCCACCTCCTCTGCCTGAGGTTAAGGTCCTTCTGAGTGAACACATATCTCAAACTCTGATGGTCAGTGAAAAGCTTGAACTTCTTGTCGTATAGATAATGCCTCCAGATCTTTAGGGCGAAGATCACCGCCACCAACTCAAGATCATGAACAGGGTAATTCACCTCATGTGGCTTCAATTGTCGAGATGCATACGTTGCAACTCTCCCATGCTACATCAGCACAGCACCGAGACCTACCTCTGAAGCATCCGTACACACCACGAAACCTCTCGATCCCGAAGGTAACACCAACACCGGAGCAGTAGTGAGCAATCTCTTCAGCTCTATGAAACTCTGCTCACACTCCTCCGTCCAGACAAACGACACATCCTTCTGTGTAAGCCTGGTCATCGGGGCTGCAATACGAGCAAAATGCTGGATAAACCTCCTATAATAGCCCGTACGTCCAAAAAAGCTCTGAATCTCCGTGATCGAACTCGGCCTCGGCCACTGCATTACTGCCTCGACCTTAGCCGGGTCCATGGAAACACCATCACCAGAAATCACGTGCCCTAGAAAGTGCACTTCTTGGAGCTAGAACTCGCACTTGCTGAACTTAGCGTACAACGGGTGATCACGTAGGGTCTGCAACACAATCCTCAAATGAAACACATGCTCCTCAGCAGACCACGAATACACAAGGATGTCGTCCATGAATACGACCATGAACTGGTCCAAGTACGGATGGAACACCCAATGCATCAAATCCATGAACGTTGTGGGGGCATTGATGAGCCCAAACGGCATTACCAAAAACTCATAATGCCCATATCTCGATCAAAACATCATCTTCTCCACATCAGACTCTCGAATCCGCAGCTGATAATAGCCCGATCTCAAATCGATCCGTAAAAAAACCCAGGCCGACTGAAGCTGATCAAACCAGTCATCAATCTGAGGCAACGAACACTTGTTCTTAATAGTCATCTGGTTCAACTGTCGGTAGTCAATGCATAACTTCAAACTACCATCCTTCTTCTTCACGAACAACACCGGCGCACCCCAGGGGGAATAACTAGGATGAATGTACCCCTTGGCAAGTAACTCCTGCAACTGTGCCTTCAACTCTCGCAACACCGCAGGTGCCATACGATAAGGGGCCTTCGACATAGGCGTCATACCTGGTATCACCTCAATCACGAAATCAATCTCCCGTTGTGGTGGTAACCCTAGCAACTCCTCGGGAAAAACATCAGAAAACTCACACATGACCGAAATGTCCTCCACATCCAAACACTGTCGATCGACCAAAATCACAGAAGTGAGAAAACCCTGACAACCCACATCAAGCAATCGACGAGCCCTGATAGCCGAAATAAGCAAGCGGGAAGAGGAAGACTGAATACCTTGGAAATAGAAGGTGGGTCCATGAAGCTACCGGAAGTAGACCTTTTTCAAGCCACAATCCGCCAAGGCATGATGAGCCTCAAGCCAATCCATGTCCAAAATCACATCAAAGTCCTGAAGCGGTAGCGCATAAAGCTTGGCCAGTAAGTTCCACCCTTCCACCCACATAGGTACCTTCTCAAAGCAATACGTGGTGTGTACTAAATCGCCAGCAGGTAACTCCACCGCCATATCACAGGACATCTTGGCCATCGGGTCCTCCACACTCTGAGCAAAATCCTCTGAGATGACAAATGTAAAGCACCCGAATCGAACAAAACATGAGCTACACAACCCAAAACTGAAAGAGTACCTTCCACCAACTGCGATGCCTCAGCCTCTGCTCTGGTCATGTGGGTCACTATGCCTCGGGATCTCTGCCTCCCTACAGTAGCTGACTGAGTCAACTGAGGAAACTGCTCCTGCTACTGGTACTACTACGATTGTGATGACATCTGCTGGGGCTGAAACTGCTGCTGAAACTCACGCTACTGATGTGGTCTCTGCGGGCAGTCACGTGCCATGTGCCCTGGCTAGTCACACCTGAAACAAACCACGGGCGCCGAACACTGCCTTCCTGGATGAGAACCGTCGCACCTCGGGCACCCACCCTGAGAACCACTCACCGAACCCTAGCACTGAAAAGACACAGGCTGCTAAACACTGCCCACGGACTACTGCGTTGGCTCCTTACGACCCTGACACCTCCTACCAAAACCAACTTCCTTGGGCAACTTCTTGAGCTTTAAACCAAAGGATGACGACTTTGGTGCTGAAGCCACAGACTAAGCTGCCCCTGAACCACCTGCTGAGGGCTGGATGGTACTTTGCTACTGCACATCCATCGAATAACTGAAACCTACCTAAGCCTGACCTACACTGCCCTACCCTCGAACCTTCTGTACATCTCTCTCCAGTGTCGTCGCTACCTTGCAAGCTACATCCAGGTTAGCCGGACCTGATGCAAGAAGAGGGTGCCTCAATTCTAGCCTCAAATCTCCAACAAACTACTCAGTCTTCACTTCCTCATCTGCCATGATGTGAGATGCATAATGGCCCAACTCGATAAACCTCGATCAGTATTGTACCACTGACATGTCACCCTGGGTCAACTCCAAGAACTCGGGCAGCCTCTGCAACCAAAAGACAGACAAAAAGCACACTCGAAAGTCGTGACAAACTCCTGCCATGCGATCTGTCGAAGGGGACGAGACTGGAATGCTGCTTCCCACTCTGAAGTCCACCAAGACCGAGCTGATCACTGCAATTGATGCGTAGCCAATACCACCTTCTCCTCCTCAGCACACTCCATCACACTGAAGATCCTCTCCAAATAACTCAGCCACTCCTTGGCCACCTCTGGATTTGGCTGCCCACTGAAAGGAGGCAGTTGGAACTATAAGAACTCCTTTAGTACCCTACCATGACCTCCAAGAATTGCCGAACCCTCGCCAGCTTCACCTCCCTGCTACTGCTGAAGGACATACTGAAACATGCCTCGAAAGAAATCCTTTGCTCCTAGGACTCGTGCACCTCCAGCTGCGCCCTCTAGAATCGTAGCGCTGCTCTGCTCCTCTGGACCATCACCAGACTCTCCCTACTGGGAACGAGTCTTCCTCCTCGGCTCCATAACTCACTTGGCATCAAGGAAAGCAATCACAAATCAATAAAACACACGGGCCCTAAGCCAGTCGCCGACTATACAGGACATTCATGGACCTTCCGGACCACTGCGGTCATTTCGGATTCTTATGTACCTCCACAACCTGGCTCTGATACCAACTGTGGGGACCCGGGATCTGAGTACCAGAAAGGAACCGACGTGACTCGAATCTCGGCCTGCCTCCCACGAGCCCGAAGAATCGGAAGGGATAAAGGATGGTGTGAGGGTACGTAAGAAGCTAAAATAACTACAGAGATAGCACAATGATCAACTAAATAATAATGTAGAAATTAAATACATAAATAAAGTACTATAAGATCTAGTTCATCTTATGTCCAAATATAAGTACAGTCAACTGAAAGAAATGTATGAATACAAAAGGAAAAGTACAAGTACATGTGGTGTAGAGGACCTAGGGTCACGAGATTAGTCCCACATCGGATGTTGAGAGAGCAACCGAGTGCTTATAAAGAAGATCTTCACCTCTTAACCCAAGAGGGCCCTTTTACAAGGACAAAACCCTAGCCGCCCTCCGGTGTGACAGGGACAATACCTCTTGGGGGCACCAATAAGGTTCATCTCGCATCTACACGTGTCATTCTATCAGAAAGACTGTCAGACAAGTTTGGGAGTAACTATAAGGCCGGGATTTACTGGATTGGAACAAGTGTGTTATGATCATTAAATTAAAATTTGACCCTTTTATACATACAGTATTTCAGATAAATACTCCTTAGCAATGTGTTGATAAGGTTTTATCTATATAATGAATGAACCAATCAGCAAACTGAATACCAGTCCTCGAAAGGTAAAGAGGAAAGAAATGACACAGCTGATTTCTATCTTATGGTCTCATGCACCAGAGAAAATTGACACATAAAAGGAATCCTAGTGCATATTTGTGATTGACAGGTAGGATGTCTGTACTCTGTACAAACTGAAAACTCCCTTGTCCATGAGCATATGACTGCGGAAGCATATTGTTTACCGTAGGTAACGAATGCAAATATAATGTATATGTCTCACAGTAGTTGTCCAACAAAGAGTTAGTGATAAATGTAAACAAAGCATCATTCTGACACATTCATTAGTGACTACACATAGAGACACTCTAAAGGAGAAAAAGAACAATGGTCTACACATGGTTTGCCAACTCAGTCTGACTCGGGCCAACTCGTACAAGTCTACTTGTTTGGGCTAGACTAAATCAGCCAAATTGGCCTGATCTGACTAGTATCTCGGCCAGACCAAGTTGATCTAGACTGAGCTGGCAAACCTTGGTTTTACATAAAAACATGTCCTAGATGTGAACATGAATGCTTCCTGCAAGGGGATAAACATAAAGGCAAATTTCACGGAACAACCCTACCTCCCACAAAAATAGGAATGATCTCTGGAAGCTCAAGCAATGGCTTATTATATCATGAATTTTTTCACACCAAGAAAAACTAGATCACAAATTGGCATGCTCAGCCTGTCCACTGCCAAAAGAAACATTTGATATTCAGGCTTCAAGAGGTGCTGCTTACAAGCCACACTCATTAACAAGAATCTCAACTCTCAACCCCCACCCCCCCCGAACCAAAAAAATATAATGCCATGAAAAAAGTAAGCTAAACTCAAAGATAGGAAGAGCGTCGTGGAGGGGAAGGGGGGGGGGGGGGGGGGGATTATGGAAGGCGGCTACTACATGAAGGAATTTCCGGAGTGGTTTCTCAAGGGCGAAGCCCGACCTTCGCATGGCCGATATGCATTTACCACCTGGAATTACTTCACCAAAGATTCCAAGCTGGAGCCATCCGGGCTGATAGGGCCTGTCAGGATTTTGAGCCGCGAGGCTTGAACTGCTTGTACTGATTTTAGGACTGGTCCACGGCGGTGCTTTTCATTAGCCAGAAGTTCGCTGCCTCCTACGCCAAAATTACATGAACAAACCTGCCAAAAGAACTGTAAGACAGGATTTTCCCGGCACCGATACGATTGTCGCCTGACTCATCCGCTGGCCGTATGAGTCGCACGTCGTTTGTCTTACGGAGACAAAGCAAGATGAAGCACGTCTATGGCAAGTTTTCCTTTCGTTCTCAGTTGGTCCTCTCTGTTGCAATCCTGCTCATAACGGCTCTTGTTCCCGGAATTTCTTTTGGACAGGGCGCAGTCGGCTCCATTGCGGGAACAGTGCGTGACGCTTCAGGCGCGTTCATTCCGAATGCAACGGTTACTGTTATTGATGTAGCAACGAACCTTTCACAGAGCGTAAAAACAAACTCCAGCGGCGAGTACTCCGTCCGCTTTCTCAAGCCCTCCATCTACAACGTCATCGTTGAGGCTGCAGGATTTTCAAAGGAACAGGTGAACTCCATTCGCCTGCAGGTAGATCAGATTGCGCGCGCCGATGTGACGCTAAAGGCGGGCCAGGTGACATCAACGGTCTCTGTCAATGCGTCTACGATTGCGTTGGATACAGACAGCGCAACGATAGGGCAAGTGATTACGGAGCGGCAGGTTCTTGATCTTCCCTTGAACAATCGGGATTTTACGAATCTATTGCTTTTGTCGCCTGGCGCGGTCACTACAGGAATCAACGTTGTCGGACCCACTGGCAGCACTCTCAGTGTGTCTGGTGCACGCACTACGTCGAATGGCTTTCTGATCGATGGATTGACGAATACAGATTTGATCTGGGATCTGCGAGCCGTCTTTCTTTCTTTGGACGCGGTGCAGGAGTTTAAGCAGCAGGCTACGACGTATTCAGCTGAGTACGGCGGAGCTGCAACGCAGATCAATCTGAGCACAAAATCTGGAACCAACAGCCTGCATGGAACGGCATTTGAGTTCAATCGTAATGATGCCTATGATGCGCGATCGTTCTTTGATCAGCCTGGCGTAAAACTACCTCCGCTGCGCCAGAACAACTACGGCTACAGTTTGGGTGGGCCTGTCTATTTGCCATGGATTTATAACGGCAAAAATCGCAGCTTTTTCTTCGCAAATTTTGAGCGACTTAAAGCTACGTCTTCAAAGACGCTTCATCCGCTTGTTCCTACCGCCGACGATCTTCAGGGAGTGATCGCTTCTGCTGTGCCTGTGCTCGATCCAGAGACAGGAGCGCCTTTTGCGCAGGATGCGAATGGCAATTACCTTATTCCTCAGAGTCGATGGTCTCGCCTGGCTACTGTCGCGACGGGGACGCCTGGCCGCTACTTTCCTGCGCCAATTGCCTATGATCCAAACACGGGTGGAAACTCGGTGGTGGTGATCTCCAGCCCTGCGGATCAGCGTCAACAAACCTATCGTTTTGATCAGCAGCTCACATCGGCGGATCGAATGTTTGCGAGGTTTACCCTCACGAACTTTATGGATACCACAAATGGCAACACGAATTACGGAAACTCTGTTGCAGCGATTACGACTCAGTCCTGGGTGGTAAATGAGACCCACACCTTCAATGCCAATCTGGTGAACCAGGCATTTCTGGGCTGGTTGTCTTACGCCAACACGGCCACTGGGACAACGGCTCCGGGCGATGACCTGACGGCGCTGAAATTGACGAATACCTATCCGATCAATGGCGATGCCTTTCCGGCTCTGCAATTTGGAGCAGCCTTTTCTACAGCTGGTGGAGCGGTGAATATGCCAGGCTATGGCAAGGAGAAGATCTGGAATTTTGCGGACACTCTTTCATGGCTGCATGGAAGCCACAGCATCAGTGCTGGATTTCTTGGCCTCATTGATCAGAGCATCTTTTCTGCCAGTACGAATCCTCTGGGCGTATATAGTTTTGACGGCACCGGCACAGCTCCGCAAGGCGCAGTTCCCACGGCTGGCAATACGTTCGCGGATTTTCTGCTGGGCGACATCACTACTGGTTCGGCGGGCATTCCGACGCCGTACTCAGCAAATGCCCCTTTTGCGGAATACGTCGATCAGAACAAGTTTGCGATTTTTGTAAGCGACAATTGGAAGATTCGCAATAACCTCACTGTGATTGCGGGCGTGCGCTATGACTATCAGGGTGTTCCCTTTGAAGAAAAGAATCACTGGTTCTGGCGAGATGTGACTGCTCCTGGTGGAGCTCTTTGCACTGCGGATAAGAGTCTCATTACCTCTGGCGTAGGCGGAACGCTCTATGAGGATTGCGGCAAGAGCACGCCGAACTCTTCGCCTAAGACTCCTTTTGCCCCACGACTTTCATTTGCCTGGAGCCCCTTGCGCTCAAACAATACGGTGATTCGCGGCGGCTATGGCATCTTTTTCGACCAATATCAGCTCACGGAATTTTCGAGCGGAGGTCTGTATCCTTACACGGAGACGTATAACTCTTCGCATCAGTTCTCTGACACACTCTTTCCTACCATTCCTCCTGCGGCTCCTGTAACCAGCGCTGATTTGGGTTTTGTCGCCGTACTGCAGGCTCCGGTGATTCGCAATCCATACATTCAATCCTGGTCACTCTCGGTGCAAGAGGCATTGGGTTCCAACACTAAACTTGATGTGGCTTATGTTGGATCGAAGGGCACACATCTGGAAACGCGTATTGTGCCCAGTCAGCCGACTTCCTATGATCCTTCCGATCCGGCAGCCGGCTATCCGCTCTATAACTTTGGCACATTTGGTCAGGATGGAACACCCTTTGCTCCTGGGTGGGTTATCGAGGGCAACTTCGGCGCGAAATCCAACTACAACGCAATGCAAGTTTCGCTCGATCATCGAACCAAAAACTCAGCGGTGCTTGCGGCCTTCACCTGGGGCAGCGCGATGGATACGGCGTCTTCTCAGGCCGGGGCTGGCCTTGAGTACACCGCCTGGGCCGGCCCAATGGATGGGCACGACCTGAATCGGGATTATT
Source organism: Amorphophallus titanum (assembly GCA_024336825.1). Classification (NCBI taxonomy): domain Eukaryota; kingdom Viridiplantae; phylum Streptophyta; class Magnoliopsida; order Alismatales; family Araceae; genus Amorphophallus; species Amorphophallus titanum. The sequence goes on along the minus strand of JANBPO010001371.1, from coordinate 12,592,853 downwards.
CAAAATCGAGTTATGACGTCAATCGGCGCTTCGTTCTGAGCTATGTCTATCAGCTTCCATTCGGTCGCGGAGAACGATTTGGAGCGAATGCAAATCGCGCGCTGGATCTGCTGATCGGCGGTTGGCAGATCAACGGCATTTATCAGGCGCAGACTGGAACGCCGTTCTCGGTGCTGGCAGTGGATCTGGGCGGGGCATTGCAGACTGTTGGTCAGAGAGCAGATCAAGTTGGCAGCCCTTATCCAAAGGGATTTCATAAGAGCTATAAAGAGTGGTACGACATCAGCGCTTACACTCAACCTGCAATCGGCGTCTTCGGCACAGTGCCGCGCAACAGTATTCGCGCAGCAGGCCTCAATAACTGGGATGCTTCGGCCTTCAAGAATTTTCACCTGACAGAGCAGATGCAGTTCCAGCTGCGTGGCGAGGCATTTAACGTGCTCAATCACACACAGTTCGGGGCTCCGCCGTATGGGCTGGTTGGTAATCCAAGCCAGGCAACAATCAACACTACGCTCATGCCTGGAAGAATTATCCAACTTGGCGGCAAGCTGATCTTCTGATTGGGCGAGTGGCGGGAAGTTGTCTTCTCGCCATTCGCAGCTATTTGCATCCAGTTTCTACAACTGCAGGCTGTAGTCTTCGTCTATCTTTCGGCTGTCCATGAATACTTCAGAGAACAATACAATCGACAATTTCGATGCGGAACGGCGCCTGTTTTTGCAACGCGCTCTATCCAGCATAACCAGTTCATCCTCGACGCACTCCATACATGCTATATTCATAATTAAACCTAAGAAGCAAATCCTATTTCTAGCCAATACACCCCTTCTCTTCTTTTCACATTTTTTAAGGGTTCTTTTCTAAGGATTTTTTTATGGTACAACACAGAAGAAAGCTTATTCCCCTTTTCAACTTTACAAGGAAGGACATTATTAAAAGATCTGTTGGTAACAAAAAATTTAAAGCATTGAGAAAAAAAGCAAACATGTGGCACAACAGATAGAAAATGCATCATTTCTTCCCCAATGAAAGGATGGAATGTACTTTAAACGTTTTAGGAAACTGGTTTTGTAACACCTCTAGGGTGCAGGTGCAGGCGGGGCGGACATCCTAATCTGTAGCAGCTTGTTTTGATGTGTGGCCCCTTGCCAAGGCATTGTCCCCAAAGCAGAAGTGGGGCTTCATCGTTTTACACAAAAAACGGCCCTCACCAAGGAAGGGGGACAGACCTGCCTTACAAGCACACGACATGATTGCCTGTATGGCTGTATCTGACATGGGATGAAATCCTGGATAAAAGAGTCCCCCTGGAGGTGGGCATGTGCTGTAGGAACACAGTCAAATGCTACTTATGCAGCGGCATCTGCCTCTGTGTTGCCCCCTGCTGCGATATTTGTCCATTTGTCCTAGACAAAAGGGGGGTTTTGTCTTTCTACAGGAAAAAAGCTCTTGACAGAGAACACACCGCCAATTACTTTCAGTACATATGGGAGTAAACCCTGGAAATCCCCAGAGGTGAGCATCCACTTTAGAGTGGGGTTCCCACTGATGGTGCCAAGTTTGCAAGAAGATTTGGCTGCCTACAGGAGGTATTGTCCCAGGAGCAGAGGTGGATTTTGTCCCTAGAAGGCACCTCTGGGGTAAGGGGTTGAAGGCTTGCTATATAAGTGCATGGTCGTCTTTTCAAGAACCATTTTGGGACTACAAGAGCCCCCATTTTTAGCCACTACATGATCCATTTGGCAACTATATCCTCAGACCAACTGAGCAGCACTGAACCAGGCAAAAGTGAAGCACATCTTATTGGTGAGTCAAAGATGTTCCCTAGGAAGGCTTAATCAACAACTGCTATAATGTACCTTGGGATCACAAAAGCATGGCCAGAGGTTGGCAGAAGATTTCCCTGCTGGAGTTGAAGGTGTGAAACTGCCAACCTGCCACCAAATTACTAAGGTATCATGTACGAGGTGGAGACCCATCCCAAATGTTTACCCAGAATATTCACATTTCCAGAACTACACAGTAATTTCCCATTCCCCAAGATTGATACAGCCCATTCACTATATTCTTCATTTCTTCTGCAATATATCAAAGAAACACTGCCACTTCTTTTGCCTTCATCTGACGTCCTCCTTGCCAATGTTTCCATCTTCCCCTTTCAGTTTATGGTCACAGCTATCACATCCACAATAGACGAAGTCTTCTGCCCTGTAATATAAAGCCTGATCAATGTTGCCATCAGTTTCTGCTTGGAAATTTGGCTGGAGGCAACCATTGTTCTCAAGTGCCTAATGATTGTCAATTTTGAGATAAAGGTTGTCATGACCACTTGTATCAGTGGCCTGACCAAGTGTTGTAACCATAGCTAGTGCCATCAGTTGGATAATTTGACTCAGTTAAAACTTGTCGTCCCTTTCCCCCCCCCTCCAAAACATCTCTCTGTAGCTTGCAACTTTTATATGGCTTCATCTCACCGCAAGTCCAGCTTGCTCCAACTGATACTCTAAGGCCCCGCATCAGAATTTTCCTTTCTTTCTCCCCCAACATTCCCTTCGCACTCACAGATTTATGACACCCCGAATCCTTTCAGCATGTGCCAAGACTTTTCTGATATATTGTTATAGTGGAAGAATGCAGACATTGGCATCAAGGGGAATTATTTTGTGGAAGAACCACATTGATGGGAGTCAAAATGTTAGAGTTAAAAATTGATAAGACCTAACACGCTCTTTTTAGAATCTTACCTTATCTCTCACGCTTACCTTATCTCTCCAAGATCTCACTTTCGCTTTGACCTCCCAGAATAAATGTTGCCCATAAGCATGTACCATCCACTTCCCACCAAAAAAGGAAAGAATTAACGTTAGATGGTGATAGGCGGATCTAGAGGGGAGGGGTGAATAGATCAGCCCCTTCTATTCGCAGTTAATACGAAACACTATAGAATAAAAATGAGGGGTAGCCTACTTCAAACATAGATGCTGGACTGAACAGCGAGTATGGGTACTAGAGCATACATCTATCTAAGAGCATACACAAGGTGGCACAAGCAAACCACACTAGACAGGATTTTTTAGGTGGTTAGGTCTCTATCACGAGACCTACATCCACCCCTCACACAATCGTGTGAGGCTTTCCTTGCGTAACCATGCAACACTCAGCTGTCAAACAGCTTGTGGGCACAACCAGCCCAAACCCACAATCTGAACACCCTCAGATCGTCTTCCTACAGCCCGTAGGGTAAACAAACAGGGTAGCTTCTGAAGTATTAAAGCAATAAATGTAAAACAAAATACAGAGTAGATCAGACAGATGAATGAGAGTTCAAATCCAAATGATGTCTGATGAAATGAGAAGACTCCTGGCCGAAGAAGATGACGCAGTCCCTCCTTGCAATGCCAAATGTAGATGGGAAGCTGGCTGGGACATGTGTGGAAGCACTCCTCTTCCACGTTCAGCTCTTCTCCAGGATTCTTCTCGATGAGGAAGCTCTACTCTTCCTCTCGTAGCCTCTACGTAGTGCACACGCCCACCTCTTCTCTTTTGATCGATGCTTCTTTTTCAAGCAGCCAGGGCCTCATCTTTTTTTCATGGACGAAATGGCCCTCTTGGTCTTTTGGCCACCCTGCACTTCACCGCTTCCAGAGCACGTGTCTGGCATGCGGAACCAGAGGGCGCTGATTCGGTAGTCCCCACATGGCAGAGAGAATTCCTCCAGCCTTCTAGAACCCTTTTCTTGGTAACAACCTTCGACCCAATCAGAGGAGGCTTGTCCCGTTTGATGCTGCCTCAGATCCAACGTCTCTGGGTCCATAAAGTTAGGATCCAAGACCCATTTGAACAGAAAATAGGAGGGCTCGATTCGTTATAGAATACGACGTGAGAAGTGTCAACACTTGTCACAAGGTGTGTCAACTCTTCTATGACACGATTTTCAGACAGAAGCTTGAACTCTTCACGAAGTTGGTCTGTGGTTTCGACACTTCTGATACAAGTGTCAACACCTCAAAGCTTCTCAGAGCCATTTCCTTCAGAGGAGTAGACTCTTCATAATAGAAGTGCTAACACTTCCATCCCTCTAATGCTTTGATGCTTGTGCTGATTGAAGAAGATTTGTCTATCTTACACCACTCGAAGAACTCGATTAGATATCACAAAGATAACAATAAGTCATGACGTGTTATCACCAAAATGAGGGCGACGACGTGGGCTTACTGGAGTGGCTGGGGATGACTTGGAGGGAGGGAGGACGTGGGAGACAAGGTGGAGTGGGGCGAGGGTGGCTGGGAGGGCGTGGGTTGCAGAGGAGGGGTGCTAGGGTTAGAGTTGGGGTGGGGTGCGACCGGGTGCAGTTCGGAGGATGAGGGAGGAGGGGGCGGCTGTATGGGATGGGGAGAGGTTTTAGGAGGCTTTGTTCTCTGCTGGCTGAGGTGGCAGGGAATTTTGGGGAGTTATGGAATTAAGTTGGTGGAGGAAAGGAGAAATAAAAGGAGGAACTTGAATTTTAGTTGGGATAGGGAAGGGGGATGAGGAGGGGGTGTACAAGTTTCCTAGGAAGGGGGGAGAGAAAATAGGAAGGGCTGGAGATTCTCTAGGGAGGGTTTTCTGATGTGGTAAGGAGGCTGGGAGGAGAGAGGAGGGGGGCTAGCCGTGACCAAGAGAGAGGAGGGAGAGAGGGTCACGATCTCTAGGAAGTGGGAAGGAGAGAGAGATAGAGAGGTGCGCAAGAGATAGAGAAGGAGAGGGATCCAAGGAGATTTTTTCATAACCAAAATTCTTCAAATTCTCATTACCCTCTTCAATTGCTCCCTTGGCCCTATTTATAGGGAGAGCCAGGGGTACCAAAAGACCAAAATTACCCTTGAAGTTCAAACAATTACCCCACTATCTGGGGTGGTAAACATAAGCTACCTACAACCACTATCTGAGCTATTAATAGACTAGCCTTTTGGGCCTTATTAATTGACCCAATAAGGATTACAAGCTCAATAAAATGAAGCACAATCCTTCTGTTGCCTTGTAACTAACCATTCACTGCGAGCATCCTTTAACAAGGATAAAAGATCCCGTTGTCCCCTGCTAGGCTTATAATGAGAATGAGCACCATCGCTGATAGTTGTCAAAAGTTTCCGGAACGGTCCTGGCTTAGAGTTGATTTGTATCCCTAAAATATTTGCTTTTTGAGTCAATATTTCATCACGACATGAGGAAAAAATATCCTAGCATACCCGATTCCCCGTGTTTTTCTGCGTGGAATGAGGTTCATATCTCTTTTCTGAAGAGGTTTTCTACTTCCCCCACAGATTTCGCCGTCTCACCAGTAATCTGTAGCTGTGAAGCTAAAATTACTGGAGAAGCAATCATGTCATTCCGCAGATAACACATGGCAGCCAACAGAGGTTCCCAGATGCACACTATCACATTCTAGCAGGATTATCACAAGATCAGCACTCCATGGAGCTGGAACGGTCTCTGCAAACCCACCACAGGCAGACCCTTGGGCATGATCAGAGCACCAACATCCCACTGACTCTGACCATTCCACTGTTTGATAGGAGAATCTCGGCCACCTTTGAATATCAAAACACTGGCTGGCATGCCGGCTACAAATATGCAGTCCTCGCAAGCCTGGGAATGAATGAAGCCATGTTATTTTCCAGAAGTTTAGTCTTTAGAGCAATTACTTCTTCGATATACTTTTAGACTCCCACATTTTTTATGCCGTGAACTCTCCTGTCAAAGGCCAGCAACAATCACGGAGGCTAGTTGGGAAATAGCCTGCCACCATCCAATCTCTCCAGATAGAAAGAAGATACCTTCGCTTTCTTTACCTTCTGAGACCCCCTCCACCACTTTTTGAATTTTGTAAATGATCAACATCCATTAACAGGACATGTCCAGTTGGGCTGGAAACTTCATGAAATCCATTCAGTTGGACAATTTTGAACAGAGCAAGTCGCAGAAGCCGAGTTAGGCATACTTGCCCGAGGTAACATTATTGAGTCAACCATCTTCAACCTCATGCCTATGACCTCCTTACTAGTGCAAACCCTACATTACTTTCATGCCTAGACAACATCTATGTGCGTCCATTCTGCCCTGCTAGCCATCACCATAACCAGATGATGTGACTCTATCCAAAACATCAACCCATTAATATGTGTTACACCACCACAGCTGCAAAGCATTAGGGATAACTACTGAAGAATTAGCCTCTACCAATAATCTTGCATACTGTAGAAACTACCACAATTTTGTATTTCATCCGCACCAACCAAAATGCCAAACAATGAGTCCAAAGTACTAGAAACCTCAGTAATCCACATCCACAATGGCAAGGGAATACCACACATGATATCATTGCAGACTTGCAGTGGTCCTGCGGGTGCAAGTCTTGTAGCACACCATTCCTCCCACTAACCACAGAATGCTTGTGTTGTTAACAAGCAAAGAGGCAGATTTAAGAACACACTGTTTAGTCTCAACATCAGCAAAAAAAAGATTAAGAAACTGTTGGAAAACAACATACTGATTGACCATTTTGACACATCAGACCAACACCTCCTCAAAGCAGAACAATCTCATCCCATTTCAAAGAGCCTTCCTGAACAATACCCACCAAGGAGGACTGCAAAGCTTTCATATTTCAAATGCAAGCAAGAGACCATGGAGCTTTGACCACGATGAACTTCTTGCATGTTGTGTTAACCTCAATTGCCCTTGAGATAGAACAAACGATCTACACCATCCTTGCATCAAGTGCTTCTATGGCCTATTCACTTGCATCTCCAATAAACAGCTGCCTCAATCCCACAAATGGAAGCATGGTGGTTGTGCCTAAACACTGGAAATGGAGATTTGACTGTGGGTCCAGTTACCACCCCAATAAAAACAATGGCCACCATCTGCCAGACAAAAAGCGTTAAACATCCTTTAGCATCAATGCCTGATGGCACACCATGATGTGTATTGTTATCTTCCATACACTCCCACTTATCCTTGACTTCGCATTCACCAGACCCACTGCCATGCATGTCCACTCTTCAAAAGCACCCAATCAGAAGGGTGCTCCCCAGTCAGTGTTTAAGCGGGGGGGGGGGGGGGGGGGGGGGGGGGGGGGGGGGGCGGGTTTTTGTCACAGTCGGGTTATAGCCATTTTTGCCATTGTCCTGATGTAGGAACAAAGCCGGTGTCGCACCTCTATTTTAAGCCCCATTTTTTTATTTCTTTATTTTTTTGAACACATGGTAGAAGAATGCTACCAGGTCAAAATGTGATATTGACCCTTGGTGATGGTAGACAGTTACTGATTTAGGCGCAGTGCCTTGTGTTAGTAAAGCAGTTTATTCGTCAGCGAAGGGATAATGCCAGTGCAAAGGGGAAGCTTTAGCTGGCTCGGGCGTAAGGCCCGTGGCGGTGATATTGTTGTAGGATCATCTAGGACGCGAAGTATTTATCAGAAAAGGGGTTTATTCGTTAGCAAGAAGGTAAAGCTAATGTGAAGGATGAATTTCCACGGATTCGGACGTAAGGTCCGTTAGGGATGTTGCATAACAGTCGGCTAGGACACAGAGTCTTGCACCAAAGAGGGGTTTATTTGTTAGCAGGAAGATATTGCTAACGCAAAGGATGAATTTCCACCAATTTAGACGTAGGGCCTGCAATGGCAATCTTGATATGACAGTCGGCTGGGACAGGAAGTCTTACGCTGAAAAGGGTTTATTCGTTAGCAAGAAGGTAATGCTAATGCAAAGAAAGAGTTTCCACCGATTCGGACGTAAGGCCTGCAATGGTGGTATCGTATGTGCTATTATATATATATTTTAGAGCTCGGCCAGGGCAGAGTGCCACTACACCAAGGTGGGTAGAGCTCGGTCAGGACGGAGTGCCACTAGACCAAGGTGGGGAGAGCTCGACTAGGGCGGAGTGCCACTAGACCAAGATGAGGAGGGCTCAGCTAGGATGGAGTGCCACTAGACAAAGATAGGTAGAGCTCGGCCAGGGCAGAGTGCCACTAGACCAAAGTGAATAGACCTCGGTCAGGACAGAGTGCCACTAGACCAAGATAGGTAGAGCTCGGCCAGAGCGGAGTGCCACTAGACCAAGATAGGTAGAGCTCGGTCAGGGCGGAGTGCCACTAGACCAAGATAGGTAGAGCTCAGCCAGGGCGGAGTGCCACTAGACCAAGATAGGTAGAGCTCGGCCAGGGCAGAGTGCCGCTAGACCAAGATAGGTAGAGCTCAGCCAGGGCGGAGTGGTGCTAGACCAAGATAGGTAGAGCTCGGCCAGGGCGGAGTGCCGCTAGACCAAGATAGGTAGAGCTCAGCTAGGGTGGAGTGCCGCTAGACCAAGATAGGTAGAGCTCGGCCAGGGCGGAGTGCCACTAGACCAAGATAGGTAGAGCTCAACCAGGGCGGAGTGCCACTAGACCAAGATAGGTAGAGCTCTGGGGAGTGCCGCTAGACCAAGATAGGTAGAGCTCGTCCAGGGCAGAGTGCCGCTAGACCAAGATAGGTAGAGCTCGGCCAGGGCGGAGTGCCACTAGACCAAGATAGGTAGAGCTCGGCCAGGGGGGAGTGCCACTAGACCAAGATAGGTAGAGCTCGGATAGGGCGAAGTGCCACTAGACCAAGATAGGTAGAGCTCAGCTAGGGTAGAGTGCCACTAGACCAAGATAGGTAGAGCTTGGCCAAGGCGGAGTGCCACTAGGCCAAGGTGCATTTTAATCATTCCGGGGACACTGGCTGAGCTGTGTGGTACATCTTCATATGTTTTGCATTAAGGGGAGAGAACTGGACAACTCCGTTGTGATCTATAAGGACGTGGTCACCCCCTTCATATACTCGGTGGATGACATACGGTTGTGGGACTCGTTTTATTCTCCCCCTCTCTAATTAATGGATTAATTAAAGATTTGGGAGTTTATTTGGTTTATTTACGCATTAATCAACCAATTAATTAATCGATAATTAACTGACTGATTAACTGTGCAGGCGTGCCAGCCACATAAGTGACGAGTTTATTGTGCGCTCATACTGACCCGTGTCGGGCGAGAGTGAGGTTCGGTCGGGACCAACAGTCCGCCATACCATAAAGGGTATGACGTTAATTACATCCCCTACGTGGAGGGAAAAACCTTTGATTAATTGCCGAGATAGCGGGCCGTCGAGGCCGGAATGAGATGCAAAGGATGTATACAATGCAATCATGCAGGATATTCTAATCTACCATGCACGGTTTATTAGATCGGAACCCAGGCTGACCAAAGAAGGCCTATCTATTAGGACCCCATGTCCTAGATTGACCCTGATGATTTTAGCCATTATGAATTCCACAAAATCAGGTTGTTTAAAAATAATACTTAGACAGAAGTTTCTCAGTCAAAAATATCTTTGTACTTAAGATAAACTTTCAGATTTAAGAAGGCACAACTTCTCAAAATATGAGAACTAGTTTAAGTCTATTAAGCCCGAACACAAATATTTTCAAGACCATTAAGCTTCAAGACTTAAGAAATCATTAATGTTAAACCAAAATCATTCATGTTCAAGGCAGTCACAGAACTTTATAAAAGAAGATTCTTCTTGAAGATTTACTCTGATAAGCAAACTTAACAACAGATAGATGATCCTTCAAGAAGTTCGAGGCAATTTAATATCAAGTTGAACCACAAAAGGATATAAGCAATATCGTGCAGTGGCTTGGTTGAAGAAGAGAGTGTTGTTTGATTAGAAACCAAGAATGGAGGGTGAACACTCCTTCTAAGGTAGTTGATTGAGTTCAGACTGGAATGGATGAGATTTATTCAACATAGCAGGGAAGTGTCGACACTTACACTGGATGCTGTCGACACCTGAGCTTAGTCAGAACACAGTATTCAACCAGGCTGATCAATTACCCTCAAAGGAGTGTCGACACTTGTTGTCATGGTGTCGACAACATGAGCTCAGATAGAAGGTAGTAATCCAGCAGAATGAGTAAGGAGTTTGACCATTTGAGGGTCTGAGGTCTACTTCATCAAAGCCAAGGAATTTGCCACGATTTTCAAAAGTTAGACATGCTCCCCCTAAGATGATGGCGATGTTGTTGGTAGCAGGAAATCAGAGCTGATAAGCAAAGGGAATCGTCACCCCTTCCGGAGTGAGGAGAATAGCACCTATCCCTCAGCCTTGAGAATTGAGCACGCCATCGAAGTGCAGAGACCAAAAGGGATGATCAGTGATGACAGGGAGATGCTCATCAGGGAAGTCATCCTAAATAGAATCTGTGCAGGGAATAGGAAGATGGGCTGGATGCTCAGTAATGGCATATCCTTTGACTACCTTCTGAACGATGAATGTGATATCGAATTGAGAGAGGAAGCTTTGCCAGCGAGCTAACATACTAGAAAGGTTAGGCTTTTCTAAGAGATAGCGGATCGGGTCCATTCTAGAGATCAACCTAACTGGGTGGGCTAAGAAATAGTGTTTGAGCTTCTGAGCTACCCACACTAAGGCGGCACAAGTCTTTTCTATGGCGGTGTATTTGGACTCTGCCGGGTTGAACAACCTGGAGAGGTAATAAGCTGCCCGCTCTTTACCTTCATCATCTACTTGTGCTAAGACCACCCCTAGGGAGTCCTTAATGATCGAGATGTATAGGATTAGGGGTTTCCCAGGGACAGGGGGTTGCAAAATCGAAGGATTGGATAGATAGACCTTTAAGTCTTCATAGGCCTTCTGACAATCTTCATTCCATTCAAATTTGACCCCCGCCTTTAACAATTCATAGAATGGACGGCACCTCTGAGAATGTTGGGATATGAATCTTCTAATGAATTATAATCGTCCAATCAGTTCTCGACGTTTCGTGATATTCTTCGACGAAGGCATATCTATGACGGCCTTTGCCTTATTAGGATCAATCTGGATCCCCCGTTTACTCACTATAAAACCTAGTAGCTTCCCTGAAGAGACTCTAAAAACACACTTCTTCGGTTTCATTTTAAGCTTATACTCCCTAGCTCTCTGTAGCACCTTAGCTAGAATAGCGAGGTGTTCTTTCTTAGTTCTCGACTTCACCAGAATGTCATCTACGTAAGCTTCCATGTAGATGTGCATCATGTCATGGAATATGGCCATCATCGCCCTTTGATAGGTGGCACCTACGTTCTTCAAGCCGAACGGCATGACCACATAACAAATGTGCCCCAGGGCATGGTGAAGGAGATTTTCTCTTGATCCTCAGGAGTGAGACGGATCTGGTTATAACCCAAATAACCATCCATTAACGATAAGGCTTCGTACCCTGTGGTATTATCCACTAAAACATCTATGTGAGGTAGCGGGAAATCATCCTTGGGACATGCTTTGTTTAAATCCCTAAAATCGATACAGATGCGCACTTTGTGTTGTCTTGTAGTTAGCAGGTGTTTCAACACGAGGCCCATCCCTCCTGGCCAGCCGCAAGGGGTGGAGGATTGAGTTCCCTGGCTCGGGTTCTAGAAGCTCTTGCGGTCTACTTCTGACCGTCTACCAGAGGTAGCGGCCTTCCTAAGGCCGTCTCTTTACTGTTTACGGCCGATCAAAGACCGTCCAAGTCCTACGCCTGAGTCTTCTTCACGTGTCCTACTTCAGTGCTAGTAGCGGCCTATCGTCCGGTCGCCTTCACTATTCAGCGGTCGTCACGAGATCATTTTCATCCTGCACCAGCACTATCTTGGTTTGGCGAGTGTCTTCATTCATCTCCTTTTCCAAGGTATGTGGTGTGTTCTTCCTTGCGCTATCTGCCTTTGTGGTGATCATGATCTGATAGTGTGCGTGGGTGATTGATTTCATTGCACTATTTGTTTCCTTCCACGTTCTATTTGACTCTACATTAGTTATATTCATTCACACCTAGACACACCCCCCTTTCTTTTCTTTTTTTTTGGGAGAATAGAAAATATCCATATCTACATTGACCCTCCTCCAGGCATCGACCAGTCTATACCCTGGTCGTCCACTCTAGTCCTCCCTTGGCAAACTGGGCCAGTCCCTCACCTCGCGGAGAATCTCTGTAAAAACACAGGGACATACGCCTTATTATGCACTGACTCGGGGACCGACCCATGTGTCAGGGTTGTCCTGCGGCTTGCAACAGTTGTAATTTGGCCTCCTCGGCTCGCTTGTAAAGCCCACGTGGCTCTCATGAAATATGTTACCACTTGAATGCATGTCTCCGTGCTCGTATCCGGGTCCCAACACTCCTCCGCACCACCCAGTGTGTGTCCAGTACCTCAAACCCCAATGAATTACATCTCCCAGTCAAATGCACCCTTATAGTTGCGGGATGCCCACAGCCCTCTATCCATGACTTCAGACATATACAGACTTCTCTCCAGCAAGGAACAAAGGTGTTCAAATTCAATCGATGTAAATAAACACTGATTACTTACAGTCGGTGGGGAAAGAGGTCCAGTACATGATTCCCCACAATCGCATGCGCACTCGCACCTATGAAACCTCCCTTCCCTCCACGTATCGCCCGATCTCCTGAGTCCATGTGTTGCATCCTGTCGATGCTTCCCAGTCAACCTTTGGTTCCATGGGTGGTTGTCGAGAAATCGACTGGCATGCCCACACCACGACTTAGTTACCCTAATCCCAGAAATTCCTCGTGCCATTCAATTATCCCTCGACTCTCTGGGAAAGGTGAGTGCCCGGTACTGCCTGAGGAGAATACGGCTGTAGGGGAAGTGGGATACCCAAGATATATCAAGTTCCTGTATTTCCTCTTTATAGCTTTATTCCTTCCCTCATCCCGGTCACCAGATCCCGGAACCCCGTGACACAGAGCAAAGGAAAAGAACGTTGTTGGATATGGTCCGATCGATGATGGTACAGGCGAACCTTCCCATCTCCTTTTGGGGAGATGCCCCATTAACTGCTGCCTACATCCTAAACCGTGTGCCTTCACAGTCAGTTCCTTCCACCCCATATGAGTTGTGGCATAGCCATAAGCCCAATTTAGAGAATTTGTAGCTGGTTCAGTGAGATATGTCCATGACATGTCAAACAAGTTAGGAAAACTTGGCCTAAGGGCTTAAAAAAATTATCTTTATCAGATACCCTAAGAACTCTGTGGGTTATGTCATGTATGGACAGCATCCAGAAGGAGGAATGATGGAGCGAGAGGTCTGAGAAGTTATTTTCCTGGAGAAAGAATTTCTTAGTCTTGGCGACAGTAGGAGTCTTAACCACCATAAGTTGGTAGATCCATTTGATCTCCTATCATTTTCTAGCAAAGGGAGGGAATATGCTCCCAAATCTGTATTCGCTGAAAATAGTAAGGATGATCAGCCTAGTGGGAGTGCGCCCAGTGGGAGTGCACCAATAAAATCACTACAAAGATAGGACTCCTTGCGTCGTAGCAAGCGTGGGCTTGTACCCCGTCAATTTTTCAAAATTGAAGATGATGTAATGATTTGTGAGCCCATGGATGATGAAGACCTCATGTTGTGCCCTGGTCTGTTTTGACAAAGATCTTGAATGAAAATGCCAAAGGACCGAACAACCCAGCATTCTTCTTATGAGCTCAAGGTGAAGATTCAAATGCTAAGGTCAAAATTGCATACCGTGAACCTGAGTTCTCTATATATACACTAACCCATCCACTTGGGAAGAGTTGGCCAAGCATGCTTCAAGGTTACATCCTTTAGCTCGTCCCCAAGAGAAAAAGAGCAGAAGAAAAGAGGAGAAGAAGAGAGAGCAGTTCAGCCCCTGGATCTGCCTAATCTAGAACCGTGAGAGTAAAGAGAAGAGAAAGAAGAAAGAGAGAAAAGAGAGTGAGAAGTCCCCCTTCACCCTGCTCGACCCAGTCCAGTAGTGAAGAGAGAAGTGAGCTAAGAAGAAGAAGCCCAACTTTGAAGAAATGCTTCGTGACTTAGTCAAAAGCTACATTTAGTTCTTAGCTTCGATCTGCAGTCTTCATTTCTTGCTTTAAACTCCATATCTCTATGTCTGAGACCGGAAGAACCTTTTGCTGCACTTGCAATATTTTCCTTTTATGTTTTTCGCTTGTTTGTGAATCGTGCCTACTGGTTTGTGTGTAGGAAGACAAACGGAGGTGTGCTCCAGTCTGTGGAGAACCGTCCCTACCGATTTGTGTGTAGTAAGATAGACGGAGGGTTCTCCGTTCTGTGGTTTTGGGGCTTGTCCCCATGTGCTGCTCTTGTAGTGGCGTGAGGACTTCGTCCTCGTGTGGAGCTTGCTCCTCGTGTGTGTGTGGGGTTCGTCCCCATTGCTGTAGTTGTAGCGTGTGTATTAAGGACTTCATCCTCGTGAGGATTTATCCTCGTGTAGTGAAGCTTCACCAGTATGGTGAGGGGTGGATGTGGGTCTGCGGGTTTGCAGACTGAACCACCTTAAAAATCCATTGTGCAGTGGTATATTCTTGTGTGATTGCTTCCATTTTCTCTACCTCCCTTTCACAGGAACTTATAGTTTTCATTTCAGCATTTCTACTTTAACCAAACACTGCACATAGTGTGAAGCCTTCACCGCTTGACAACACTCTTGCTATTTGAACAAAGGCTCACACACTCACCTAAGAAAGCACTCTGATGATTTGTATCTACACATATAAATCTTAGGTGTTTGACATTTCTCTAGATCATAAGCTATCTCAGATATGTACATAGTTTCTATGGCGCATTACTTGTATATTTGATAGCTGTCCTATGAGTAGTCTATAAGCTTCAGTTTGCACTTTCCTTTGAGTCTTCGTATACTCATTCTTGGGAGAACATTTCTCTCCTAGCATCGTTCAGCAAACCAGTGCTTGTGATGTAGCAGACTTGTCTGACTGTCAGTTGTTCATAATGCATTTCCTCCAGTGATCCGCTCTCAATCTTGAGTAGCTTAATGCCTCGTGGATCTATAACAAGCACTCACATGTCCAAACATCAATGCTATATCCGTTGTGTTCAAACCAGAAGAGTGTATGGTGAAAAGATTTTTAGAGGGCATTCTTTATAAGGGGATCTATTCAACCCCCCCTTCCAGATCTGGTTGCACCCCTCGGACCCAAAAGAGGATATGTCCTCAACAAGAGACACGGGCTCGCGGATGTCCCTAAGCGAGGGAAACGTGTGGATCTGTGCGGTTCAGAAACTGGCGTAGAGTCAAGGGTGGTCAGCTCTTTTCACGTGTTCAGATTGAGTCACGGGACAGGTCACACGCTCACTCTCACAGCGGTGACTAAATTTGATCAAGCTAGGAACCTACTATGCTCACATGTAGTGGCTTAAGAACAAATACGAAACAAGCAAGCAAGACGTGTAGGGTGGCATGTGTACCTCCACGCTCGGGACGTGGGGAAGATGACCCGGCCAAGATCTGCAACTCCCGGTACAGAAAATGTAAATAATTAGAGCAATGAATTGTATTGCCCACTCCACGCAGGGAGGTAAAGGGCTACAACAGTGACCCGGGAGTACTGATCTTAGGTTCACGGGCAGCAAGTCGGAAGGGCTTTCGGATCAGAGGCGGGCTGCTGGTCCGACTCGGCACTATTCAAACACACTAGACAGCAAGTGCATGCGGCTTGAGGGGAAAGTGTTTAGATTCGGTCTTATCTGGAAAGTCTGGGACTTTGTGGATGGAGTTTCACTTCACCCTCAAGTAGGAAGGAATTCTTGGCCAATTCCATTGAATGTCTAGATTTTACTTGGGATCTTGGATCTGCCAATCAATGCAAATGCATCATTAAGGGCCTAGTCTAGTCCTGGGAGGAGCACCCAAAAGTACTTGTTCCCCAAGAATTTTGTAATGACAAGGTGTGGCATTACACCGAGTACTTGCTAGCATGTGTCTAAGACATTCATTTGTACTTAAAATTTTAACACTACATGATTTGCTCTACTTGCATGCTTGTTCAGCCAATTCTTTAGTTAATGCTTTACACTATTTTTCTTCTTGCTAGTCCTTACAAGTATTTCCTTCCATTTGATGACTATAGTTCACTACTATCTACGTTAATTTCGTTGCTTGATATTTTCATTCATTATTAACCGGTTAATCACTTATACTTTGCCTATTAGACCTATTGAGCGTTCGCTCACCCAATTGTCCCCCTTTTTCCAGGTAGCTCGGATGAGGAGACACAAATCGATGGGGACGGGCGAGAGTAAAGCTGGAGCGAGGCAGTTGGCGTCAGTCGTGTCTATCTATAGTGCCGATGTAGTCGCTAGTAGTGGATGTCATGAGTCCCAATTGAACTTGTATCTCTTCCCTTTCACGTAAACTGATGTAATAGTTTGCCATGTCCACACGATGTCCTTGTGAACACTTCCATTCTGTTATTAGAATAAAATTTAGTTATTGCTTTTGATTGGTCAAAAATTTGAATGTATGGTCTCTAGTGGCAAGGTGCGCTTCGATTGACATGATTTACTAACTACTGCATTTCGATTCTTTTGCATCAAGGCGTGATAGTTTTGTGGTATCAGAGCCTAGGTTTCTAAAGTGCCTAGGTTTCTGGAAGTATCAATAGAACCCATAACCTTTGTCAAGTCTAAGGATCCAACCCAGTGAGGTGGGGTAGAGACTCAAGTTGAGTTAACTAATAAAACCCCAAAAGAAATTTTGTTAAGGCATTCTAATCTATTCCCCTACATTGTAGGACTTCTTTGCAATGGCAACAGAACGCCCGCAGTGGCGAGACATGCAACACACGGTGCAGGGCTTAACTCAGGCCCTATAGCAAGTAGCGCAAGGAGTAGCTCATGATGGAGCCAGTGATCTCCACTAAAACTTTCGAGGCTTGAGTCCCCCACGTTTTGGTGGTTCTACAGATCCTGATGATGTAGAGCATTGGTTGTAGGAGATGGACCGTATCTTCAGAGTTATGCAATGTAATGACAAGGAGCGAGTCCTCTTGGCTACTTCACAACTGGAACACAATGCACGTGCTTGGTGGGAAGCTGTGGAAGCCACACTGGGTAATAGGCATGTGACATGGGATGAATTTAAGGAGCACTTCAACAACAAGTACTTTTCATATCGCTTGTAGGAAAAGAAGGCGGCGGAGTTTGCTACTCTGAAGTAGAGAAACCTATCAGTTGCTGAGTATGAGGTGCAATTCGCTAGATTGTCTCGTTATGCACCACACTTGGTATCTACAGAGAAGATGAAGGCCAAGCGGTTCTTAAATGGGCTGAAGCTTCAATACATTAACTAGTTGGCACCAATGGAGATCCATAACTATGCTAAGATAGTAAGAAAAGCCCAAGTCCTTGAAGATACCATAGAGATGATGGAGCGAATCCAAGGAAGATACAAGAAGAGAGAGCAAGCAACAAGTTGTGGAAATTTCAAGCCCACAAATGGTAAGAAGAGGCCCAATGGCGGGTCAAGTTCATCAATAGATAAGAGGCCAAGGAATGGTGATAAGAAGATAGGTTCGACTGTCCCATCCAAAGCTAGTTGCAAGTATTGTGACCGGTCGGGTCACAAGATGAAGGAATGCTGGCGCAAGTAAGGTGCATGTCTACGTTGTGGTAGCAGGGAACACTGAATCCCTGAGTGTCCTCTTATCTCTGACCAAGCTACACTGGATAAATCGCAAGGAGGTCAAAGGCGGTAGGGCAAGCTCCATGCCCTTCAGGAGAACGAACTGGAGGCCATCGAGGAGGGTGGATTGGTTGAAGGTACTCTTATTATTCTCTCTAAGCCAGCAATTATTCTTTTCGACACAGGAGTAACTTATTCATTTATTTCTCAGAATTTTACTAAGTTTGTATCTATGAAACCCGTGTTGAAGGATGAAAGATGTACGAGACATTATGGGCATACCGCACTATGTACAAGACCCTGACAAGTTGCTCACCATTCTCACTGGTGTATGGATCAGAAGCAGTCATCCCGATAGAGTTGGTGATACCCTCACTGCGAGTGGCAATCCAGCATAATTGGTCAAAGACGGTCAAGGAAGTATAGACAGAAGACTGGAGGAACTCTCTAATTTAGAAGGACATCGGCTCAAAGTCCAACAGAATATACAAGTCTATCAAGCCTGTATGGCCCGCGCCTTCGACAAGCTTGTTAAAGGACGCGAATTTAAAAAAGGAGACCTAGTCATGGTCAAAAGAAAAGAAGTTATGGTAGCCAATCCCAAAAATAAATTGAATGAAAACTGGCTAGGACCCTATGTGGTCCATAAAGTTTATGAAGGCGGAGCCCATATCATCGTCAACCATCAAGGGGAAGTCCAATTTTCACCCCTCAACGGGAAACATCTGAAGCTATATCATGCGCCACTTCCTCAGCTCAGTGATCAGATAAAACCAATGCCCCTCAGCAAGCAAGCTTGCGCTCTGGAGCCCTGATGATCAGTTGCTATGTTCTTATACCAACTCCTAGTCCCACCAAGATTATGATCCCCTTTCTCTGGCATCAACTCAACGCCAATGATACTACCTTGATCAGTCCTTGATTCTCTATTAGGATCAATCTATACTACACAATGGTTTAGACTTTCTATCTAAGCTAGATAAACCTAAATCCTTATGTTGACATAAGCCGAATGTCTATGATATCGTCATGATCGATCTCCGATTCTCCATCAGGACCGATCTATACTACACAATGGCTTAGACCTTCAGCCTAAGCAAGATAAACTTAATTCCTTGCGTTGACATAAACCCAATGTCAATGATACCACCATCATTGGTGCATGACTCTCCATCAGGACTGATCTATACTACACAATGGCTTAGACCCTCAGCCTAAGCCAGATAAACTTAATTCCTTACGTTGACATAAACCCAATGTCAACGATACCACCATGATTGGTGCCTGATTCTCCGTCAAGATCGATCTATACTACACAATGGCTTAGACCTTCTGTCTAAAGCCAGATAAGCTTAATTCCTTGTGTTGACATAAGCCCAATGTCAACGATACCACCAGGATTGGTCCCTGACTCTCCGTCAAGATCGATCTGTACAACATGATGGCTTAGGCCTTCCGCTTAAGGCAAATAAACTAAATCCCTTGCATTGACATAAGTCTAATGTCAATGATATCACCATAATTGGTGCCCGATTCTCCGTCTGGACCAACCGACAAAATCACTATAACCTAATGACCTAGTCCTTCTATCTATGTTAGGAAAACTCAATTTCCATACATCAGTGCAATCTCAGTACCAATGATACTATTGACTCGGCGCCCATGGCCTGTTCAGGTCTTATCCCAGAGGTATAACCTAGACCTTCCATCTAAGTCAGAGAAACATGATTTTCTTACGTCGGTACAATCCCAGTACCGATAATACCATTGACTCGGCGCCCATGGCCTGTTTAGGTCTTAGCTGAGAGGTATGACCTACACCTTCCGTCTAGGTCAGAGGAACCCGATTTCCTTACGTTGGTGCAATCACAGTACCAATGATACCATTGACTCAATGCCCATGCCTTGTTCGGGTCTTAGCCGTGGGGTATGACCTAGACCTTCCATCTAAGTCAGAGAAACTCGATTTTCTTGTGTCGATGCAATCCCAATACCGATGATGCCATTGACTCAGCGCCCATGGTCTATTCGGGTCTTAGATGAGGGGTATGACCTAGACTTTCCGTCTAAGTCAGAGAAGCCCGATTTTCTTACGTCGGTACAATCTCAATACTAATGATACCATTGACTCAACGCCCATGGCTTGTTCAGGTCTTAGCCGAAAGGTATAACCTAGACATTCCATCTAAGTCAGAGAAGCCTGATTTCCTTGTCTCGATGCAATCCCAGTACCGATGATACTATTCACTCGATGCCCATGGCCTTTTCAGTCTTAATTGAAGGGTATGGCCTAGACCTTATGTCTAAAGTCAGATAAAACTAATTTTTTGTGTCAGCATAAATCCAATGTTGACAATGTTATTTTTTACCACCAGTCCCACCGCGATAATTGATATAACCTCCGGCCCGGACCTTTCATCTGAGCCAACAATAAGCCATCCATTCTAATTCGGCGCTAACCCTCAGTCTCACTGGGGCGCACCCAAAATTCTTTACTGTAGGCCTTCCTCCTGATCCTGTATACAAAACCCTTTTCCATTGCTTTGCCATTGATCCCTATCAATGATTAAACCCTTCAGGGGCTGAGCCTCTCACTACGGTGGAGCAATCCACTCATCCCTTCACACAAGAGGTGAGCGCTTCCCCATATACTTACACCAGATTGATGGCCTACCAGCTCGCAAGGTGAAGTAATGTGACGAAGAAGTCTACACTCGTGGGCCCAGCGTGCTCGTCCCTCATTTGCGCCACCCACGGGTGGGGGGGCATTTTGCTGACACCTAAATTTGGCATCAAGAGCAACGAGCTATGCCAAATCAAACAAGGGTTTTAGTACATCAACATGCTCACAAGAGTGCAGCTACTAAGGCTATTCGAGCTGAAAAGGCTCCTAAATGATCGAGTGTGTCTATGCACTCACTAGCTACATCGATGCATACGTGAAGAGCAGAGCTGCCTGCTAGGCGAGCAACTAGCAAATCCATGCGGATTACAAGAGTGCGTCGATGCACATCACCAGGTGAGTCGACACACTAGAAGACAAAGAAGGGGAGCCTTTCAGGCGATCAATAGGTGTGTCGACGCACCTTACAAATTGCGTCGATGCACTTGAAGACAACAGGGAGCCTTCAAGGCAATCAATAGGTGCGTCAATGCACCTCATAGATTGCGTCGATGCACCCTCAATGGCGGGAGAAATGTACCCGCTACAAGACCCGATCACGACATGTGATCCCTAAAAGCAATGATTGGGGGATCATCGGTACGATGATACTAGCTTCTAGAAGCATGTGTGGAGCCCGTACAACGACACATGGTCAAGCAAACTCCAATCATTGGAGATTCCTCATTCACATCAAGGGTAAAACCCTCACATCTGCCCCTATAAAAGGGGGTAAAGTCCAGAAGGAAAGGGTGCATGGACTCTCCAGTGATCTTTTAGGAAGCCTCAGCCTTCGAACGACCCTGCTCCCTAAAGAGATAGTTGCACCCCCACTAGAGTGTGAAGAAGAAGGCAGTGAGGAAGAGAGAGAGAGAGGTGAAGCCCCCCGGGGGAAAAAGGGAGCCAATGCTCCTTTCCCCCCGTTTCTTTCTTCTTTCTGATGTATTTCTGCTATTCTCCTTTTTGTTTTACACCTCCCAGACATGTTCATTTGGGATTGATGTGTCTCTGCACAATAGTGGAATAAAAGCAGTGTTTACTTTTCTGAATGAATGTCCTCATTATAGATGATAAATCGCCAATATCGGATCCTACAATCTTATTTGGTTTTGTTGTTCTTCTTTCTTTCTCTCTTAACTGAGGTTCAGTAATCTAGGAAGGAAGAATGATCTGTCAGGAGAGGCTCATACTCGGAGTCCATTTAGTTGCAATGGATTGGATCCCGAATCCTAGTCCTCACTGGCTATCAGATAAGGATCTCCCCATCTGGACCTCATCCTGATCTCCAGCATGCAAGGTTGGTTTCAGTGTGGCACTCCAGTCCTCATAATGGACCAATGCCCTCATGGGCAATATTAACTTTACAAACCCCTTCCGCCATGCCCCAGACTGGCCCAGGTTGTCTACTTCCACATAGATCCTCTCTACGCATTCAATGTGTTTGTTCCCTATGTATTTAATATGCATGCTTTCCCTCTGTGTTCAATGTAGAAATCTCGTGGAGCTGGCCATCTACCCCCCTCACCCCCGTCCATGGGTTGTGGGGGCTGTGGCACATTCCTAGATCTGCCCGAACATATATGCATCCCCCCTTCATTCATTCAAATCCTATCCATTGGAATTCTGCTTCTCAATTCATATTGATTATTTCTGTCTCCATGTCAATCACACATACGAGCACCCTTTCTATTTGCTCGAATGCCTAGGGGGGATTTTATCTTTGAGAACCCCATATGTGCATACCCGTTGCATCCTTCCTTTGCATGAGTCAATGGTAGGTGATTTCATCCACATGTTTTGCATTGCAATCAACGTTTAACTCTCATTTTCCACAGGTCAGCACATGAGTCATATACCCACTCAAGCTATGCACCTTAGTAACATCTAGCATATTGATACATTGAACATCATAGTCTCATGTCCCAATTTGGGACACAAATTTGCTAACTCTCTCAGCATTATCCGTGATCTCAGGCATTGGGGCAATAATACATTCTTTTGGTTTGTCGATGGTCTTCGTAAATATGGACCCATTGTTGGGGAAAGGGTACATCCCTCCGTTTAAGTAATTGTATAATGTTTTGATCCAATTCCATGCCCATTTCTCCGATCGAACATTTTCATAATCTTCAAGTTTTTTGATCACCCTCAGATCCCTAGACACTTGCTTCCTCAAAGCATGGTCCCTAGAGGATTCCCCTTTTAAAAGGATGAATATCAATGGCCATGTGATTGGCAAACATTTAAGTCCACATCTTAGAATTAAGACTGTGGCAACCTGTGGGTCATCAGAACCCCTTGTAAGTTAGTCCTCGGGAATCATGTTCCTAATTCGGGTCATAGGGTCGCCGCTTTCGGCTCACCCTGCAGTAGATGAGGTTGTCTCTGTTCTCGAGGCACCGTCGAAATATAGCTACCAGGCAGTCTGGTGGACTTGGTCCACCTCCAGTGTTTCATCCTTAGGCAGCTCTGTGACCAGTGGGGAATCTTCGGGCACGGGGTGTGCCGTGAAGAAGTCTACGATGGCTTGACCTTTAACATCCTTCTGCGGCACATAGGTGATGTCAAACTCCATCAGTAATACGGCCCACTTGCCAAGACGTCCTTTCAGGACTGGCTGGGAGAGAATGTGCTTGACAAGATTAGCCTTAGATATCAGGCTCACTTCATGCGATAGTATGTAATGCCTCAACTTCTTGACCGCGAAGACTAAGGCAAGGCAAACTTTCTCAATCGGGGTGTACTTGGCTTCTGCCCCTACCAATCTTCGGCTGAGGTAGTAGAGAGCTTGCTCCTTTCCCTCATCATTGTTCTGGGCGAGCATTGCCCTTAGTGAATATTCAGTGGCCGCTATATATAGGATAAGTGATCTTCCCTTGACAGGTGCTCCCAACACAGGCGGGGTCTTCAAATAATCCTTCAACTGGTCGAAGGTGCGTTGGCACTCTTGACCACAGCTAAACGATGCATTCTTCATCATCAATTTATGAAATGACTGGCAGCGTCCTGACAAGTTGGAGATGAACCTGCGGATGTAGGCTAGTCGACCTTGCAGGGACCTTAACTCTCCCAAATTCTTTGGAGGGGGCAGCTCCTGGATAGCTTTTATTTTAAAGGGGTCGATCTCGATCCCCCTGTGTCGAACAATGAAGCCGAGGAACTTCCCGCTAGAGACACCAAAGGCACACTTCATCAGGTTCATTTTCAGCTCATACTATCAAAATCTCTCGAAGATAATTCTGAGGTCGTCCAGATGATCCCCCCTTTTCTTTGTTTTGACGACTAAGTCATCAATGTAGCATTAGACTTTACTATACAGCAGCTCATCGAATATCTTGGTCATCGCTTGCTGGTATGTGGCGCCAGTGTTCTTGAGGCCGAAGGGCATCCTTTTGTAGTGAAATATCCCTTTAGGCGACCGAAAGGCCGTATGAATTAGGTCATGCTCAGCTATCCAGATTTGGTTATAGCTGGACGATCCATCCATAAAGGACAGGGCCTCATGGCCAGTAGTTGCATCAATCATCACTTCAGTGATGGGTACCGGGAAGTCATCTTTCGGGTAGGCTTTATTCAGGTTGCGGAAGTCCACGTAGATCCTGATCTGTCCATTCTTCTTCTTCACTAGCACAATATTGGCCAACCAGGTGGTGTATTGATTCTCGACTACAAAATCGACATCTATGAGCTTGCCGACTTCCTTGTAGATCTAGTTTATCAGCTCCGGCCTCATGTGCCGGGGGGACTGCTTCACTGGCTCCACCTTGGGATCAATAGCCAAAATGTGTTGAGTCATGTTGGGGCTAAGGCCAGGCATCTCTTTGTAGTTCCAAGCAAAGTAATCCTGGAACTCCTGCAGCAACTTCACATATTGCTCCCTGTCCTATGAAGGTATAAGGGCACTCAAAAAGGTCATCCTGGGATCACTTTCCGTGCCGAGGTTAATCTCGATGAGTTCATCGACAGTGGCCTATCCACCGTCTTCAATTTTCGGGGGCGCCGATAGTAGGTCGATGAAATCTTGACCTTCACCATCTTCGGCTTCAAGGACATCACATGCATCTTCCCATTCCGCCTCGTTGGGTACTGAGGCACTGCTTACTTCACACCCCCCTTGGCTTGACGTCTGCGGCCTTGAGGCGCTCCCCTGCACGGAGAGGCACAGGACTTTTTTGGGGTCTTCTTGGTAATCATCGTAGATAGCTTCTATGGGAGCCGAAGTGATTGTTCGCCATGCTTGGGACTACTCCACCGCTGACGGCCAGGGTTGTTCATTCCCAACTACATCTTCAAGGGTCTGGTGCTGAACTGATATTGTGTAGATACCCCTTTTGTGGATGCCTGTCACATGGAGACGTGGCGGAGCCAGCACATAGTCTCCCATTTTGAGCTCATCTTTCTCAATTAGGTCTTGAGCAATATCCTTGAAGACGTAACAGTCTTCAATAGGGTGACCCAATATTTGGTGATAGGGGTAGAATAAGGGGTCACCACTTCTTCGGGCATTAAAATTTTCTCCCTGCAAGCCGGATGAAGCTTTGCTTCTTCTTCCTGCTATCAAGAGAAGCTGCTAATCTCCCTCTAGGTGACCACTCTGCTGCATCATTCTTGTTGCCCGTGCACTGTTCCTTCTGGTGGAAGGAAGGAAGCGTTCTTATTGCTAATAAGAACTATTGCCGACTGCCGCCAAGTTCTTCCAATTTCCAACAAAGACTTCTAGCCACTGTCTTCTTCTTTCGATTCGTTGCAGTCTCCATCATAGAAGAAGAACTTCCTTTATTAAGAAGATTGGAGTTCCTCTTCTTCCACCCTTGAATGAAGGGTATTTACTGGCAAGCATCAGGACTACTTCTTGGTCTTGTTGATCAGGAGGTTGTTGTCTTCCATAAAGCCGTTGCAGACAAAGCCTTACTTCTCTACCTCTTCTACTAAAGCTTCCACCTATTACTGTGGAAGCGACAGAAGTTCCTCATCCTCCTCTATTCAAACTAAAACAAAGTATCATTTTCGGGAAAATATTATTACAGAATCTTCAATCTCTTCACTGGTCATCGCCTCAATCATCACAAAAAAGTAGGTGTTCTTAAGTTCTACGCAACACCCTTTAATTTTCGCTTCCCATGCATGCATATAGACAGGTAAAGATTAGTAGAAAGGCTTATAGTTTCTCTCTCGGATTGTTTTGGGATTTCTGCATAAGTTAGGGAATTGGCGACCCTTACAAGGGCATCAATTTTAAGTAACGACTGAGAGAATAGTCATCATTCCATAGCAATTTAATAAATCATCCACGTTTAAAATTTAATAACTGTAAACCATGATATCTAATCAAATGCATGATTACACTATTAGAGTCCTGCTATTTTTCTCTACATGACCATGTGACTATTTCTGTGAAATTTTTTTTATTTAAAAAGTGCTACTGTTCATGACCAAATTACATAGATATTGAATTAACGACATGCACCCTGTCACTAATTTAAAATATGACGCCCCTGACTAGGGCGCTATTTATTGAATTGAAGACTTAATCTAAGTCGTCATTTATATAATAGTTAAAAATTGAGAATTTTACAAGATCTTAATATATTTAGAACCTAGAAACAATGACTGAATGAACAGTCGTTATATATTGAATTGGCGACCCTGATCAGGGCGCTAATTCATAAATTGAAGACTTGAGATCAGGCGCCAATTTTCTATTTTCTGATTTTCGTTGTTTCTGTAACCATTGACAGTGGGTGATGTGTATAGGCACTATATTCCATTCCGTGAGTATAGTCTCACGTTTCACGATGTTTTATTAATTACCCCTCAATTCTCGTTGACATACGAGCCCTCCGTTGGATATTCTATTCCTCCGGATTGGTAAGTTAGTCATAGAGACCTCCGTAAGTCTACGCTGGTCTTGGATTCCCTCAAGACAGCCGAGCTGGTTGTACCATTAAAACCCGTGACACTATTCAATTACCATGTCACTCTAAAGAAACATGGTATATCGGCCCTCATGATATGCTATTATTCTTGAAATAATGGAATGGGAAATCATACCATTAATATTTCTTAAGAATTATGTGCCATATTCGTGGACACTAATTCTATCTACCTTATCATGTACAAGAACAAGCGACCATGTATATATGTGCGCTTATTCTTAATGTCATGGCACCCAATTAGGGAGCCGATTCCACCTAACTTTTAACGTTAATCGTGATTATACCGTTACTATCACAGTACGTCCTTACACATCATGTTTAATCCTTGTGATTCTATTCCTCAAGATCTACCTTAAAGTTCCTACAAGCTTTTCCCTTTGAAATTTTATATTGGCTATAACTATAGTGGATGTCGAAAATACATGATCAATGCCTATGCATATAAGGGCCCGATCTAATCCTGGGAGGAGCACCCGAAAGTACTTGCGCCCATAGGAGTTGTAATGATCACGGTGTGGCATTGCACCGAAGTGCTTGACATTCTAGTTGATATTTCACAAATTTTCGTACTTGACTTGACTTGACATGACATGACTTGCGTGACCTAGAAAGGGTATTTATTATTACTTGCTTGAAATGTGGTAGCCAATTCTCGACATGACTTGATGAACATATTTGCTTGAATATCTTGATAATTATTGTCCCAATGGACCAAACGAGGCCCAGCTCCCACAAGTGACAGCCCTCTGAGGGCCCACTAAGCCCAATAACTCACTCGAAATAAGCGCTTCCTAGGTGACCTTCGGGTTCGAAAGTCTGAGCGTCAGGTCGATCAGGAGGCCTCTACAAGGCCCTATGCATCCCGCCCGAGCCTTGCACCTATCACTCTGGAAAACCCCCAGAAGTCAGTGCCACATGCTCGGACCGACTGACGGAAGCTTATCTATGAGACCATTGTGTGCCCTTTAAGAGTTGGGAGATCGTGGGGATAATGGCAATTAAGAGCACTCGCGCCTTAAACGAGCCCACGAAGGAGACGTAACCTCCCTTGAAACTCCTCACTTTGCAGGGCTCCTATGTTCATGAGTCGCTATGTAAACTTGGGAAACCCTCCTGCCAAAGGTAAATGCTATTAAGCGATATCAACCCTGAGCTAGAGCCACTTCACCCCATGGTGGAGATGAATCTCGTGCCCTCATTTCCTTCCCTTTCTCCCTCGCATTAGAGCTCTACTATAGTCGCTGACTTAAGCATCGGAGGGTTTTCCCTCGGGATTCATCCCTGGACACCTCTGATCTATTTCCCCTTCTTGCAGTTTCTAGCACTCGTGGACATCATCCTCAGCTCAGGCACCGCGCGGGATAACCCCTCTTCATCTGGCATCGTCTGTGGGAAACGAACAAAGAGCCAGCATGGCGCGAAGGAGTTCTAGCAGGAGGATCGCCGGTGACAAAGGGAAGGCCATGGCGACGGAGGAAGGCGCACCTTCCCATCCTACGGGGAACACCCCATCATGCGCCAGTGACCCAACCTGCGTAAATGCCCCACCCACGGTGGAGGGCCAACCCCCCTATTGGGAGCACAGACGCCCTCCAAACCCTCAACGTAAAACTGGATAGCCTCATTGATCTAATGAGGACCCAGGGGGCTAGGGAGGAGAGGTCACGACTCCCCTGGGAAGGCCCCCCCCATGGAGATGCTTCCCTACAAACCGTAGGGGCCGTTTCATCCTCCGGGGGAGGTGGCTAATTCGCAACCCGTCAGGTGGACCATCGTAAGTACCTCCCCTGGGGTAAGAAGCCTCCTCCACCCCGAGGAGGGAGAAGTCCAGAGCGCATCGGCCACTCTCGGAGATTGATGCCCCCGAGGGGCGTCAAGGTAACGTGCAAGAACGCCCCCACAGCCCCTCGATCTAGCGGCAACCAGAGTTATCCCTCCGACTATGAGTGTAATGCCCTGGATCTTTGATGGATCTTTATCGGGTCTTGCCGGATCATTATCAGTTCTTTCGGGTCCTTTTTGGAGAGTTTCGGATCGCTTTTGTAGCTCCCAAGTTGAGTTTTATGATCCGTGTGGGTTTTTCTCCCGTATAATCTACGGAACCCTGCAGTGAGTTTATTTCTCAATTCATCGACTTGTGGACGATACAGTTGCGATGTACTCTTCATGAGGATCGTTTCGACTATTTTTGTGTATTTTTTTGAATTAGTACATTTTTGACACATTTTATGGAATTTTGAAAAATTAGAAAATATTCTAATTTTCTTTTTATATAAACCCACCCCACCCTCTCTCTCTCATCTCTCACACTCTCTCTCTCTCTTCTCTCCCGTTCTCTCTCCCGGAGGCATCTGGCTGCAGAGGGACTGGCTCGTGGGTGAGGTGGCGACTGCGGGAGGCTGCTGAGACGTGTGGTGGAGCGAGGAACGGTGCGGTTTGGGCGTGATCCCAAACGGCGGATTCGAAGTCGGCGTTCGATTTGCGATGGCATTTTGGCGCGGATTAGTCGCCCATGGCGCTCGGTTTCGTTAGTGGAGGTAGGGAGATGGACCCCCTCCCCATTCTGCACGTTTTCCCTACAGTTTTGCGTAGTTTGGTGTCCGATCGGGGGAGATCGGGCTAGTTTAGCGTAAAGCGTAATTTTTGGGGTTTGTAGGGTTCGCCAGAAAATGGGAACCATTCGCGATGTAGTTAGTGTCAAACTGACCACTGGGATGTCAGGATCCCAACCTCACCAGTTTCATGTCGATCGGTCGTCATTTGGGGCCGGTAGGAGTCCGGGAACCCCGGTGACTCGATTTGGGTCGATTTGTCTAAATCGCCCGGATCTCGTACCCATGAAGAGAGCCCACCACATAAACCAAGAACTCGATGGTAAATGGGTTCTATTAATATAAGCCAGCCACCATCTCATACAAAGGGGGCACCCTTTTTCATTAGTTTGCCAAAAGGTTCACACCTTCTTGAGAGGTTGGAGATGAACCTCCTAATGTAAGCAAGTCTTCCTTGGAAGGACTTGAGCGCAATTAGGTTCTTGGGTGGCGGCATCTCCCGAATTGCTTTGATCTTGTCGGGATCTACTTTTATACCCCAATATCTAACCACGAAACCATGGAATTTGCCGCTTGACATGCCAAAGGCGCACTTTATCAAGTTCATTTTGAGCCCATACTGCTGCAACCTTTCAAAGACCCAACGCAAGTTGGCCAAATGGTCTTTCCGTCTTTTTGTTTTGAGGACCAGATCATCAACGTAACATTCAACTACATCATGCAGCATCTCGTCGAATATCTTAGTCATGGCTTTTCAATAGGTAGCGCCAACATTCTTCAGGCCAAAGGGCATCCTCTTATAGTTGAAGATTCCCTTGGGGGACCGAAAAGCTATATGATTTTTGTCTTTGGCCACCATGCGGATTTGATTATAGCCTGACGACCCATTCATAAAGGACAAAGCTTTGTGGCCCATGGTCATGTCGACCATTGTTTCGATGATTGACACTAGGAAGTCGTCATTTGGACATGCCCTGTTTAGGCCCCTAAAGTCGACACAGACTCGAACCTGACCATTCTTCTTTTCATAGCCATGATGTTGGCAAGCCAGACTGGATACTTGCAGGGCTCAGTGAAGTCCACGTCTGCCATTTTGTCTACTTCTGCCATAACCTGCAGTTCCAGCTTGTGGCGCATGCGCCTTTGTGGCTGCTTGACGGGGTTTGATGTGGGGGATATTACTAGCTCGTGCTTGGCCACAGAGGGATCCAATCCTGGCATCTCCTTGTAGGTCTAAGGAAAGCAGTCTTTGTATTCCAACAGTAGTCGTTGATAGGCTTGCCTCTCTACTTCATTCAACGGAGCGCTAACGAAGATAGGCCAATGTTCTCTGGCCTCCCCCAGATTGATCTCAATTAATTCATCCATTGTAGCTTGTCTGCCATGTTCTAATTCATGCAGCGCAGAGTATAGATCAATGACGTCCTTTTCATTGTCGATGTTAGCCTCATGCACATCATGGTATGCAGAGTTGTTAATAGCTACAACAAAGTTTCTCTTTCATTGCCTCGAGCAACTTCTCCCCCGTGGGGGTTTGTGTCAACACTGGGCTCTTTGATGAGGGTTGGCTTGGTTCACTGTTCCTCGGCCTCCTGCGCAGTAGATAGGCTGGCCGAGCTGCCTCTAGCCCCTTGGGGCTGATCACCAGGGCTTGAAGAGGGCAGCAACAAAATTTCTTCCTCTTCCGCTTCGGAGCCTCCAAATTTTGCTTCTGGGTCTACCTGACCATTAGTTGGAGGCATTAGTCCTACTATGTTGACTACACAATAGATTTGGAAATCTCACTCTTAATCATATCCGAGTCCCCTGGTATCTTTGCTGGAGAAAGGGGGTTTCCCCGGGACTTGAGAAGGATTCCACAGCTGATGTAAGTATTCACACCGGGCTGGATCTTGAACTTGGGGAATTCATTGCTTCCTGCACAACTCTTTTGATATAGCAAGGCATTTCTTGGATAGCCTCTGAGGCATCATCAGTCGGGAAGGCTGTTGGCCACGGAATTATTTTATCGTAGATAAAATAGATATTTAAATGTTCTTGTTGAAAAGAAACATTTTCTATGTGTAGAGATTCATTCCGTAGGTGCGCATAGTATCAGGCGATTTGGGTTCGGGTGCTGGACCTCTCCCCACTGACCGGAGTCAGTGTTGATTTATATCGGCCAAACGTCCAAACACCTTTATTTAACTGTCAAAAAGTCCCAAAGTCTTCTATGGGGGTTCTGATGTTGAGGGTTAACTCATTTAGAGGGCTCTCGATGACCACTCATTTACCACTAATCAACAGAATAATTGAGTTAAGGTTTCAACTGAGGCCCTTCATATTGAGGCAAAACCCTGAAATTTAGGATAAGGGATATGATTTAGTGGAGGCCGTAGGCCCATTTGAAGTCGCGGGAGGTTTCTTGGACCAGAGTTTTAGGGTTAAACTCAGAGTTTTGATAGAAAGACCCTAATTCGATCAAATTCGAGCCCAATTCGAGCTCTCATGGGCTCAATCTGAACCCAATCATTAGGCCCATGTAGGAGGTCCATTTTTCCTCTAGTTCCCCATGTAAACCCTAGCCCTAGCTGCCAGATTTTAAAGATAAGCTCGTTGAATTGGTCATCCATGAATATCACGCGGAGGCATCTTCCCATCGATCCCTAAGCCTATGTAAGACTCTAGGTTCGACCCCCAGCCTATAAAACAAAGCATAATACTCCCAAGAATTCCATTTTGTCTGTGGCAACCGTTGGTGTACGCATTCGAGGGTGGGATAGACAAGTCTAGGAGGAGGTTCTGTCTAGGGTTTCGGCGAGGTCATCTTCTTTTCTCACTTTCAAAGGTAGACTTTTCTTAGGCCAGATGCGAATTAAAGCATGTCTTCTTTTTCATCTTTGAGTGCTCTTTCCAATGATAGTAGTTTGCCAAAATTTTATTTTATACTGATCGTAATAGCCATTTCATTCAAGGTGTGTTGAGGTTCAGGTCTTCACTTTGTGTCCATTTAAAGTCGATTTCTCTCAGACTAAATTTTCAATTAAGTAGGTAAAATTATTCATTTTCAAGTCTTTTTTCCATTGGTATCTTTTTCCCTAATTTTTATCCACTATATCAATCGAATCATGTGATTTAGTCAAGGTGTATCGGGGTTTGCTAGAAGGCGAGGCTCGGTCTTAGAACACAGCCGTTTCAGTGACCGCATCCTGAGATCGCAGTCGCCCGATAGGCTGCGTTGTAGGCATTTATTTTCAATATATATATATACATATATATATGTGTGTGTGTGTTTTTAGGTAGCGGTCTACCCTATGACCGCATTGTGATGAATGCGGCCCTATGCATGACCGCATTCTATTCGTTTCTAGCAGAAACTAAGTCATTTTCTTGCATCCTTTGACTCGATTGTTCACCAATGTTCAGCATGATCTTTGGTTAATTTTGTCACAGAACGCACTGCTAACTAGAGGAAACACGAAATAGTGACCAAACTCCAATAATTTCTATGTTTAATTCCTTCATGATTATCATCCATATTGTCATCATATGATCCTTGAATGAAGTAGATTAACTGGTTAATCATGTCGCTTAGACCATGAATTCTACCATATTTTAACATGCTAGCTTGCTGTTCTATACTTTATTAGGTTTGTCTGAAGGTCGGGCCACTTCGTTGGTTTTGACTTACCATTTCACCCCCATTTTTCATGTTTTCACACCTTCAATCTTGTGATAGTTGGGACTCTCCACCGGATATTCCTTTCGTCGAAATAGGACCACTATTATGAGGGCTCTGTAAGGCTCCGCGAGCCTAGAATTCTCACTAGGACGTCGGGCAGGTTGTACCCTGAAAACCTGAACCCAACCACTTGACCGGATTCCATTTTGGGCAGTCCAAAGTTGTGATTGTTCTGTCCAATCTCGACCTGAACGTGGCACTGAGTGGATTGCTACCATGAATTAGCGGTCAGGGAGCGACCGCGTTCTGCGATCTACTCTGGCCAGTGCGCCAGTTCCGTCTAGTCGACTGAACCTTGTTTTAAGTCGACTCTGCCTTGGTTAGGTCGACCCATGTCACCTCAAATGACCAAGGTTATGCAGACTAGACCCTATTCCAGCCCAGCCATGCCCTAGGTCGAATGAGGACCTTTACATTTTGACTGGTCGACTGAGTGTTTTCATGCCTTGACTGACCCAGTAACAGTCTTCCATGGACCGCCACCATCAAACAGCAGTTTCCTTTGGCCTGCGTTCTCCTTCCCTGCCTAGTGGTGTGTTGACCCGCTGACCGACTGAGTCGACGCAGGCCTTTTACTGTCATTCTGATAACGGTCCAGTCAAGATTGCTATCATTTAGTAGTGGTGCAGAGCTGACCGCCACTTCATCTAGCAACCTAAAATTTTTCATTTTCTGTGGTTATTGTGTGTTAACCAATTCAGCCTCTCTAGGGTAGCATACCTCGAGATCTTGCCTTCATTTGGTCTATTTTTGGAATTTATTCCAATAGACTCATTCACGACCCTTCCTAAAAGTCATTTTCTTTAAATGACTTATCACTTGTAGTGTTACTGAACAAAAAATTGACATGTAACAGCCCTTAAGACACCAAGGCACGTGCAAAATGAAAATCAATTTCAATGTGTTTTATACGCGTATGAAATTAAGGCTGGTTAGTCGTCAAATAAGTTGCACCAAATTGTCACACCATAGAATGAGGGCATCAAATGGAGGGCAAGAATCCAATCGATCTCACGCGGCAAGGATTGCAATCAAACAAGCTTAGAAATAGCATTAGTAATGACATGATGCTCAGCTTCAATAGATGAACAATCAACTATGTTTTGTTTCTTGGTAGACTAAGAAATATAATTAGATCCAAGATAGATAGCACAACCTTCTGTGGAGTGCTAATCATCCGAACTACCAGCCCAATCTGCATCGGAGAAGTCATGTATGTGGGTGGTGGAGGCGCGATGAAGCCGAAGGCCCTAATTGATGGTGTGCTTGAGATAGCACAGGATCCGTTTGACATCCTGCCAATGGTCTTCTCATGGATCATGCATGAACTACCAATGGTCTTCTCGTGGATCATGCATGAACTAACACACTTTATTAATAGTATATGAGATATCTAGATGAGTCATGGAGAGACATTAGAGGGCACCTACAACACTTCGATATGCAAGAGCATTCAAAAGAGGCTGAGTGGAATGCTTAGAGAGAACCATAGAGTGCTCGTGGGTGAAGACACCGGTTTTGTGCCACCCAACTTAATCTTTCACAAAAGATCAAAGATATATAGCTACTGAGTGAGAAGAAGCTCTGAGGAGATTGAAGAACCTGATCAACTCCAAAAAAAATGATGTAGCTTACCGAGGTCATGAAGAGAAAACTCTTCACCAAGGCAACGAACCAAGGTGGTCATCATCGATGGTGAATTGTTGATGATAATAATATCATCCACATAGATAAGGATGAAGATGATCACCCCAAATCGGCAATAGAAGAAGAGAGAATCATCGATCTTCGAGCCAACAAAATCAATGCCTTGAAGGAAGCAACTAGGCCGATGAAACCATGTCCATGGAGCTTACTTGAGATCATATAAAGACTTTTGAAGATTACATACATAATTCAGATGTCGCTTATCAAGATAACCAGTAGGTTGTTTCATATAGATGATCTCCTAAAGGTGGCCATGCAAGAATCCATTGGAGACATCGAGTTGCTAAATATCCCATGCACAAGAGACTGTAATAGCAAGAATAGTCCGAATGGTGGCATGCTTAACCACGGGACTGGAGGTCTCAGTATAGTCGACACCGACCTATTAAATATAGCCTTTGGCAATGAAGCGCATCTTACCCACTTGCTGCCCACAATATTTACAGCAGGGGGTCTAAGCACTAGTGTCCAAATACCATTCTGAATTAGGACATTCAATTTCTTAGTAATAGCTACCCTCCATTGAGGATGTTTCACTCTGAAGTGAAGCGGGTTGGCTCTAGAACACTATCTACAATGGCTAGAAAGGCCGATGGAAGAAGATGCTTGGACATGGGTCAAAGTTCCATCACATGTGTCCATCCTGGTCAGTTGGCTGCAGACGGACGAGGGGTGCTGACCATGGCAATAGAAGAATGGACCTCCTCCCGTGCATCCAGCAGATTGACTACAAATGGGATCCCATGCATGTTAGTAGTAGTAATTGTACAATTATTACCCATATGCTAGATCAATGAGGGGGTTACTGGAGTGGCAGGAGAGCACGAAAGAGAGTGGGTGTTAAGTGATGGTAAAGTAGGTGTGGGGACCATAGTGGGGGCGGGTGAACTGCTCCTAGGTGGAGGCGCAACAGTAGGAGGTGACCTACTACTGGGTGGAGATGTAATAGCAGAAGATGCCGGTAAGGCCAGCTATGACGGGGCGGAAGAGGGTAAAGCCATGGGGGTATAGGTCGGCGCAGTGGAAGGATGCACCATTGCCAGCCATGGAGAATCCAAGACAGGAGTGTTGGAGAAGGGCATTAAGCTTGTCAACCATGGCAGTCTTCCATTATGGGTGTTGCTTGGCTTCTGTAAACCATGTGGGATCTGGATTTGGAGAGACATGGTGGAGAAGGGCGTGAGGGGATTGAGTTTGGTAAGCTTTGTTGAGGGACGACCAGGGATTGATGTGAGGTTGTATTGGGAGGACCCCTTCTGTTGGCTTTTAATCAAAGGTTTTCCCCTCTCCAAGGGGATGTAATTAACGGTGTGACCTTCATGACGCAGTGGGTCTTAGTCCCGACCCGATACCCACATCATCTGGTTGGTCAGATGGAGTGCACCCGTGCTCTCATACCCTCCTAGTCTCGAGTCTCGAATAAATTGTCACCCCAGTGACTGGCACGCCCACACACTTAAACAAACACAATAACCCATAGAATGAAAAGAATGAACCAATGATAAAAAAGGACAGATGTCCATAAGTGCGTTTGACATATTTGGCACGCTTGGTGGGACTAAGCCCCCTTTCATCATCTCACCAGAGTTAGGGGCCCAATGGCCTCCTCCTAAAATATTAACTCGCTTTAAATCTAAAATTATAGGTTGCATCCTGATCAACTCGATGGCTATTTCTTTTGGACCGCTCGTGTTTGCTGCTCATGCTAGGTATGGCTACCTGGCTATGCTGATGAAGTTCAGACATTTTTCGCTAGTGGTGGGCTTCCCCAACTTCTTGGGGGTGGCCTTCGTTGAGCTCCTGGATGTCCAGGAGATGGAGCCAGTCGCTATTGCAAAGGTGACTCGACCAATGTTGCTGCAGTGGGCTGCTACATCCACCACATCCATCCCCACGCTTCCAACAAGAAGAAGCGTTCGTCGGCTACTAGGAGGGTGGCCAAGAAGAATACAGGTGTATTGCAAGGTTGGCTATCAACATCGAGCAAATCTATCCTAATCGGAGGAGTCCGCATCTTTCTAAACGGCCGACAGGCCAGGATTTTACTCGATAGGGTGATCACGAATATACCAGTGTGGAACTCCTTCCAAGCACTGGCAAAGGAAAGGCCGGACCATGTCAAGTCCGGATCAAGGGGAGGTCTGGCCCCAAAGCTGACCAAGCTTAAATAAGTATGGGTGCCCAAGCAAAGGCTGGCCCCGACTGCTGTTCAACTGGAACCTATTCAGATTGATAGGTTCGATGGGAAAGAAGAAAAAAAGAGAATAGAGGTGCCAACTTCAACACCTCGTAGACTAGCTTTCCAGGGCTACGATCGGCAGGCAAATGTCTATGCCTTCGACTGAAGATGCAACAAGATAGCTGGACGATGACGATTTGCTTACCGGCTATCGGCTCAGCACAAGATGTCACCACCTACACTTTGCCCCATAGACGGGCATGATGATATTACCCAGGTTGTCCGCGAATATTTTTGGGGTCTCGGGAACACCTATCAAGGGACGCAGTGGCTCTTGGAGGTTATAAGCGCTGCAAAAGATGAATACTGGGGAGTATAAGTCAGCTTTAAAGAAGTTACAGATGAAGGGTTTGATTGCTATAGGCCACCTCTCTATGAAGAAACTACACCAAGGGTCTTAGTGTTTGACAATCTAACCTTCCCTGGACAGCCAGCCCGGAAGGTGATACGGAGGGACAAGCACCTCCAAATATTCAGTTGCAACATGGCCGGAGTGGCTGGCCACTATGGGTCTCTAGCTAATGAACTGGAAGAGGTAACCAAACTTGCCGAGAGGCCTGATCCTGCCACTAGAAGGAAGAAGGCTATAGCCGATGTAGTGAAAGCCCTTGTCAAAGAAACAAACGCGGATGTAGTCACCATGACTGCAAACGTGATCACCACTGAAGACGAAGGTGAGAGGCCAGCACTTGCTTCAGATACTCCATTGGAGGGAGGAGGCCAGGCACCCAGCCCCTCCCCCTTGATCTGGCAATGATGATGTTGCTCCTAAAGTACCAACGGGAGATTGAAATATTGAAGAAATAATTGAGTGAGTTGAGCATGCAAGCGTCGACCTCGAAGCAAGTGGAAGCTCCTCCTGAAACATCACAGTGTGGTGTCGATGAGCTCAAGGGTTCACCTCAGATGGCGGCTTCTCAGCCGATACACAACTATGCTACGGGCATGGCCTCGATATTACCACCAGCTCCTCAGCATCAGGGGACTGCCACTACTATACCTCAGGCCATGATGTTGGCAACACCTCAGATGCAGCAAGTACACTACTATCCAGATCCGATGGACCCGATGATTGTAAGCAAGCTGATGGTCAAACAAATGATAGATATAAAACTAGAAAATCGAGGCAGTGATGACCTATGATTTTTTGAGTTGTTAATAAAATGTAGGTAACGTAAACAAACCGTAGGTGAATATTTCTTTTAATCTTAATCCTAGATAATCTATACTAATAGTAGGTAACCCATTTGAACCGTAAGTAATCTGAACTAATTATGAGTGTAATAAATTCATCTATAACGTCTATATAAATTGTAGGTAACATGTAACTAAATTCATAGGTAAATCATATAACTTGTACACATTCACAAAATTTACCCACATTTAAAACTTGCACATTCACATCATTAGCATATCATATATCAAGAAATCTGTATATTCACATTCAAACCATAATGTGTACACAGAAATAAGGTGTGTGTGGAGTACACAGAAATAAGAAATAAAGTAGGCAACAACTATAATTAACAATTTAAATGATAGAAATAAAAAATTATTTTAAATTGAATTATAGAGTCCAATCCAAATAAAGTACAGTCTATAGTGAAGGGAAACGTAGCCAACACCGAGTGACCACTAAGCTCGACAAGCTGACAACTACGAACTTCCGCGCTCCACTTTCAAATCTCTAGGAAGAACTGCCACACCTGAAAAACAAGGGATGGGCCTCATCTCATTGGCTCAGTAGGGGTCCCGCAGAACCCCAACCATAAAACAACGGCGGTAACGGGAAGCAGTAACAATAGCAGGACTAGCAGCGGCAACAATAACAACAATAGCAATGGAGGGAACAATCATACACAAAACTCTAAACACAGTAGCCAATGAAGCCATGGCTCTACAACTACCCCTATTGGAATAGAAACCAACACCCCGATCCCTCAGCCGGGGGACCACCAGACTATGAACCACCCTGGTTACGCCACCTGGGGAACCATCACGACACCACTGTCGTGGAGGCCTGTCTTCTCAGACGAAGGCCCAAGCCAAGACCACGTGGTCTGGGTAACACAATCATGACCTCACCGTCGTGAATCCTACACCATCTAGGGAAAACCCTTAGTACCGCTTACCAAAAATCATAGACTTCTATATCGAGAAAACACCCAGAAGTTACACGCAAAATCGCTCTCGTAGATAGAAGAGGAAAACTCGAGTCACGTGTCGCGTGACGAGAGTACTACCCACTAGAAGCAGGGCCGGATTCCTCCACTGACCTCTTACACCATGTCACACTGTCTCCATACACGCCCCTGGCGAAAACTGAGACACACACCAAGTACCATGAATAAGGACTAGTTGGGGTCGCGCTCGTTAGTGCGGGTCCGACGCCCCCAACCATGTGTGTGCACACAGACTATGCGCTCTAAGTCAGGCCCATTAGCTGGTTTTCCCCCCAACCCGGATGCAAGCTGCAAAGATGAGGGGCCCTACAGTAATCAGCCAAAAAATTGTCTCTCTCGGGTAACCCTGTCACCACTCCCAGGTGGGCCGACACACGCGTGTGGTCGGGTTACGACTAGTGGAAGGTCACTGAACGTGAACACTCTCCCTAGAGAGGAAGCATGGAAGGACATGTACACACCCATTGTGAGTAACATGGAGTAACATGTGGCTTAAGGCCACCAGACTTGGAACAGTCATCTAGACCTAATAAACCCAACGATTTTTGAGTCACGCGACTCAAGTCGAGACTACCGTACAGGATAGCTCTATGCCGTCAATCTGGCCTATCCCTAGGTCAGAAACCACAATTAATAATTATTAGGGCAGCTCACAAGCCACTGAGATCATTCCCTTTCCAAGGGAACCTTGAGAAACCTCCAGCCTAGGCTTGATGACTAAACTCATAGTTCACAGGCATTATGCATGGCCCACATGGAAATCACTTTTCAGGAAAGCCATCGGCATGTGGGAATGGCCCTCCACACTCAAGGCGATACACGGGGACTTGGTTAAGCGTAACACGGAAGCCAGGAACATAGGAGGGTCACCCAGACCCTTAAAACTCATGGACATGCTAATCCAGATAACACAATACCTACGGACACCCAAAAACATGGTCACAGTCCCCATGGGGTGTCTAGGACAACCACGGGGCCATAGGTCTACCATTGGGTCTCAACTGGGTCGATCAGGGGCCAATTGGGCCATCCTTCTCCATTTTGGTTGACCAAACCCCTGGGGTTGGTCGACCTATAGGGGTCGGGGAGGTCTTGCAGATGGTCCTCTTTTTTCTTGGTCTTGACCATCAGGTCATTTATGTAGCACTCGACCTTGTGGTAGAACAGCTCATCGAATATTTTGGTCATTGCACGCTGGTAAGTTGCACCGACGTTCTTCAATCTGAATGGCATCCTTTTATAGTGATAGATGCCATTGGGGGTTCGGAAGGCCGTGTGGACCTGGTCATGCTCCGCGATCCATATCTGATTATAACCAGATGACTCGTCTATAAATGACAGAGCTTCGTGTCAGGTTGGGCATCAACCAAGACTTCTGTTATCGGTATCGGGAAGTCATCCTTGGGGCATGCTTTATTCAGATCTCAGAAGTCTACACATATCCAGATCTATCCATTCTTCTTTTTCACGGACACAATATTAGCCAGCCACGTAGTATATTGATTTTCTTCGACAAAACCCACATCAATGAGTTTGTCTACCTCTTTGCATATCTAAGTGATGAGCTCTGGTCTCATGCACCGTGGCGACTGCTTTACTAGTTCGGCCTCAGGGTTTATAGGCAGCTCATGCTGTGAATCTTCAGGGCTAAGTCCTGGCATCTCCTTTTAAGTCCAGGTGAAGCAATCCCGGTATTCTCGTAGCAGCTGGATATACAACTTCTGTTCTTCAGACGACAGTTGGGCACTAAGGAAAGTCAGCCTAGGATCGTCCTCATCTCCCAGGTTGACTTCTACTAGCTCGTTGACCTTGGCTTGGCCTCCGTCTTCTATTTTTGGGGGCACTGGCTGGAGATTAACAAAGTCTGAAATGTTATCTTCAAGCTCGAGCACCTCGGTCTCTTCATCTTGTTTCCCTCAGACTTCGTCAGGAGCCTCTAATTCAGCTAACAATGACTGTATGAATTGCGCTGTGAGCGGGCCCTCTACGATCATGGTTTTACTAGATGCGCTATCAGCTTCAACCTCCGCTGGAGTGTCGGCAACCTTGAAGGATTGATAGTTATTTCTTGCTGAGCTAAAGGAACAACATTGCAACTTCGTGGCATATGAAGATAACTCTACCCCCTCGCCTCCTTGAATCATCCTGCCTTCAGTGGAGGTGGCCCGTTCTTTTCCAACAACGGGCATTTCCCGATCAGTTTCAACAGAGACTTCCTTGATCGGTATAAGAGGTGGTGATATCTCTGCCAGGGGAGAGCTATGGGAGAAGGATAGCCCTGCTTCCTCAATATCTTTGGCTTCGCTACTGCTGGCCGTGTCAACTTTGGCTTGGAAAGTCGTTTCTTCCGAGTAGACCTGCTCCCAGCACCTGCAAGAAATTATGGCTTTCGACTCCGGGTCTCTCGACTGAGCTGACCCAGTATGCCCCCAGCGAGCAGTCTCCTATTGGGAAGAAGGCGGAGATGGTGTCCACTTCGTAGCACCCACTGTAATAATATTCTTCAAGGGTGAAGCCCAACCCTGGATGTTGGGAAACACGTCTTAACTCTTTGTCCAGGCTGGCAGGATACCAAAGCCTTTGGAATGCTTCCTTCTCTTTGCAAGGCTGGCTGGAAGGGATATGCTACTTTCGGAATATCTTAGTCATCTGGTTTGTCATGAACGTTAGCCCCTGAATGGGGACTAACAGGTTTTCTATATCTTCAGGGAGATGATAGTCGATGTCCTCCTGTGTAGGGTGTTCTTCAGCCGTGTAAAACAAGCTGCTGGGGCCTTCAGACTGTGTCACCTCCCATGTTCTGAAAGGCTTGACAGTGATGTTATCAAGATTGAGTATTGGCATTGTAAGACCTTCCGGGATCTTGATATGGTCGTGATGCTGACTGACCTCGGCTTCAGGGTAGGTGGCAGGAGGTGCAGCTCTGCCTACGTCCCCTATGCTAGTGATATGTGAAACCGTCTTGGGATTGACATACCCTGGCGGCGGTGGTAGGAACTAGTCATCGCTGGAGGTGTCTTTTGATGCCCTGGCCGGGGTCTTGGCTTTGGAGGTCTTCTGTGACCGCTTCGCATACAAAGAAGCGTCAAGCAGATGACATTCAAACACTTCAAATGGGTGGAGGTCGACAAATATCCTCTCCTCCTTCCCCTCTTGGTTGTATTTGATGCACTGGTGTAGTGTGGAGGGTACCACCATATTTTCATGCAGCCAGGGAGAATGCTTAGTAGACGTAACAGGTAACTGAAAATGCGAGAGCATGTGAGCAACAACGTGAAATGTTGGATGCCCAAAATGCGCTCATGCCAAATAGAGATAGGATCACGCTTGCCGACCAACGCCATCGGGGATGTAGCACGCGGGAGGATGAGTTGGTATAACCTGTGTCTAACTGGTCCGTGGAGTAGCGTGGAACCCGTGCGGCGATCCTTAAGAAGAACATAGGTGGGATGGAATTCAAACATCACGTTATTATCCATGGAAAATTGATGAACAGAGAGAAGGTTTTTAGAAATATGAGGACCATGGAGAACAGATTGGAGCTTAAGCCTGCGAGGGGGAAGAAAACAAGCTGAATCACCGGTATGAGAAATAGACAAACCTGCTTCGTTGCCGATGACAACTTGATCAGAACCCTGATAAGGGGTTGGATTGGTAAGTTGCTGATAATCCGATGTGACATAGTGGGTGGCCCCAGAATTTGGGTACCAAATAGCTGAATCCAGACTGGGAGAAGAAGTACTGGATGGAAACATATTCAGAGTAGTAGTAGTTGTATGGAGCGCAGAGGGTGCACTGGGAGAGAAGGAGCCTGTCGTCGTAGAGGGCGGCACTTTGGAAGCATAGTTTGGACATTCTGGAGCGCGGTGGCCAAATTGACGACACAATTGACAACGGGGATAACGCCCTTGGCCACGACCACGGCCCCTGCCGCGACTCTATCGAGAGGCATCACAGTCACGGGACTAGGGCGGAGGTGATGAAGCCTTGCCGCGACTGGCGAAGTTGGCAAGGGGTAAACCAGCTTCTGAAGTCTCCTGCTGGTGAAGAAGCCAACTCTCGTGCTAACAGCATGCCGTGAAGCTCCTCCAAGGAGAGCGACTCAAGGCGGGTGGTCACCGCTGGAACAAATGAGTCGAACTGTGGGCCGAGTCCATTTAGGACATGGAGAACAAGGTCGGATGTAGAGACTGGATGCCCGATTGCTGTAAGTTTATCAATAATAGATTTCACCTGTTGAATATAAGCCGTGACTGAGCTCGTCCCTCGTCGAAGACAATGAAGTTGAGCCTTCAGTTAGAGGATACGAGCTTTAGAGGTGGAAGCGAAGGAACTGGCGAGCGCCTCCCACGCAGCACGGGATGTATCAAGGTGAACAATAAGGGGCATGATGGATTCTGACACAGAGGCAAAGAGGCATGAGAGTAGCTGTTGATCGCATTGTGCCCAAGCAAGATGAGCAGGATTAGGGATAGGAGGATCGCCGAGGGTGAAGGGCGGAGCAGAAGATGGACCCTCAATGAGATCGAGCAACCCATGAGAACAAAGAAGAGGAAGAAACTGAGCTCGCCACAAAAGGTAGTTATCTACGGTGAGTTTAAAGGGAAGAAAGGTCATTAATGAGGAGGAAAACAAGGTGGGTGAAGGTGCAGTGGTGGAAAGAGACACGGAAGGTGTAGTGGCCTTGGGATTCTGGGGAAGAGTCGCAGGAGCAGTGGCATTCTCCGGACCAGAAGATGATGGAGAACCTGAAACAGAAGCTGAGGTTGCACTGGTTGTCGGAGATGCCATAAGTCGTGAGACAAAGGGGCTCTGATACCATATAAGAACAAAGTGAGAATAGGGTTGAAAGCAGAGGAAAGTTTTCTTGAAAAGATGATCACTTTCCGCTCCTTGAGGCAATCTAATCATGTTATTATATACAGTAAGATTGCAGAGTTGGATAAACACAAGTACAATAGCACGTTCCTCATCAAGTGGAACATTCTAACAAACCACACGTCATGAGCGAAACAACCGCTCTCAATCTGGCTTTGCTGATGTGGCCGTGTTACTGGAAACGTTCCGCAATTCTGGGGATGATGTTGTGGGCATTACTGGATCGTTGCGCTCCTCCGCCTTGCACGATTCACATCCTCCATTGCATATGGCATCCCGTGGAGCACGGCATGCAAGTGACTGCTCAATACGCCACCGCAAGCTCAGCAATGGCCCAACAATGTTGTGCTTGGAAGAGAGAAGCTGAAAGCATTGTCGTGACAGGTACTTGGTAAAAACATCGGCTAGCTGATCCTTAGTAGAAAGAAAGGATACACACAGCAGACCCTTGGCTACACGTTCTCGTACAAAATGATAATCAATTTCAATGTGTTTGGTACGGGCATGGAAGACAGGATTAGCCACTAAACAAGTGGCACCAATGTTGTCACAGAAGAGAGACGTAGGAGCGCGCAGAGGAATCCCCAGCTCATGTAGTAAGGACTCAATCCACTTCGGCTGTAGTGTTAGTAATGGATTTGTATTCCGCCTCCGTACTCGAACAAGCCACCATTCTTTGTTTCTTGGAGCACCAAGATATAAGATTTTTGCCAAGGAAAATAGCGTAACC
Source organism: Amorphophallus titanum (assembly GCA_024336825.1). Classification (NCBI taxonomy): domain Eukaryota; kingdom Viridiplantae; phylum Streptophyta; class Magnoliopsida; order Alismatales; family Araceae; genus Amorphophallus; species Amorphophallus titanum. The sequence goes on along the minus strand of JANBPO010001371.1, from coordinate 12,548,711 downwards.
GCCTGTAGATCGGCGGTCAATATGACACCCAGCCCAATCAGCATTAGCAAACGCAGTGAGTGACATAGTCGAATGGCGATGGTACAACAGACCTTGGGACATTATCAAACATAAATAGTGGAGAATACGTTTGACATCAGTCCAGTGGGCTTCAGTAGGAGCACTCATATACTGGCAAACACGATTAACCGCAAAAGTGATGTCAGGCCGGGTAATAGTCACATATTGGAGCGCGCCAACGATACTGCGGTGGATCTGGCAGCAAAGAGGCAGGAGTCTTCCGTTGAGCAGCGGCAACACTGGGTGTAGAAATCGGTTTACAGTTGTCCATGTTTGCTCACTTAAGAATAGATGCAGTATAGTGTGACTCTGAGAGAACCAAGCCATCAACATGAGGTTGCAATTCAATGCCCAAAAAATGCCGAGCAGCGCCAAGATCACGCACAGGAAATACCTTGTTGGGTGCTGAAATGAGATTATTGATAATGGAACCTTGGCTTCCCATGACTATAATTTCATCCACATAAACAAGAATATAAATGCAATATTCCTTGGAGACCAAGTAAAAGAGAGAAGAATCAGTCTTGGAACCATGGAATCCAAGGGAGAGCAGGTAACTGCTAAGCCTGGAAAACCAAGTTCTTGGAGACTGTCGCAGGCCATAAATGGAGCGATGTAGTTTACAGACATGATCTGGTAAATGAGGGTGAATAAAACCCGGAGGTTGCTCCATGAAGACAGTTTCATCAAGATAACCATGTAAAAAGGCATTGGAAATATCAAGTTGTCAGATCATCCACCCAAAGGAGAGAGCAAGTGACAACCTAATCCATACAGTGGTGATCTTGATAACAGGACTAAAAGTGTCATGGAAATCAATACCATGTAGCTGCCGGAAGCCCTTAGCCACTAAGCGAGCTTTATGTCGCTCAATAGATCCATCGGATTGCTTCTTTAACTTAAAAACCCATTTACAACCAACTATATTGGATCTAGGTGTTCATGGAACTAAGGTCCAAGTATTGTTCTGTAGAAGAGCATTAAATTCAGAGCACATAGCATCTCGCCAAGGAGAAATGCGCACGGCTTGAGTATAACATGAAGGCTCAAAGGAAGAGTCATGAGGAGGCGCACCCAGTAGAGAGGACTGCTCAGCTAATGCAGCAGCAAGGCAAAACGGCGGCGGAGATATGGGTTCAGTAGCTTGTTAAATGGAAGAGATAGACTACAAATGCCTAGACGGGGACGACGAAGTATCTTGCACAGCCAATGGGGAAGCTTGGGCCGTCGAAGAAGTCGACAGAGAAGAAGCGGCATCAGGAGGCGCAGTTGCTGCACGGCTGGACCCTTCATAACCAGTAGAAGGCCCATCGAGCAGGGGTGGAGCAAGGCCAGTGCTTGCCGACGCCGGAGGGTGGCCGTCGCCGCCCCCATTAACAGATAGAGGAGGCGCTGAGATAGCTTACGGCAACGTGATCGGATCATGGGGCGAAAGGCATGGCGCCGGCCCCAACAAGCCATCTAACGTAGACGCCTGGGGGGTCATGTATTCCTTGAAGGGAAACCTGGATTCATCAAAGATGACATGGCATGATACATAGATCTTCCCAGTGGAAAGATGCAAGCAACTGTAGCCATGATGATCAGAACTATAGCCCAGAAACACACATAAATCCGAGCGAAAGGAGAATTTTGAGTGATTGTAAGGGTGAATCCAAGGATAGCAGGCGCAGCCAAAGACTCGGAGAAATCTATAATCAGGGACAGCATTGAAGAGAACCTCCAAAGGGGGCTTCGAGCGCAGCAAAGGTGTGGGCATGCGGTTAATAAGATAAGTGGCGGTAGTCATTGCAGCATCCCAGTAATGAAATGGAACACCAGAAGTACTCAGAAGTGCAAGGGCAGTCTCAACAATGTGTCTGTGCTTACGTTCAATAGTGCCATTTTGCTCATGGGTGTGTGGGCAGCATATACGGTGAAGAATGCCTACTAAACGAAGATGAGAGTTCAAGGACCTGTATTCCCCACCCCAATCTGATTGAACGGCTTTTATTGGAGTATTAAAGAAATCCTCAATATAGTGCTGGAAGCGAATAAAGACTGGAAGTACATTAGATTTGTGAGCAATCAGAAAGAGCCAACTAAACTTACTAAAATCATCAACAAAGTTTACATAATAAAGATAGCCCGAATGAGATTGAACAGGTGCAGGGCCCCAGACATCAGTAAAGATCAAATCTAAAGGCCTAGTTGAAATAGAGGTGGTTGGTGGAAGGGACAAGCGATGACTCTTCGCTTGTTGACACAACTGACAAACAGGAGAATGCTTAGTAGACGTAACAGGTAACTGAAAATGCGAGAGCATGTGAGCAACAACGTGAAATGTTGGATGCCCAAATTAAATTAAAAGAACATAACCATTGTTCTGCATCAAGAAAAATTTCAAAGCCTCACGACGTGCGGAATTCACCCAACCATAGTGATGGGGTTGCCGTGTCCCCATCAAAGGGAGCCCACAGAAACTAGCTTATAAACCGTGTATCAAGAACTACCTCGCCACCACTCCCAGGTGGGCCGACACGTCAAAACGAGTCATCAAGCTATAACTAGTGGAGGTTCATGAGACATAAACTCTAAAACACGAGTTCTGGAGTACAGACAAGTAAAGAAACACTGTCGCACGTACTACAAAGCACCAATGACAACATAGGAAACTGCCAACAGACTCAGGACACGGCAACTAGACCTGAAACTACAAAGATCCTTGAGTCTCATGACTTGGAGTCAAGATCATCGTACAAAGCTGAACAAGTCACCAATCGGTCTAATCCTAAGATAGAGAAAATGACTCACCGTAAGAAATGACCCACGGAGACCTGAGTGAACATTGAGAACCCTCAGCACACCTGGATACGTAGAACGAGGTAAGATGATATCTCATGGCATCTAGAACTATGTCTCGAACTGGACAAAACTATCGAGATGCACACAAGGTCACTTGTCAACCACTGGGTCACACCGGGTTGACCAGAACTAGAAAATGACATTAAAAGAAGTACAGGAGACTACCCACGGCAAGAAGACTCCTGGCCACCTTATATCATGGTCATAGACATCATAGGACATCAAGAGACATCCACGGGACAATGGGCAAACCATAAGGTCAAGCCAAGATGTACAGAAACCAAAACGTTGGGAAACAACACTCAGACATCGGCCTAGGACAGGTACCTAAGATAGACAGACACGAGACAGGCCATCTTGACCAACGGATGAGACGATGGGCAAGACTCACTAGGCAGTCAGAAGAAGGCCACTGGGTGAAATGAACAGTCCAGATGGATGCCGTTCAAAGAGGCATGAATGGTCTAGAATGGACCATTCAAGGGTGATGAAAGGTTGGGGGCCAACCACTCAAAAGAACTAACCCCTAGACACTAAAAGGGATGGACGGTTAGGGCTGGGCCGCCCAAAGGCGAGAGCGGTTAGGGACTAGCCACTCAAGCCAACCGACCTACTATAATGTTGGTCAGCACGGTTTTAAACAAACCGCCTATCTGAACTGACACAAAACTGTTGACCAAAGGTCAACTGGGATAAGTGGGTAGAACCTGGCCGCTCAACCCAACAGGAAGGATGAACGGCTGAAGACCGGGCACTCACGGAGGGATGGGCAGACCACTCCTAGCCGCTCAAGCCCTAGAGCAGTCTATTGACTAAGCACTCAACTCAAAATCGAGACATGTTAAACGAGCCGAAACTAGCCGCCCATGCACCTTAAGCAGTTGCCGTTGAACCGCGAAGACGTTACGACAAGCAAAACGTGGGATTGGCCTGATCGTGGCCTTTCCACGCCCCATTCGTTCCGAAACGAAGGGGATACAATGGTGATAGTCATACATAACACATAGACTCGAACGGGAGTCATATCGGCTGAGAAACGACGAGAAACAGGCAATTCTACGAAATTGATCCAAATGGAGTAACTAGACTTCTCGGGCTCCTAAAGGTCCCGAATGACCGCCAATCGATACGAAATCAGTGACTATGGAACGATGATGTTCCAAGGAGTTCATTGACACTAACTGATCATAGAACCGTCACTATTTTTTAGCGAAGCCTATGAATACCGAAAAACTACAATGAGCCTAAACTCACTCGTTCTAGCACCGAACGACGTAAAACTACAGGGAAAACATGCAGGAATGGTAGGTGATCCGTCTCCCTACCTCCACCGAGGAAACCATGCGCCAAAGCGACTAATCCACGCTGAAAATCACCTGGAACATGAACGACGCCTTCTTGGAATCCACCGAGGGATCGCGCCACGCCACGCTCAAATCGACGCTCTATCCCGCGAACCAATCTCCCCAATGCGTCCCTGCCTCAGCCAGCTCCGCAACGGTGCGTGCCCCGCGCCGAACAAACCAGAGATGAGAGGGAAAGGAGAGAGAGAAAGGGAGGCTGAGAATGAGGGAGGAGAGAGGATGAGGTGGGTTAAATAGAAGGAAAATTAAGAATTTTCTTACACAATTCCCTGAAGGAAAGTGGATTTGATTAGATTTTGGATCAGGGGATCCATCTATATTCACCTTTGATGGCTCATAGGACTCCATGTCATGAAAGGACAGGATCCTATAGCCTCCTGGTGATTTAGAGAGGAATCGACGTCATGAATGTTTGGTGGGGAATGTTCTCCCTCCTCGGTTAATGGATTGATATTTGAGAGAAACATGGTATTCGTAGTAATATTATGACATCACCCGTTTAATAGGAAAGGGGGATAGGCCATATTGGACAGGCCCTCACCCTATCCTTCTCGGGGCAAAAGAGGGTGCAGTGATACATCATGTAATCATTAAACTATTGAGAGTAAATTGGGCATGAGTGGGGTTAGTTGGTTAGCATTTAGGGATTAGCCATAAGCATATAAGCTACGGGGGTTGTAAGAGGCAAAAGCTCGAACAGTTAGTGGATAGCATACGTGGAGATGACTATGCCAAAAGATGTTGTGCCCAACTTGTAGGGATGGCCGTATTCTCTCCAGTTCATAGCTGTGAACGGAGGAATCATGGGGAGCCAGTCCCAGGGATGGTCGAAGATGCACACACACGTATGTCTCCGGTGGTAAAACCTACGATAACTACACGGGGAGCTCAGTACAACTAGCCCATTAGCCGGATCCCGGGGAGGGGGATAACATTAATGTGGCCCTTAGTTAGCCCAGGGCGTATTCAGCGTCGATGGATGAAATCAGACAACAGCACAGGCGAGATGAAAGTAAATGCAATCAAAGAGGGAAAGGGACTCAGACACACAGCAATACTCTCATTCAAACCTGGAGTCACCATGTAGCTTAGGAAATAAACGAATCATCATATTCTAAACACGGCCTGGCGTTGTCGCACAGAGCCGTTCCATTATATTCCCGCATCATAAAAAAAATGAAAATGAATGGGAGACAAAGGGCTAAACAAAGAAAGAAATGAAGGGGGATTGCGGACTCATATCATCGCCCGTTTGCATACAAATCACCACAGGGATATGGGTAGAAATGGGGAAGGAGGTGATTAGAAGAAACGCCTGAGCCCAACCTTTGTTCTTCGCAGCAAAAATAGGGTATCGAAACTGCTCTCTCTCTCCTCGCTCTGAATCCCTCCCCTCTGTAGCAAGGTGGCGAATGACGGCTCCAAAGACTTCTCCCCCACCCTTTCTTTCTCCCCAAGCTTTTCTCTTCGATCCTTCTTCTCTTTCTTCACTCACGCCGCGTGACCCTCTCCCTGTCTTGCTTCATTTCGCTTCGTCTCACCTTTTTTTTGGCGAAAATAGGCCTCTTATAAGCTTAACTGGCGTGGCCTCACCCGACGCGGGGGATGAGCGCGCCGGTTAAGGGCTCACTTGGGTGCTCTTTGCGCGCCGAATTTGGGGGGCACCGGTGATAGGGGAGCGCGCCGGTTAAGGGTGCGCCAGATTAGCCCCTTGTTACGTTTGTTCGGACCGAACTCGACCCGCAGATCTCAGACTATCTCTGGGAGCCAACCTGAACTTTCAACTCATCGTGGCCCTGTGGAACCGTCATGAGAACCACCGGGAAAGCCTTCAAGCCACTGACCGGCCAATTCTGGCGCCGTCCGTGCCCTTAGTTCGGACACTCGGGTTTCCCGCTGGCATGGCCTTCGGCACTATGATCTGTGCTACTGGGCCGGCTTCATTTATACTCGTAACATTCCCAGGAAGTGGGCCACTATCTCGGGTGTTTTCGTCCCGGTTGGGCAGCTATTTGGTGGCTAATGGCCCCGTCCAGTAAGAAGACGTACCCGTGCCGGGTTACTCGGGTCTTCCGCTGATACGACTTTTGGCACCTTGTTCTGAAGGGCCAGAGATGCTCCTTCACCTCAGGAGGGTTTCTTATCAGGTGACGGACCACCAGGTACATTCTCGTCCTCATCGGACGACGGATGGGGGTTTGTTCGGCACGACCGAGTCGATAGCGGTCTGTTTGCAGGCCAAACGGCACTGCCGATTTATTGTGGATTTCTTCCGACCATCCTGAGGTGGAGTCTCTGACGCTCCCGTCTAATGACTTGAGGCTTCAGCTGTCCGAGAGGACCCTTGTGTATTGATTTTCTTCGATTTTTTCATTTTGGCGGGCCGTATTTTAAATACTCAAATAAATACACACCAATACACTCGTAATAAACATAAAGAAACTCAATAGCCCGGTGGGGACTCCATGTTATCACCCAGTCACAAGGAGGTCGGCGCCACCCGAGTCGTGCTACGTGTCTGATAACGACGACTAGCTCTGGTGTCCTCACCAGAGACCGTACCAACTGATGACGGTCTGCCGCATAACTCCCTCTAGGATGCTGTGGTCGTCGTAACCCTCTCCAGCATACTACAAGCCCATGGGCTCCAGCACCAACCCAGCAGTCCCCTCTGTCTCTGTGCGGTGGTGACCGTGGAAGTCCCAGGAAGCAGGGCCTAGTGGCCCAACTTTGACTCCAGACTGCTCTGCCAGGCCGAAGAACCCCAGGCACTCAACACTGGGAAACTATCGCTGCCTCTAGTAATCTTCTGAAAAGCTCGAATAACTACAGAATGCTACGCCATGCAGGCTGTCCCTGCCAATCAAGATAGCCCGCTCAAGCCGGTGGTGGGCCCCTGGAATCCGCGAGTCATCCTCCTCCATGCCAGGAGGGACAGAGCTCCTGACAAACCCGAACAAGTGATGATCTAGGGGAAACTCCAATGGGTAGCCCCCGCTTCGGTCATAGGTGCACAAACCATCTGCCTCCAGAATCCTAGCCACCTCCACGGTCCCAACTCCAACTGCTCTCTCACCGAGGGGACCCTCAGCCACTACCGTATGACCCCGGTCCACCCGCTCCACACTAGCCACAGTAATCACTGGCGGGCCCAGAGGGGGCATCTGTCGCTCTGTCCGCCACACCCAATGGTCCTCCCCCTGAGCCATACGTCTCGGGACCTGACCATCTCTGCCGAATTGTGCCATAGCTGCAAGACAGGGCACACAAAAATGGTCAGAACACCAGCAAATCAACATGTACAACACAGCAAAATAAAGGCACATGAAGTGTCAAAATACAACTGCAACAGCCCAGAACAGGGGTCTCACAGGCCGTAGCCCTCATCTCCACCTTCGACGCACGCCCTGTGGGGAACATTTGTTGTACCCGAACTATTTCCCGATAAAATGACAAGAAAAAAGGGCTCGGGCATTTCCCCAAACACCTTCCAAGCGTGGGCTACATAGCCCTTTCTACAACCCTGTGGGTCCCTACAAGGGCCCTAACCACCTTGCCGTGACATGCGGTGACACAAGCAATCGTCCGGGGTCAACCCCGGTCACTCACATATGGGCTTTGCCCGTATCCCACATGGCCGCCCGGGGCCACCCGGGGGCGCCCCAACGTTAAGCCATGCCACATGGCACCTAGTGAAAGGGTAGAGGGCCCACCCTGAGACATTTCTTTCAACCCTCCAAGGTCAAAGGGAGACCTAACACAGTCAAGCACGGGCTTTGGAGGCCTGTCACACGCTTATACAGCTCACATGGGTGTGTTTGGCATCCTGTCGAACACCTTGTGGGCGCGTGTATTCTAGCCCGTCTACACCAAATCATAGACTACCCCATGGTTCTAGCACCTCAATTGGGCCCTACAATGATCCCCCAGTAAGTCAGGGCCAACCCCAACACTCAGACACGTGGCAACAAGCCAATTAACTCTAGCACTCGGGCCAACCCGAGGCTACCCTGCCAACCCATCGTGCAACGTGGCACGCATCTTGAGGCACGACTCACATCCCTAAGATGCCTCCCCTTAGCTCCCACGAGCTCCCTTCTTCAACCCAAGGCCCGCTGTACGGCCCCTCAGTCATCCACCCAAGTCGTTCGGCAATCCGGGTTGTACCGGGCATTTACCTGAACACCTTGCGAGTGACTACAATGACTCAAAGAACAACGGCCCCCATGGGCCCATCCTAGTCCCTCAAAGCTTAATGTCCCTTAAAGGACACCCCCAGAAGACAAGAGAAGGCCCCTAGGGGCCATCCCTCGGGGTTACGACCAGCCTAGGGACCAGTTCACCCCGGAGGCAGCCGCACGCCGTAGGGATGGCGAACTCCCTGGGGGTTGCACCCTCCCTCCAACCCGATGGCCCCCATGGCCCCACTCAGTCCTAGTTCGTTCAATGCATAGCCCTACGGTGAAATTCATGTGCCGTACCAGTACGTGAAGTCGACACGTGGACACGGGAGCACAAAATGAGGGCAGATGCCCAACACAGTAGATGCGGAAGAAGTCGGGTTAGACCCGGGATCAGGAGGAATTGTGAGGAAAAATTGGTAGATGGAAAGGGGAGGATCCGGAGGGTCCAGAGGCGAAGGAGAAGAATTATGATGGGAATAAGAATCCGGAGGTTCCGGAGGGGGAATGTGATGGGGGACGCGATGCCCCGGGAAGAGGTATGGGAAAAGATGATGGAAGAGGAAGAAAAGAACGAAGGACGCGATGTCCTGGAGAAGTAGGAGGATAAATCAGAAGAGAGATGGGAAAGAATGGGCGTGATGCCCGGTGTAGTAGAAAGAAGAGTCCAGAGGTTCCGGAGGAAGAAGACAGAAAGAGGCGCGATGCCCTGAGAGAGGGGATAGAACATCTGGAGGTTCCAGGGAAATAGCAGGAAAGGGGGCGCGATGCCCTGGGAGAAATAGAGAAAAAAAATCTGGAGGAATGCGATGTCCTAGGGAGAGTGGGTTGGAAGAGGAAGAAGGGTCTGGAGGTTCCGGAGGAATAGAATCAAAAGGGCCGTGATGCCCGAAAAGGAGACGGAGAGAGTAAGATGCAAAATTCGGAGGTCCCAAGGGAGGAAGACAGAAAAGGGTGCGGTGCCCTAGAAGAAAGTCTGGAGGTTCTGGAGGAAGATGGGAAGGATAGAAAGGGGTGCGATGCCCTGAAAGAAAGTCTGGAGGTTCTGGAGGAAGAAGACGGAAAGGGGCGCGATGCCCTGAGAGAGGGGATAGAACATCTGGAGGTTCCAGAGGAATGAGATGGGAAGGGACATGGTGCCCTGAAAGAAGATTGGAGGGGGTGCAATATCCAGATAGTGTAAGGGGACTAGGAGATCCCGAGGATAGAGATGAATGAGACAGGAAACATGGAGGATCCGGAGGTTCCGGAAGGCGGGGAAGATACGGGTCCGGAAACCTGGGGAAGAAGGAATGCAAATGCATGTGGGTGCAACAGAATGGATGCGATGAATGCATGGAATGCGTGGGATGCAAAGAACATGACGGGTGAGAGGATGAGATCCTCCTCCTTACCCCCGGAGTGGCCCACGAAGAATCGGTGATAGACGGGAATATGGATGGAGTAGAATAGAGGATGGAAGGCCCCTTAGCAGAAGAATGCCCGCCCCTCCATAGCAATGAGAGTGTACAGCCAATCAGCCCAATGGATAAAATCAAAGCCCATGACGAAGCTTCAACAATAAATGACAACTCCCTCGGAGAGCGAAGAGCAATAATGTGAGGGAATCGAAAAGTTGGAAGGGGAAGCATCCTATTGTCCAGAGATTGTGGCATATAAGGAGTGTTGAACAAAATGGGCATTCGCCCCTTGTACGGAAGAATGGGTTTGAGATTGGAAAGTTGAAACAAGGGGTACCCTACCCAGCCCTAGCGCATGGACTCATACGGCATCAAGTTTTGACAATCTCTTTTAATGAGCAATGGCGGTGACTTAGCCTCTTCGACCATGCTTGCCACGAAAACACGGATTGGCATCCCACAAACAAAATCTTGCATCTTAAATGGCACGACCGTGGCCAAATTCTTCTTACCTGTCTCTTGATCATCTTCGGCACATAACCTTGAAGAAAAACACCCCTTCCGAGTGGTACAGGAAGGTGAGGTGGAGGCGGAAGGCTCCATGGGTGGTGGTGTAGTGGAAGATGTTAGAGAAAGGGTGAGTGGAAGTAGAGGTTCAAATACGTCAAGCTTCCCCCCTTGCTCGGAGGCAGTCGGGGTTGGTTCGAGTGCAAAAAGAGATAGGTCCTACTTAGGATTAACCATGGGTAAAGGTGAAGGGTTAAGTGGTGGAATAGGGGTAGTTGGGTTTGGTGTTACAGGGATAGCGGAGGGCCGAGGTGGCGGCAATGGGAGGTTAAGTGGAGAAGGTTCAGGGGTGAGTTTGGTGGAGGCCGATGTTGTGGAGGCTGGTGGCATATTTGGTGGAGGTGTAGTGGGAGGTTCGGCGTAAGCTAATGTTGTGGTGGCTAATGATATAGCTGGTGGAGGTTTAGTGCGTAGGAAACGCCGAATGGGGCGAGCAGTGTTAGGGTTGGAGAAGACTCCTGATGCACCGTCACGGGTGATTAGAGTATCATCCCATCATCATAACTCGTAAAACTCAACTCGGGAGCTACAAAAGCGATCCGAAACTCTCCAAAAAAGATCCGAAAGACCTAATAATGATCCGACAAAGCCCAATAAGGATCCAGGGCATTACATCTGTCCCTCCTTTAAGAAATTTCATCCTCAAAATTTAAGGACTGACAAAGGAGAAGTAGGAAAGAACAACCCGACAAACATAACTACAAAACGCCACGAATCACGAGGGACACAGCTCAGAGGAACATGGTCAGACCATAATCACGAGCACACGCTCAGGACTGAGCACGACACAAGTGAACACAAGTCTGACACCTGTGAAACAAGGCAACATTACTTACGTCTCATGGAAAAAGAGACATGACTGCCATGACAACAGATCACGAAAAATAAAACGATAGGCACGGCAAGCATCAGCTTACACAAGGAAACACAGTCCTCATAGCTGACCGCTCAACCACATCATCGGCTCCAGTGCCAAAGGTAACAGGGAATGCCTGGCACACAGGACGCCAACGACAACAACACTTAACCACAAGTACAATTAAGTCAGTCCTCACTCAGATATTACATCTGATCGTGTCGCAAGCTAACTCTACTCGAGAAGAGTAGTACAACAATGCTAACTAACGAGACAATGGTCCAAGACAGAAATACAAAATCATACAGAAACAGGACTCAAAATAACAACATGACAGCACCTACAAGATTCTGACTCTGTACAGCACACAGAACCATGAAATACAACTGCAAGTAGGGTCACATCAAGGCACAATAGTAGCTGAACACACAACCAAAGGGGACAGGTCATGCATCAGACAGCTCACCAAGGAAGACCCACGACAACAAGAAATGACAAGAAGAACCACAATCTCAAGGGTCGCATCTCAAGGACTACAAGCACTCCTCGAGAATACAACACCCAAGGGACAAAATACAGAGCAAAGGGTACTCAATCAACAAGAAAGCTGACAAATTCCCCAACACTCGTAACTGTGAATGCCAGCACCAAAAAATTACCAGCAACAACATGGCAACAGACGACATCAAGGCACAGGAAGCCAAGATGAAGTGACGTCGAGAAGAAGTAATGCTCTCGACTGGCCAGAACCTAACAACAACGATCCTCGACCTGTGGGTTATCAACCCACAGGCTTCCGCTGTGCACTCAAACAACGCACACAGGCAACAGAAGATATCTCGGTATCCGCATCTCAGCACACACATGGTTCCATCGCAATTCAAGAAAATCACAACTTAGCACGTCACGAGTACCGATCCAACGAGCAACCGGTCACAAGAAGCCTAAGTGCATCAGAGATGAGTACCACCTTTAGCATAAAGCACAAGGAAAGATGCTAATCTCAGCTTACCTTCGTCCTGAAATAATAAATGAGCCTTCACAACACATCGACCGTTGGACACGGCATGACGAATATGGTACACAATAGCTCTTAACATCGTGATGGAGTCCAAAGCTAAGCAACCGTAAAACAAGGAGAAGATGAGGCTTAGAATAAATGCTATCCACACTTAAGCAGACATAGGACAAAGGCATCACTAAGACAGTAATGCCAAGGCAAACCTCAAAAAGACTCCACCAGATGGGATGAGAAACATCAAGCTCGACTAACAGAAGCTCACCAGGAAGGGAAAATCCTAGGTCACTCGAGCATCTTCTCAATCACGAAATCTATTCGAGCACTTCAATTGAAGCGAGACACATCAGGAGCTGGACAGACTTAAGCTGGGATGACCAAAATAACGTAAGAATGTGAATGGCCATCAGATCAACGCTAAAAGTCAACAGTAACCTGAACAAATTACAATAAATCTCGAACAACGTATCACAGATTCGAGCCTTTCGGTGAACACTGCCAACTACAACATGATCGAGACAGACACCACGACAAAAAAGAAGTACCTCGTCACATCCTGACGAGAGCAGGACCATCTCGTACAGTGCCAGGACAGCACAAACAAGACAATACACAGAAAATAAAGTGATAGAAAATCGTAAAACCTAAGCCAGCAAATTCCTCCAGCCTTTAGCTGGGCAACTATACAGGACTTAAGGACTCTGGAGACTATATATCTCGGATTCCCATGTACTTCACACAACAACCGCTCTGATACCACTTACTAAGTCTTCTCTTGCACTTTATTCACTTTTAGACTCGTCACTTGAGTAGTATGGATCCGACTCGCTATAATTTCCTTAAAAAGATGGGAAAAGTAGGGAATGAACGCACTAGCCCAGTAGGTATCTTTGTATCAACATGATGGTAATGTTAAAGTAATTAATCATTTTATGTAATGCCTTGGATCCTTCGGATCAGAATAAAAGCACTTTTGGACGCTTTCGTGGGTCTCGAATTATGTTTTACGATCCATGTGAGTTTTTCCCCTGCATAACTTGCGGAATCTTGTGGAGAGGGAACCGTTGATTTTTGAGACTCTGGGATGCTATAGATGCATTGTGCTCTTTCTGAGGATTGCGTAGACTATTTTTCTGAATTCATGGAATTTCAGGCCAAAAATTACATTTTGAGGAAATTTTCATAATTTTCTTTTTCTTTTTATTTCTTTAACCTCCTCTCTCCTCCCTCACGTGCTCATTTCTCTCCCTCCATTCTCTCTCGTCGTTTCTCCTCTCCCCCGGGAGCGTGACCGTGGTGGAGCTGGGTGAGGTGGCAATGACATGGAGCTAACTTGGAGTGTGATGGCGTGAAGATCAGAGTGTGGCGTTGGCGCGATCCCTTTCATGGATTCAAAGCCGGCATGGATTGCTCATGTGATTATTTTCGACGTGGATCGGTCATTTTGGTGTGCGGGATCTTCGGTGGAGGTAGGGGGACAGATGCCGAGTGGGTTTTGCTTCGTTTAGGGTGATGCATACTTCGGGGGGTGTGAGCCGAGTTCACCATTCTAAGCGATAGTTTTAAGTATAGTTGGTTTCATTCGAACCCCTAGCATGTCTGGATGCCATCCTTGCTGGTTTCGTTGCAATTGGTAGTGATTTGGGGCCGGTAGGAGCCCGATTTCCCTCGTGAGTCATTTTGGGTTGATTTGTGGAAAATCGCCCATATCGTGTCATTTTGTACGTGGTTTGATCCCTTCCGGCTTGTGGAAGGATGGAAATGTGATTTCTGATGTATCCCCATCATTCTGGAGACGATTGTGGTGTGGAATGGGATTTTCCACTAATTTTTCTAGTTCTCAGGTTCGGCATATTAACGTGGAGCTCCTAGGGGGCGCGTCTGTTAACGCGCTATATCGTGCGACCATGTTCATCTAAGAAGATCAACAGTGGGGCTGTGAGATAGTAAGGGACGCGATCCAAGTGTTGGACGCGATCTTGGAGAACTTGCTCAAGGTCTCTACCGTGATCTTGAAGAACGTGCTCTAGGTTTCCAACGCATTCTTTGATTAACACGCTGTAAGCTATGGCCGCGTCTATTAACGCGACCCTACCTTGTGCCGCGTCAATGTGTTGACGTGCTGTAACGGTTGGACGCATTTTGCTGGCATCGCGACGCATCCTTTGGACGTGTTCATCATCGCGACACAGCTGTGCACCGCGTTCATGTCTTCTATTTTTGAAATTTTATGTGAGTTGTCTCAGGCTCCGGTGAACCCAATATTCAATGCCTTGTTGGCGTTTGACTCGATGGATGCTTTGGGTATTCCGTGAGAGTCAGATCTGTGTGTCGAGGGATCTTGAAAGATTGGTCTCATCCCGAGTAGTGTTCGGTGTTTCTCCGTGTTCATTGGCTTGGCTTCAACCTCGTGGTTAGCCTATTGTACATGGATGCCGTGGACGTCCTATGAGGGCTGTGACCGTGTTATAGAGTGTTCGAATGTGTCATGATATCGAGTAGTGTTTTGGTGTATTTCAAGGGTCATTATGGTTTTTGATCAACCTGGTTGTGACCCAGTGGTTGACACATGACCTCATGAGTGTCTCGACAATCCTGTATGGATCGAGACTCTAGTTTTAGGCGCATGAAGGTATTATCTTATCTTAGTTTACGTGCTTATCTAGTCTGAGGGCTTTGATGTTCCCTCATGTTTCGTGATTTATGTTATACGGAGTCGAGAGTCCTATGTGTAGCTTGAAGCTGAGGATTGTGTTTTATCATATTTTTGACTTAGGGACTAGGCTGATTAATGGTATGTTACCGTGCTGTGTGGCGATCTTGACCCGAGTCATGTGACTCAAGGATCATTGTGTGTAGGTCTAGTTGTTTATCCTAAGTCTGGTGGCAGTTCGGTTACCTTGCCGTACCCACTACCTTTGGCAACTTTCCCCCGGTCGTTAGCTGTCCCAACTTCCTGGGAGTTACATTTGTGGGTCTCCTAGATGTCGAGGGTCCAAAACCTGCAAAGCTAAAGGATGACAATGCTGTGGCTTTCCAAAGTGAGGGTCAGATTGAGAAAAATCTACTAAAAGGTTTGATGATCGTGAGCTGCCATGTCCACCATACTATTTGCCCGACTACGGTACATAAGAAGAAGCCGGCTGGGGGCAACAAGAAGAGCTCCAGAGGAAGAGTCTCTGCTACTCCCCAAAGGTGACTTTTGACATCTGAGAAGTCCACATTAATTGGGGGCATCCAGGTCTACTTTAATGGCCACAGTGCCAAAGTTCTGCCAGATCAGATTATCCCGACCGTCCCCATCCTTAATACCTTCCAAGTGCTAGCAAGCTAGAGAGTGAATTTTAATGATAACAAGCAAGGGAGGCCAATCCTGAACTTGTCAAAGTTTAAGCAAATCTAGGTTCCTAAGAGGGTTCGGGGCCCTACACCAGCCTTACAAGGCTTCAAAAATTCTGCTGATATTCTCAAGAGAGGGGGCAAAAAGACTATGCATGCGGAGGAAATCATGATTGTAACCCCTACACCCACTATCAGGACCTGTGCAAAGCAGGCTAGCATTGCCAAATATTCAAGAAACTTCAGTCACGCTACTAAGCTGATATGGCTTTCATGTATGCCGCCTGCTCGAGTCCAAGTGTTGTCTCCTACTATCTCTCCAAACCACAACCAAGAAGATATGATTAAGATGGTCTAGGAATACTTTCATAATCTCGGGAACACCTCCCTAGGTCGGTAAGGGCCACTTCGTGTCATCCGGGCCAAAGAAGAAGAAAAAGATAAAGTGTCACCCGTGGGGGCGAATAAAGAGGAGAAGCAAACTGGGGCTAGAAGCCTTGAAAAGCTTCCACAAAATAAAAAGATGAAAAGAATTTCAATATATGAAGGGTTGACTTTCCCTAGTCAAGCCCGAAGGGGAATCAGAAAGCACAAAAGAAGAATGTAAGTTCTTACTTGCAATATGATAGGGGTGATAAGTACACCTGGTCCCCCGTTAAATGAGCAAGAAGAGCCGGTCGAGATTGCTGGAAGAATAGACCCAGTGACAAGACAGGGTAAAAATGAGACTGAGCTACTGCAAAACATAAAGGGCAAGCAGCTTGCTGAAGAAAACATCACTACTGTCACTGTCAGAATAGTGGCGTTTGAGTAAGAATGATCATCTCTGCCTCCTTCAATTGAAGCTCCTTTCGGTAACACGCTCGAGGGCATCAGTAATAAAACAACAATGGACTCTGCTGTCCTGATGACGTTGTAAAAGTACAAGCAGGAGATAGAGCTACTGAAGAAACAATTAAATAAAAATACTGGGCATGCTATAGTACCTGAGGAACAGGGGGCACGAGCCGAGCCGCCACGTGGAGGTTCCAACCCCACGGGTGCTCCTTCACTAATTGTTCTACAAACTGCTGATCAGAACTGGGCCACTCTCCAGCGTTATTCTCAATGGCTTTGGCCAGCAAGGCTAATGCCTCCCCAAATGCAACAGCAGGCGCCCCTGTCAGAGCCTTTACCACCTCATGTTGCAGTTTTGGCTACACAGTTAGCGCAGCCCATCCACCTCTACCCTCAACCAGTAGAGCCAGTTATGATGAACGAGCTGATGGTGAAACAATTGATCGAAGCAAGGCTGGGAAAGAGGGGTGGTGATGACTACGCCCCCTTCGACATATATGAAGTGCCATATCCGGCCTACCATGCTACCAAAAGACTACCACCCGGCGTTAATAAACCCCCAAAATTTAACAAATACAATGGGCAGGGCTCCCCGAAAGAGCATATTGCGCATTATATGACAGTCATGGGTGACTTGGCGGTGGACGAGTCGTACAAGCTCAAGTTCTTCGGGTCTTCACTGACGGGACCTGCCTTTGAATGGTACTCTGACTTGCCGACCAGGTCCATCCAAGACTGGCCAGGCATGTAGCAGAAATTCAATGAAAGATTTCACGTCATCGAGGCAGAGGTGACCGTGGCTAAGCTGTTGGTAGCCAAGCAAGAGGATGATGAAACAGCTGCAGAATATATCAAGAGATGGGAGGATCTCAGCATGAGGTGTCGGCATCCTCCGCATCTAGAGGATGCAATACAAATATGTACACAAAATCAAAAGAAAGAGATTCTAGAAAAGATGATTGGAATAGAAATCCAATCTTTTGACCGATTAAGTGATATTGCCATGGAGGTTGAAGATTTCTTCACAAGATATCCCTCCATTTCTGCTGACTCAAGTCATCAAGCTGGGCAGGTTAATAAACGACCGATGCTAAAAGTGATCCATACTATCAGCCTCACGGCGAAAAGGCACAAATGGGTGCATAATCCTCCTCTCAATGAACCTGCTGAATGTCGAGAGAGTCATCCTCCACAGAACAAAGCAAAGAAGCTCTATGCCTTCCCCCGAGACTAGACTCGAGTATTATTCGAGTGGGCTGTCAAATATAGTAAAATCAGGCTTCCAGAGCCAAAAAGACCTGATGATGTCAGAAGAAGAGATGACCCTCATTTCTGCCCCTACCATCAAATCTTGGGGCATCCCATTGAAGATTGCTAAATATTTAAAGACATCGCCCAAGGCTTAATAAGAAGAGGAGAGCTACAAATGTGGGAGGACAAAATCGATCCTCCACGCCCTCATGGAGTGCCTACTCAGGAGGCATCAATTAATATGATATCTATATACCAACAGTTGCTCGAAGAAGTGCCAGAGTCTTGCAGCCAGCAAACCAATGAAGACTGTGCCCTAGCGCCTGAAGAAAAGCAAAGAAATTGGCAAGCATCGTCAATAAAGAAAAGGACAAGATTAGCATCCCTTTCGGCTCTGAGAGTCCGGGTTAGTGGAGCCATGGCTCGGCCCGCCTGCCCCTTATAGTCCCTGCTTGGCATCAAATAGTCCCCCCTGTGGCTATCAGAAGGCCAGTGGACAACACAAAGAAACAAGCCCCGGCACGGGTGCATGAAAAGATCAACTCAGCCGTGGAATGTTTACAAACTGTTACATACAGGTTAGGTGAGCAGGAGCAGCTTAAGAGCCAACCTATGCAGTTCAAGAAGCAGGTCTCTCAAGGACACAATAAGTCCCATGGGCTAACAAAAAGAATTAAAGAAAAGGTAAAGGTGTTCAATGCACCGAGTGACCCACTGTGGGGGCAGATGCCAGCCATATGGGAGAAGGAAAAGGAGAAGACAAAGGCTAAAATAAGATATGTTGCTCTCTCCTGCAACATGCTGTCAGCATCGTCTAGTGTGGCTCAGGCTGCTGATGACGAAGATGAAGAAATCTACTTTATGTCGGAAGAAACAAGTTAGGCTGAAGCTTCTGCCTCCCACCGTGTTGCCAGATCCAGGAGAATATCAAGACACCCGCCAGCCAACAAGCAAAGACAATACCACGTTCCTCCTCGGCTTAGAGGCAAAAAACCTAGGGAGTTCATCTCAAAGAAATTGGACGCGTCCAGCAACAACGATGGGATGCCACTCACCCCAGTCAAAGCGGAGGCGAAAGGTAGCACTCCTGACCCCTCCTGCCAAGACCAGGCCATGGTCGCACTACTATACCAGAAGCAGCAGGAAATCGAAATGCTGCAAAGGCAACTAAATGAAATGAATCTCAGTCCACCAATGCCGCAACTGGTAGGAAATCTACATGAGGCAACAGAAGGTAGTGCTAACTCACCTGAAGCTTCAGCACAGCCAGCTATGCCCCGAATAGTACATGATCATACGGGGGGCATCCTCCCTCAACCACTCAAACATACAATCCCCCGGGCATATCAGGGGGTAGCTAAGGCATCTCCGAGGATGGTGCAAATAAGGTCGCGCATGTAGGCCAGCCAGCAAATAAACCACATGCAAGTAACCGGCGCGCCCACATTCCCACCCGCGCCATTTTAACTTCTCCACATCCGTCACTTTATTTTCTCCTTTATCGATTTAAAAATAATAAAATCTAAAATGCTGTGCCATTTTAACCACGCAAACCCTGCGTCGTTTTCACAATGCAAGCATGCACTTGCGCCATTTTACCCGCTCGTCGCACCCCCACGCCGTATGACACTTTCCGCCGTCGTTTCCCTCCTAAACAACAAAACCCATGCCGTTTTCTCGTAACACTCAATATACCCATACACGTATCTTACATGAAACACATCCTTGCACTCACCGTTAACACAAGTTATATACACACTCATGCGTATAACCCATTAACACTTAGCGTCGCTTTGATAGGGAGTTATCCTCGATTTATCTGGAGGATAACACCCAATTTATTCTTTCTTAAATTTGATAGAGAGATACAAATATTCGAATTAGATCGAAGAATAACCCTCATCTAATCTGGGTAGTGTGACCCGTCAAAATAGATGGAGCCGTTTAACTCACCCCTCTTACCAAAATAAATGAGAGTAAATGGATGGATATATTAATCTATCCCTCCATTTATCAACTCTCTGTCAAAGAGGGGCTTAAGAGTCACACAAAACACATGCATATTTTACACCCCCCCCCATCCTCGTATCAAAAAAAAGAAGAAAACAAAAGCAATACACTCAACATACACACATGCGTAAAACACAAATCAACCCACGTAAAACCCATACATCCACCTCTTATCCCATATATATCACTCGTATGCGCACACCACGTGCACTAAAAAAAGGGGGGGAATAAATGCCAAATAAATGGTAAAAATAGTCGAAACGATCCTTGTGAAGAGTACATCGCAGCTGTAACATCCATGAGTCAATGAATTGAAAAATAAACTCACCGCAGGGTTCCGTAACTTGTACGAGAGAAAAATCCACACAGATCGTAGAACTCAACTCGAGAGCTACAAAAGTGATCCGAAAGTCTCTCAAAAGGATCTGAAAGACCTAATAAAGATCCAAGAAGACCCATTAAGGATCCAGGATATTACACCCATCCTCACAGATGAAAGCCCAACCCAAGACCATGCGGTCCAAGGGCACAGTCACGACCTCACAGTCGTGAACCCTACTCTGTCTATGTGTAAGACCTCAACAATCCTACCAAAAATCCTAGACCACTACGTCGGGAAACCATGCAGAGGCTACCCGAAAAGTCACATCTCGTAGATAGAAAAACTAAACCTTGAGTCACGAGAGTCACATGTCGCATGATCGGAGTACCTACCTACTAGAAGTAAGGCCGGATGCATCCACTGACGACTTAGTCCGTGCCCCAAGTGTCTCCATACTCGCCCCAGATGGAAACTGAGACATCCTACAAGTAATGCAAGAACACAAGACAAGGGTCTAGCTGGGGTTGCACTTGTTAGCGCGGGTCTGATGCCCCCAAACACGTGTGCATACACAGACTATGCGCTCTAAGTCAGGTCCTCTAGCTGGTTTTTCCCCCAGCCTGGACTTAGGCTGCAAAGACGAGGGGCCCTACTATAACCAGCCTAAAAATTGTCTCACCAGGACAAGCTCTCTACCACTCCCAAGTGGGTCTATACACGCATGCGTAGGAAAGCTACAAAAAAGGTCACTCGAGGTAAGACTCTCGAAAGAAACTGTCGGAGTACTGACAGGCTATACACAAGCCCATTACCAGTAACTTGGAACATGGGGTGGCACGGTGCCACCAGACTCTGGGCAGTCCACTAGACCTACTAATCCAACGGTCCTTAAGTCACTCGACTCGGGTCAAGACCGTCGTATAGCACAGCTCCATGCTGTCAATCTACCCTACTCCTAGGGTCAGAAACTATGATCAAAATAATCCTTAAGGTGGCTCACAACTGCCGAGTCCATTCCCTTTCCAAGGGAGACCAAGAAACCCCTAGCCCTAGGCTAGGTCGCAGAACACTTGAACATTGGCAACATGCATGGCCCACACAGAAATCACTTTCTAAGAAACTAACACTATGCAAGGATAGCCCTCCGTACCTATACAGATACATGGTGACTCGATCTAGCACAACGAGGAAGCTCGGAACACATGGGATCACTCGGATCCTCAAAACCACATGGCATGTTAATCGAGGAACCACAACCTCCTCAGACGCGTAGAACCATGAATCCAAGTCAATGGAGGTGTCTAGGGTATTCACGGGGCGAAAGACACCCAAAGAGACCTTATAGGTCGACCTATATAGGCCATCAGTCAACCCCAAAGTCTAAACGATTGACCAATGCAAGCCATTGGTCGACCAATGGCCAAAAAGGCCAATGGACCCCATTTCGGTCGACCAATGGTAAATTTTGATCGACCAATTCCGGGCAGTCTTCATGGTGAACACGAAACGGTCGACTGATTTACCTAATCGGTCGACCAATTCTAGAGACGCACCAACAGAATCTCCACTGTGAGAGCTTAAACCATGCCCCACTCAACCCATTTGAGGGGAAAAACAAGGAAAAACTCTTCCCTAACCTCCTTACCATCGGGAGGTACCATTCAAACCATAAAAACCTCACTGAATCGATCGAACCATCCCTTACCCTGAAAACATGCAAAATTAACCCCGACGTGAAATAAACCACTCTCAGCCTCACCTCAGCCTTCAAAATGTAGGGAAATGGAATACACAGGCTAGAGATCCATTCCCCTACCTCCACCAACTATTTTCCATGTCGAGGACGCCGATTCCTCACGAAAATGAGCCTCAAACTGCCACCGAGCTCGCGAACTTGCGAATGAAGCACCGCCGCGCCATTGCCCCATTCCTCTCTCCATCCTCGCCAATCATCGCTCCATGTGTCTTGCCACCTCACCCATACTATCCTCCGTCAGTCGCCCAGAGAAGGGAGGGAGAGAAGGAGAGAAATGAGAGGAGAGAGGGAGAGAATGGACACTTTTTTTTAAAACAATGACTATCCTAGACTCAACCTCGCTCTGATACCAATTTGATGTGGGACGACAATGAGACTCGACTCGGATTTGTTGCGAGACTGGGACTCTAGGTGACGACGCGACCCAAAGACGACGTGACCAGCAACGACACGACTGGTTTAACACCTAACATGGTTCTTGAAGAGGCGACCATGTCCCAAACAAGAAGTACTCACTCACAATCGTCCCCAGCGAGGAAAACGTGTCGATCTGCACGGTTGAGAAATCGGCATTGAGTCTCTGGTGGTCAGCTCACTCTAGTGCTCAGAATGAGTCACGGGACGGGTCTCGCACTCACAACTCACAGCGGCATATGGTCAATTGTTGATCGTTTCACAGGGTATGTGGTCAACATTTGGCCGTGCGAACAGTAATGGTCAACAGTTGACCGTTTCTAAAGGGATGCCTACCAAGCTCGCGCGACTTTGAAAATCAGAGAATATCTTGAAAACGGTGAAGAACTAGCAAAAGTGGCAGAAGAAGAAATTGTAGATAGCTGAAAAATGAATAATTTTTATGAAGAGAGCAAGATGAAAAGATGATGTGGGATGACTACGAGACTTGATGCGGATGGGTTGCGACCTTGGACTCTAAAGATTGACGTGGCTAACGAGACGACGCGACCAGCAACGACACTACAACCCAGCACCAAAGGAGCTCCAGAAGAGGCAATATGTCCCTAACAAGGAGTGCAAACTCACAGTCATCCCCATCGAGGGAAGCGCGACGATCTGCATGGTTGAGTAATCGACTTTGAGTCTCGGGTGGTCGACTCACTCTCGCACTCAGAACGAGTCGCGGGACGGGTCTCGCACTCACAACTCACAGCGGTGATTAGTATATAACGAGCCAATATAATATCCTACTCACATGTAGCGGCATCTAGAATGCATACTAGCTAAGCAAATATGACAAAAAGGGGTGGCGAGTGTACCTCCACGCTCGGGGCGTGGGGAAGACTTCCTAGTCGAGATCTGTCACTCCCGGTACAATAATTGAATTAATTTCAGCATGTAAATTACGGCCCACTCCACATAGGGAGGTAAAAGGCCACAACAGCGGTCTGGGAGCGCCATTCTAGGGTTGACGGGCAGTAATTGGTGGCGCTCGGGCAGCCATGGTTGACCGATTCAGCACTGTTCACCTGGGCCCGCAAGACAGCACGTGGGACCCGCTACTGGTACGGTGATGTCTGGGGTGGCTCCTGGCTGCAGTAACTGGGGGGGGCATTCCTTGAGTGTCCCGGGTCAATCCCCAGGAGCGGCGGTCACCGAAGTGGAGGCGGGCGATTTCTTGGGATTTATTTCCCAAGGCTATGCCGCAACTCAGTTTCTGGCCAGAACTGTGTGCTCCGACAAGATCGGCTTCCATGCCCAGCCACGACGTCGGATCGAGATGTGGTTAGCACCGTTGCGAAGAGCACTCAAAGAGCTTCAACATACTGGAATTTTAGAACTGTCCAATGGTCTGAATAGAAATGGAAAACTTTGCAACACGAACGTTAATTCTGTCCCGAAACCCAGAACACACAGGGCAGAATAGAAGCTGCCTATTTATGGGGCTTGACTAAAATCAAATGAGGGTTTTTGGGCGTGGCGATTTTGTTGGAGGTAGAGGGGAGAGAGAAGGTCATGCACATAGCTTATTTGCATCAACCTGACATCGTATGGGGGGTGAGAAAATTTGCCTACCAAGATCTATCACACTGGTCTGCTCGCAGGTAGATTGTGGGGGTGAAGAACAGTGGACTGCGAAGAGGCCTAAACGAGATCTGATCTAAGTGAAAATTGAATTGGGAATGGGCTCTGATGGGGGAACCTACCCTCAAAATTTCGTCACGATCCAACGGTCGGATCTCCCGTACCAACCCAAACACCGAGCTACTATCCAGGAACTCCGAGTTTTGGGACAACAGGATGAAGACTGGCTTGTGGTGGCTCAACGGCGGCACGAACGGCGGTGACGGTGACAGTGAACGTTCACAATAGATAAAGGAAGAAGGGAAGAGGAATAGATTTGAGGGAGATAGAAGATTTAGGAGCAGATCTGGAGGAGATTGGGGGAAGAAGAAGGAAGAACTCCAAGAACAACTTGATCAACTCATCATAGGCCTCTATGAGTTCTTCAAAAGTAAAGTCCTCAGAGTCAGAGCTTACTTAAGATGAGGATGCATTGCTTGACTGCTCTGATTGGTCAGCCATGAGGCATTCCTGCTCTTGTTCTCCTTTTTCATGGATGTTCACCAACACATCCAGAACTTGCTTGGCTATGCTGCAAGTGGACACATGATGGATTAACCTGAAATCAACTGTAGCTTTTATCAAGTTGAATGCCACAAGGTTATTAATATGTTTGGCCTCATGTTCAGTAGACCATTCATCTGAATTTGATGGTAGCTCATGAGGACCAATGTATATAAGGTTCCACAATTATGGATTTGACATAGACAAACATTATCCCTAGCCATATAGAAAAATCAGAACCATCATACAAAGGCGGAGAGTCCATCGAAGCAAGTGTAGCATCTGAAGCCATTATATCAAAATGCACTGGGATCTTTCCCTACAGATCGTAGGATCTGGGAATGACAGAGCTTGGATCTAATACCACTTGTTGCGTCCTGCGTGGTGCAATCGGATCTAGAAGGGGGGGTTGAATAGATCCTATCAAGAACATTGGCCTATTTAAAACTTAGCTACCCAAAATAGTAAACCACTCCTATTAGGCAAACAAAACACTTAGGCACAAAGCACATCAGATTGAATAGGAATAGCTCAAATGGAGACAGCCAAGCGCGATCCAAAGACTACACAGGTCGACCTGTGTGAACAAGGTGTTTGCTTAGGGCCCCGCCCAGTTAGCTGGAGTGTCTGCTATGGTAATCAACCAAAGCGCGTGTGTGTACAAGCATGGTGATCCTCATTTGCTAGAGAATGCTCCCTTGTGCCTGAGTGCAAACATGCAGCTAGCAGCCAAGGGGATGCAAGTACTGTATAAGGAATAAATGGTGTGTATATAAGATAGCAAAGTTCACAAAGCTTGAGTGTGCAATGGAGATGACCAAGATTACATGCGTTGAAACTGGCACATGAACTTGTGAATGAGGATAGAGAAAATGGAGCAATCATACAACATGCACAGCCCACAACACAGGGATTTTAAGGTGGTTCTATTGCGATCTCGCAACCTACGTCTACCCCGCACCAAACCCGATGAGGCTTTCCTGCTGACACACAGCTTGACCGGGGACACGCCCCAAAACCACAGAACGGAGAACTCTCCATCTATCTTCCTACACACAAAATCAATAGGGACAGTTCTCTGCAGACTGGAGTACACCTCCGTCTGTCCTCGTATACATAAAGCCAATAGGGACGATTCTCCACAGACCGGAGCACACCTCTATCTGTCTTCCTACACACAAGACCGGTAGGGACGGTTCTCCATAGACCTGAGCACACCTCCATCTGTCTTCCTACACATAAAATCGGTAGGGATGATTCAAGATGAACAAGAGCACAGAATAAAACTCACTGCAAGTGCAGTGGGAAAACCACAAAAAAGGACAGAAGGAATGAACACCAACTGAAGCTAAGGATGATGATATGGAGGCTGGTGACTGCAGCTACAAATCTCAGATCTGAAGATCTGATTCTTCAGGCTCAGGTAGACTACAGGGCTGCTCTCTCTTTGAAGGCTTCTCATTTCTTTTTCTTCTTCTTTTACAGCACTGTATTGAGAACAAGTGCTGGGCTGCTCTCACACGGTTCACAAGGATGCTCTTCGTAGATGCTCAAGGGCGTGGCACTTTCTCTGGGCGGTAACGATGGCATTGGAAATAGTAGCAACAACTTCTTCAGTTGAGGAAGCTTCATATATATAGGAAAGCCCAGGGAAACTTTTCCTGCTAAAGGTCTTCTTCCCTTGAAGCATGCGCCGATGTGAGCTTGAGTGCTTTCCAAGGTGACTGTCGTGTTCGGACAGTGATAGTAGGAAGAAATTAACCAATTTCTTTCTATAGACACCTTACAAGTCTTCATGTTAAACACCCTTTAGACGTGTGGTCTTCTCATTGGCTGGGGTTTACTTTCTATCCTGTGTAGAGGATTGCTAGGACATGAGTCACCTGGGGTGACAGCTAGAGTGGCAGACTATGAAATTGACCTTCCCAACTATGTTTCTGACATTGGTAACTCCACGAAGCTAGATCCAAGTGTGATTCTCACCTTACTCATTCAAAACCATTAGCCCCCTTGAGAGTTATTGTAGGAAGTATTGAGGATAAACAATTAGACATGTCTGATTTTATCAAGAGCATCATAAAAAATAGATTTTTCTATAGAGACAATC
This sequence comes from Amorphophallus titanum, assembly GCA_024336825.1. Classification (NCBI taxonomy): domain Eukaryota; kingdom Viridiplantae; phylum Streptophyta; class Magnoliopsida; order Alismatales; family Araceae; genus Amorphophallus; species Amorphophallus titanum. The sequence continues at coordinate 12,522,216 of JANBPO010001371.1, read as the reverse complement.
GTTGAATGCCAATTGTTAACCCTTTTACGAGCAGTCACACGTAGCATACACCTTTGGACGTGAGAGTGCACGTTGATTAGACGTCAACACTCCCAGTTACTCAATGTAGCTCACCATTCTGCCTTAGCCAGAACAGAGGTAGCATGGCACTTCATGACGTTGTCCTTTTCACTTCTTTGGTGAAGGAACTCTGTTTCTCAGTGAAGCCAATGCCATTGCTCTGCCTTACTTTTTCTTTTATATCACAGCAGAGTTAACAAATGCACTTCATGACATATCATCCCTCATTTCTTGTACGAGGAGACATTTTTCTTAGTGAACCAGTGTCATTGCTCTGACACAATCAGCTCTTATAGAATCCAGCAAATCAGATTGTTTAAAGACAATACTTAACTGAAGTTTCTCAAATAAGAGAGCCTTTGTACTAACGATAAACTTTCGGATGCAAGAGGGTAAGTTAAAAGCATGAAAAGTTGGTTTAAATCTACTGAGTCTGAGTGCAGCCATTTTGAAGACAATTAAACTAAAAAGCTCACGAGATCATTAATTTTAAACCAAAAGCTTCCATGAATAGGGCAGTCATAAGGCTCCATAAAGGAAGAGTCTTCTTGATGATATACTTTGATAAGCAACTCAACTGCAGACTGATAAACCTCTAAGACGCTCAAGGCATTTAAGGAATTCTAGAAGCATTCAACTGATGGTTCAAGGAATGGTAGATTCTAGACAATCCAAAGGACAGATGTGTAGTGTAAAAAAGGATAAGGAACACTCCCCCTGAGAATGTGCAATCTGTATGGAGAATTTTAAGAAGGGACAGTATGCAGATATGCCAGTTGGATGTTCACAATAACTCCCCCTCAACTAATGCATGAAATTCTGAATGACTTAGTGAGACTCACAGAGGGGGTATGCAGCCTTGGACCTATATGGAAGAATGACCCATGGTACTGGGCGGAGGTCAGTCCTCACGCATAGTGAATGCTTTCAGTTGGACTTAATCCAACTTTTCACAAGTCACCATTCTATATACTTATGGGTCACAACAGTGAGAGTGCAGTGCATGCTAGTAGGCTAGGCAGGGAGCAAAGGTTTGGTCCCTTAACATGATTCACAAAGAAATTCATGAGTCCACAAGGTGATGTTTCAATGTCCATACATGTGCAAGCCAAACTGAAATGCAGACACACAAGTGTAGGTTCTAGATAGTTTATGTTCACCCCCGCCCCCAAAACTAACTATGCTAGTATATACATGAAGCATGAACCGGCATGAAAGTATGAACAAAACAAGGTCGATAAAGGATGAAGATACTGATCGTGATCGCCACCAAGGATTACCAACGCCAAATGGGTGGAGAAAAGAGTGCAACAGCGCCGTGTACCTTGGAAAAGATGAAGACTTGATCGCGCTTAAGGAACGGGGTTCGGGGAACTTCGTGGATTCAACCTCCTCTCCTTCCAGACAGCTAGAGGAAGAGAGCCTCACGTTCAATCATGCTCTCCTACAAAATAAAGATCAGACCACGAGAGAAAAAACTCATTAGATCCATGAAGTGTAGTATCAATCCCGCAGTTATAAAATATCATGAATAAAAGGGGGAGAGCGCACCGGGGGGAGGTTTTTAACCCCTGTGGAAGGGTGAAAATAATAGGTGTGTGTGTTGTGATGAGATAGAAACAGATAGGAGGAGAAAACATGCAGTAGAACTGCGGGGAGAGTGCATGCAAAACGGAGAAAAGTGTAGACAAAGTGTAAAAAATAGTGCAGTTGTGATGATTTGTGAAATTGAGAAGGGGAGAACTAAGAGAATAGATAACAAAATTGAGTCCTTGAGCGTGGAATTGAAAGCTAATACTTTCCTCTTCAAGATGGGGTCAAAATTGTGAGTTAGTGTAACGACCCAGAGATCCGGGTACCGGTGAACCGACACCAAGACCTGGGGACGCCACCCAAGAGGCTGATGGGGCCCCATAAGGGTTAAGAAGTGTCGTTGAGGGGAATGCGTTCCTATCATTCTTTCCACCCTCTTTTCAATACCCATGGAATCCCCGCGTGCCAAATCGACCAATATCTACCTTCCGTAAAAGGCGAGTGCACATCCCTGCCGTGAGGGAAAAAGAACCATAAAGGGAAATTCCCCACGGTCGCAAACAAAGATGGCACGCCCGGTGGGACGTCTCCTACCTTTCTTCTTTCTGCCAAAGAAGAGTCACACCCGCCAAGTGTGCGCCGCAATGCCCTCTCCTTTTCATATTGGAGAGGAAGAGGGGGGCCCCCTGTCCAGGATGCAACATGTGACCGGTCGTCATCAATCGACCAACCAGCAATAGCAATAACAAATCGGTGGCGATGGTGACCTACGGTCCGATCGTCATCGCCATCCATGCCGGGCACATATGGTTGGCAACGCCAATCATGTTCGGCAACGCTGCCTCGGCCTTCGACTCGCCCAAATCCTCAGGCGCCATTACCGTAGCCGAGGAGCAGCTCAGTCCAACGACTGCCCATCTAGGCAGCTGGCCCCTCTGCTCCTCCAACAACAGAGACTCCTGCGGTCATTGACCCCCGGGGTTCCCGACTCCTTAGCATCCCACTCGGGCTCTCAGCTCCGAGTCCCAACCAAGTCTGCCCCCAGCACGGGTTCCCTACCCTGGGGGCAAGGCCTCCCAGCATGCTATTCGGGCCTCTCGACCCGAGTCTCAGATGAGCTGATACTCAATACGGGCTTTCAACCCCGAGTTCGAGGCTCCCCAACATCTTACTCGGGTACACAACCCCGGGGCTCCTTATGGTCGGTCCCCAATGCGGACTCTCCGTATTGGGCCCTTGGCCTCCCAGCTCTACGATTGGGTCTTTACCCATACAATCCAACAATGCCAACTCCCAGCACAAGTTTTCCTCTTTGGGACATGGCCACCTCAGTACCCAAGACGGGCTTCCTAGCCCTGGGTCTCAGCACCGGCAATACCCAAGATGGGCTTCCCAGCCCTGGGTCTCAACACCAACAACACCCAAGACGGGCTTCCCAGCCCTGGGTCTCAGCTCCAGCAACACCCAAGACGGGCCTCCCAGCCCTGGGTCTCAGCACCAGCAACACCCAAGACGGGCATCCCAGCCCTAGGTCTCAGCTCCAGCAACACCCAAGACGGGCTCCCAGCCCTGGGTCTCTGCTCTAGCAACACCCTAGGTGAGCTTCCCAACCCTGGGTCTCAGCTCTAGCAACACCCAAGACGGGCTCCCAGCCCTGGGTCTTCGCTCTAGCAACACCCAAGGCGAGCTTCCCCGCTCTGGGTCTCAGCTCCAGCAACACCCGAGACAGGCTCCCAGCCCTGGGTCTCCGTTCTAGCAACACCCAAGGCGAGCTTCCCCGCTCTGGGTCTCAGTTCCAGCAACACCCAAGACAGGCTTCTAACCCCGAGGACCAGCTCCAGTAACACCCATGATGGGCTCCCAACCCTGGGTTCCAGCTTCACCGTCACCCGAGATGAGCTTCTAGTCTCAGGTCCCAGCTCTATCAACACACGAGATGGGCCTCCATCCCTGGGTCTCAACTACATTAACACCCAAGATGGGCGCCGCCTTGGGTCCCAGAATTTCAGCATCACCAACACCCGAAAAGGGTATCTTGCTCTGGGATCCAGCCCTGACAACATTCAAGAATGATGTTCAGCCTCGGGTTCCAGCCTCATCAACGCCCAAAATGGGTGACCAGACCCGGGGTCCAGCTATAACAACACCCAGAACGGGTCTCCAGCCCCGGGTCCTAGTTTCATCAACACCCAAGACTAGCATTCAGCCCTGGTTCCCAGCACCGCCAGCACTCAAGACGGGCTTCTATCCCTGGATCCCAGCATTGTCAAGCATTCAGTTTGGGTTCCAGTCCTAGACCCCAGCTCCATCAGCTCCCAGTACAGGCTTTCTACCTCGGGTACTAGCCTCGTCAACACCCAGTACGGGCGTCAAGCCCAGTGCCACCGTCCATCTTGTTGCCACTGTGTCAGCCCCCAGCTCGGGCATCGACCTCCCAAGCTCCGGCTACACCGACGCTCACCAGAAGCGCCATGCTCTAGACAACCCCAGATTGGCTTCATTTGGTCCACCACTTTGGTGCTGAGTCAACTTCGGCCCTTATGGTGGAGTCGGTGACCCTTATGTGCACTTGAAGGAGTTTCTTTATGAGTCGGCCCAATTCTGACATGACCAACACCTGATGACTTATTTGTTTGGTCTGTCTTTAGAAGGCCTGGCTCGGGATTGGTTCTTTACATTGTCGTAAGAGCAGGTTATGGATTTTCAAGCCGTTCAAGAGAAATTTCTTCAGCAATATCAAGACCAGGTTGGGCCTAAGTATTCTATGGTGGATCTGGCCCGTGAGAAGATGAAGCTCGATGAGGAATTCTCGACCTTTGCTGACCGCTGGCATTGCCTGGCTGCGCAAGTCCAGGGGCATATTCCGGAGGGAGAGCAAATCAAAATGATCATTTCTAATGCAACGCCCGAGTACCTCTTTATCTTAGCCTTGAATGATATCACCTCCTGACAACAACTGTATAGTCGAGCCTGCTTCATCCGCCAACAACTCCTAGTTTCCCTTGACCCCGAGTCTCCTTCACCTTCTACGCCCACGTACGCCTCCTATCCATCCTCTCCCATATATCCTTCCATGGCTCAGCCCACCACCACATATCCTTCCATGAGTCAGCCTTCCGCTCCCACGTACCCATATACCTCCACGTGTCAACCCACTATGAGTCAACCTGTCGCCATCCATAGCCAACCCTCCGCCGTTTTATCCCCGCATGTGTTTCCACTTCCGGTCAAGGAAACACCATACCCCGAGTAGGTGGATGCCGTCCACTACATACCTCCTCATCCCACTCCGCATACTCCATTACCTAATCCTTCCCCTAGCCATACGTCTTTGCCTTCGCAACCCCCACTTTCTTTTCCACCTTCATCTCCATTACCTTCTCATACCCCTCGGCATTCCCCATGCCCGAAGCGGGCTCCCCGTCTTCCATTGCCAGAGTCATTTATTGACATTTTTAAGGCTTTGATGGCTACTCACGCGTTGCAACTCCCTCTGATTATGCCTTGCGGGCCTGCGGTTGGAGATTTGCTCCAATTTTGTGATTTTTATCGCCAGCAGGGGCATTTGGTTGAGGATTGCCCCGAATTCTGGGAACTTGTTTATAGTTTGGAAGGCAAGAAGATGATTGATTGGGCTACCATACATGAAGTCATTTTACATCTCAGCAGCAAGCAACAATAGCAGCAATCGCCACCTGGGCAACTATCCCCGTTTCTACAAGGCCAGGGGCACCCCCGTGATCCCTCATCTAGCGCTGCACCTACTACATCACATGTTCCCTCCCCTATGCTTTTATCTACCTCGTTGGCTACCTCATCGCCCTCTCCATCTCCACCTACCCCCACACCTTCACCATCTTCTACCCAATCTTCACAACCTCTACCCACCCTAGCCTCTACTCAAGTAAGTGCCACCCTTTCATCCTCCATTTTCGTTACCACCATTTCTACTCCCGATGTCGCTCGACGTATCATGTCGATACGTCGCAAGTGGATGCCACGACCCTCTACTTCCTTCGCCTCACCACCACTGTTACCATCCCCATCTTCACATCCATTACCTTCATTGCCTGCACCACCATCTCCACTACCCCTACCGCCATCACCATCGTCTTCACCACTGCCTCTCCCAAATACTCCTATTTCATTACTTTCACCATCTCCACCGCCTTTACCATCTCCTTCGCCATCGTCGACCAAGCCTGAGTAGGTTACACCTCCACCATCACCTTTACCCCCTCCTACGCTTCCACCTTTACCTTTGCCTCCACCCGAGCCTATCATCACCGCTATCCCTCCACCGCCTAAGCCCTCTACACCTCCTACACCTTCACCCATGACTTCCAACCCTTCTCCACCACTTTCTCCATCCACTTCCAACCCACGGAGCGGGTGCACACTACCTCTGGTGCCCCTCGGGTCTGGCCCCCAGGGAGATGATGAGTCGGATCGGGATAATTCGGTGCCGGTCATGTGTTTCTAAGTTTGATCATGATCAAGACTCCATTTGCTGTATGCCGGTCCGAGTCCTAGTCCCTGGCTATTTTCGGGATGATGAGGCTACACTTTCGAAGACGGTTACTAAGAAGAGTTTCCTTGCACTAGTGACAATTTCTTCAAGAGCGAGACCGGTGGCAATCTCTTTGCTCTCCGAAGGATTCACTATTGGTGAGGATGCTGGCAGAGGCCCCACCACGTCCGTGCCCCATTGGGCATACGGCCAACTTTGGATAGTGGGGTGTAGCGGCACTGGTGGCTTCCTGGGCACGGTGGCATGCTCCTGGCATTTCTGACATGACCTGGCAAACTCACAGCAGTCATCAAATATAGTGGGCCAGTAGTAACCCAATTTCTTTATCTCAATATTCATTTTCAGACCGGCCTGGTGTGCCCTGATTAACCCGGCATGGACCTCTTTCATTACTTGCCATGCTTCTGCTGTGGATAAATAATGGAGTAGAATCTTTTTCTAGGCATCCGCCATTATTCGGAACAAGGTTCTGTTTGTCATCTCATAAGAATCCTTGATCTTGAGGAGCTTCATTCTTTGTTCTTTCTCTTTCGGGAGCTGTTGGTGCTGGAACCAGTGTAGGAGATGTTCCCGCCAATCGGGCTGTTGGGTGTCCTCCACAGATGCTACTTCATTTTCTTCTTCATTGGTCAGGGCCTCTGTCACATTGGGGACCTAATGACGATTAATCACTATTATATTTAGGCTTGTGTCTGGCGAGATTGCCAAAGAAGTGGCCCGCTTTGCGAGGGCATCTGCCTGAGCATTTTGTCCTCGGTTGATGTGTCTTACTTTGACGAAGTAAAATCTCGTCATCAGAAGCAATGCCAATTGGTGATAAGGGAGGAGTTCCTGCTTCCGCACATCGAACTCTCCTTCCAATTGTTTTACAACTAGCATGGAGTCCCTGAATGCCTCAAGCATCCGAATTTTCATGGATAGGGCAATCTGTAACTCGATAATCAGGGTTTCATATTTTGCTTCATTGTTTGTGTAGGGCTGTTTATTGAGCAGGAGGTATATATGACCTCTCCCTCGGGGGACTTCAGGACTATGCCCGCGCCAGCCCTGACTCTAGCTGCTCCGATCGCTGGAGTGTCAATTCTAGATGCACCATCAAAGTACAGCTACCACAAGGTGGGATGCACTTGGTCGGCTTCCAGGGTCTCATCTTCAGGGAGTTCTGTCTCTAGTGGATAGTCTTCAGGTACTGGGTGTGCAACAAAGAACTCTGCGATAGTTGGGCCTTTGACAGCTCTCTGTGGCACATAGGAGATATCAAACTCTATGAGAATCACTGCCCACTTGCCTAAGCGGCCTTTGAGTGCCGATCGTGATACGATGTATTTCTCCAGATCCGCCTTGGATATCACCTTTATCTCATGTGACAGCAGAGTGTCAGAGTTTCTTGACAGTAAAGACCAGTGCCAGGCAGACCTTCTCAGTGAAAGTATATTTCTCCTCAGTTCTGACCAGTCTTCGACTGAGGTAGTAGAGGGTTTGCTCCTTCCCTTCTTCATTATTCTAGGCCTACATTACCCCCAGGGAGTAGTGTGTGGCTGCTATATACAGGATCAGCAACTGTCCTTTCACCGGTGCACCTAGCACTGGAGGGGTTTTCAGATAGTCCTTCACCTTGTCAAAAGCTATTTGGCATTCTTCATCCCAATAAAAGGGAACATCCTTCATCATCAACTTGTGAAAGGGGTGACAACGCCCTGACCAATTGGATATAAACAGCTGGATATAAGACAGATGGCCTTGTAGAGATCTTAGCTCGGAGTGGTTCCTTGGTGAAGGTTGCTCCTGAATTGCTTTGATCTTTGCGGGGTCTATTTCAATTCCCCGATATCTGGTAATAAAGCCCAAGAATTTGTCACTCGACACTCTGAATGTGCACTTCATGGGGTTCATCTTCAATTCATACTACCTGAGCCTCTGAAATATGACTCAGAGGTCCTGTAGATGGTCCTCTTTTTTCTTGATCTTGACCACTAGGTCATCTATATAGCACTCGACATTGTGGTAGAGCAGCTCATCAAATATTCTGGTCATTGCACGTTGGTAAGTCACCCCGACGTTCTTTAATCCAAATGGCATCCTTTTATAGTGATAAATGCCATTGGGGGTTCGGAAGGCCGTATGGGCCCGGTCGTGCTCTGCGATCCATATCTGATTATAGCCAGATGACCCATCCATAAATGATGGAGCTTCGTGGCCAGTTGTGGCATCCACCATGACTTCCGTTATTGGCACCAAAAAGTCATCCTTGGGGCATGCTTTATTCAGATCAACATTTGCAAACATTATCATGTAATGTAATTCGATTCATTTACCAATAGAATGATTCCAGTACAATGTGGAGTAGTCTCCCGCATAGTGAAAGGATCCAAACAGACTTAATCTAATCTTTTCCAAATCACCATTCGATATAATGGAGATTCATTAATAGTAAACATTTACAATCTAATAACAGTAAAATGCAATAACAGTTCAGTAGGCAATAACACTAGTTTTAATATCAGTTCAATGAGTAGTAACAGTAATTCCAATATCGATTCAGTGAACAGTAATAGTAGTTCCAATATCAATTCAATGAACAGTAATAGTCATTTCAATAATGACTCAGTGAACAGTAGCAGTAGTTTCAATATCAATTCAGTAAGTAGTAATAGTAGTTTCAATTTCAATTCAGTGAGCAGTAACAGTGGTATAAATAGTCAAGACATAGTGCCCAAACCACCACTAGAAGGACAGTTAGTCGGTACTCGATCACCTAGGTAAATAGTGATGAGTCTTGGTTACTGCGCAGAACTAGAAGAAGTCCTCTCCACCTTAACCAATGGTACTTGTCCACCTCCAAGATTTCATCCCCGTTACTCTCAAGGTCAGTAAATAGTGTGAACCTCCCCATAAGGGCATTTCTATGGCCAAAAAAAATCAGAAAAAAGTCACTGTTCTAGGGGAGTTGGCGGCCGCCGCCGGTTCCGCCCCGGCCGAGGAGGTGGACACGTTGAGGTCGATGCGTGGCCTCTTGCCGGGTGGCGGCAGGAGCGGCACCTCCGCGTTGCAACGAGGGCACCGCGGGTCCGACCGAGATATCAGCACGTAGAGGAGGCAGCTCGGGCACCCCGCCGCCGCCATCCCCGCGGCGGCGCCACCGCGGTCCTCCCCGCCCTGCACCACCACCGAGGACGACGACGAGGAGGAGGACGGAGACTTCGACTCCCTTTCGCCTTCCTCGTCCCGTGCAGCCTCCCGCAGCCGTTTCGCCGAGGACGTCGTGGTCGAGGACGACGCGGGGGACGCGGGTGCGGCGGACGACGGCGGGGGCTTCCGGAGGGGGGACTCCCGCTGGGCGCGCTCGAGGGCGGACCGGACCTTCTCGAGGGTGCAGACGCTCTGGTACCCGGCCGCCGGCGGCGGCGTCGCCGAGGGCCGAAGCCTCAAGTCGAGGGCGGCCGCGGGGTGCTCCGGGAGAAGGTTGCGCAGCTGGGGCGCAGCCGGCGGCGGGAAGCCGGAAGAGCACAGCGGGGGTATGTTTAGATCCTGCAGAATTCCGATGGATTCTCATCAGAAACACAGATCCACAAGAAAAATCCCGATAATTCGACGAACAGCTCGGCTGTTCCATTCGATCGGAACCCCAAAAGATGACATCTTTTTAACTACATACCGCGACGCCGAGGCGATTCTCCTCGGCAGAGGAGGGTGAACCGAGCCCGATGTTGAGCTCCTTCCCGTCCCGACCAGGATGCGGCGTAGCCGCGCCTCCGCCGCCGCAACCGCCGAGAAGGTCCCTGGTGACGAGGTGGCCGCCAGGGCTGCCCTCCGCCCCGCCGCCGCCGCCGCTGCCGCCGCCACCACCGTCGTCTTTGTCGTGCCGGGTGAGGAGCCTCATCAGGGAGCTCACCTCAGCCGCCATTAAAAAAACCAACCGCAGGAGGTCGACTTCTTGCCCTTTGCTGTGGCTCCTCAGAAGAGGAGCAGGAGAAGAAGAAGAAGAAGAAGAAGAGGTGGGGATGATAAGGAGGAAGAAGTGGAGGCGGCCACCATGGAAGGAGGGGTGGAGCTGGTAGAGGCCCTTTATACATAGAGTTTTCAGCCTTCATTTATTTATCCCTTTAAAAGTTTTGAACTCTACAAACTTTAATATTGGGATATGCTGCCAATAATGATGCTGATGACGGCATTTAATGTGATTCATGGCACCCCATTTTTTGAAAATTCTACAAACTTTTCGTGAAGTTAATGTCCACAGATAGAGAGAGAGAGAGAGAGAGAGAGAGAGAGAGAGAGAGAGAGAAATAGGTGGGGTAGTTATAATACGGCGCGCGAGAGAGAGAGAGTTGGGGGGTGGTTTAATGAGTGAGTAAAGAAGAGTACAGAGAAAAAAACAAGGGTGGTAATGTGAATCTATCAATTGATAATTCATACTGATTTTAGTAGTTCTGTTCAAAGTAGTTTCATTTATTTCCGCATTGTTATCAACTATTGTAGAATTCGTAATTTGGGGTAGATCTACTCACCCCCCTCTAGATCTTTAGCACATCATGAACTAGAGCTGGAATTGGAACTAAAACTAGAACTAGAGCTGGAGCTGGCCAGCTAATCGTGGAGGTGTTGTAGCTGTGAAAAACTAGGACTGGTCTGCTGACCATTGAGGTGTGTAGCAGAAATGCTGGAGCTGGAGACTGGCGATGACCAATCCTCAAGGGTGTAGCGGCCACCATTATTATGGAATGACGATGAGCTCGTCATTAGCGAGATGTCGCAGTCGACGGCCCTCGTCAGTGAGGAGTAAAGAGGAAGAGGATTCTTTTTTTTTCTCTTTACCAGCTCTACCACCCTTGTGGGTTTTCGCTAGAGCTGGCACCCTTTAGCTTTTTTCGATGTGCCTTTGTAGATTTTCACACCGTAGAGTTACCATATTTTGCCCGAGGTGCCCCTTCACATTTTCACCTCAGTTGGGTTGGTGACAATTTTTGCCCTTAGATATCTCGTGTAGGGAGTTACCTGAGGCCGCCGAGGTATCTCTATTTTTAACCCCATTTTCATTATTTCTCTTTCTCTCTCATTTTTGATGTGAGACGACCTAAGGGAAATGGGAGATGAGACCAAATGGATGCCCAAATCGTGAATCCAAGACAGCAAAGGGTACGAGGCAAAGGACGAGCTCGAAGGCTTCCTCGATGCTAGAAAGGCCACTTTTCAAATTAGTCGAACCGATCCTTTTGGCGACGTCTTTTGATATACCTCTTTTGCTGTCGAGGACTCACGCTAAGGGTGGTTGACACTAAGAGCCTAGGATCTAGACTCGCACGCAATGCAACGGGCCAGTGACTGTACTCAAGCGGCCTCACCCGCATAGTGTACACAAGTGCCCAAGGGCAATGTGGCGATGGTAGTGAGGGTCCGAAGTGGGACCTTGACGCTCTGGGGATGGACCCCCAAGGGCCTAGGATGCCCAATTCAGCGAGCGGCTAGCATGCCGAGGGTGTGGGATGTAGGGTATCTCTCACAACTCACTCTGCGGTGGCACTCCATATATGGAAAGTTGGAATGACTTCTCACCGTCTGACGGAGCTAAGAAACAATACTAGTTAAGAAAAGTGAGCCAGCAAAGTTAGAGAACTAGAATCTCACCTGATCGACATGATGATGCTGATCCCGACCGGAGACGACGGCGAGTGGGGAGGCATGGGTACGCACCTTCATGCCGTGCCGATGTAGATTCGATTGGCTACCTGCTAGTACAACCACTACACCCTTGCATAGGGGTTGGACTAATGGTGGGAAAGGTTAAATTACAACCAAAATTATCCTCCATGCAGGGAGGGGCGGTCAGCTAGCTAGGCGAGGGGGTGGGGAATTGGACGGCGAAGAGCGATCACGCGGGAACCAAATTCTGTCCCGAAGTCAATTCTACAAGGACAGCGAGCCGACTGTGGAGTTGCAACGATCACTCCCAGTCACTGATGAAGATAGAACTAATGTAGAAATACTAGGGAATGGTCCAGGAATGCACCAGCTGAGTTGTGGACCAATCAGAGTCTGACTGTGGTCGTGGCGGGCCTAGGACCAGGGCAGATCCGAGTCAGCCCTGTCTGACCTTGAACCATAGGGGCCTGAGAAAACTACTGCCACTAGCTCTCCTGAGATCTGATGAAGGCAAGGCTGGTGCCGATGTGATCATGGAGAAGTCCTCTTCAAGTAGGAACTGACGGAGTACCCAGAAGAGGTCAAAGTAGAGGATGGTGAACCGAATAGTGGGATAGGGTCCAACCTATTTTTGGCGAGACTGCCTGCGCATGCCCAAAGGGAAGGTTGGAACGTGGTGCTCCGGTGCTAAAATAGCCTCCTCCTTGGAACTAGAGGAGGACTAGTAGGGGCTTTTCTCAGCCAAGGGTCGCTCCAAGAATCACAGAGGGCTGGTCGTGGGAGCTTTCGCAAGTCTGACTGATCCTATACTGCACTATCTATCTAGAATCGAAGTCAACTGTGAAAAGGGGCACCTCGGGCTCTTCTGAACTCTGATGAGGGCAGGGCTGGTATTTTACCCTTTATAAATTCTCAATAAATTCTAGAAAATTCTAGAAATAATTCATAAAAATTTCGGGGCATTACACCCTCCCCCACTTAAGAGAATTTGGTCCCCAAATTTAATATATGGATTGTATGGAGTGTGTAATTATAGTTAAATAACTCTGAAAATCTCCTACGCATGGCTTCTTCAGTTTCTCACATTGCTTCATAGGGCCATGGCTTCTTCCATTAGACCTTGACCATAGGAATAGTTTTATTTTGAAGTTGACGTACTTCTCGTTCAATAATCTTGATCGGTGTTTGCTTGTACGTCATAACCTTCTGAATCTCTAGATTATCGTAAGTGATAACATGGTAAGGATCATAAACATACTTCTTTAACATAGACACATGAAATACGTCATGAACTCCTGCTAGTTGTGGAGGTAAAGCTAGTCGATATACTACGTCACCGACCCTTTCTAGAATTTCAAATGGGCCAATGAATCTTGGAGTAAGCTTGCCCTTAATGCTAGAATACCTTGACTTGGAGAAACCTTAAGGTAAACATGGTCTCCGATTTGGAATTCCAAGTCGCGTCTTCGATTATCAGTATAAGATCTTTGCCTGTCTTGTGTCATCTTGAGTCTTTCTTGAATAAGCTTTACTTCTCTGTAGTATCCCTGATAATATCTGGGCCTAAAAATTATTTTTCCCCTACTTCATTCCAGCATATTGGTGATCGACAGCTTCTCCCATACGACAGCTTCTCCCATATAATGCTTAGAAGGGTGCCATTTGCATGCTAGCTTGGTAGCTATTGTTGTATGCAAATTCTACTAGAGGTAAGTGATCATGCCAACTTCCTCCAAAGTCTATAACACAAGTCCTGAGCATATCTTCCACCACCTGATTTGTTCTTTCAGTTTGGCCATCCGTTTGTGGATGGAAAGCAGTGCTAAAGTTAAGCTGAGTCCCTTCCAGAACTGTGATGTGAATCGAGGATCTCTGTCAGATATAATAGTAACAGAGACACCATGCAATTTAACAATTTCTCTCATGTATAATACTGCTAGTATATCCACGAACCATTGACTTTTGATCGGTAGAAAATGAGCAGACTTAGTCAACCGGTCGATGATTACCCATATGCCATCATGTCCACCTCTTGTCTTTGGTAAACCCATGATGAAATCCATCCCTATACCTTCCCATTTCCATTCGGGAATATTCAAGGGGTGTAATTTACCTGTGGGTTTTAAATGTTCTGCCTTTACCTGCTGACAAGTGAGACAGCGAGACACAAAATCTGCTACTTCTCTTTTCATGTTGGGCCACCAGAAGCTTCTTTTCAAATCTTGATACATCTTGGTAGCACCAGGATGTACAGCATATGTTGACTTATGTGCTTCTTCCATAATCAACTTCTTAGTATCATCATGTTTTGGCACACAAATTCGCTCTTTAAATAGTAATCTTCCATCATTTGAAATGGAAAATTTCGATCTCTGCAATTTCTTGAAGCAATGTGGCCTGGTTCCTGCTCTCAGCCTTTGCCACCTCAAAGGAGCCCCGACGGCATCGAACCTCCTCAACCTTGGAGTCTGGCTCCTTGGCCTTACCAGACAAAACATTAATTTCTTCCTCAAATTGTTGGATCTCCAAGTGATAGGCCTCCCATGCCGAAGACTCATGCAGACGCCGGAACTCCACCCAAACATTCTCCATTGCTGCCATCCAAGGCTCTCTTGACAGCCTCAATGCATGGTAACCCCGTGTGCCAGTCCGGAGAGCATCCTACACAGCCTCCACTGAGGGGAGAGTCTCTCGCTGGAACATAGCTCGGGCACTGCTAATAAGTGTGTCAAGCATTAGCTTGGTTCCCACGAAGGGTACAATCCGGCGATCATCCGGCCAAGCAACTCCATGTGCTGGGAAATCAGTAGCCAAGGCTGATCCATGCCCTCCATTCTCCGTGCCCGGAAGGACATTGTCCTGTGAGGCTACAAAAAAAGTGGGGAACATTATGATTATATTCAAGGGCAGAGGAACAAAACATAAGAATGTGCCTCCCGAAATCAAGCAATTGTTTTCTTAACTAAGGAGGTGACCTCCAAAGTCTCGGCCCTAGGGCTGGACTCAAGCACGCCCTCCTCTATGACACCAGTGCTGGTGGGCAAAGAGAGCGCCGACTGTTCTCTGGCAGGCTCTATTGTGCCTAGGAAAGTGCAAAGTTAATGCCTATTATATGCACATAAATAAATTGAGGGGTAATGATTCAAAAAAATCAATTACCTGATGGTACAAGACCCTCATCACCTGATGAATTAAGAGTAGCAACATCCACCTTAGAAGAAGGATGAGTCTCACTAGGGTCAACTTGATGCATTGACGTATCCTCAGCGCCCTCTGAAGAATGAAATGGCAAGAGTTAGCCCAAGGTGTGTAATTAAACATGCAGAAGGAGAGAAAAGCAATGAAAGAAAATGTAAAATAAAAGACCTAGCAAGTCAATGTCAACATCCTCATCAAGGAATGGAAATGAAGACCCCGTGGTCACGCTCCAAGGCTTGCTCCTCTACTGATCAGGGTAGTTTAGTACTCCCTACCACATGACAATCTAAAAGAGAATAAGACATCAACATGAAGGCCAGTCAAATCGCCTGATGAAAAAGAAGAAAGAAAGAAAAGGAAAATATCTACCCTCAGTTTTCTCGCCAAGGGTCGAGACTAGATTTTCTCTTAAAGAACGAGCCCCAGTATCCTCAGCGCCAACTCCTAAGGTCCCAGCATCCAGTTCCGTCACCAAAGGATCTCCACTAGCTTCTTCCGTGGCACCAAGGGACCCTATGATGGTAGAACCCACTACTGCAGAAGATAGGAAGCCGACAAAAAAAATAGATAATATCTAAGCAAGGTAAGGGGCAGCCATGGGCTCAGGACCAAATATACTCACGAACGGTGTGGGAGATTTGGGCCACCGCCAAGCTATGGGAGGCAACCGGGCATCCAGCTCCATCCACTTGAGAGTCCGACTCTGGATCCTTCTCTGCACAAATTTCGGCAAGCAAGGTTCTGAATAATTGGCCACCATTTCCCCGTTAGTAAGGAGAGTCGCAGAAAATTCTGGAAAATCCTCATTCAACCCAGAATTCAATAGTGAAGTGAATTCTCCTACATAAAGGGCTAGGTTCGGGTCCAGCGGATCTGAAAACAAAAGATGCCAAGGTAACTTCTCATGCAAAAAGGAAAGAAAGGGGAGAAGACACCCTAACAAAAACTGACCTGAGGAGTCTTGATCGCCATCTGGACCCGTCCCCTGTTCAAGAAGTGTCATTGCACCTCCAGCCTCAAACATCTCTAGAAAAGGGGGAAAACACAACTTCAAGGGTCCATCCAAATAAAATGCACGCTATGGCGGGCATCGAAAATGAGCATACCAGCCAAGGCACCACTGATGGGTCCTTCGTACAAAAAAGGAGGCAAGGTACCCGAAACTGAATTATAGTCAACATTCATGAAATCAAGTCCTACAATTCGCCCTCTTCCTCAGTCCCCCTCATTTCAAGGGAAGTATTCTCACCTATGGGAGGGAGATTTCCTCTGCCCTCTCGACAGTCGAAGATCCTGAGAGAAAGACAAGGCAACAACATTATTTAACATAAGTCGCTCTAGCAAGATGACCAAGGATATGCGGAAATTACCTTGCGGCTGCCTATGTGAGGTAGCCCCCTGGTGCGAGGACAATGAGCCCTGGTCCTAGGACCCTTATCATCACTCGACCTCTGCCTTTTCAAGGAAGTGGGGGCTTTTTTTCCTTTGTTCAAGACACTTTTTGTGACAAAGCTCATTGTGAAAAGCAAAGGAAGAGAGGTAGCATAATCAAGCATCATCCAAGGCAAAATAAATTCAACAAATGAACAAAAAATGAAAAAAAAGGGAAAAAATTGCGGGCTACATACCCTCTAGAGCGGGCGAGAAAGTGGATTGCAGCACCACCTGCTCGGGTTGAAGGTCAGCGACCTTTCCTGCCTTTGTGATAGCATCCCAGATGTCTTGCAAAGTCATTCCATTCTTAATGAGGGAAATATACCCGAATGGGCCAACACGAACAATGGAGCTAATTAAGTGCCTCTCCCACTGCGGCCATAAGTCATTGTTGATTCCCTCAAGGGCAAGCTCAGTGCTCTTTGTAGCATTGGGAGAATAGCCACAATCTGACAAGAAATGCTCCCACCAAGAATACACCTTCTGAACTGTCGGGGTTTTATTTTGTCCTGAGGAAGTATCAACTAGGCGTCTTAGAGGCTTGATCGCCCCTGAATAAGGCAACCAGTCTATGGTGATGGCCCCATTTTTGGCCTCCCATTGAGCACGGAAATCTCTGACGGCCGCAGCAATCCGCGGGAATTGAGCATAAAGAAAAAAAATTTCAAATTTTCAATAGCAAGTGGTGGTAAATCAGTCCTCCCCAAACGGGCTTCCTCAGCCTCTCTCAACTTCTGTGGAGATTTTCTAAAAATATTGCTATGTTTGAACCACCACCGGGCATAGTATATGTCAACCTAGCCAATCTGCCTCCTCTCTGGGAGGGTACACCTCTGGTCTGGCACACCTCTGAAGAAGAAGTTCCAGTAGCTACCTGCAACCAAGTGGGTGTTATGGTTCTTGCATACTCTCCCATGCAAGGCAAAGTCAGCATCTGGAGGAACTGACTGATCATAACCAAACTTTCGCATAAAACGGTGTGGATAATAAGGCTCTAAGAAAGTGTTCCCTTTTCTGAAGACAAGAATATTTAGCCTGATGCAGCAAAGTCAATTCGCAACTCACACCACAACCCTCTTTCTAAGCCTCAAACCCTTGGTATTCTTCCTCAATTCATCATGAAAAGATCCTTTGAAGGGAGTTCTATGGATGGGGCAGCTTATGGAGGGCCAAAGCCAGCCAGAAAGGAGCGTGAGGTGATCGAACGGCTGACTATGATCCCACGTCATCTTAGCTCCAACCCATTGAGAGAGGTACGTTGGCATGATTTCAGTCAAAGTCCATTCATTTCTTTGCTTACATATTCTTCCTTTCTTTTCCCTTTTCTTTTCTTCTCCACCTCAACTTCTCCCTGGCTCCAGGCGCTACTCCACCTTAAAGTGGATGGCTCCCATGGTCTGTGCATTGCCCCTAGGAGTGATATCCATCCCGAAGTCTTGGCATCTACACCCACTCTTAGTTTTAGGCAAGATCTACCCAAAGCTATTCTTAGACTGGCACAACATCTCAGCCTTGGTAGAAATCTGGCATCCTCAGACCCATACCTTCATTTTTCCATCCTTTGAGGCCACTATCCTACTAGAGGAGGTAGAGACCTATTTATCTTTTCCTAGGTCCAAGGCGGGTGAGGAGGACTTGGTATGCCACACTGTTGCCCCTATAAAACCTAGCCTCATCTTAGGAGAGTTCATACCCAATAGCAAAGACATCCACACCATTGTAGGCCCACACCAGATCCATCTCATTCCCCTCAGCCAGTGAGTAGTAGCGCATTGCAAGAATAGATGTGGGTGGGATGAGGCCATAGCCAAGGGGACATCTATTTGCCTGTGCGGGGCCATCTTGGTCCCCTCTGCTGACCATGTCTTGGATACCCCTATCCTTAGCACCATTCGTGGCCTGTGACAGGGTCTTTCTATCTCTCAAGTTGTCCTTGCTTACTTGTACGAGGGACTTAGTTCCGCAGCTCTAGGAGGTTGACTCTTCGGCTCCATGATACTCCTAGAGTGCTGGATGGGTGTCAGGATGAAATTCATTCATAGGGAGGATATCACTTCAGCCAGTCGGATCTTTGGGAGCCATCCCCTCTTCTTCATAGGTGGCGCCTTCAGGTTCTCCCCAGAGGTCAAGTGTAGGACAGCTGAAAAGAAGACTAGGGATGAGTGGCGACTCTACATAAACACACTGCCCCTGGATCGGTTTGTGATATGCCTTGACTTCCTCCACGACACCACTGTCAGGCTACCTAGGAGGGTAGGTCTGGACTTGAGGCTTGTGAGCGACACTGCACTGGTGATGTACAGCTCGCACCGGTGCTACCTTCAGGTTGGACTACCCAGGACCACGCTCCCAGTACTATCCCACCTTCCTACACTACAGGCGAGGAGGATTGGGACGGAGGAGGACGAGTAGGTGGTCAAGAGTGCCCTAATCATGTGGGAGATCTGCAGGGTGCGTACCCTTTCAGCAGAGGTTGCAGAGGCTTCAGAGACACGTCAGGCTTATCTTAGAGAGCTGAGAGAGATACATCATCGCGGGGATGCCCAACGGAGGATTGAGTGATTTCTTTTCTTTTCATGATGTTGATTTATATTAGAACTTTGAGATATGAGTGAATTGATGGATTTGAGTGAAATAAAGCTTGAGTTATGGCCTTTTTGTGATTTTTGAATTGAGTATCTCAGGATTAGAGCGGTTGACAATGGGCTGTCCTTAAGAGTGAACGGTTAAGTGTTAACTGTTCTTGAGTGATGGACGGCCAAATCTTGGCCATGCAGGAGTTTAGCAGTAGAGTTAAGAGTAAGAGTGAACGGTCTAACGATAGACCGTGGAGGAGGCAGCCATTCACATAGATGAACAGTTTAGGAAATACCGTGTAAGTGTTGAGAGTTCTGGGCCAAGAGCGGTCTTACCAAAATCTTGTAACCTACTGAACAGCCAGATTTAGATCGTGTAAAGATTAGAACCTTGAGCTTCATTTTCAACCTGCCCCTACACACACATGAAACAAGCAAAATAGATTAAATCTGTTTTAGGCTTAACCCCTTGTCTATAGCAAGTTAGGAGATGACCAGCTCTTGATTTTTGGTCAAGGGGATAAGCCTTATTAAATAGGCGAAAGAAAGGACACAAAAAGAAAAATGCAATGCAATGCATGCCATGAATGCAAAACATGATGATCATGTAATTCTCTTGCGATATACTTGCGCGTGATCGGCCCCGATCATTCGTTTCTCATCTAATAGTTCCAGCTAGGCTAACAGGTTTTCTCTCCATTGCTCGGGATCGAGCTCGGGATCCAGCTGCATTCTTAGTGAGGGAACAAATATTTCATATGGGAGTACCGCATCTATCCCAAAGGTAAGCGCGCACGGGGTTTGACCCGTGGGAGTTCGGATGGAAGTGCGGTAAGTCCAGAGGGCCTCAATGAGGCAATCTGGCCAGTCTGAATAATGGTGAGATTTGTAAGTTTTCTTGATGATTCTTATGAGAGTTTTATTTGTAGCTTCAGTTTGTCTGTTTCCTTGTGGGTAGTATGGAGATGAATGATGCAAGTTGATGCCATATTTACCACACATGTTGCGGAGTTCCTGGCATGTGAACTGCGGCCCGTTGTTGGTGACGATGTCACGAGGAACACCGAACCTTGCAAGGATGTTACGCTTGATGAATTTCACCACTGTTGATGCCTTGACTTCTGTGAATGCCTCAGCTTCTGCCCATTTCGTGAAGTATTCCGTAGCAGTGAGAATGAAGGACTTTCTTCGGATTTCTCCGGTTCTGTCCTCCAGGGGACCGACTACGTCAAAAGCCCACATGGTGAAAGGCCAAGGAGCTATAAGAGGGTGGAGTGAGGACGAGGGAGCATGGACTTTATCCACATGGAGTTGACACTTGACGCAATGGCGGACACAGTTGGCACAATCCTCGTTCATGGTAGGCCAATAATATTGCCGAAGGAGTTTCTGAGCAAGCATTCGACCATTTACATGGCCACCGCATTTGCTGAAGTGAGCAACTTCGACAACTGCTCAGGATTCAGTCTCATCGAGGCAGCAGAGGTACACTCCACTGAGGGATTTATGATACAAGAGACCACCTATAATGGCAAAATACTCCACAACTCGACGAATGGCACGTCGATCGGAAGTAGTAGCATAATCGGGGAAGAAGCGATCCCTAAGATAACTCTCTATATCAAAGAACTAGGGATTACCATCCTCAAGGTCAATTTCAGGCTCATGAGAGATGGATTGGACATGCTGAGAAGGCTCGGAGAACTATTGGAACCAGGGATCTGAATGTGAAGGGGTATGCATGCTTTGCACGATGACAATGGCTGATGGCTTTTCGCCGGGAATTGGAAGAGAAGATGCCAAAGATGCTAATGCATCGGCCAAAAGATTTTGAGCCCTAGGAGTGTGCACAAGGGTGAGCTTCCTAAACCGCCAGACTACCCTGCTGACCAGGTCCTAGTAGGGTTTTAGCTTCAGGTCCCGAGTTTGATACTTGCTGAGAGATTGCCAGAGAATGAGCTGGGAATCTCTGATGATTCAAAGCTCCTTAACTCCGAGTGCCAATGCCATCCTTAAGCCCAAGAGGAGTGCCTCATATTACGCCACGTTATTTGTGGTAGGGAAGGTTAGCTGACAAGCACACGGTAATAACAACACCTTCCGGAGACTGGAGAACAGCTCTGATTCCACAACCCTTGGAATTAAATGCACCGTCGAAGTAGAGAATTCATGAAGGTTCACCATCTATGATGGCTCCTAACTCTTCGTCTGGGAAACTCTCATCGACAGGGGAAGAAATCGGGAGTGGATGGTGGGCAAGGCGCTCGGCAATGGCGTGCCCCTTGACTACCTTTTGACTGACGTAGGTGATATCAAATTGATTGAGAAAACTTTGCCACCTCACCAAATGATCAGTTAAGGCAGACTTTTCTAACAAGTACTTGATCGGGTCCATTCGCGCCAAGAGCTTTATTTCATGTGCGAGAAAGTAAGGCTTTAGCTTTTGGGCGACCCAGACGATGGCTGTGCAAGTCCTTGCCATGGGAGTGTATCTCTGCTCAACGTCATTGAACAATTTGGACAAATAGTAGACTGTGTGTTCCCTTTTGGCATCGTCATATTGGGCCAATGTTGCTCCAATAGATTCTTTCATGGTGGAAACATAGAGCAATAGAGGCCGCCCCAGGACCGGGGGTGTCGGAACGGGAGGATTTAAAAGATAGCACTTCAGGTCATCGAAGGCCTTTTGACATTTGTCATCCCATTGAAACTTAGCCTCCCCTTTGACAGGTCGTCGCAGCAGCGGGCTCATCCCCTGCTACCCTGGTTGTGTCATGGGGAAGCTCACCCTCCTCCAGAGGGGAAGAAGTACCTGCAACCAATGCCAAGGGGACCTTAGCATTAATGGGCAAACCAGAAAGCCCACTACAAATGGCTAAGTGCTCAGTTGCATACCTGAGGGTCCCACACTAGAGGACCCGACCAGTCCCACGGTGCAGGCCGACACCACAGTGGGCAAAGGCGGGAGAGGCATCCCTGCCAGTAGCTGTGGTAGCACACCCAGCATGCCCCCAGCAACTGACAAAGGTGAGGGGGGCACCTGCTCAGGATCACCCCCAAAAGAGGGGAGGGCCACAGATGGGCCAGCACTGAGCAACTCCTGGATCATCTCCAGAGTAGCAGCTGGGTCCTCACGTGGCAAACAAACAACATAAAACCCAGTCAACAATTCCAGCCCATCGAAAACACAACAAAGACAGGGCAATTCCCTTCACAGCAATTCAACACTTACCCGAGCTGTCTCGGGCCACTACTGGTGTCTGCTCTCCCACCTATGCTGGTGCTCCGCCCTGTGCCTCGGGAGGGGCCACAGCCCCCGATGCCTCTGCTATCCCTACACAAAATAAATGGTTATATCAGTGACCAAAATCAGGCAAAGTCGCAGCTAGCATATGTCTAGTGTCTGAAGCCCTCACCTGAACGGGCCTCTTTTGAAGCCTTCCACGACTCAAAGTCGGGGAATGTCTCGATGTTGGGGGCAACCTCATCCATCACATGGAGGAACCCATCCACATCTATCTCGTACTCAGTCCCATCATCTGGTAGAGGGTCTACCTCCTTGGGAGGCGAGAAGGCCGCCTCTACGCCAGTCCCCAGTGGGGCTACAAGAAACAAATCTAGCAAGACAGGGTTAGTTAGTCATCATGGCTAAACCATCAAGAAGCAAAGAGGTGAATGTGATGCTTACTTAAAGCCAGCTCTGCCTCGACCTGCTCCCCAGTCTCGAGTCCCCTAGAGGACTCGCCAACTCCAGATGCCTCAGCATCCACTCGAGGGCACTTCCGCCTAGGCTGCAGGCCCCCGTCTTCACTCCTTAAGGATGTCTCTATGGAGGGGTGATCACCCTCTGCCACAGAACCTATCAACAAGCACAGCAATACACAACACCTCAGCCACATACCCTAGAAAGTAATGAAGCTGAGACAACATACTAAGGAAATGATCTTACCTGAGGCCCCGAAAGGGGTCAACGGTAGAGGGACCAGCTACTCCGGCCTCAGCGCCAACACCCGGATAGCCTTCGCAACTGCCTCTCGAACGTCCCTCAGAGTGTGAGCATACTTAATATGGGACACAAACTCTACAGGCCTAGCTGACCTGATCGAGTGGCCGATGTGTCACCTCTAGTCATCCGCCACCGTATCAGCAAAGCTCCCTTCAGGGAGCACCCGGCCCAATGAGCCCTTCTTCCTGAAGCAGCAATCGGCTAGGAATTGGGCCCACCAAGTCTTCGGCACCCTCGGCCAGGACACCCCTGCTCCAGTCACCGCGATCACTGCCTGCACGGACCTCAGGGGCTTTAGCGCCCCATTGCTACCGCGACCCACAAACAATGAACCCCGACAGTTCCGGTTGTGCTATCCGCTCCACTTCCAGGCGGACACGGGCAACACGAGTCCTCAAGTACCCATCGTCCAGTGGGATGGGAGGCAGATCCTCCCTCAGAAGATGACCTTCCTCAGCCTTCCTGAGCACTGAGGCCCTCTGCCAGTACAGGTGGCTGTGCTCGAACCACCACCTGGCGTAGTGGACGTCGAACCGTCCTCAGCGCCCCAATCCCGACATCAACAGTCGCACAGGCTCCCGACGATAGTAGAAATCCCACCACGCTACAGCGAGTAAGTGGGTGTCCCGGCCTCTGTACTGTCGGCACGTCAAAGGAAACTCCCAGTTCGGCGGGATCCCCTGGTCGTAGCCAAAGTTCCTCACGAACCTGTGCGGGTAGTATGGTTCCAAGGAACTCATCACGGACCAATGCAGCGCCAACACCGCCGGTCGGGTGCTCATCACCCACTTTGTGCACAGTGTTGTGCCTAACTCCCGCAGTTAGGGGAGGGCACTGGTCGCCCCTCCACTCAAAGGCACCTTCTTCCTCCTCTTTCTTTCTTCCCGTTGGAGCTCCCTCTCTCTCCCAGCCGCGGTTCTCTCTCTTCCCCGGGCGCTCATGGTCGTGGCCCCTCCCTCCGGCGGCGGCGTGACGGCGGCGGCGGCGAGGCGAGCACGACGGTGGCTTTCTTGCGGCTTGGGGCGTGGAGCTCGTGGGAGATAAAGCTTCATTTTGAGCTTGGCGACGATCCGGCGGAGCTCGTGCTCCATTGAGGTAGAGGGACAGATTCCCATGCTCATCCCCTCCCTTCCCGCGATTTTTAGGCCGAGGAGAGGGCGAGAGGGGCTTAATCCATGCCGGGAGGGTGAAATCCATGTTTAGGGCTTGAGCGTCGGATCCACCGATTCGTGGGGGTTTTGACCGATTCGGGGCCATAGATGCATGCTGGGAGGGTTGGGAGAGCTTCCCCCTTGATTTCCCCATCATCGGACGATGATCAGGGCGTGGAACGACGTTTTGAGATGTTTCTCGCCGTTCCGCTCTCGGGTGAGCTTAGCAGTCCTTCCAGTGACCGCCAGGCTCCCCAGGCGGCCTCAAGCAGGACCGCTAGAGATTACTGTATTGTCGACAGTCCAGGCGGTCCACTGGTGGACCGCTAGGCGTTGGTTGGCGGCCGCACGATAGACCACTAACCGTGTGCTAGCGGTCATCCTTCGATCGTTTTTCCCATTTTTGACCGTTGCGCCCTCGGGGTGCGTGTATTTGACCGTTGGGAGTCATGTGTTCCCTAGTGGCCGTAGGTACGACCGTTTGTGGATGCTTCGCGGTCTGAGGGTAGACCATTTTTCTTGGGCTAGCGGCCTTACGATAGACCGCTACGCCCATCGTGACTCGCCCCTTAGCGGCCTAAGGTACGACCGCTAGTATCTGTCTCACGGTCTAATGTAGGACCGCGTGACTTGCCTCGCGATCTAGAGTAGGACGGCTAGGCCCTAGGCTGCCCAAGTAGGTTGCAGTCATGTTTGCCTTCGATCCGTTGTTTTCGAGAGTTAGTTCTTACCTCCAGTGACCCGTCCACTAGTCGTAGCTTTCCCACGGCACGTGTGTGCTGGCCCACCTGGGAGTGATTGTGCGACTTATCGGAGAGAGACGATTGTTAGGCTGGTTACCATAGGGCCCCCACGCGCAGTTGAGTCTGGTCTTCAGGGGAATAACCAGTTAGAGGACAGGCATAGGGCGTATGGTCTGAGTGTGCACACAAGGTTGGGGGCGTCGGACAGCGCTGACGAGCGCGACCCCAGCTAGTTCTTGTTCGTGTTACTGGTTACTTGGTGTGTCTTTATCTCCGCTTGGGACGTTGTAGCTAAACACTTGTGACGCTGTGAAAGACGTCAGGGGACGCATCCATTCGTGCTTTTAGTGGGTGGTGATCCTGTCTGCTGACAGGTACAGACTCGAGTTTTGACGGACCGAGGTTCGGTTGTTCGGTACGGTTAGTTTAGGTGACTTTTCTGTTTATTTATTACTGCTTGTTGGTTCTATCGTACCCTCGTTAGTAGCGTTACCTTCGTACTGCTTGCCTTTCCTGCCTTGTTTCTTTCGTGCGAGGTGGGCGTCCGCGGGATCCCTAATGAGCCTATGAAATGAGGCCCACCCCTGTGTTTTCAGGTGAGGCGGGGTCATCGCGGGACGCGGCAGGTTTGCGGCGAGATTCTAGTAGTCGAGGTTAGTCGCCAGTTGTCAGAGCCGGGGTACGTCCCGTGTACTTGTACCTTTAATTCTGCTGACTATACTTATATTTGGGCATGAGATGTACTGGCCCTTGTAGCAGTTAGTTATTTATTTAATTTCTTACATTATTTAGTTGTTATTGTGCCATCTCTTTAGTTATTTTAGCTTCTTACGTACCCTCACACCATCCTTTATCCCTTCCGAGTCTTCGGGCTCGTGAGAGGCGGGCCAAGATTTGAGTCGCGCCGATTCCTTTTCGGTACTCGGATCCCGGGTCTCTATAGGAGGGACATTGCTAACCACAGTGGGGGGCTACCGGGGGTGGGCAGGGCCACTAGGGTGAGTTGCCACGGTGCGAGGGTGATGCGGGATGACTATGAGACTCGATATGTGGACACGATCCTATGACCTAGACGAAATGACGCGACTCACTAGACGGTGTAGGATAAGCGCGTGTTTGGGCAATTGATGGAATCACCCTTTTCTTTGGTCGTTTCTTTGCATTTTGAGTCATTCCGATGTGTGGAAGGCATATGAAGGATTTTTACATGTATTCCCCTTCGCTCGAGATGAATGGGGCGTGGAACAAGTGAATTCGCGCTAGATTTGTGAAGTTCGAGATCAGAACGAGGTCGCAGTCGGCCGGCCGACTGCGTTAAGCCTCTGGGAAAGGAACGCGGTGTACCCAGACACCGCGTTCATCCTTGAAGCCCAACAGTAAGACGGTCAAGGTCGCGGTTGCACGACCAACTGCGACTTGGTTGATCATGGTCCTTCGGGAGACCGCGATCGTGTTAACACAGCTAGGTCCCTAACCGCGTTCAGCAAGAGGTCGACAGACCTGTTTCTGACCTGTCAACCGACCCCTGTTGGGTAGGTCGACCTACCCATGGCCCAGGTCAACCTACCTAAGGCCTAGGTTGACCGGGATGAGGGCATTTCAGCCCGTTTGAGTCCCATAAGTTAGTTTTTACCCTGGAACATCAAAATGAGTGATTTATTCATATAAACCCATGAAACTTGAGCCATTTCGGCCTTGTGAGGGCGGTGGTCGCCTGGGAATAGATTCACGTATTACGAGGTTTGTGAATTTTCTATGTCGGGTCTGGCCGTATTTACTTAGCCTAGTTTCCATGTGGCTTGCGTGCCCGTGGCGGGTTATGTACCGCGTGAGTCCTGTGACTGCGGAGTATCATATCTGCGTGAGGTCCATGATCGCGGTAAGTGATTTTTGTGTGAGTCTAGTGGGCCGGTACCCACTAGTTCATGTCATCAAGTCGTGAATAAGTTTTCTTAGCACCATAGTGTTATACCGTAGTTTACAGTGGTTTGCGTATGCATGTACGCCTTTCTTGAGATTCTCGCGAGACCACAGATGATAGAGTTTCGGCGAGATTTTGCAAGATCGCAGAAGATCCCGGTGGCCGATCGTGGTTAGATCGAGCGAGAACGCCTAGTGTATACAACGCTCCTTGTTCGGAGGCGAGACCGCCTGAGCGTATGTAACTTGGTTGGGATAAGAGTACGTTGTTGATGGACGCAGTGGCGCATACCCCGTGTCAGGTAGCTGGACACAGTCGTACTAACGGGCGTAGAAATGCGAATCCCAACCAGTCCCAAGGTGTGGTGTGTGTGTGTGTGTCTCCTCTGCTCCTCCAGAGATCTAGTGTGGGTAGTGTGCTCGCATATGAGACCTTGGCATAGTATAAGACGTCAGTGGACGCATCTGACTTTATTGTGAATACTTGAGTAGCGAACCCTATGCCGGTGAAGGTTGAGTTACCGATAGCCTTGTCGTGACCCTTCCGA
Source organism: Amorphophallus titanum (assembly GCA_024336825.1). Classification (NCBI taxonomy): domain Eukaryota; kingdom Viridiplantae; phylum Streptophyta; class Magnoliopsida; order Alismatales; family Araceae; genus Amorphophallus; species Amorphophallus titanum. Next base: position 12,494,876 of record JANBPO010001371.1, on the reverse strand, counting down.
CAGGTGGGCTAGTGTCGCCTTGTGTGCGAGGCATGATTTTCTCACTGGCTCTAACTCGAGACCGAGGTCCGCCAGTGGTTGGTTGTCCTCCCGAAGGTGGAGGCTTTGTATATATGTGCATGTATGGCCGCGTGGCCTTGTCAGTGGTCCGTCAATAAGGATAGATTGTTACGACCATCCTTGATGAGGTTTTCTCCCGGTAGCAGGATTATGGTTTCGCTATGGGTCGGCAATCCCAACTAGAGATCACGGTTCCATTATTAAGAATCAAGTTAGCATAGAGGCTTCGTGGTTCCTCTGTGTACCGTATTTGTTATGCTGACCACTATCATTATTTTATTATTATTATTATTACCATTACTGTTGTTATTGTTATTGTTGTTGCTTATCGTTCGTTGTGGTAGGGATCTGCGGGACCCCTACTGAGTCAATGAGATGAGACTCACTATCTACTTTTTCAGGTGTAACGCTTCCCTTGGAGGTGGAGCTTTTCGGTCGGAGGACCTGTAGTGCGCTAGCTTGCTAGTGCTGGGGTGTGCCTCATAGCAGAGTACGTTTCTCTTTTCGTTGACTATACTTGTGGACTGGACTCTATACTTATATTAATTATTATAAAATATTAATTTTATTTTTACTAGCTATATATTAATTATGTAATTTATTTCTTGTTAATTGTTTAGAATTGGCCGTCCGTGAGGGTGATTCTCCCCCGACTGCGCAAGAGTCACCAGACAGTAAACCAGAGGCCAAGTGAAACGTCGGTCTCGCGAGCTAGCAACTAAGAACCTCCGCGCAGCACCCTCGAACCTCAAGGAAGAACCGTAACACCTGAAAAACAGGGGTAAGCCTCCTATCACTGGCTCAGTAGGGGTCCTGTGGAACCCCAACCGAAAATAACGGCGGTAGCGAAAAGTAGCAACTACAGCAGGAACAGCAAACATGATGGTCGGTAAAATCTTGGCTCTACCGCTACTCCTACCGGAACGAAAACTAACACCCCGATCCCACGGTCGGAAGACAACCAGACTACAAATCACCCTAGTCACGCTACTAGGAAAACATCATGACACCTCTGTCGTGGAAGCTTGTACTCACACACGAAGGCCCACTCCGGAACCACGCGGTCTGAAAACACGATCACGACCTCACCGTCATAAACTCTACGCCGTCTAGGGGAAAGCCCTCAGTGACTCTCACCGGAAACCCTAGACCCCGGATTCAAGAAAATACCCGAAAACTACACGCAAAATCATGTCTCGCATATGGGAAATAGAAACTTGAGTCACGAGAATCTCATGTCACATGACGGGAGTACCTGCCCACTAGAAGCAAGGCCGGAAGCGTCAATTGATGACTTAGTCCGCACCTCAGGTGTCTCCCTACGACGCCCTAGGCGGAGACTGAGACACCGAACAGTAACTAGAATACAGAACAAGGACTAGCTGGGCTCGCACTTGTCAGTGCGGGTCTGACGCCCCCAGCTATGTGTGCACACACAGACCATACGTCTTAGGTCACATCCTCTAGCTGGTTCTTCCCCAAACTCCAAACTCAGGATGCGCGGAGGGACCCTACGGTAACCAGCCTAAAAATCGTCTCTCTCAGGTAGCACTCTCCACCACTCTCAGTGCGTCCACACACGCGTGTGTAGGAAAGTTATGACTAGTCGAGGGTCACTAAACATGAACACCGAGAATCACGCACGCACCCATCGCGAGTAACGCGGAGTAACAGGTGGCTCGGGGCCACCGGACTCGGGACAGTCCACTAGACCTATCATCCCAATGGTCCTTGAGTCACAAGACTCGGGTCAAGACCGCTGCATGTGACAGCACAGTGCCGTCAATCTAGCCTAATCCCTAGGTCTGAAATCACGGTAACACGCTTCTCAAGGTAACTCATAAGCCGCCAACTTAATCCCATGTCCAAGGGACACACGGGGAAATCTCGAGCCCCAGGCTGGGTAACTGGACTCACAGTCCAAGGCCATCCACATGGCCCACACGGAAAACACTTCCCGAAAAGCCAATGACGTGCGGGAATAGCCCTTCACACTCACGCCGACTCGTTCTAGCGAAAGCACGAAAGCTCGGAACACATGGGGTCACCCAGACACCCAAGACCTACAAGATGCTAATCGAGGTAACTCGGCACCTCCGGACACCCCAAAAACATCAACACAGAACCCACGGATGTCCGAGACATCTACGAGGTCGAAGGTCAATCACTGGGTCACAACCGAGTCGACCGAAAGCCAAAACTATGCGACCAGAACACGAAAACTACAGAACCCAAGTGACAGTCATCCCCCTGGCCGTCACTACCAAATGGCAGTCCACCTTGGACCGCAAACCATAGCTAGCGCTCCACTCTGGACCGCAACTCTCCAGGAACACCTAGAAAAGAGGCGGTCTTCCCCAAGACCACAACCCCCATTGGCAGTCCTGGCTTGACCGCCGCCATCGGTTAGCGATCAAGCGCAAGGCCGCTACTACACGGGACCACTGGGAAAGATGTGGCCATGCCCTGGCCGCGACTCGGAGAAACGGTCATCCACCTTATTGTCACCTCCGGGGGTGTCAACGACAAAGCCGATGAAGTGGCGGTCCTGGCTTGACCGCCACTGACAAGTGGCGATCAGTCGCGAGACCACTACTACAAGTGGTAGTCACCTCCGGACCGTAAAACCTGTTGACACTTCTGGGTCAGATAGTGGCCCCTAGCAGACCACCTTATGGAAATGGCGGCTACTGGTAGGACCGCTACTGCGACCCGAGCGTGAAAATGGCGAACTCCACATAAAACCTCATTCCACACTCCGTTCACACCCATGTGAAGGGAAAAATAAGGGAAAATCATTCCCCAACCTCTCTAGCACCTAGAGGACCCATTAACATGGTGACCGCCTGAGACTCGGGAATGGGGACCTCCGTCCTAGAAGCCATGATCCTCCATCGATTTGTAAAGCTAATGAAGTCCTCATCGGGATTCATTTTCTCCATAACTAGGTCAAACAATGTAGGGGAAATAGAGGACATGTGACCAAAGTGAGCGAGGAATCGCTCGGAGACTATGTCAAAGTTGATGAGATCAATAGCTAGTAAGGATGCAAACCACCACAGGGCCTCGCCCTCAAGGGATTTTTAAAATAGATGGACCAATAAGACCCTATCATAGAGCCATTGATGGGAATCGATAAGGAAACCTGAAAGATGATGATGGGGGTCTGTGGTGCCATCATATCTCCTATACTTAGGAGCATTGAATCCAGGTGAGAAATGAGCATTAAGGAGCTTACAATACTAGGCTAGCGAGTGGGGATGTGAGTTTGGCATACTCTCGGCCACTGCCTACCGAATGTTATTTTGAATCTCCTGCCGGAATGATGGGTCCATCCCCTTCAACTGGGCACCCATGGCTGATGGAATTGGGGGTGAAGGAACCCTTTGTGGAACTGTTGGGAAGCCGAATTGGGGTGGACTTTCGAGAATGGGTCGGCTCACGGACCCTTGGAAAGGAGTTTGAGCATGGGGAGGTGTGAGATGATGAGACATTTGTGGGATGGCTGGGGCCTTCCTATGGGAAGCCATCGTGGCCAAGTCAGCGGGGGTATATCAGGATAGCACACTAATCAGCTCTTGATCCTCGTGCAGAGAGAGTGTAGGAGCCCTCGGGCTACCACGATCATGATCACTCGGGGAAGAAGCCGAATCGGCGTGGACGGCCTCATTTGGTGTGGCCAAAAACATGCCTATAAAGGCATCCGGATAATTGTCCTCTACCTGAAATAGCGGATTGCCCATAATTTCAGATTCATACTGGGGAGGGAATTCCTCATCATAACCTAGGTTTGTGAAAGCTCTCTCCATTCTAAACTAATTATTGATTGGTTTAGAAAAGATAAAAAATGAACGTTTAAGGGGGGGAAATATTTCCAAACACACCAAAGGCGGTGACCACAATCAACGTTCTGAAATTTTCCTTTCCCCTTTTTTTTTCTTTTGTTCACTCGGAGGAGAGGAGGGAACTAAATGTGTAAAGGATGAGCTCTGGGAGCCTAGCAGAAACCTCTCACTCAAAACCCAGGGTGAGCTATAGGTACTTCCGATGGTACAACCTGCTTGGCAACCGTGTGAGAATCCACGGTTCGCAAGGACTCACAGAGGTTCCCAATTGGATTGAACCAATTACACCCGAGTGGGAATCCTCAGGTGAAGGGCTCAATTCAAACGGGAGGGCTTCCTAACAAGGGGTGTTGCCAACTCTTCCTAAACCCAACCACGTTTAACCTGAAAAGATTGACCACACAATACACAAATAAAATAACAACGAAAGCACGTCGCTACAAGGAGATCACAGGAAGAGAACAGGGGGCGGCCAAGTCACTAGCCGTTCACAGACCTGGGCGGCCAGGTTGAGCGATGCACAGGGGGTGAAGGCAGCCAGAGTGTTGGACTCCTGGCAACGGGGAAGGCAGCCAGATCGAGGGTCGTTTGGGGCCTAGGGCAGCCAGAGTCTTGGTCCCCCAGGAGATGGCCTAGGCGGCCACTAGGTGGGTCGCCCAGGGGCCTAGGCAGCCAGGAGTTTGGCCTCCTTCTGTCTAACTTTCAGAAAATGTAGAAATAGAGCTACGTAAACTAAATTATTGTAAACACATGGTTCAACTATTCTTGGACTTCAGGCATCAGGGACTTGCATTCGGCACTAGAGGGTCCCACCGTGATTGCCACTTTGCTTGTAGGCTGCCGGATTGGTTTGGTGGGGGGACGGAGGATGATGAAGAGGATGTGTGATTGACTTGGAGAAGGTGTCCCACCGTGATCGCCACTTCGCTTGTAGACTCCCGGATTTGTTTGGCGGGGCGAAGGAGGACGATGAAGAGGATGTGTGATTGACTTGGAGAAGGTGTCCCACTATGACCACCACTTCGCTTGTAGGCTCCCGGATTGGTTTGGCGGGGGGAAGGAGGACGATGAAGAGGATGTGTGATTGACTTGGAGAAGGTGTCCACCGTGATCGTCTAGCCGACGGTGGTGGAGGAGGGTGAGGCGGCGTTGGTGCAAGGGTGGGGAATGCGAGGACGGATCGAGGATCGAGGCGTGGTGGTGTGGTGAAGCCGTTTTGCGAGCTCGGGGCTCCTGTGGGGTTTCTAGCAATATTTTCGCGATGGATCAGCATCCTCGTCGCGCGAAATCTTCGGTGGAGGTAGGGGGATGGATCCTTAACTCGCGCACTTTCTTTCCTACGAGTTTTGTAGGGCGTGGTGAGTCGAGCGGGGTTATTTTCATGTTTTGGAGAAAAGAACATGTTTTGGGGTGTGAGCCATATCGAGCGTTTTGATCACGTTTTTGGGGTTTAAATGGGTCCTCTCGATGCTAGAGCGATTGGGGACTAGTTTCTCCTTATTTTTCCTTCACATGGGTGTGAACGGGACGTGGAATGGGATTTTCCACCATTTTTACTGTTTTCGGGCTCGGGACGACCTAGCGGTAATTCCAGGGACTGCTAGGGGGTTAAGCGATCAGGTGAAGACCACTAGGGTCCTCCTATGTCGGTTCATGCATTGAGGTCACGTGATAGACCGCCACCGGCTCTAGTAGTCTCTAGGAAGCCGCCAGGCAGAGCCTTGCGGTCCAGGTGTGACCATTTGCGATTCGTGTGTTTTAGGGGCCTTACGGTCCTGGCTGGACTGCTAGGCCATGTCTTGCGGTCCGGAGGAGACTGCTAGGATCCCTAGCGGTCCAGAGAGGACTGCTAGGTGGTTTTTCGTGGTCACCGTATTCGTTTTACATTGTGTTAGTCTCCGGTCGGTCCGGTTGAGACCCAATGGCCGACCTATGACCCCGTGAGTGTCCCAGACACCCCGTGGGGACTGTGACCGTATTTTTGGGTCTCTGGAGATATCGCATTAGCTCAATTAGTGTGCCCGTGGGTTTTAAGGGTCAGGGTGACCCTCTTGTGTTCTGAGCTTTCGTGATTGCGTTAAATCGAGTCGTTATGAGTCAGCACGAGTGCGGTAGGTCTCTCCCCACATGACGTGGGTTTTCCCGGAAAAGTGATTTCTGAATGGGCCATGTATGTGTGGCCTTGGACTGTGAGTCCAGTTAACCAGCCTGGGACTGGAGGTTTTTTGTGTATCTTGTGGATGAGAGATCCACTCGGCGGCATGTGAGCTACCTTGAAAATCATGTCATCGTGGTTTCAGACCTAGAGATTAGGCCAGATTGATGGCACTGTGTCGTCATGTGCAGCGGTCTTGACCCAAGTCTCGTGACTCAAGGACCATAGATTATTAGGTCTAGTAGGCTATCCAGAGTCTGGTGGCTGTGAGCCATCTGTTACTCCATGTTACTCGTGATGGGTGCGTGTGTGATTTTTAGTGTCTACATTTAGTGAGCCCCCACTAGTCGTAGCTTTCCTGCGCACGCGTGTGCGGACCCACTTGGGAGTGGTGGAGAGTGTGACCCTAGAGAGACATTTTTTAGGCTGGTTACCGTAGGGGCCCTGGCCTTTGCAGCCTGAGTCCGGGCTGGGGGGAAAACCAACTAGAGGATCCGACCTAGAGCGCATGGTCTGTGTGTGCACACGTGGCTGGTGGCATCGGACCGGCACTGACGAGCGCGACCCCAATTAGTCCTTGTTCTGTGTTCCTGATTACTGTACGGTGTCTCAGTCTCCGCCTGGGGCGTCATAGGGAGACACCGAGGCTGCGGATTAAGTTGTCGGTGGACACATCTAGCCTTGCTTCTGGTGGACAGGTACTCCTGTCACGTGACGTGAGATCACCGTGACTCGAGTTTCAGTTTCCCATCTACGAGATGTGGATTCACATGTAGTTTTCTGGTGTTTTTCCAGAACCGAGGTCGGAGATTTTCGGTGAGCGTCACCGAGGGTTTTCCCCTAGACGATGTAGGGTTCACTACGGTAAGGTCATGACCATGTTTTCAGACAGCGTGGTTTCGGAGTGGGCCTTTGTGTGTGAGCACAGGCCTCCACGACAAAGGTGTCGTGATATTTTTCTAGTAGCGTGGCTAGGGCGGTTCATAGTCTGGTGATCCCCCGACTGTGGGATCAGGGTGTTAGTTTCCTTCTTGGTAGGAGTAGTTATAGAGCCGTGATTTCATCGACTGCCATGTTTTGGGAATTCGTATACCTTTAAGAAATTTCATCCTCAAAATTTAAGGACTAAGCAAAGGAGAAGTAGGGAAGAACAACCCAATGACACCAACACGAATCACGAGAAATATCGCTCAAAGGAACACAGTCAGACCATAATCACAAGCACATGCTCAAGACCGAGCATGACACAAGTGAACACAAGTCCAACACCTCCGAAACAAGGCAACGTCGCTTACGTCTCACAGGGAAGGAGACACGACCATGCCACGACAACAGGTCTCGAAGAAACAAAATGACAGATACGGTAAGCATCAGCTTACACAAGGGGACATAATCCTCACAGCCGACAGCTCGACAACATCATTAGCTCCAGTGCCAAAGGTGATAGAAAACACCTGGCACACATGACACCAACGACAACAGCACTGGACCATAAACATAATCAAGTCAGTCCTCACTCAGATATTACATCCGATCGAGTTGCAAGCTAACTCTACCAGAAGAGAAGAGTACAACAAAGCTAACCGACAAGATCACGATCTACGTAGTGCCAAGACAGATACACAAAATCATAGAGAAACAGCACTTAAAACAACAACACGGTAGCACCTGCAGGATCCCGACTCCGTACAGAATACAGAATCACAGAATACAACTGCAAGTTGGGTCACATCAAGGCACAATAATAGCTGAACACATGACTATAGGGGACGAGTCATACATCGAGCAGCTTACCAAGAAAAGACCCATGACAACGTGAAAATGACAATCTCGGGGAAACACATCTCAATGACCATGATAACGCCTCGAGAACACAACGCCCAAGAAAGAAAATGCAGAGCAAAGGGTACTCAATCAGTAGGAATGCCAACAGATTCCCCAATACTTACAAATGCCAATGCCAACACCAGAAGGACTCCAACAATAGCACAATAACAGATGACATCAAGGCATGAGAAGCCAAGATGAAGTCACATCGAGAAGAATAATTCTATCAATCGGCCAGAATCTGACAACAATGATCCTTGACCCACGGGTTATTAGCCCACACTCTTTCACTGCGCACTCATACAACACACATAGGCATCAAGAAATATCTCGATATCCGCATCTCAGTACACATTTGGCGCCATCGCAATTCATAAAAATCATAAATAGCATGCCATGAGTACTGATACAGTGAACAACCGATCACAAGAAGCCAAAGTGTAAAGAAAGAGAGCACCAACATCAGCACAAAGCACAAGGAGAAATGCCAATCTCAGCTTATCTTCACATCCTGAAACAATAAATGAGCATTCACAACACATCAGTCGTGGGACACGCCACGACAAATATGGTACACAATGGCTCTTAACACCATGACGCAGTCCAAAGTCAAGTAACTGTAAGACAAAGAGCAAATCAGGCTCAGAGTAAATGCTGTCCATATTTAACCAGACATAGGACAAAGGCATCACTACGACAGTAATTCCAAGGCTTACCTTGAAAAAGACCCCACCAAATAGGACGAGAAGCATCAAGCTCACTAACAGAAGCTCACCAGGAAGGGAAACTCTTGGGTCACTCGAGCATTTTTCAATCAAGGAATCTAATCGAGCACTTCAATTAGAAGTGAAATGCATTAGGAGCTGAACAGACTCAAGCTGGGGTGACCAAAATAACGTAAGAACGTGTACTGCCATCATACCAACTAGAAAAGTCAACAACAACCTGAACCAATGATAGGAAACCCTCGAACAATGTACCACAAATTCAAGCCTTTTGGTGAATACTGTCAAGTACAACATGATCGAGACAGACACCATGATGAAAAGGAAGGACCTCGTCACATCTTGACGAGAGCAAAACCATCTCGTACAGTGCTAATCCAGCACGCACAAGATGACACACGGAATTGAAGCGATCATGAATTGTGAACCTAACGCCAGCGAATGATTGTACTAGACTTTCAGGACTCTAGAAACTATATATCTCGGATTCCCATGACTTCACACAACAATGCTCTGATACCAACTGTGACGACTCGGATCCCGGATACCGGATATACCCGATAGTACTATCGAATACACCCGATACTGCTTGGAACCCGTGAAGCCTCCCAAGTGTTGTAAAGCTCCGAAGAGAAAAATGATTATAGTGTAGTACATTGAAGCCACGAAGATATCGATAACATCGATATACCGATACCAAGAACTGGGGAAGCCACCCAAGAGGCTGATGAGGCCCCGTAAGGGTTGGAAGTGTTTGTCGAGGGGATGCATAACGAATTGGAATTACACATGCGTAATATTAATTAGAACAATAATTTAAAATTTAATGGGGAAGCAATTTAAATATATCAGAGTGATAAACAGTTAGTAATAGTCCAGATCCACAAGTGAACAAGCCCGACAACTAAGGAAAGGTCCAATGTATAACTACACGGGACATACCCTAGTCAAAAGTACACAAAAGGATAGACCAACTACTGCTGACAAGTTAAGGATGGTCACCGAAAATGCGAGAACCTCCAACAGACGGCTGGGGCTACTCACCTGAAAGAAGGAAGGGTGAGTCATAGTTAGACTCAGTAGGGGTCACGTGGATCCCTATCTCACAACTAATCATGCAAACAGGCAATAAGACAAGTGGAGCATGCATTTAAGGTAATAAATATGCATTGGCATAATACAAACACAAGTATAGTAAAGCTGTAAAACCTATCTAAATAGTTTATAACAGCTAACTGATATGCCAATTTAACTTAAATATAAGCGTCAGGAGCTAAATCTACCAATAAAATAAACCTAAACTAACCAAGTGACAGGAAGAATGAAGAAGTCACCAAAAAGTGAAACTAGATGCGTCCACTGATAGCTTACACTACGTTTGAAGCAACTCGCAAGTCTCGGAACATGACAAGCTAGAGGCGTAACAGTACCAAATTAAGTAACTACTCAGAGTAACACTCGTTAGTGTCAGTCCAGGCCTCTGACCACGTGTGCACACACTGGCTCGTGCCTGAGCCAGGCTCTCTAGCTAGTTTTCCCTCTTAGTAGGATGCTACTACTGGCTGAGGGCCCACGGAACTAGCTTAAAAGCCGTGTAACGGGAATACCCCTCCACCTCTCCCAGGTGGGCCAACACTGAGGTCGCTGGGCTACGACTAGTGGTTCCATCACCAGGAAAGAGAAGGAAATTCTATCGGGATGTAAGATATGCCACAGTTTTATAAAATACTTTAAACATGGTGAATATGCAATAATAAAAGCATAACTGAATTGAATATGCATAAATTGAAATCTGTAGGAATTACACGGTTCTATCATAGCCGCTCAGAGACCGGGCGGTCGGGCGAGAGGCCGCTCAATGGGCCTGAACGGCTGGATGACTAACTGTGCCATTGGTCTGCGCGGTTCTACCATAACCGCTCAACTTTATGCCATATCCAACTCTAAGGGACTGAACGGTTGAGAACGGTCCGCCTAAGGAAAAAAAATAGTTAGGGGTTAGCTGCTCAGATGGACAAAGGGTACTCCAAACGGTCGAACGATGGGCCGCTCAAATGAATTGAATGGACCCTCTTGGGCCGCTCTATTGTACACCGCCTTACTATTCAAAGGGATAGAACAGTTTGGAGTGTACCACTTTAAGGGCTAAACGGTCCATTGTGGACCTTCTAATGGTCTTAAACCGTCTGTAGTGGACCGCCCACCACGGAACGATTGCGGGGTGGCCGCGCCATTATCGCAGTGATGGGAACGGGTTGGCCGGAGCCAAAACCCCTCCCGGTCGGGTCAAAACGAGGGGAATCAAAATTCTAGCTAACCTGCCAAGCTATACCAACCATTCCACACCCATACATGCCATCAAACCATAAATACAATGCCCATGGAATCAATTTAAAAAAATTAGACTAAAATACCCTAACATGGAACAATGCACAAAAAATAAGGTAAACGGCCATGCATGGGCGTGCAGGTGGTGCCAAAGTGTTCCTAGTGAGGAGAGGAATCCGTCCCCCTACCTATTGCGTGATAAGTTCGACGTTCTAGTGCTGAACGGACAATGGAAGCCATGACGATCTCACGTCCCCACGCGCCTCCATGCACCGCGGATCGAGACGAGGTCAACATCCATGTGATCCTCGTGTTGATCCCATTCCAACGGTACCTCCCGCACCTCCATTTGCGGCCGAATCGAACGAAACAAAGAGAGAGGGAGAATGAGGGCACGTGGGAGAGAGAGAGTGAGATCGAGTGAGGAGAGAGAGGGGACGACGATAGGGTTAATAAAATTTTGATTTTATTATTTGGAGTAGGGAACAAGCTAAGGAAGAGGGGGAGGAAGAAGCCGTACCAGACAACGGCTACCAAACTAACCTCGGTACCTCAAACTACTCCAAGCAAAGGCAGGAGAGTGACTTAGAGCTGACAGAGTCAGGAGTTGCCGAACTGTCGATGCAAGGAACCTGCAAAACAAACAAAAGAAACCTAGGGAAAGGCTAGACAGATGACTGACACGGACGATGGACAACACGACAAAGAGGTCATGCACATTGCCGCATACACAATCGGAACGTCATGCAAGCGACAGACATTGACCCCGACTATAGCCACAAAAGGGCTAACCCAGAAGGTCGCGATGCAGGAGAAATGCGAAGAGAACCATGAAGGGTCACGTGTCACGTGACTGGAGTGCCGCACACTAGAAGAACAGCCAGCTGCGTCCACTGACGTCTTATGCTACGCCAACTAGCTTCTCGTTTGCTATGCCTACAGCCAGGCAGAGACTAAGACACTGACAGAACCAGAACAGTAACCAAGTCGCAAGTGACTAGACAGGGGAACGCCCGCCGGTGCCAGTCCAAAGCCCCTGACCACATATGCACACACTGGCTTTTGCCTAAGCTAGGCATCTACCTAGTTTTCTCCCCCCGTAGGATGCGACGATAACCGCGGGAGCCGACGGAAACTAGCTTAAAAACTATGAACCGGAAGTGCCCCACTGTAAAAGTCGTCACGTCGAAGCGTGCCATAAGGCTACGACTAGTGAAGACTCACAAGACATGGACTCCAGAACTCAAGTGCCGAAGTGCATACAGGCAAGAGTGCCCTATAGCACATATTTTGAAGCACCAAAGGCAGCACGAAAAATTGCCAACAGACTCAGGACAATACAACTAGATCTACAACTACAACGGTCACTGAATCCTACGACTCTGAGTCAGTATCATCGCACGTAATGGAACAAGCCGCTAATCGGTCTAATCCTAAGCCAAGCCAAATAACGCTCCGAGAAAATAACACACGGAGACCTGAGGGGACACTGAGAACCCTCACACACCTGGATACGCAAACTGAGGTAGAACGGTACCTCGAGGCATCCAGAACCAATGTCTCGGATTAGACAAGGCCACCGGGACACAACAAGGCTTCCTGTCAACCATAGGGTGACCCCGAGTTGACTGGAACCAGACGTAACACTAACACACTAACGCATCCACTGCCACAGCAGCACAAACAAACAGAACCAACAAGAACAAGAGCGGCGGATGATGACAACACTCTGGGTAGAGCATCCTATCAGTCAACTACTAGGGGAAACCCAACAGTCAAGAGATAGCCGCTACGCAACCAGAGACACGGACAATGGCAGCTTCTAGATTGAGTCGTTAGGGTACCGTCGTAGTCTAGGAAAAGATCACAGCCAGTCACCTCAACCGACCGATCCAGACAACCACCAACAGACAGACACCGCCCTGAACTAGGACCTAAGACAGACGGACACACAACACAGAACCAGCCAACGGTCGTTACAGCAAACAGGACTATAACGCACCAACATAGGGGTGCTATACCCACATAACGCACCAAGGGAGGGGTGTTATGCCAACTAGACCTGAAACCACATACAGATGATATAACGCACCAGCCTAAGGGCGTTACGTCAACATAACGCACCAGAGCATGTGTGTTATGCTCAACAGACAATTACACTAATAAAATGATGTATAACGGACCACTATAGGCACGTCACACTAGTATAACGCACATGGGTAGGTGCGTTATACTCAATAGACTCCAAAATAATAACCACAGATCGAGGGCACATAATGGACCAAGACCTATCCGTCATAGCCACAAAACGCACAAGGTGAGGCACATTATATCAACTGCCATACCCAGCTAAACATCGGTCAATAGACTATAACGGATCCTCACTTGAGCGTTATATTAATCATAACGCACGGGGAGGAATCCGCTATGCTAACTGACTGACACGGTCTTCGAGGTAAACACAGTCGTCGAGGGGACTGACATGGCAATCAGCCTCGAAAATAACCTGACCATAACATGCCTAGATAGGGGCATTATGCTCCACATAACAGACCAGTCTTGGTCCATTATGCTCCAAGACCTCCGAAGATAAAAATCGATGAACGAAAGCCGCCTCCCAGGCTTTTCTTGCCATAAAAGAGCTTATCTATAAAGGTTATGACTTTAATTACATCATTCCATGGAAGGACAACCCTTGATTAGTCGCCAAAGTAGGAGGGCCCGAGGGGCGGATCAAAATTATGACCACTATGCTTATTATTATGCAGGATAGAGAAGGCGCAATGATGATTGCAAGTTTGGGGTTTATTCTAGTTTATTAGCTTGAGCAGGAATGACAGAATTCATATTGTTAGCGTGCTATGGCTTTACATGATGGTTCGTACGGAATGAATCCGGCAGTATATCCCCTTATCTTGGATCATGCCAAGAGGGAATAGGAGACTATCCATACAGAGGCGGGATAGAATCCATACAAGATTGGGATTCATTTTGGCAGCATCTCCCCTTATTTTGGACCATGCCAAGGGGATATAAGACATCCATCCACGGAGTGCCGGAATGAAAGCCAAAGAAAGGCTGGTATATAACCCAAGGTCCATACAAAGGGGTCAAGATGTGACGAGGCAATGTCCACTTAATCGTGGCACTCGTTAATATTCCCTTAAGGGACCACCGGAGAGCATGCAGTGGCAGCACTCCGTGGGCCGATAGGGTTGAAGGAACATCACGTATAGACCAACATAATGTAGGGTTTAAACCCTGTCGATTTAGCTCCCATAGACATGAGTGAAGAACTCTGGCTCCCTTATGATGTGAAGGTTCACATGAAGGCTAATTGGATTCGGATATTAGGTTTAAACTAGGCTCAGGGTTCTGTTAAAGTTGCCGAGAGGCTCTGGACTTCCATAGGGGTTTAAGTAAGTTTAAAGATTTATCAGCGTAGGGCCATCGGCGTGGGCAGAACCCGGTGCGAAGGCCACTCGGCGTGCTTAAGACTCGGCGTGGTCTAGGCCTCGGCGTGCTGGGAATCGGCGCAAAGGGTGGTTCGGCACGAAGTGGGGAATCGGCACCAGGGCAACTGACGCGGGTGCTAGTCGGCGCGGGATGGACTCGACGCGAAAAGTGGAGATCGGCACGGGTGGTAATCGGCGCGGGATCTGGCGTCGAGAGCTGTTGGCGCCGAGGCTAGCTGAGAAGGGGCCTTGGGGTTTAGGATTTCATGGAAGCTGTCGGGCTTGAGCTCTTTTGAGTGAACAGGAAACTATCCGGAGAGTGCAAACACTAGACCAGGGCCAGGCATGATTGCTCTCCCTCATGATTTGGAGGACGGGAAAGCCACGAGATGGGCTGTCTCGGGCTCCCGTCTTGTATCAGAGGTAAATAACTTCAACTACTCACAGTAGAACTCAAGGAGTAAGCGCCAGAACCCAGTATCCCCAGAGCGTAGCAATGCCTTCGCGAGTGTCATTGACTGATGGGGTAATACTCCCACTATATCGATAAAGTTATAGTAGCCATAAGGCCGTCGCCCAGGGTTGAAGGAAAGAAACGTAAACTAGAACTACAAAAATTCTAGATAGAATGATGGGAGCACACGGGCGAACATTAAGGGGATTTGGTTACAACAATATATAAAAAATGAACTCTCGTCATGAACAGACGCATCGATATATCTTTCATTCATATAAAATCAGGCATCACCAGGATACAGACAGAAGCCTTAAGAGGCCGTGGTATTATAAGACTCGCAAGCAGAAATGAGCATATAAGACAGAGAAGAGAGGGAGCAAGGGGAAGAGGACTGTAGCCCCGAATTGGGGCATTAGACGATGGCAGTAGCACCCCTACCTCTGCTCTTCCTTCTCTTCACGGGCTCTCTTCTCTTTTCAAGCTATCGCTCCACTTCTTTCTATTCTTCTCCTGCCAGCCCCTTTCTTCGAACTAAAGTCCAGGCTTTTATAAGGGGTTTTTGGGTTTAAACCTTTAGCCTGTCGGCACGCAAATCCCAGGAGTGCCTTCTTGCTCCATCGGCGCCAGCATCTCAGCGTGCCTTTCTCTTTGGCGGTCGATGGGCCACAGGTGACCCACTCTAGCGTCATTGACGGCCCTTTTACGTGTCTCCATCTTTTCTTTTATCCCTGAAAAATAAGAAATATAAGATGAAATGTATTAGTATTATTATTTGAATTGTTATTATCATTTCATTTTATTATTATTTTATTCTGATTGTTATATTATACACCCTTTCCCCTTCCCAAGGTGGAATCCCCTTTCCCAAGCCACCTTTCCCCTCCCCAAAGCATCCCTGCCCCTTCCCTAGGATCCCCATTAACCCGCCATTAAACCCACTTCAAGACCCAAGGAGGGAACCTCTCTTCCCTCCCCACCATTTGCGCACCACCACTTCCCCTTCTCACCAAGTCTGCCCCACACCAATCACCCTTCCCTTGCTGTGACCACAGCTCTGCCCACACCCCTCCATCAACCCCAGAAACCCTCCTCCACCTCCCACATCCCTTAGCCCCTCACCCCTTCACAATCCCATCACCCCTATCCACCTCTACTACACCTATCACTTTCTAGCACACCCAGTTCGTAGGAAGCATTTGGAGCCTATCTTGTAAAGCCTGCCCCGGGGCCATCCGACATCCGCTGGAGGTACACCATACATGGACGGAAAGGTCTTCAAGTCAGCGTCGACTGCGAGGTGATCCCGCCTTCATCTAAGTTCGAGGCTATCCTGGAGGTCTGTTATCATTAGAGCACACATCTGGCATCTGTTGGAAGACCAGAGCCCTGTTGCAGAAGCTGTTACTCCCACAACCCAACTCCTCTTGGTGCTCCGTTTGGCTGGGGCATTCTCCTACCAGTCCTCCATTCAACACAGTCGGCAGAGCCACATTTGGAGTCCGGAGCTGTCCGTTCCGAATTTTCTCCCCCAGGTGCGCAGGTCAGTCTCCTCAGAGTTAGCACTGACAGCCCACCACCATTCGTCCTTTATCTCCCTACTCCAACCTCCCCTAGCGGCCTTCCTGGTTGGAGATCGAAGAGGACTCATAGACCGACGCGCCCGTTTTGGTCCCGCACCATTTTGGTGACAGGAGTGATCGTGATGGCACAGCCTTATTGAGAATTGTTCTCCCCAGACTGCACAGAACCAGTCCGGCCTACTACTAGGGGTGGCTTACAAAAGCTCCAGCAACCACACCACGACTCTCCTTAGTGCGCCACTTATCCAGAGTGGAGCCGCATAGTCATCTATCCAACGCAACAAGCGAGGCATCGATTGAAGCTTAGGGCAGCCCATTCTGATTTTTCTACCCCAAGGTAGCAGATTAGGTCAGTCAGGATCCATCCAGACACCCTCCCACTCTTCTGGACATATCTCCCATCCCTGACTCCTTTGGTGTCCTCCCTAGTTGGAGATCAAAGGGGACTTAGCCACGGATACGACTATTTTGGTCCCGCCCCAATTCAACTTCAGGAGTGCTCGTGACGGCATCGACTTCCTGCTGCCACGACTTCTGAGTAGTCCAGTCTGAGCAGAGCAGCACAGTTCCAGAGCCAGCCACGACTAGCCATGATAGCGGACTGTTCCATGAAAATTTTGGAGCCTTCCTGAACCAATTAGCAAAAGATTGGCGCTAGTTTCGGTGTCATCCCAGTTCGTTACAGTCCATGACAGTGCTATCATTGGCCCCCTATTAGGCTGTCCCAGAAGTGGGCAGAACCGACAACGACCGCAATTCTTGTTTCCCCACTCCCGCCTGGCCGGCTTACAGCCCCTCCCTGTGTGGATGTAGTATTTTTATGTAACCCACAGTCCCCATCCCCTACGCCAACCCCTCTGTGAGGGCTTAGTGATTGTAATAGTAGGTCATCACCGGAAGCCTCATCGGCGCAGTGTGCGGTGAACCCACACTTCCCACTCGCCCTTATCTCCAGTCAGAGTCGGTGTCTTCATGCTGACTAGGTGAGCTTCTGGTCACTTCCCCTTGCTGGTATTCCTTGCTTAATTTGTATCATCGCTTAGCTCCATCGAATGGTGACAGAGTGCTCGATCCAAAATTGTCATCAAATTGAGTGACCACCGCGGAGCGAGTTGTGAGAGAGACCCTATAACCCATGCCCTTGGCATGCTGGCCGCCTGTGAAATTGGGCATCTTGGGCCCTTAGGGGTTCAGCCTCAAGCTTGTAAAATGTCTCGGAGCATCAAGGCCCCTTCTCAGACCCTCCCCATCACCATCGGGTTGCCCACGGGCACATGTGTGCGTTACGCGGGTAAGCCTGCTTGAGTGATATCGCCGGGTACGTTACTTGCTTGCAATTATAGGTCCAAGGGCATTGGTCTTGTGGCTGCCACCCCAATCAACATGTCTAATTCAACATATATTCATGAGGATGAACAACCCAGTACATCATATAATCCTCAATTCCATAATTATCACCACAATCATTCTAGGGGACTACGTCCTCATTCTTATGGTATTGCCTGACCCATGGGCAATGTCCAATCTCATGGTCCCTCGCCTTAACCGCGAGCCACTACTCCTTTAGGACCGTCTCCTCCCCACGATGAGAAGGTCGCCCGAATCTTGCATGCTATAGATCATCTCATCCCTCAGCAAATTCAAGCCCTCAAGGCCGTTGTTGAGGGTGCATCTAAGTCTTCTCATCCTCCTTCCATTCCCATTCGGGTGGCCCATCATCCGCCTCCCACTCCTGTTCATACTCCTCTCCAGATGGTCCATCATCCGCTTCCTTCTATTCCTCCTCTTTCACGCCCCCAAGGCCCATTTATTCCTTGCAACCCAGCCCGACCGGGTCCTCCTTTGGGTCAGCCTATTAACTCCCCTCCACAGCCATCATATCTAGCCCCTCCTCCTTCAAGGCCCCCATGCCAACCCTCTGCTCCTCAAATTACACACCTCCATCAGGTTCTTGTTGATAAAGTTGCTTCATTGAAGGAACACTTTAAGAGGGTTATGAGCCCACAGCTCTCTCCTCCTCCTCCTCCTTCTCCAGTCGATCCTCTTCACGCCGTCTTGAACAACATTGCAAAGATGGAGAAAGAATGGAAGGAGAGGAGAGACGACTATGGCATCAACAGTTCAGGCAAGCAAGGGCCAGTAGATTTCAACGATCAAGTGGACGCCATCCACCCCACACCTAACCACGCCATTCATTCATGTGGCCCTCCACCTCCATATACACAAAATCCTTCGCAACACCATTACATTTCATCACCCATCAATACACCTCCACAACAACGTCCACTTGAGCCTAATGATGAAGAGCCAGCAATTGAAGAATTGAAGACGGTGCATGATGAAGTTCCAAAGGCACCCATTCCGAGTTTCCTTTGCTTTCCACTCCCTTCACTATCACCAGTTGAACCCCCTACTCTGGACGATGCCACCGTTCCTAATCCTACCCCCATTTTTGAGACTTATTGGTGTTACGATGATGGTTCGATACTCCAATCACCCGCGCCGGCACATCAAGAGTCTTCTCCTACCCCTAACACCTCTCGCCCCATCTGACGTTTCCTAGGCACCAAACTTCCCTCTTTTACACCTCCAGTTATACCTCCTTTAAGCACTATGACATCAACCTCCACATCATCAGCCTCTGCCGAACCTTCCTCTAAACCTCCACCAATTACGCCTTCACCAGCCTCCACTCCACTGGTCTCTGCCGAGTCCACCACTAAACCTCCTCCAATCAATCTCCCATTGCAACCACCTCGGCCCTCCACTATCCCTTTAACCCCAAAACGCAATTTGCCTATTCCTCCACCTAAACCTCCACCCAAACCCCTGGCAGGTCCCGAGTAGGGTCCACCCTTTTTTGCACTCAAGCCAACCCCATCCGCTTCTGAGCAAGGGGAGAAGCTCGACATGTTTTCTCCAATACCTTCCATTATACCTCCACCATCTATGGAGCCTTCCACCTCTGCTTCACCTTCTGTTACCACTCGGGGTGCGCGCATTGTTACAAATACTTGTGCCGAAGATGACTAAGAGCTGGGCAAGAAGGAATTGGCCAAGGCTATGCTATTCAAGAGGCAAGAATTTATTTGTCGGATGTCCATCCGCGTTTTTGTGCCGAGCATGGTTGAAGAGGCCAAGTCCCCGCCACTGCTCATTAAAAGAGACTGTCAAGCTTTGATGTCGTATAAGTTCATGCCCAAGGGTCGGGTAGGGCACCCCTCCCCTTGTTCTAACCCTCCAATCTCAAACCCATTCTTTTGTTCAAGAGGCGAATGCCCATTTTGTTCAACACTCCTTATACGCCACAATCCATGGGCGAGACGATGCTTCCCATTCCAACTTTCCAACTCCCCTACATTATTGCTCTTCTCCCTCCGAGGGAGTTGTCATTTATTATTGAAGTTTCGTCATGGGTATTAATTTTATTCACTGGGCCGTTTGACCGCACACTTTCATTGCTATGGAGGGGCGGGCATTCTTCCACTAAGGGGCCTTCCAACTTCTACAGCTACTCCTACTGTACCGAAACGGAACCCAACACCCCGATCCTATGGTCGGGGAGCAACTAGACACGAACCACCAGACTACGACCGCCCTAGTCACGCTACCAGGAAAATGGCATGATGCCACCGATGTGGAGGCCTGTCCTCACAGACAAGGGCCCACTGAAACCACACGGTCAGGAAACACAGTCACGACCTCACCGTCGTGAACTCTACGCCATCTAAGGAGAAGCCCTCAGTGACGCTCACCAGAAACCCTAGACCTCAACTCTGGAAGAGCACCCGAACATCTCACAGATGGGTAACGAAAACCCGCGACACTACAACTCACGTCACGTGACAGGAGTACCACCCACCAGAAGTAAGGCCGGATACGTCCACTGACGACTTAGTCCGCAACCTCAGGTGTCTCGCTGTGATGCCCCAGGCGGAGACTGAGACACTGTACAGTAACCAGGAACACAGAATAAGGACTAACTAGGGTCATACTCGTCAGTGCGGGTCCGACGTCCCCAGTCACGTGTGCACGCACAGATCATGCGCCCTAGGTCAGATCCTCTAGCTGGTTCTTCCCCCGAAGCCCGAACTCAGGCTGCGCGTGGGGGCCCTACAGTAACCAGCCTAAAAATTATCTCACTCGGGTCACGCTCTCTACCACTCCTAAGTGGGTCCGCACCCACGTGCACAGGAAAGCTACGACTAGTGGGGACTCACTAAATGTAAACACTGAAAACCATGCACACACTCATCTCGAGTAACGTGAAGAAATAGGTGGCTCGTGGCCACCAGACTCTGGACAGCCTACTAGACCTAATAACCCAACGGTCCTTGAGTCACAAGACTCGGGTCAAGACCGCTACACGTGACGACATAGCGTCGTCAATCCGGCCTAATCCCTAGGTCTGAAACCACGGTGACACGATTCTCAAAGCAGATCACAAGCCGCCGAGTGGATCTCTCATCCATGGTACACACGAAAAACTTCCAGTCCCGCGCTGGTTAACTGGACTCACAGTCCAAGGCCATACACATGGCCCATGCGAAAACTAATTTTTACAGAAACTCATGCCGTATGGGGAAGACCCTCCGTACTCATGCCGACTCACGGCGACTCGATTTAGCGCAATCACGAAAGCTCAGAACACAAGAGGGTCACCCGGACCCTTAAACCCACGAGCACACTAATCGAGTAAATACGGTACCATCAGACACCCAAAAACACAGTCACGGTCCCCACCGAGCGTCTGGGACATGCATGGGGTCATAGGTCGGTCATTGGGTCTCAACCGGACCAACCAGAGACCAACACAACGCAAAACAGACATGGCGACACGAAAACCCACCTAGCGGTCCTCTCTGGACCGTTAGGGAGCTTGGCGGTCTCCTCCGGACCGGAAGGCCCGGCCTAGTGGTCCAGCCAGGATCGCAAGGGTCGAGGATGAACCAAACCCCTGGCGGTCACTCCCGGACCGCCAAGCAGAGTGGCGGTCCTCTGCCTGATCACTAGGCGTAGCCTAGCGGTCAGTCGCAAGGCCGCTACCCCACTGACCTCACAACGACTCCAACCGAAAAATGGTCACCCCTAGACCGTAAGACACTACCTAGCGGTCTCCACCCGACTGCCAAGCTCCCCTGGCAGTCCATCGCGTGATCGCAAGGCTCGAACCGACATACGGGGGACCCTAGCAGTCTCCACAAGACCGCTTCATGCCCTAGTGGTCCCTGGAAGGACCGCTAGGTCGTCCCGAGCCCGAAAATGATAGAAACCATGAGAAAATCCATTCCACGCCCCGTTCACACCCATGTGAAGGGGAAAATAAGTGGAAACTAGTCCCCAACCTCTCTAGCACCGAGAGGACCTATTTAAACCCCAAAAATATGATCAAATCACTAGATTCAGCTCACACCCCAAAACATGCTCTTTTCCTCAAAATGCTCAAATAAGTTCGCTCGGCTTACCACTGCCTATAAAACTCACGAAAAAGAAAGTACACGGGTCAAGGATCCGTGCCCTTACCTCCACCGAAGATTCCGCACGCTGAGGACGTCGATCCATTGTGAAACGCCACTAGAAACCCTGCTGGTGCCCCATGCTCGCGGACCAGCTCGCCACGCGTCACCGCCTCATCCCTGTAAAGAGGAAAAGCTGTACTAAACAGAATTACATGGCAGCCGATAAGACCTCAGCCCTCTAAATTACTCCTAATCAGTAAAAACACGAATTTCCATACACACAATCAAGAATCATCAAATCGACATAAGGAAACTCCGATTACATTACCAGAACACGTCCTGCTACAACAGACGTGTAGGCTTCATATCACGATCTCTCAAATGAGGAAAACACACCACCCAAAACACTGGCGCATACACGACCTCACCGTCGTGTACGCTACACCGACTACGGCTGAAGCCAAGTACATACTACTCAAAGTACTACGTGAAGGAGCTCACGCTGCACAAGAAACCACATGAATCATGAGAATCACAAGAGTCAGTGTCCTGTGACAGAAGTACCTCCTCACTAGAAGCAAAGCCAGATGCATCCACTGACGTCTTACACTGCGTCTCAAGCGTCTCACACTCACCTCGAACGCGATAACTGAGACACTATACCAAGAACAAGGAACAACAGTAACGAGTGACTAGTCAGGGTCACGCCCATCGGCACTCGTCTAAATGCCCCTGACCACGTGTGCACACGCAAGCCCAATGCCTTGAGCCAGGTCTCTAGCTAGTTTTTCCCCCAGCAGGACGCTATCGCAAAGCAAGGGGGCCCACGGAAACTAGCCTAAAAATTGTCTCTCAGGAACTTGCTTCGCCACCACTCCCAGGTCGGCCAACACGCTGAAGTGTCGTCAGACTACGACTAGTGGAGGCTCACTAGACACAGAGACTCAAAACAGAAACATCGAAGTACCGACAGGCTAACGCATCTATGTCACACGTACTATGAAGCACAAGGCAGTACAAAGAACTGCCACCAGACTCAGGATAGACAACTAGACCTATACACAACGATCCTTGAGTCACATGACTCGGGTCAAGATCATCGCACATCACGGTAACATACCGTTAATCAGCCTAGCCCTAAGCCAAAATCACGATAAAACATAAAATACAGAACACGAGGGATCTCCAAAACCCTCAAATCATATAGGCATAGAAACTAAGGTAAGACGACACCTCTAAGCGTCCAAAATCAGAGTCTCGATCCATACAGGATAACCGAGACACTCACGAGGCCACGTGTCAACCACTGGGTCACAACCGGGTTGACCAGAAACCATACTGACCCTCGAAATGCACAAAACACTACTTGGTGTAATGGCACTTTCGAACACCCTATAACATGGTCACAGCCCTCATAGGACATCCATGACATCCACGTACAATGGGCTAACCAAGGGGTCGAAGCCAAGCCAACCGGAAACCAACTAATATGAAAGAAACACCGCACATAGCTCGGGATGAAACCTCTCTTTCGGGATCCCTTGACACATATATATGACTCTCATGGAACACCTAAGGCATCCATTGAGTCAAAGGTCAACAAGGCACTGAATCCTGGGTTCACCGGAGCCTGAGACAACTCGAATAAGACACCGAAAATAGAGAACAAGAATGCACAAGAAGGCGTCCAAAGCCAACGTCGTGATAGTGAACGCACCCCTTCAGTGGGTCACGATGTCACCAGAATGCGCCCATCACTTGGGTCACGATAGCACACTAATGCGGCACTTACCTAGGTCGCGATAATAGACGCGGTCATAACCTCGAGTGCGATAATATGATAGTCGTGGCCATCACCTGGGTCGCGATCACACTGACGCGGCGCTTAGCCAGGTCGCGTTAACATAGGATCGCGCCCATCACATGGGATGCATTCCCAACTGCCCAACTGTTCATCTTCTTAGATGAACGCAACCATACGACACAGTGTCTCTCTTTCAAGAACGCGCCCCCTGAGAGTACTGCGTTAAAACACTGAACCCAGAAAACACTAAAATCAGTGGAAATTACCGTTCCACACCCCAATCGTCTTCAGAACGACAGGGAAACATCCCTAGACTCGATATCAACCTTCCACAAGCCGGAAGGGATCAAACCATACACAAAAGGACACGAAATGGGTGATTTTCACAAATCCACCCAAAATGACTCACGAGGGTAACCGGCCTCCTACTGGCCCCAAATCAAGGTCAAACGCAATAAAACTGGTGGGAATGGCATCCTAACATGCCAGGGGTTCAAATGAAACCAGCCACTAGGATTGGACTAATCAAACCCCTTGGGAGACCCTCTGGCCTTGCTGGCCCTCTACCAGCAAGGGACCAGCCTTCACATCCTCCACTCAGCATCGCTGAGTTGCCCACGGGATTGGGGTGAGTGCCGGGTGAGTTGGCCGCCAATTTCGGCCCGTTTGAGTTTCGAATTATGCTTGCAAGTTAGGTCCAAGGTCGTGTCACATCACCTTCATGTAAAGCGGCCTATTGTGACTGCAAGTGGGTAGGAGCATGTCGTCCTCAGTAAAGGCCACAGCTACTTCAGGTGGCATCTTCGCTAAGCAGGCTTCAAGGTGCGCCTGCGTCTGGAGTGCGGCAATGATTGCTTGCCGCGTCTCTTCATCCAAAGATAACATTTCCCAGACAGTGAAGCAGGCCGGGATCTTCTTGAGATGTCTAACTATTCGGTCGACCGCCCGGACCTTGAGCAGCTTTATCTCTTCGGCCCTACCGCATTTGGCCCCGGCCTGGACCTGAGGTGCTGGGTCGGAGGATGGCTCTCTTGTCGGGTCAGGTGCAACTGCCTGGGACGGCGTGTCATGACGGGCCTCGTCCTTCTCTTGCTTGAATTCAGTGAGGTTGGGGACATCGTCAAACCCTTTTATTGGCTAGGCCGGGGCCACCGTGGGTAGAGCCAGGAGTTTGTTAATTGGTGGAGCTGGAGGGGCGCTGACTCCCTTAACTGGCCGGGGCCCCTGCGGACGTTCTTGCCTCTCTGCACGAGACTACAGAAACTCCGCGAATGAGGGGATGCCCTGGCTCTTCAGCTTCTTGGGGTAGAGATCTGCCGGTGGAGGGATTTCAATGCCTTGGGTCTCGAGTTCGGGGATCCGGTATGGTTGCTCACCTCTGAGCATGATGTTGCAGCTATCCTGAGGATGACGGGCCCATTTCTTCCCCGACCTGGAAGCATGTTAAGAGGTGGATGCCTCGGCCTGATTTGCTTCGGGTAGGTTGTAAGGCACTTCTTCTTCTTCCTCGTCCAGAGAGAGGGCGGTGTCGAACAACGCCGCGAGGGTGTTGCAGGCGACGATGACCTCCATCTTCTTCTTGTTTCTGGGCCTTCTTTTCTTCTTCTTCTTTTCCCTGATGGTCGGAGACCGCTCGTGGGGGAATACGCCCCATAGGGGAGGCTCTTCCTTTGCTCGGGTCTCTACCTCGGGGGCCAACTCGAGTCCCTCGAACTCCTCCCAAGGGACATATTTCTTCAGCTCGACAGGCCAAATCTTGGGCTGTTCATATTCTTTGAGCCCGTCAATAATGGCTTGGAGTCTTTCAACCGCCGGGCTGACCTCTTTATGGATCCGCACCGGAACCCACTCTTTCCTATTGGAGGTAGGCCGCCTCATGACCAGTCGAGGGCTGTATCGTGCCACACAGGGTTCACCGACGGCGGCGCTGGCCGAGGAGTGACGCCCCTAATGTGCATTGTGGGGGCGGGCCGAGGAGCCGGTCTTCTTCTATTTCTCTTCGGCACAGACTGCCAACCCACTTGGTCCTGGGCGGGCGCTACCACGAAGGCATCATAAGTGGCGCAGGTGTTGGCCTCCGCCCATTCTTCCGGTAATTCTTGATATAAGGATATCATGTTGGCCGAGGAGGGCATGCTAGGCATCTCATGTGGCTGCAGAGGATCTACCTTGTGCTCCCCCATGTCTAGCTCCCCCTTCCTTATCAAGGCTTCAATGATGCCCTTGAAAATATAGTAGTCTTCGATGGTATGCCCCAGCATCTGGTGGTAATGGCAGAAGCGGGGGTCGTCCTTCTTCTTCACGTCATCGGGCCTCTTTGGCTTTGGCAACGTGATTTTGTTATAGCTGGTCGCCCACTCAAACAAGAGTCGGGACTTATCTCGGGAGAAGGAGTATAATTTGCTCCTCATCTTCTCCCCCAGTGAGGGGCCTTCCCGCCGTTCCGGGGACCTGGGCAGTGGAGGGCTTGTGATCGCTTTGGTTTTTTCCTTTTGCTTCTCAAAAGCCTGGAAGTCCAACGCATGCACCTCCAGTGGCATCGGTTTCTTTTCGACCTGCCTCGCCCTTTGGCTTGATGCTGCAGGAGTGGAAGAATAATGGGTGTGGAACGCCTCAATCTCAGCCACTATATTGTTCGTCTAAAATTTTATTTCGGACCTCTTTTGTGTTTGGATCGGTGCGATCTGGGGTCGTTTCAGGGGCCCGGAGGCGTTCCACAACTTTTTTCGCGTATTTTTCTAAATTCTGGCCCAATTTTCGACAAATCCTTCGGCACGCCGTTGCAGGCGAACGTAGTCGTTCACCCGGGCGTGAGTGGTACCATTGCGATCGGTGCGTTGCGAGGATCGCGAAAACGTGATTTTCTATTTTTTGATATTTTTTAAAAAATTTAGATTTTCTATAAATATCAACTCTTTTCTCTTTTTTTCTTTTCATTCTTCTTCTTCTTCCTCCTTCTTCTTCCTCCCGTGACCGCGCCCCTCTCCCCCTCTCTCTCCCATTCGACCGCGATGAGCCCCCTTCTGGCTGCAGACGATGACGGGGCGACGGCGCGATGACGTGGGCGACGGCAAGGTGATCGCGTGGGCGTGCGGCGGGCGTGGGAAGCGTGAAGGAACAAGGGTTTTAAAGCGTTCTTCGCGATATTCGGTGTCGATTCGACAGAGCATTCGCTCCATTGAGGTAGGGTGATGTTTCCTAACCCCCCGCGTTCCATTTTCGTGAATTGTGGGGCGCAGCGAGGCCGTGAGATGGGGTTTCCATGCCGGGAGGATTTTTTATGATTTGGGGAGAGTTCGCCCGATCTATGATTTTAGGCCACGATTCGGCGTTTTGATGGCTTAGATGCATGTTAGGGGTCCCAGGGGAGCTCCCCCCTTGATTTCCCCCTCTCCTGTGGAGGTACGGGGGCGTGGTTAGCATTTTTGGGTTCTATTCACCGTTTCACCGTCGGGACGATATAGCGGTCGTTCCAGAAACCGTCATGAGCATATCGCGCCCAGACAGGTGCGTTATGCTTCGTATGATCTGAGTCTAGTCATCGAGGGTTTAACGGCCCCTCGACTGACCGCTATGTCAGACATGACGCCCCAGTGCCGATGCGTCATGATTTCCGACCGTTTATTTTTGACCGTTGGTTTTGACCATTGGGGTTCTGGTCACATAATGCGCCTAGAGAGGCCCGTTATGTATCATAGTGCCCCAGAGAGGGTGCGTCATGCTTAACGCCCTTGCCTTCCACTTAACGCGTCAGAGCTGGTCCGTTAAGGCCCATAACGCCCCTTGAGGAGCGCGTTATGGTTTGCTTTGCTCCGTGACATAACGCACCACGTCTAGTCCGTTATGTACATAACGCCCCTGGAGGAGTGCGTTATGTTCGTTTTCATGACTTAGGGCTTAACGCACCTCTGTTGGTCCGTTAAACACTATAACGCACCTAGGCAGGCGTGTTATAGTCTGGTTTCCGTTGGGAGTGACGGACGGCTTGGTTGGACCATCCATTCTCTCCCGCACGACTGTGAGTTAGCCATGCATCCATGAGTGGCCAATGATGGACCATTCATCGTTTGAGGCCTAGCCGATGATTTTTCGTGTCGATTCGAGTCCCGGGTGAGCGGACCTCAATCCACTTGCTAACCTGTGGTCTGACTGATCCTAGGCATCGTGTGGGACGCCGTGAGGGGTCTCGGGATGTGGCGTCTTCGGCTTACGTCACTATGGGTCGGTGTTGTACGAGGAGCGATCCTTGTACTCGTTTACTTTCGGAGTCAGTTTCCGTGACTTGAGAGTCTGTACTTCCGGTGACCCATCCACTAGTCGTAACTTCCACGGCATGCATGTGTCGGCCCACTAGGAGCACTGGTATGGTGCACCCGAGAGAGACGGTGAGTAAGCTAGTTACCATAGGGCCCCCGCGTACCGCCTAGCCTGGGCTAGTGGGGGAATTACCAGCTAGAGGACAGACCTAGGGCGTATGGTCTGAGTGTGCACACGAGGTTGAGGGCTCAGACTCGCGCTGACGAGCGCGACCTCAGCTAGTCCTTGTTTGTGGTACTCTGGTTACTGTACGTGTCTGAGTCTCACGCCCGGGGCGCCGTTGTAGCTAGACACTTGTGACGCGGTATAAGACGTCAGTGGACGCATCCGGTAGTTCTTCTAGTGGGAGGTGCTCCTGTCTACCGGCAGGTGTGGACTCGAGTTTTGACAGATCGAGATTCAGCAGTACGGTACTGTTTGAGTAGACGGTTTTTTTGTTTATTTATTCCAGAAATTGATCGGTGTCGAGTACCGTTACTCCCCCATGGAGAAAGTATGCTTGGCATTGGTCTTTGCCATCAAGAAATTATGGCACCACCTCTTGTCTCATCGGGTTGAGCTTATATCTAAGCACGACCCCCTGAAGTTTCTTCTAAGGCAACCCGTTCTCTTAGGACGACAGGGGAAATGGGCACTCCTGCTCATGGAGTACGACATCGCCT
Organism: Amorphophallus titanum; assembly: GCA_024336825.1. Taxonomy (NCBI): domain Eukaryota; kingdom Viridiplantae; phylum Streptophyta; class Magnoliopsida; order Alismatales; family Araceae; genus Amorphophallus; species Amorphophallus titanum. Next base: position 12,466,202 of record JANBPO010001371.1, on the reverse strand, counting down.
ATGTCCTTAGAAAGACAATCAGGGGGCAGGGCATGGCTGAATTCTTGGTAGTCCATCCAGTACCAAAAGATTCTCCCTTCAACGTGGAGTTCCCAGATGACAGGTCTCTTGCTCTTCAACGGCAGCAACCAGCTAAATAGAGCAGAGATGCCTTGCATTACTGGCAATAAGATGCCCTCACAACCAGCCTACCTTGTTGGGAGTTATACTTCGATGGCACTTCTCGAGGTACTACTCAGAGCAACCTCAGCTTAGGCATTACGGTAGGTGCCAGAATTATCTTCCTGACTCCTTAGGGTGGAGTTTTGTACAACTCATGTGCCCTCATGAAGGCTCTAACCAATAATGAAGCTGAATACGAAGTTGTGATCATCGGACTCCAGATGGCTCTAGACATGGGCATCAAATGTCTCAAAGCCTATCAAGATTCTCAACTGATAGTCTGACAGGTGCTTGGCATCTATGACGTGCGAAAATCAGAGCTGGTCCCATACCATGCCGCCATCACCTGGCTCACCCAGAAGTTCTATTTCTTTAAAATGGACCACGTTCCCATAAGTGGCAACGCCCAGGCTAACACCCTGGCAAAACTGGCTGCTGCCATCAAGCTACTACCTGAGGGTGAAGTTGACATCACAGTCAAACACAGAAGGCTAATGCCTAGCTCACTCGAAAGCAACTCTGGCCTCACAGTTTATGAGGTCCAAGGCCTTGACCAAGACACTCCTCCAGAAGAAGAAGATTGGTGTGAGCCTATCATCAAATTCAAGAGGGGATTACTCCCCCCTGATCGGGCTCAGAGGGTCCGACTACTCTGCCAGGCAACATCATATGAGTTGATTGGCGACTCCCTGTATCGACTCATCCACGAGAAGGACAAGTCCATCCTCTTGAGATGTGTCTCCCCAGCTGAGGCTCGAGCTATTGTGTGTGAAGTTCATTCTGGACTGTGTGGCGTACATCAAGCCGGAGACAGAATGAAGCACAACATTAAGCTGAAAGGCTTCTATTAGCCTACCATGTACGCAGACTGTGTCCAGTATGCTTGTACATGCCATCAATGCCAAGCCTTTCCCCGGTACCTATAAGGCCTCCTAACCTACTGCATCCCACGGCCCCTACCTGGCCATTCACCGAGTGGGGTATAGACATCGCGGGGCCTTTCCCGCCATCTTCCAAAGGCCACAAGTACATTCTGGCCGTCACTGACTATTTCTCTCATTGGGCGGAGGCCCTTCCCTTACGGGAAGTCACTGGTGAGGTGGTTGCCAGGTTCGTCCGACACAACGTCATCTACCAATTCGGCACTCCCAGTAGCATAGTCTCCAACAACGGGATGCCATTCAAGAACAAGGCCGTATACCAATTGGCAGCCAAGTTTCATTATCGACTGAAGGACTTCTTCGGTCTACAACCCACAAGCCAATGGTTTGGCCGAGGCCTTCAACAAGACTCTCTGCAATCTCTTGGCTAAAATTGTTAGCCACCAGAAACATGATTGGGGTGAAAAGGTCTCTGAGACGTTATGGCCCTACCAGATGCTCTACCAAACCCCCATGGGATGTTTGCCATTTTCCCTCATCTACAGAGCGGAAGCCGTCATCCCTATTGAAATCCAGTTAGTATCCTACCGCGTGGTAGTACACACCGGCATGGCTGGCCCTGATGAAAATGAATACCAGAGCAGGTTGGAAGAGCTTACTGATTTAGAAGGCAAATGGCTTGAAGCTTACAAACACCTACAGATGTACCAGGCCCGCATGGCATGAGCCTATGACAAGCTCGTCAAGCAATGAGCCTTCAAGCAAGGCGACCTTGTCATGATCAAGAAAAGAGAAGTCATGGCAGAGCATTCCAGTGGCAAGCTTCAGCCGAATTGGCAAGGCCCATACATCATTTGCGATGCCTATGATGTTGTGCGACTATTGGCAAAGTTGACTATTTATTATGCCGGTGGGGTTAGGGGATAGCATCCTGAAGTCCTAGCCGAAAATGGGGTGCCTCAAGCCGGAAAGAAGGGTGTCGATAGGCCCAGTTCTGTGAGGCCAGGAGTAATTTTCGAGCTCGACGAGGGCGGAGTGCCTCAAGCCAAGAAAAGACTTTATGAACCCAGCCCAGTGGGGCAAAGGGTAGTTTTGGGGCTCGGCGAGGGCGGAGTGCCTCGGGCCAAAGGAAAAGGGTTTTATGAACTCTGCCCAGTGGGACAAAGGCTATTTTCGAGCTCAGCGAGGGCGGAGCACCTCAGTCCAAGGAAAATATTTTGTGGACCCAGCCCGATGGGACAGAAGGTAATTTTCAAGTTCAGCTAGGGCAGAGCACCTCCGGCCAAGGGAAAGCTTTATAGACATAGCCTGGAGAGATTGATGGGTGAATTGTTGAGCTCGACAAGGGCAGAGCATCTTATGCTAAGGAAAAGGAGATTTTATTGGGCCGACACTGGACAAGGAGTCCGAACTGGTAGTGGTGGGAGAGTCCCGTGGGACAAATATGGTATTATCATGGCTGAATGTCGAAAGGCAATAAGAATGTATTCGCTGGGAGCATAGGTCCCAGATCAATGGTAGAGGGTTAGTCCCGGTGGGACAAGTGGGGAGTACCCCTATAGGATGAGAAGATGGCATGGCACCATGGATTTCGGTGGGACCAGGGATGCTGAGACAGGCCACTAGAAGCCGAAAGGCATTTATTTGCTGGCTTGATAAGGAGTTGAGTATGTAGCTGACTCCATAAGGATTGTTCTTTTTGTTCCCCTAATGGGCATGGACTCATATTTGAAACGGGGGGGCTAGTGGCCAATGAGGGCCCTTTAGCGTCGGTGGGACTATTGATTATATAGTCCCCTTGGGGATATTCAGTGACAGCTATGCATCAGATCAACAACTATCTTCTCTTGTCATTGATTTCTTCAGGAGATGCTTCGAACAACTTCGGCTCACGCCTCTGGTGCTTACGCCAAGTGTTATCCCTTTCTTAGAAGCTGCAGCTTTAGAGTCTTCCTACCTCCGTAGATGGTGCAGTCATTTTACTTTTCCCTTGGGCATTCACCATACAATGCTAGTAGGGAGGCTTCTGCCTATGAGGGTGGATGGGGAGGCCCTGTTGACCTCATAATTCTCCTTGCTTCTTTTCTTTTGCATTCATTTTTTATCTACTTTTTTTTGAGCAGGCAGCCCGAATGGTGCTGATAGTGCAGTGCAGTGCCATTACCCTTCGTCTATTTGTTCTTAAACAGACCAAGGCAGGTGTATAGGAGAGCGCTCACACCCTCAGAGAAAGGATAAGTGGTTCTCTCCACCATACCAACCCCACAAGGGTAGTTTCTTATTTGGCAGGGACCAAGACATGAGGGGAGTGATATCTCCCTTGGCAGATGCAGCCATCAAGGCCCCCTTCATTTGATTTTATATTTTCTCTCTTCTTCTTCTTATTATTTTTTTTCAAGCACCCGACCTTCTGAGAGACTACATCTCAGATTGAATAGGCATAGCCTTATGTCTATATATATATATATATGCAGATTTCATTCGCCCTCCTTTTTGCTCTCTTTTTTTGGTGCCTGCCCCTAGAATAGGCCCTTTCCTTTCCTTCTCTCTTTTTCTTTTTTCTTTTTTTCTTGGTGCCTGCCCCTAAAATAGGCCCTTTCCATTTCTTTTTTTTTGCATATCTCATGTCATTTACCATTCTTCTTTTGCTGGCAAGCATCTGCATTGAAGCTATGCGAGCCTGCTAGACATCGACTTCAGCCAGATTTGTGAGGAGCAGTTGAGGGGGTGACACCGCGCAGGCCAGCTCTCTTCCAAACAGGCATTTGGTGAGGTTGTGGTGGGTCCACTTTGTACTCGTCCATCTGCATCTCGCCTTTCTTGATCAGGCCTTCGATGACGTCCTTGAACACATAGCAATCCTGATGTGACACAAAGATGGGGGTGGCAGCAAGTAAGTGATATGTCCTCGGACCTATCTAGCAAGCACATACACACATCAAGCAATTCCTCGGTAGAGGCCGAACCCACCGTTGCTCACACACGGACCCGGGTGACTCGGCGATGCCATGCGTTAACGCTGCCAGCCTACTGCGTTGACGCAGAGGCACTCCAGACGCTGACGGGCAGTTGCTGCGTTGACGCAGAGGAGACACTGCGTTGACGCAGTGAAGCTGAAACACAAGGGCTGCGTCGACCTTTGTAGGAGAAGCGTCGACCTTTGAGGAATGTGCATCGACCTTAGCAGCTTAGTTTGGGGTCTGCGTTGACGCAGTAGAGACACTGCGTTGACACAGTGAAGAAGAAACTGTGTTGCTACATTCACAACCTGCTGACTAATCCCACGCCCTACACCAGGGGCAACCATCACTGAGCCTCGACTAGCTCACACAGTCATCCCAACTGACTGCTACAAGTCCGTCGGCTCCACGCCATGAACCATCTCACACTTGGCAAGCCGAACGTCAATAACAGCACTGGACCAGCTTTGGTCCAAGTACAAGCCTTCAACAAATCCCAGATCCAATCCAGGAAAAGGGACACCTCATAATCAGCCACCCAAGGCCTCACTGGCACACGGCTCTCACCATTCTCAAGCCGCAACAACCAGCATCTTCTATCTGTGAAAGATCATTCACCGGTCATTATCTAGTCGTCAATGGGAAACCTTGACTTGCTCAACTTCTTTCTTCTTTCCTGAACCTTCACCAGATCCGATGAGCACATTCCAAATCTCGACAGGCCATCTGTCGACTCTTACTGGTCACAGCTACAACTTGAGGTGAATCTCACTCAGACACCACATCCGATCCGATCTTCATGCCAACTCTACCCTCTCAAGGGAGCACGGTGAGACCAAATGACAGGATCCCACAGTCCTCAGTCCTCACATCACTTGACTCGGGTTTATAGGGAAATCCTCCCATGTGAGTCACAGACCAAGGATCACCATCCAACGCCAACGTCCCTCCAGGGACCTCCATGCACAGGTATCGTCCATTACACAATCTAATCCTATCTTATCTCAATTATTCCAAATGGATGCCTGCCAATCCTCGGCTCCACTCTCACCACAGAGCCATAGGACATAACCTCTTATAATCCACAGCACACATCTCCAGAACAGACAAGTGTCGCCTGCTACCCCAGTATCCTGGTAGATGATGCTGCGACCAATGCACGCGGGTTCCCAAACAATAAAGACCTTGCCATGATTGACCACTGGGCTAGCCTTACCAGCCGGTCACAACTACCAACTGGGACCCATAATCTCTCAGAGATCACTTCTCTTAAAATCATGATCCCACCGAGGACATAACTTCCAACACAAGTCGGGTACCAAGCTTCCGACTCCGACCATTACATCCTCGTCCTCCATCAGGCGACTTCCTCACCGACCCCATCTAGGTCTAGCTCCATTACCTGACACTGCTTCCAATGCATGGACGGGGTACTCATGTGGCAAACTTGCCATCATATTTTCCCAACTCTCCATCCTGCCAGGGTCACAACCCACATTGCCTCCAGCAATGGCATGGCAACTCCATGGCTCACTCAGCTAGAAATAATCTCGCGTTGAGGACCAATCCTCCGATGATCTACACCTCCTCGGGAATCCACCCGTAGCAACCAACGCTACGATCTTGGACCTGTAGGTTATGGGCCCACCAGACTTCCGTTGCACACTCTGATCCACGCGCACAGCCACCACAATGACTCAGGATCTGCCATCCTGCCACTCCTCAACTCAGCTGGTTAACTCAAAAAATAGGGTGAGGAAAGCTCCATTACCTCAAACCCAGAGCGTAAATTCTCTCTCTTAATCTGGCAATCCTCTGTAACTCCGCAGGCTCCAATCCACAACACATTGGAAATCACAACGTCAGCCATGAGTCTTCGCAAGCACCATCCAACTGGCACTCATGCTTCTGGAATAGCGCCAACGTACCCTTACACATTAGGGGAAGGGCATCCGCTTCTCCCAGATAACCGTACTGCCAAAAATGTGGAACGCATCTTGCATGGACCTCATGGCACATGAGGAAGCCAACCAATCCGAACACATAATGCAAGACGACGAACTTGGCAAAAATGCGATCTTCTCCAACCAAGGAGAAACCAACATACCTCCTACAAAGCGGGAGATCTTCACGCTTGACTTGACCTCAAACCTCGTGCACACTGGGAACTGCATCTTCCAGCACCAGGAAAACCAATACCACCATTAGGTCAGCTCCTCCGACAACACTCGCCAAGTGTCTCGATGGACCATGCTCACAGCATCTCCCGATGCACCATCATTACAATTCCTTGAACTGTAACTCACTACGTCTCGAGCACCAGCTCTGCTGATCACCAGCCACACTCTGCCACAGTGGTTGAGCTAGCCGCTAACACATGCTCCTTACCTAAGCCTGCCTCTGACCTCAGAACCATGAACACACCAAAACGTTTACCAAGGAGCAAAGAAAATCACTAAAAGATGCTAGGCTTGAAGGCTGCTACACCTCTAGATATTGGACAGTACTCCCTCAAATATGACCCTGCTCACACCAATCCATTCTCGAGCTATCGCCACACGGACCACCATGCCAAGAGCCACAACACAAACCATAACCGACACCTTCCGATGCTCATCCTCGAGTCTCAAACTCACCATAGAACCTTCACATATCATCTCTGCCTCGAATGGCGCATCCAAAGCCGTACACAATGGCCCCAAATCCCACGATCTGGGCCACGAACCAAGTGACCGCCACACGATCTCGAACCAAATTTGGGGCGAACACAACCCAATCACACGCAGAAACGTCGGACTCAAATCTCACTGGGACATCTCTGCCCAATCCTGCAACGAAATCTGTAAAATAATCAGGACCAACCCATCTCTGATGCCACAGAGCACGATAAGAGCACCAGGCTCGATAATCAACAGCTTGCCAAGAAGACCCTCCGCTCACCCAAGCACAACTCTTGATCAGAGCATCCGCTCTGCCACCTCAAACCACAACCTTGACACCTCAGGGGCTGGATGAACATCAAGCAGGGGTGGTCAAAACAACATTAACTCCTCTGGAGCATACTCGTGGCACTTAAGCACGAACAACCCTTGCCAGCCACCTGACCTCGCTGTAAATTCCTCGAACGTGGCACTGCAGTAATACACATGTCGGCAATCTCCATTCAACGTAGCACAACTAGGGCCACCATCTCGAGGGAAGAAAGTTCTCGATCTCGATCCTCAGGCCCACACCAACACTCCAATGAAAATAGCAACCACCTTCACAGAACCAACTCAGCGCACTCAAGCTCTCACTCAAGAAACCAAGTGAAAAACAAGCACAAACCCTATGCCAGTTGCCGATGGTACTAGACCAAATGGACTCTGATCACTGTAATATCTCAAATTCCCATGTACATCCACGACCACCGCTCTGATACCATCTGTAACGACCCAAGATCTGAATACCAGGAATAACCCGATACCATTCGAATCCTGGCTCACCGCCCACAAGTAGGAGGGCTCGGAAGGGATAAAAGGTGTGTGTAGTGTACATAGAAATAAGAAATAAAGTAAGCAATAACTATAATTAAAAATAATTAAATAATATAACTACAAAGTCCAGTCTAAATAAAGTACAGTCTACAGGGGAAGAGAACGTACTCTCATGCCGAGTGAATACTCGGCCCAGCAAGCTGGCAACTACGAACCTCTGCGCTACACCCTCGAACCTCGAGGAAGAGCTGCCGCACCTGAAAAGTAGGGGGTGAGCCTCCTATCACTGGCTTAATAGGGGTCCCGTAGAACCCCAACCATAAACAATGGCGATAACAAGCAACGCTAGCAAGAACAACGGCAATAGCAGGAGTAGCTACAACAACAATGGCAGAAGGCACGGTCGTACATAAATTCCCAAACTCGGTAGCCGGTGAAACTACTTCTCTACAACTACTCCTATCAGAACAGAAACCAACACCTGGATCTCACAGTTGGGGGACCACCGGACTAAGAAGAAAACCCTGGCTACGCTGCCAGAAGAAACACCACGACACCTCTTTCATGGAGGCCTATCCTCACAGACGAAGGCCCAACCCAAGACCACACGGTCTAGGAGCACGATCAGGACCTTGCCATCATGAACCCTACACCGTCTAGAGAAAACCCTTGGTGACCTCTATCGAAAACCCTAAACCTCGGTGTTAGAAAGACACTCAGAAACCACCCAAGGAAACACGAAGGAACTCATCTCATGTGATACGAGTACTGCCCACTAGAAGCAAGGTCAGATGCATCCCCTGACGACTTAGTCTGTGTCTCAGGTGTCTCCCTTGTCCCAGGCAACACTGAGACAACATACACACTAACCACTGAACAAGGGTCTAGTCAGGGTCGTGCTCATCAACACGCCTCTGTAGTCCCCGACCATGTGTGCACACACTGGCTGACTACACAATGTCAGGGCCTCTAGCTGATTTTCCTCCTGGCATAGACTCGAGCGGCTACAAAGGAGGCCCTACGACAACCAGCCTAAAAATCATCTCTCTCTCTCTCTCTCTCTCTCTCTCTCTCTCTCTCTCTCTCTCTCTCTCTCTCTCTGTCTCTCTGTCTCTCTCTCTCTCTCCATCACCGGCTCCCCCCTGACCCCCTCTTACGAGCAGAACGACCCTGCCTAGCACACCTCTCCCCCTCCGGCGAATAGCATTCCCCCTCCGGGGAGGGTCTCCCCCTCTGACGAGTAGTGCCCCCTATCCCTCTTGGCCTCCTCTCCCCCTCCCTGGGTGTTGCTCCCTGGGGGGGGGGGGGGGGGGGGGGGGGGGGGGGGGGGGGGGGGGGGGGGGGGGGGGGGGGGGGGGGGGCCTGGTAAGCTTTTGTTAATGAGCTTATTATTTCTCATTCCTTCTGGTGGAATCTTTCTCCAGGTTAGCCTTGGGATTACTGTCTTGGTGATACCTTTGTCCGTGTCTGCTTAAGTGTGGACAGCTTTATTTTGAGCCTGATCTGCTTCTTGCTCCATGGTTGCTTCACTTTGGACTCCGTTATGGTGTTAAGAGCTGTAGTGTACCGTGTCTGTCGTGCCGTGTCCAGCGGCCGATGTGTTGAGAAGGCTCATTCATTATTTTTAGGACGTGAAGGTAAGCTGAGATTAGCATTTTTTCGTGGGCTTTGTGGTGAAGTTGGTGCTCTCTTTCCTTGCACTTAGGCTCCTTGTGATCGGTTGTTCGCTGGATCAGTACTCGTGGCGTGTTAATTACAATTCTGATGAGTTGCGATGGCGTTGAACGTGTATGGGCTAATTACCCATTGGCTGAGGATCATTGTTATGAGATTCTCACTGATCGAGGGAATTGCTTCTTCTCGATGTGACTTTATCTTGGCTTCCTGTGCCTTGATGTTGTCTGTTGCAGTATTATTGCTAGTACTTTTTCTGGTGATGGCATCGGCGTTTGCGAGTGTTGGGGAATATGTCGGCTTTCCTGCTGATTGAGTACCCTCTACTCTACATTTCTTTCTCTTCGATGTTGCGCTCCATAGGCATGCCTGTGGTCCTTGAGATGCGCCCCTTGAGATTGTCGTCTTTTTGTGTCGCTTTCTTATATCGTGGGTCTTCCTTGGTAAGTGCTCTGATGCATGACTCGTTCCCTGTAGTCGTGTGTCTAGCTGATATTGTGCCTTGATGTGACCCTACTTGCAGTTGTGTTTCGTGGTTCTGCGTGTTGTACGGAGCCGGAATCCTGCAGGTGTTGTTTGTTATGTCTCTGTGATTTTGATGATGTCAATATTCATAAGTCATTCTTTGTTTATGCCAATATTCATAAACCACTCTTGTATAATCTTGATGCTAAATTTTCTCATATGCATTGAATTGTGGCTGACATGAAGTTGAGTTTTCTGAAATGCAGGTTCATATTGATCTCATTCTGTTGGAACCAAAGTATGTAACATCTCAACAGGACTTATAGATGATTCAAAAGGATATGAAAAGAAAGCCAACGGTCAACTTCAACTGACGGCAAGTCAATTTCTGGTAAAATGTGAATCCTCTTCTGACAGGTGAAGTCAATGATTAGGTAAAGTCAATGATCATCCAAGTCTGCTACCAACTAACATGATGTCATCCTTAACCAAGATGAACAATTTTTACTAACCTGTCCTCTTGTGAAGCCGCGGTCTAGCAAAAAATGACTCAGTCACTCATACCAAGCTCGTGGAGCCTATTTCAGCCCATATAAGGCCTTAGTGAGCATGTAGACATGGTTAGGAGCCTTAGGCCTTAGTGACCATGTAGACATGGTTAGGAGCCTTAGGGTCTTCAAACCCAGGTGGCTGCTCTACATAGACTTCTTCCATAATGAATCCATTAAGGAAGACACTCTTCGCATCCATCTAATATAATTTGATGGAGTGAGAGGCATCAAATGGCAATAAGATCCTAATGGTCTCCAACCTAGCAATAGGAGCAAAGGTCTCTGTAGGCACCGGAAAGGTAGCGTGCGCGGGGCATGTGACGTGTACCTCCCTCCGAACTGCTATGGCCTATAGTGCACAAGTTAGAAAAATATAAACGGGTGTGATCGCCAGAGACTTATACCTGAGCCTCACAGGGGTAGGATGATTGTGAATGCCTTAGGAACGGGAGACGTGGGTTCATCCTTTCCTCACTCTCGATCGGCCAAGAACGGGGAGCTCTGCTAGTCGGTGATGAAGCTCCTACAAATTAACCAACAAATAGAAAAAGTAAACCCATTAGACTTTGATAGCGTAGTATATGTTCAAACCAAAAAATAAAACATGCAATTGGGGCTGATCGTATCGGGAAGGGGGGTGGAAAGGGGGATGGTCGAGACTTTCGACCATTCGCCTTCCCTATATTTTGGATTGGGAAAACCTCTTTAAAATGGGATCTAGGAAAATCTATCATGCATGTATGCAGTAACATATAAAGGAACGTAGCAAAAAGGGGAACAAGTGAAAGAAGTACGGGGTTTGTAAAGGATTGGGTTATTGCTATATTTGCACACTTTGTCTTGGTGTCGAATACACTAACGCTCTGATTGACATGATTGGCTAAACTCATCACGACCTCCGGGTAATCTTCCGCGCTCGGGGCGTGATAGTAATCCACCGGCGGGTCACGGGACATGATTTGCCCCCTCTCGACGGGAACGTCGAAAAGTCATCGGGTTCTCTCCCTGGGGAAGGAGAGAGGTCTGTGATCGTGCCAAGGCCTCCACCCTAGATACCAGATCGAACGTCCCCTTCGACTGGCCTTGGGCTCCTTTGATTCATCATCAAAAAGAGAAAATGCGGCCATCATGTGGATCATTAGCCGGGTGGTGTACCACTCGCACTACTTTGGCTGGTCTAAACCACGCGTGTGGTTGCAGAGGATCGACAAGACCACTTTTTATTTGAATAAGGTCATCTTGAATCAGCTTCTGTGCCTGGGTCTTGAAGACGTAACAGTCCTCAATTGGGTGACCCAGCATGCGGTGGTATGAGCAGTAGGTGGGATCGTCGATTTTCTGAGCTTCGTCTGGCTTGCGAACTTCGGGCAATTCGACTATCTTCTGGGCCATACAGAGGTCGAAGAGCATCTTCGTGTGTTCCTTCTTGAAGGAGAAGGGCGTCTTCATACGCTCTGAGAAGGAGGGAGCGACTGACTTATCAGCTGGCTTCTTATCCGAACTACTCGTTTCGGCCTCCTTATTAGCTTTAGCGGTGGGGGTGAATTCAATGATGTTCACCTCCTTGCCGGGCTAGCATTCTCGCGCCTGCTTACCCTTTGCTGAGGCGTAGCTCAGGTTATCGACGAAGCACATCTCTATTTCAGCGATAGCCGAGTTGAGCTGGTCGAAGCCCTTGATATTGGTGCCGAGAAGCTTTTCACTGACCTCGGCCACCAAACTTTGGTGACATATAGTGATGGCATCCTCCTAGACCGGCGGGTTGATACACCTCATACTGAGGTCTCACCATTTCCTGATGAAGTCGAGAGCGCTCTCCCCCTTCTTCTATCGGAGAGAGCAGAGCTCGGTTAGGGAGATCTTTCACTCAGCCATTTAGAAACGGTCGAGGAACTTTTTCTGTAGATCTGCCCAATCGATGACTGAGTTGAACTTCAAGCGGGAATACCATGGGAAGGCCATTCTCATGAGTGAGGTGGCGAAATAGCAAAGGAGGTAGGATTCGTCCAATGCGAGCTCACTCATGGCGGTAATGTAGTAGGCCAAGTGTTCATGCGGAGATCCCTGTCTATCGAACTTTTGCAGCTTCGGTGGCTTGGCGTACTCCAGGGGAAGCTTCTTGAGCTGGTGATGCAGCGGGTAGGGGAAACTGTAGAGGTCCACAGTCGTGACCCCTTCCCCAAACTGGGCGAGTTTGGTCTCAACGATCCGCTCGATCATCTGGCGTTGTGCCATGAGATTCTCTGACATCGGCGTGTTGGATAGTCGTGGTTGAACTTTGGCTAAAGGCATGCCGAACTTGGTTACTATAGGGGTTCGAATAGCTACGGCTGAGGTATTAGCACCATTTTGCCCACCTGGCGGGACCGGCGCTTCCGTCGAAGGCCCAGTAGGCGACTGAGGATGGAGGTCACGTTCTTGAAGCAAGTCTTGCAGGAGTACCTTCAAGTGATGATTCTCTTTCATAAGAGTCTCAAGAGTCACCTCCTGGACTGCACAGGCTGGAGGATCATTATTGATCGACTCCGCATTGGCAGGGGCGGCACGATCCTCAATGGGAATCTCCTCTGCTCGTGTCGATGTCTGAGGTCCGACAGAGGTGTCGACATGGCCGACCGGAGCCAGCGGCTAAGTCGGGTGACGCGGCCTCTTGAGCTGAGATATAGGCTGGTTCAGATCATCGGTCTGAGCCTCAATTGAAGCTTGAGAACGAAAAATTCCAGAAGATTAATGAAGACCTTGTAGCTAAAATAAAAGAAATCAAGGAAGAAGCTTCAAACACTCAGATGACAGAAGGAGACTGTGAAAGGTGTCCCTTTCTAAAGGAGCTCAATGAAGATTTGTACGATGAAAATGAGCGGCAGAGAAAACTGATTGACTCTCTAAAAGAAGAAAATAAAGAATTATTATTTGAGAAAATCAAAGTTGAAGAAGCAAGGACATAAATGAAAATAAAAGTACATAAAGATAAAAATAAAATGTGGATACATGGACTCGATTCCCATCACCATGACTATAGATTTGTATGGGTACCCTTGCTACACGAGGCTCATTCAGGCAGTGGCGGAGCGCTTCAACCACCGGTGGAACATAGTGGCTATAGCAGAAGGGGAGACCTCACTAGACTTGTGGTCTCTCTTCAGGATCTCAGGTTTGCCGATCAGCGGCAAAGGATATGAGGAGGTAGTGTTGGATGATCTCCACCACAGTCATGCTGACGGGCTGGGGTGATACCAGGTGTCACACAACTACCAGTATCTATTGAAGACTTGGAGAGATTTTCCCCTGGCGGGCAGGGAGAGGCCGATGCAGACTTCGAGGATGCCTTTGAAGACATGGGTCTGTCATTTCTACAACGGACCCTTCTACTTTTATAATGAATTTGCACAGGACCAGACTTTGTGGGGAGTACTCAGAGGTAGAGCTGCGATTCAAGAATTATTCGCGCCATATTTATGCACCCAGAGAGGGGTGGAATCCCCATGAGCTACCAGATGTCACCTACTTGGCCAAGTACCTGGCATACTGGCTGGTGACCTTCGTGGTTCCTCACAGTGAGGATGGCCTTCTGTGGGCAGAGCTACTGTGACCCGCAAGTCTGTTGGCAAAGGGACGGAGGTTGGCGTTGGCCCCAGCAGCTTTGGTCAACATCTACCATGGGCTAGGGCCCTTATCAGTACACCCTGCACTATGAGAGAGGAGTCTCCTTCTATCAACCCACTACCTCAGTGTGTGGGCCGGTCTACTCTTCCCGGGGTTCATGACGAGGGAAGCAGTGGTGAACCTGATAGGTCCTTTACTTTTTGGTTTCACTAGTTAGTCGGACAGAGGCACTACCGATCAGCTGGAGAGAGCCAGGCGGGCCCTATCTTACTTGCCAAGCACGGGCGAGGATGGGCTTCCCTTTGACTATGGGTCAAGGGGCTTCCAGCCCATGTTAGTGCCAGTGAGCAATGGGGCGACCTGTGCCCTACCACACCAGCATGAACTAGACACATCGGTGTACACTGAGTGGGTGATCAACACCTGATCGACGGTGTTAGTGTTGCACTGGTCCAGTGCCAGCGTCCTGGAGCCTTACCACCCGCACCGATTTGCTAGGAACTTCGGGTATGACTAGGCAATCCGACCGAACCAGAAGTTTCCCCTAGCAGGCTGGGTGTACAAGGGTAGGGACAGTCACTTACTGGCAGCCGCTTGGTGGGACTTCAGTTGTTGAGGGGAGCCAGAGAAGTTGCCGACACTAGGGCTAGATCATTAAGGGTGGTTTGACATTCACTACGTCTGATTGTGGTTCGAGCACAGCCACTTGTATCACTAGAAGACTTCAATGATCAAGAATGCTGAGGAGAGCTGGCTTCTGTGGAAGGATCATCCTCCCATTTCACTTCACATTGAGTACCTGAGGATCTCTTTTCCCAGATCTGTCGGGAAGTGGAGCGGATCGAGCGGCAGTGGCCCTGGGACAGTCTGGTCTCTTCTTCATTGAGACGTGGTTATAGTGGGACGATCAAGCCCATACAGTTGGCACAGGCGGGGCCGGTGACTGCCACTGGAGCGGGGGCGGCAAGGTTGAGGTTGTCGAGGGCCTGGTGGACACAGTTCTGGGTTAACTGTGGCTTCAGGAGGAACAATAGTCTTGATGGCGTGCTCCCAGAGGGGAGTTTTGCTGGCACGACCGTCATTGACTGGAGGCGGCACTTTGCTCATGAGATTGGATCGGCTGGCCCTGTGGAGTTTGTCTCTAACATAGAGCGAGCCTACACTCTGAGTGTAATGTCCTAGATTTTTTGGATATTTGTCGGATCAAGATCCGTGGGTTTTGAATCATTTTCGGGAGTCCCGAGGAGTGTTTTACGATTTATGCATGTTTTTTTCTAATGTGCCTATGGAACCCATATAGGGTAAACCGTTGCGTTCTCTGACTCCGGGACGTTACCAGTGTATTGTGCATTTTTCGAGGATCGTGGAGAGTATTTTTTCCTATTTTTGATAATTTTCAAATTTTATATATAAACCCCTTCCTTTCTCTCTCTCCCCATCTCTCATTTCTCTCCCTTTCCCCTCCCTGCGCGGAGAAAATTAGATTGATTTGTTCCCCTATGTGGAAAATTTTTAAAATTAAGTGATTTTGTAATAATTAAATCCTCCCTGCGTGGAGTGAATTTGTTGTAACCGTTCAAGCTTCGCCGACGCCGTGCGGGTACGCACGTCCCCGCTCGCCTTCGTCTCTGGTCGGAGCTAGACCTCTCAGTCTAGCTAGGTACGTGCTCCAATCACTTGCTCATTTAGTATATTTTCAATTATCGTGCGACGAAGTAAGAGAGAGCCCGATCCATGTAGCCAGTCTCCTGAGTGCATCGCTGTGGACGGAAAGAGAGAGCTTGTATGCACCCATCCTTAGGGCCCTAGAGCTGTCACATTAGGGTACCCTAAATTGTCAAGAGGTAGTTCCACAGCTACTCTGCCTACGGGCGAGTAGCTTTCCCTGATCGATCCCTTCCAATTGGCCCTTTGCATCTCAGCTAGGTCCAGACATTGCTAATTATCGGTCCCAAGGTTGTATCATTTAAGTCCGAGGTCGTGCATGCCACGTTGGTCTAGGAACTTCTCTGGCCGTCTAGAAAGCCCTTCAACACTACAACCACCCATGGACCAGGAGAGCGTCAGTGCTATGCTAGCCCAGCTCGAGCAACACCTTACGGCCCAAATTGAAGAGTCCATAGGCCAATTGCGAGCGGAGTTAGATGAGAGGATCCAGGCCTTAGAGGACCGTGTGAGGAGAGAGGAAGGGAGATTGAATGGTCGTGGAGACCCAACGGTCAACCACAGGGACGAGAGAGACCAGGCCCGCCAAAATCAGGGGAGAGAACAAGAGGATCGTACACCTCGAAGGAGGGACTATGATGATGAGGAGATCATCCTTCAGAACGTCAAAATTGACGCTCCCAGTTTCGATGGGTCCCTCACTCCAGCCAAATACCTTGAGTGGGAGACCGGGATGGATCAGTATTTTGGTTGGCATCACCGCATGACCCCTGCCACAAGGGTGAGGTTTGCCAAAATGAAACTCCTAGGTCAAGCCAAGACCTACTGGTGTAACATTGAAAATCTCCTAGCAAGGAGACGAGAGGAGCCCATAAACACATAGGAAGAAATGAAGGAGAAACTTAGGGAAAAGTATCTGTCACCCTCCTACCATCAACATCTTCTAGACCAATGGCAGAAACTCACCCAAGATGGAAAGTCTGTGGACGAGTACATCACCAAATTTGATGACTTCTTCCTATGGAGTCAAGTCATGGAAGACGCCTCTGTCACCCTTTCTCGATTTAGGGCCGGCCTACACGAGAGCATCCAACGGGAACTTTTCTTGTGAGAGGTCAACACCCTCGAGCATGCCTACCAGGTTGCTCGAGATGTCGAGAGGTTTCAAAGGGTGGTCCCATCTCGGGTTCCCACCTACCGCCAACCTGAGCCTCGGAACCCCACGGTCCGCTACACCGAGAGAGCTGGCCCCTCCACTGCCTATGTCCCTACTGCTACCCCACTCCGGGTCGTTGCCCCTACAGCTTCTGCCGTAAGGAACCTATTACCTGCACCTGCTGCCGTGCTCAGATTGGAGTATGCCCCACCAACTGATAGGAGGAATGACAAAGGAAAGGGGCCTGCCCCTAGCACCTCCCAACCAACCCCTGTCTCGGGAGTCCGCTGCTTTAGGTGCCATAATCTAAGGCATGTTTCCTCCAACTGCCCCACCCGAGCCTTGGTCATCATCGACCCCCAGCCTGTAGAGCTTCCACCTCAGGAAGGAGAACCCCTTGAGAGATATGAGACTGACCCTGACCTCATCGCTCAGTTTGAGGAACTAGATACAGAATTTGAGGGAAGCATGTCGAGTACATGTAAGTAGGAGATATTACTGAGAGCTCTAGCCATGGACGGTTGGGTGTAGTTTGCTGCATCCTAGTGCACCCTCAGGAGGACGACTGGCGCCGAACCTCCATCTTCCAAACCTACATCATGGTCAACTCTCAACCCAACAAGGTGATCTTTGACAACGGGAGCTGTATCAATGCAGTCTCTTCAGACTTTATCTCCCGTCTAGGTCTACCTATACATCCTCATCCTAAGCCATACAACGTGGCTTGGGTTGACGACACTTCTATCCCAGTCACCACTACGTGTGTCATTCCATCCAACTCCTTCTTCTGCAGGAAAATTACACAAGATTAGTCAGGCAAAGATAGAAAGAGAAGAAAAGAATTTGCTCATAAAAATGCTCGGTGCTTGCTCGGTGCCCACTATCTCAGCTAGCTCAGCCTCCGTTCCTCAGCCCGCTCGATGGCACCCGCCAGGTGGTCCTCCAGCTCCTCTCTGCTAGCCGCTTGAGAGGAGGATCCACCTTCCCCACTCATCCTAGCTCTCACCCAAACGTACGCCAACTCGCTCCTCTAAAAGATCAAGGGTAATTGGTCAGTCAATTCCAAATGCTCTTCATATCAATCAATTAATCCTGACTCACCAGTTCTCGAATTTCATGGCATAAGTTCACGATCATCTGGTCGAGGATGGTAATCCGATCGTGGAGGATCCTCACGGCCTTAGTCTCCAGCATCTGCACCTCAAATTTCACAAAATCATCAGAAGTCGTGCCCCTTAATAGAAAGTATCCTTTTCAGCAAGCCTAAAAGGGGCTAACTCACTGCTCGAGTGTCGAGGTGGAGCCACCGGGCGTACCGATCCCGGTAGTTTGCCAAGTAGGTCTCACTGCTCCCCACGTGTCGGTCCTACTCTAAGGACGGCCCCCTCTATAACGCCTCAGCCTCTACACAATAGAGAGAGGCCCAATCCTAATCCCTCACCGAGGTCCATCGATGTCCTCGATCCGACCCATGCTCTGTCGGTACTGCCACAAGAGGCTGGTGCCACCCCAGGGTCCACTGCACTAGGCGTATGTAAAGTGGCTCCCGCAAGTTAACGCAGAACAAAATGGTGTCCCTGCGGAACCAAGCATGCCCCTCTCGCGCCCATGGCTGTGAGGCGAGATCTTAAACTACATAAGGCGTCCACATCACCTGTTACAACACGAACCACAAGCTTGTCAAATTCGAGTCCACCCAGTAAATGTGTAACTTCTTGTAAACTCAGCTTGGCAAGACGCTTACCCAGTGAGGTGGGAACTCATCCAAAGCTGTCCTGAGGTTGGAATGTCGAGTGGTCACCAGCCGATGGTCCCGGACTGTCTCCTATCTTGCCATCAAAGGGACCGCCTGTGCCCGATCTTGCGGAATCACCCCGCGGCCTAAAGGAAAATGAGTATACCCCCAAATCTGTAACACAAAGCACAACATGCAAAAGTCAATCCTAGCCAAGTGACAAATCAAAAATGAGGTTTGGTGAGATAGACTCGTACCTATAAGAACGGGGCAAACCCACCCAGGTTCCCCGAACCTGGCCGAATGGGATCCATGTGAGCGAAGAGGTGCGCCAGCATCGCCCTCCCCTACACAAATGGAGGTCGCCGCTCTAAATCTTCTATCAATGGCAAGTAATTCAAATTCATGTTGTTGGAAGAAGTTGTGAATAGAAGCCGCCCAAAGAAGTAAAGAAGGAAAAGTCGTATCTCCTGCTGCTCATTCCTCTCCCTCACCCGAAGCATCTGAGCTGCGCACTCCATGTACGTCTCCAGATCCTCCAGTGGTTCTCGCACCACTCGGGCCAACCCCACTACAGCACTGATACTCTTGAGGGGGATGGTGGTCACCGGCCTTCGAGATTGGGCCAGCTAAACTCTGAGCAATCTATCGATCTCCTGCGGGTAATCTTTGAGCTCTTTCCCTAACACCGGTGCCCTGGCTACAGGCAATCTTGTCAAGTAGGCCACATCCTCGAGTGTGGGTATCATATGCCCCCATGGCATCACAATGGCCCGGCAGCCATCCACCCATCTCTTACGGAGGGCCACCAAGAAGTAGGGTCGACGGGTAAGGGCTAGATCCTGAAGAAGTGACCAAACCCCATCCGGTCTACTCTCCATTTCTGATCATGAGGGAGGGCATGGTACCACACCCACACTAAGTCCCACGGGACCCGAGCCCTGATCCTCCTTCAGCCCTGCATGAGAAATAAGACCAGCTGATAAGTCACCAAAGTATAATTCATTCACTCCATGAAACAACCCCTACAATTCCTCTCTGTCAGTCCACACCCTGAGCCCAAGGCGGCCAAAGCCTTGGCTGCCTGGGTCCCTGGACGGCCAGGTCGCTGGTCGCCCTATTCTTTTGGACGAATAGTACTCTGGCTACCGAGAACTGTGGACGGCCGATTATTTCTTTTGACATAAGACTAATTGTCACAAAATTTCACTTTGTGTAAACAAATAGGGGGGACAAAAGGCAAAGCATATATTCATTGTTAAACCTATTTGCTTGAGGGACTTTTGCATAATTTTTTCATCCTTTTCAAACCTTGTGAATAGGATCACACGGGGCCTCCTCCAGACGTGTTGGAGTGCAGCCAGCAGTAGCGTGCAAAGCTTGCAGAGCAGGCGCGTGCCCCGACAGGGATCAGGCGGCATGCAACGGCAGCGTGCAAGTGAGCATAGTAACACCGCGGTAGTGTGCAGGCGAGCACGACAACACCGCGATAGGTAGTGCAGGCTAGCATTGGGTGAGCTGGCATGTGTGTGCTCGCTAGCGTGCGTGGGCTCATAGGTGTGTTGGTAGGGAGCAGAGCATGCTTTACAAGTGGACGTAGGCGAGCGAACGGCAGTAGCACAGCGATCGCGAGCGAATGATGGGTGATAGTGGCGTGTGTGGGGCAGCAAATCGGGCCTCTACAAGAGACTTATTCACCTCCCTCCGGGCATCCTTAGCTCCTCTCCCTCTCCTCCTTCCTCTACTCTGTTCTTTTCCCCACTTCTCCTTCTTTTTCTTTCTCCTCCTTCCCCTCCCCTCTTCTTTTTCTTCTTCCCCTTCACTCCCTCCCGGTCCGGTGCCCCTGTTTTGAATAGGGGCATCACGGCGGCTCTCCCTGCCTCACTCCCTCTCCCTGTTCGTCTCTTCCTCCACCCCTTCTCTTTCTCTCTTCTACTCCCTACTCCTCTCCTCTCTCCTCCCGTCGCGAGACCCCCCCTCCGCCGATAGTTCACCTCCCCCTCTCGTTCTCACTTCTCACCTTCTCCCCTGCTCTCCCTGACTCTCCCTTCTCTCCTCCCTCTTACCCTCTATCTTCCACCCCTTCGCAGCCTCTCTCCCTGCCTCGTCATTTTCTCTTATTTTCTCTTGCTCCCAATCTTTCTGTTGTATCTCTGTAGTTTTGATGATGTCAATATTCATAAGTCATTCTTTGATAATGCCAATATTCATAAACCATTCTTATATAATCCTGATGCTTTCATGAGACTGTTATGATTATTAATGTGGTTAAACAAAAGTCAATGTAGGACAGTCAACGTAGGTCAAAGATGGCAAAAGATCAACTGGTGACATTGATCGAGTCAACAACTGCATTTGAAAGGTCTGTGCATACCTTCTCTGTCGGTCAGGTAAGGTGAATGCACATATCGATTGGACTGTGCAAGCTCAGCATGTTTGAGTCTGTGCACATTTGCATCACTTAGAGTCCGAGTATATTTCATAAGCCCTTGCATGTTTTAGTCTTACTAAAAATAATGTTCATGCAAAAATATAAAGTCCATGCACGTTTACATGCTAGGTACACATAGCAAGTCCATGCATATGAAGTCCATGCATGTTGTGTCCATTCTTGTTCTAGCGTTGTTGCAAACATAAGTCCATTCATATGTAGTCTATGCATGTTTTTACTCTTTGCACTTTAAAGTTCATGCAGATCACAAGTCCATGCACATCTCCAAGTCCATGCATATTTCTGTGGAACTGCATACATAGTCCGTGCATGTTTCTTTGTTAGAAGGAAAATAATGTCCGTGCATGTGTTGGCAACAAAATTCCTTCCACGTTTTGCCCCTAGAAATACCAAAGTCCGTGCACGATTGTCTGTGCACATTCTTCAATCTAAGTATTTGCACGTTTGTTCCATTGCACATGAACTCCATGCACCTTCCTTAATCCAAAGTCCATGCATGTTCTCATTCTTGCAACTGCAAGTCCATGCATATTTCTCTTCTGAACATCCCTGCATTCGTGCATTCTGAGTCTGTGCATATTTCAGCTCTGTGTAAAAACATAAGTCCGTGCATATTTCAGCTCTGTGCAAAAACATAAGTCCGTGCATATTTCAGCTCTGTGCAAAAACATAAGTCCGTGCATGTTTTGCTTCTTGTGATTATTGAGTCCATGCACGTTTTGGTATAAACACCAAGTCCTTGCATGTTTTGGTGTGAACACCAAGTCCATGCATATTTTTGGTTTGAACACCAACTCCGTGCACGTTTTGGTTTGACCACCAAGTCCGTGCATGCTTTTGGGTTGACAGCGCGTAATTGTTAATTTTTGGCAACGATTAATTAAAATAAGGCGGAAGTAACTTAAAATATCAGAGTGGTATATATATAAACTAGTCCAGATTTACAACATTCACAAAAATACAAGTCCCACTGAAGAAAGGAAAGACAACTATAACTACACGGGACATACCCCGGTAAAATACAAAAGACAGACCGACTGCTGGCACTCTATGTGCGGTCTCCAAAACCTCGGGAACCACTGGCGGACGGCTGAGATGGCTCACCTGCAAGAAGGAAGGGTGAGTTACAGTCAGACTTAGTAGGGGTCACGCGGATCCCTACCACGAACTAAACAAGCAAGCAAGTAATTAAAATGCAACAAGAAAAATTAAAATGTAATTAGAGCATGCATTTAAACAATTAAACAAGCAGATGCACTATCTCAACATGCTGCTAGACTAGAGCAGGAAAGTCTAACTATAGCAAGCAAATCGGCTAACGAGGCGCCAATATATTTATACAATTAAAATAAATAAACAACAGGAGCAGCAGCTAGCAACGGGAACTAGTGGTAAAAACTACATCTACCAATAGAATAAACTTAAGCATTCCAGTGACAGGAGAAGGATAGGGAAGTCCACCAGAAGAGAGAGACCAGAGGCATCCACTGATGACTTACACTGCATCTCAAGTAACTCGTGAGTCTGAATGTGCCCAGCGAGAGACGGACCGAACTGTACAAACCGAGAACTAGTCAGAGTAACACTAGTCAGTGTCAGCTCTCCCCTCTGACCACGTGTGCACACACCGACCCCTGCATAGGGCCAGGCCTCCAGCAAGATTTCCCTCCCTGTAGAGCGCTACGGTCGAGCCGAGGGCCCATGGTACTAGCTTAAATCATTTGACGGGTCTACCCCTCCACCTCTCCCAGGTGGGTCGACCATCCGTGAAGTCTAGGGCTATGTCTAGTGGTTCCATCACATGGAAAGTCCAAGCACTCCATTGGGATTGTAGGAGCTAGCCAATAAATATAGATGGAAGTTAAACATGCAATTCTAACATTTCCAAAGTAGAAGAGTGTAACGGACCAGGGTGGGGGCGTTAAACGACTATAACGCACCTCCCCTAGGCCGTTATGCTCACCCGAACATATTAGAAAACTCAGACCTGTAGACTATAATGCACTACCTCAGGGGCGTCATGCAATGCATGGCACGTCTTGGCCCGCATGCTATATTCTCCAGAGAAACCTCCAAAAGTACACAGACCATAATGCACTAGGACGAGTGCGCTATGTTACTATAACGCACCAATAGTGGTCCGTTAAAGCTACCCGAATGATAAAAACTCAGAAAACTCCACAGTTAACCACAGAGTATAACGCACCAGGAGCTGGGCGTCATACTGGCCATGGCGGACTGGGACTAGTCCGTCATGCCCCACAACCTACAGAGCTACAGAAACCACGACTGACATAACGCACCAAGAGCGGTCCGCCATGCAATGCATAACGCACCCCCTAGGATCCGTTAAGTGTATAACGGCCTCTGACAGGCGCGTTATACCGACTGGGAAACGAGAGGGACGAGTTTGGACCGAACTCCCCTCCGGTCAAGCCGAATCGACATGAAACAAAAAGAAAGGGGTAGAAGAAGTTGAATAGCATGATTTCTACAACTACGGCATACACCAAAACGTAAATATACCACTCCTAAATAATTTTTAAAGTATTTTTAACCTAAAAACCCCTAAAATAAACCTTGCACAGAAAATGATGCAAACGCCTATGGATGGACATGCATGTAGTACCAAAATGTTCCTAACGAAGTAAGGAGTCCATCCCCCTACCTCGATCGCTGCGAAAACCTCGATATGCGCATGCGGGCGACGAAGCTCCGGGACGCCTCACGACCCGACCCGTTCCCACGCTTCATGAACTGTGGAATGGATGACAGTGGCGCGATCCTCGCGACGAGCCGGTTCCAATGGTACCTCCTGTGCCTCGATCCGGGGTCGGCATAGCCCAGAACGGATGAAAGAGGGGCGGAGGAGAGAGAAAGAGTGAGAGAGGGTGAGAGAACCGAGAGAGAGAGAGAGAGAGAGAGAGAGAGCATCGAGTGGAGAGAGAGAGGGCGACGATGAGTGGTTAAAAATGTGGTCCCTCTACACAACCCTAACCCCATGGTCGGACAGTCCATCCTAGCCGATGGAACAACCGATAAGGCCACATGGCCATACGCTGAACTAACACCTCTGGAGAATCTCTCCATCCTGAGCTAGAACCGGCAGAAGAACAACGCCCCACGCACACAGGGCAGCACCAGCCTGACAGTCGAAAGGGCCACGACAGTCCAATCGGTACCTCCACCTTCACGGCACAGGTAAAGAACCACGCCCAACATAGAATGGAATGGACTGAGCCGCCAATACAGTAATAGCACCGAAGAGACAACCCACACTGAAACCTCTCAGGGGACAGGAGTACTACCCCACTGACTATGAGACCGGAAGCATCCTCTGATGACTTACACTGCAGCCTTACGTGTCTCCCTACTTGCCCTCCGATGAAAACTGAGACACGATACACTATACCACAGAACAAGGACTAGCTAGGGCCATGCTCTTCAGCACGCGGCCACTGCCCTCGACCACGTGTGCACACACAGACCATCTACTTTATGTTGGTCCTCTAGGAAGTTACCCCCCCAGCCGAACTTAGGCTGCAAAGTCAAGGGGCCCTCAGGTAATCAGCCTAAAACCACTACACGGGACAAGCCTCCATCATTCCCAGGTGGGTCGACACACAAATGTGCCCAGGTCAGCTATGTCTAGTGGGTAGAGTCACCACAAGTGAGAGCTGGTCGCAACCACGAAAACCATCGAAGTATCACTAGTCCACCCCAATCCACCATAAGGCGGCTTACTAGCATGAGAACCAAGGACCATGAACCGGTCAGCTAAACCACGACTGCTAGTCCATAGAAGACTAACCATGGCACAGGATAAGAACCCAAGGACCACGGTCCATGACTCAAACAAGGACACCTAGCGGCGATCACATCCCTCACGTGGGAACACCCTCTGCAGTCATGGGACTCTCGCGGGCACAGTCCACACCAGTAACCCAACACACGAATGATTGTCCACACTCCACAGCAGATAGGGATGGACCACACTACTAATCCAGACCCAGTAGAACACATAGAACCATGTGGATGTGCATTTTGCAAGGCCACCCCTCCTATGGACATCCTGGAACATCAAAATGTGGAACACGACACCTCCGGCTGAAGGGCTACTGGGAGGCATGGTTCGTGGATGCCCAGAGGGCTGGGCGGCTAGACCTTTGGCCGCACAACATGGCTGGGTGGCCAACCCTATGACCGCCTACCCAGGGCTTGGGCGGCCATCTCCCTGGCTGCCTAGTGCCTAGACACCAAGGGGGTTGGGTGGCCAGGCCACTAGTTGCCCTCCCCATGGCTGAATAGCCTGGGCGGCCACCCCTCTGGCCACCCAGTGGCCTAGGTGGCCACACCTTTGGCCGCCAAGCCAGTGGGCTTTGAAAACTCTAGAGACACATAGACCGAGTAGACCTCTGACTGCCTGTGCACCTGGGCAGCAAAACCCCTAGCCGCCTAGCAGACCTGGGCGTCCAGGCCATTGGCTGCCTAGTCTTGGATGTGGTGGCCACCTCCGTTGCTACCTCCTATAGTTTTCACGGAAAGTCAGCATCCGAGCTTGCTCGGAGCTCGATCGGAAGCACATTCTACCACCAGACAAAGGGGAATACTTAGGGAATCATCTCCGGACCATTCTACCACCATAAAACCACATCCAAATCACCAAACAAGGCCCTAATCAGCCAAAACCGCTGCTCATGCCCCGAGCATGCATAAACCCCCAAATAAGAAGAACACCCATTCTCTCGACCTCACCGAGCATGGAATTGTAGGAAATCATGTGGGAAAGAGTAGGGAACCATCCCCCTACCAGAACGATGCTTTAACTTCAACCCAAACCTCGATTCGGTGATCATCCCATGGTCGGTTCTCCATGAACGTGAGCACAGCAACCATTGCGTCCGGTCCTGCTCGTCCCCGGCTTTACCTTCGCCACATGCCGTCGCCATTGTCGTCGCACCGTGCACGCCCCTCACCCCCTCCGTTGGCTGCTGGAGTGAGAAGGGAGAGTGAGAGGGGATGGGAGAGAGTGTGGGAGTGTGTGTCGAGAGATGAGAGAAGAGAGGGGGAGAAAGGGATTAGGGTTATAATATTAATTATATTATTATTTTGTGTAACGGTCGTGCCAGTGACCGTCACACGTGTAACGGTCCCATGATAGACCGTTACATTCCGTTGGTCATTTCACGCTCTTCGAGGTTGGGTTGGTGTGACAGACCAGCATAGGACCGTCACATGGCTGTAATGCCCCTATGGTGGCACGTTACGTTCTGGTGGTTTCTGAGGACTATGGCTATCAGTCCTCCGAAGAACATTTTTACCTCAAAGATCGTGTCAGTCGGTTAGCCCTCACAGACCTCTCCTTGTGCGTCAGGTTGTGTAACGCCCCTCTCCTGGTGCGTTACATTGTTCGTGTTAGGCTTTTGGGACCGTTGGCCCTGACGCCCCTATCTTGGTGCGTTAGGTGGTGTAGCGCTCCTGGCTTGGTACGTTACGTGGTTCGAGTTGTAGTTTTAGGCCTGGTTGCCCTGACGCCCCACCCTTGGTGCGTCAGAGTAGGTAACACGCTTATAGAGGTGCGTTACAGTCATTGTGTTGGCCGTGATAGTCGTTGTTCTGTTCTATGTCTGTTCGTGTGTTGGTCTATCTTAGGTTGTCTCTAGGGCGGTGTCTGTGTGTCAGTAGCTTTCTGGATTGATCGATTTAGGTGACTGGGTACGGTCTTTTCCCTGACTGTGACAGTACCCTAACGACTCTATCTAGAGTTGCCTGTGACATTGTCCACCGCTCCAGTTTCTGCTTGTCTTGGTTTGATCTCGTGGTTTACCCGTGACCCATGGATGTCTGTTGACATCCTATAAGGGTTGTGGCCATGATGGGATAGCCAATAGTGCTTGTATGTGATGTCTGTGTGTGTCTGCGTGTGCATCATGTCTGGTTCCAGTCAACCCGGTGAGACCAGGGGTTGACAGGTGACCTTGTCTGTGTCTCGATGGTTCTATCCAGCTCGAGACAGTATTTTGGATGCCTCGGGGTACTATCCTACCTCGATTGTGTGTCCAGGTGTGCTGAGGGTTCTTGGTGTGCCCTCGGGTCTCTGTGAGTCGTTTCCTGCAGAGCGCTGTTTCCTCTGGCTTACAAGTAGACTAATTGGCAGCTTGTCTCGCTGTCTGTGACGATCTTGCTCTAAGTCATCTGACTCAAGGATCGTTATGTGAGTAGGTCTAGTTGTCTTGTCCCGAGTCTGTCGGTAGTTTCTTGTGCTGCCATTGGTGCTTTGGACTACGGGTGACAGTGCATGATTAGCATGTCTGTACTTTCACACTCGTGTTTTGAGTCTCTGTGTCTTGTGAGCCTCCACTAGTCGTATCCTTACGGCACGCTTTGACGTGACGGCTCTTACAGCGGGACACTTTCCCAGTTTACGGTTCTTAAGCTAGTTCCGTGGGCCCCCGATCCAACCGTAGCATCCTTCAGAGGGGGAACACTAGCTAGAGGCCTGGCTCAGGTAGTGGGCTAGTGTATGCACACGTGGTCAGGGACTTTGGACTTGCGTCGTCAGACGTGACCCTAACTAGTCACTCACATTATGGTACTGTTCTGGGTCTAGCAGTGTCTTTGTCTCGGCCTAGTCCATGCGGTAGGTTACGTGGACAAGACGCTAGTAGGCGCAACATAAGGCGTCAGTGGACGTAGCTAGCTATTCTTCTGGGGGTGAGGCGTTCCAGTCACGTGGCACGTGGCTCTTCGCGGTTCTCTTCGCGTTTCTTGTGTGTCGTGACCTCCCGGGTTAGCCCTCTCGTGGCTGTACTCGATGTCAGTGTCCTGTTGTATGCATGACCTTCTAGTCATATGTGGGACAATGTGCATGACGTTCTAGTCATGTCGTCTGGGTCTGAGTCTGTCTAGATTTTCCTAGGTTTTCTTGTTGTTCTTGCAGGTCTTCGCTTTAGGCCTGGCATCTTGTCGGTGGATCGGCAGCTCTTGACTTCGTCAGATCAGAGTCTGCCCTTCTGTCATTACTTGGAGTAGTCTAGGGAGTCGAGGTTAGTTCGGCACTCGCGCCTATTTGGTACGGCTCTTTCCCTTTCCTTTTTAGCTCCCCCAGCTCTTAGCTTGCTTCATACTCCTACATCCCTTTTCTTTATAGCTTTGTAGTTTAGTTTTCCTGCTTTACTACTATTGTTACTTGTTGCTTACTTATTGTTTACCTGCTATTTTAGCGTGTTACTGTGTGTTCCTTCCATAGGGGTTAAAAACACTCCCCCGGTAAGTTTTCCCTTAATCTTTCATGCTACTTTATGCACTTAGGCAGATTTCTACACTTAGCATTTTCTAATAGGTTTTGCCTCTTGTGTTGTCTTTGTTTCGCAGGAAAGCATAGAAAGTGAGGCCCTTACCTTCTAGCCGGCCGGAAAGCGATGAGAGGTAATCCACATTGCCCTCGCATTACTTATATTGAGTACGATCATCCTCTTTTTCCAATGTACACAATGCACATAGTCTTCCTTCACATTATTTGGCATTGTCTTTCCTTGGTGGTGATCACGGTATTCTTCTATATCTTTTATTGCCTTTGTCTTGCTATATGATCATGCTACCATGTTTACATAGTCACATGTTCATGATGTTCAATTCATTGGCACATTATGTCATCACTTATACACATATGCTTGTTCATGTGACTTATGACGCCATATTTCACATTTCTACACCCACAGCTTTTCTGGCGATCACGGTGAGACATCTAGTGCCCATCACTTTGTCCATGCTTTTCTGCGATTTTGGTGTGTATATCCATATTTAGATAGCATTTCATGTTCATATTGTTCATATTGTTTGCATCCATATTGTTATGTTTGCATATGTTCATTGTATCTTGATTTGCTAGATTTAAGCTAGAATTTGCATGCACTCCGGTGCACATAGGGCCATGCATTCTCATATTGTAGTTATATTCCTACCTTGGTAAGTGATCCTCTCGTCTCCATATTCATTGGGGTCGACTAGGTGATCTTATCCGAGACCTCTGTAAGTCTCCGTGAGTCGTGGATTCCCACAGACGTCGAGCCAGTTGTACCTTTTCCACCCTTAGGTTTACATTTGCATACGTGTGAGGGAGTTAACCTTAGTCAACCCAAAGTTTGGCCTCTTCCCATAGGGCACTGTGGACGTGTAAAATCTCACGTCCGTGAAGCTCTTCGAATAAGTTCAGAATAGACACAACTTCAGACGTTGTGAGGGCTCGTATAGCCCTCCTAGTGAACAGAAGAGCTTCAAGAAATAGTTTACGGGTCATCCCCAAAGAAACTTCACTCCCAAAGACACTTTACGCCCTCCAGGGCGCATTAAGCTATGAGGAGTCAGGCCTCCCCGAATCAACACGATGTCGTGATTTCACCTTGTGGCTGCGGCAGCGAAAAGCACACCTGGGGAGTTCACGATTCTCGAGTCCCCAAACAAAATCAACAACTGTGGGCAACAGCACGCGCATTATTCCACGCTCAGACAGGCGAATCAAATCTCAATCAGAAAGGGGAATATCTTTGAAGGCTTCCGACAGCGAAGGTTGAACGAGCTTCAAGCACCCTTAAGTCAGTTGGGCCATGACTCCAACCAGTGGTCCAGGCTCTGATCCGGTGGCACCCCGGGACCCCCCATCCAGTGGCACCCTGAAGCAGTCGATCTAGTGGTTCTTTTGGCACGTGGCGTCTGTAGTGGCTTAAGCCGGTGGCACCTTTCCCCCCATCTGGCGGCACCCCCCTAGCCACTTGATCCAGTGGCTACTCAGTGCACCCGAGCCGGTAGCACTCTTCTTGGCATGGACTAATCTGGTGGAACCTTCCCACTAGTGATCCTCCTCTGCCCGCTCGTGACCTGGTGGCCCCATTAGTCGGCTAGTCTGGTGGCCTCACTAGCCATGTGGTCCGGTGGCCCGCCCCGCATAGTCATCCGGAGGCACAAGGCCTTCTTGGCCCGGTGGCACCACAAGACCACCCATCCGGTGGCGTCACGGCTTACACATCTAGTGGCGCCCCCCTTGTTTTCCATCGGGTAGCTGGTGTCAACACGGTGGCTCCAGTGCCAATTTTACAAAAGAGGAAAAGCCACTTTTATCAGGACCCCTGGGCATTACCAAGGACCAGAGGTCCCTGCCCTTCACCTCCGGTGCGTAGCAGTGCTAGCTCCAAGCATTGCCCCTTCTATGCTAGCCTCGAACCACCCATGGCTGCCGACTCTCTGCTCCCCCCAAACAGGGAAATGGGATGTGACGATGAACCTGGAAGAGAAGAGACCGGGAGAGGCTTCTCCTATTGACTCCCCCCTTCATCACCAACGTAGCACTGGATATATATATATATATACAGAGATGCAAATATGCATGGACATTGTAACACATGCATGGACTTAGACAACACTAAAGCATGTAGGTGCAAGACGTGCACTATTCATGCACGGACTTCATGTACAGTAAACATAACATGCTTGGACTTCAAATGGCGTGCGAGAGATGTGCTCCGAGTAGAAATACATGTGCTCAGACTTGATGCACACATATGCACTGACTAGAGAAGGTGCTCTGCCCTTATGATGCAAGATTAATTATATGCTCAGACTCCATGCAAGCACATTGACCATGTGCACCAACTATGCTCTGACTTTGCTAAGAATGTGCACAGACATGAACATACGTAGACCTCAGACCTAATGTAACAGGCCAGACAGTGTACCATGCATACCACGCATACCAAGCACAGAGATAATCATGCATAATAATCTCAAGGAACAAATGCGGTGACTCATTAAGTTGCTATCATCAAAATAACACAACAACACATCAACGTCAAAGCCCAAGGGGCACAACATTATACACTCATTTGTCTGGCTTGAAGCCTTGAGTGTGCTTTTCTTCTTCTCAGCTATTTCTCTCCCATCTTCTTCTTTTCTGTCTCACCTTTACTTGAATGAATAGGGCTTCTGTTCGATCCTTCTGTCTCTGAGTGTGCTCGGAAGTGATTTGGAGGGGAGTGCTCAGAAGTGCTCGCGAGTGCTCGAAGTGCTTGGAAGTGCTCAAAAGTGCTCGGAGTGCTCTGCTACATGTGCTCGAGTGCTTGCCACAGCTACTTATGCTCGAAATGCTCAGAGTTTTGGCAAATCGAGCTTGCTATAGTTGCTCGGGTGCTCGGAGTGCTTTGCTACATGTGCTCGACATTTGTGCTCAGAGTGTCCATTTATGTTATAGACACTCGGCCAGAGCTTTGGGCATGCTACAGTCACTCAGAGCTTTGACTGATCATGCTACAGTTGCTCGGAGCCTTGACAGATCGAGCTGCAGTTGATCGGAGCTTTGACAGATCGAGCTTGATTCGACCGAGCTTGATCCAAGCTTGATTCGTTCCAGCTTTAGACAGACTCAACTCTCTGCCTTGGCTGTGATCACTCGGGTAGAGCTTTGAGATCTATTTTTCACACTTGCTCACCTATTTTACACCCTTAAGACCTTATTTGTCTGCCTTAGCAAGTCATTTGTCACCACTAGTCGCTTTGAGCCGTCACCCTTCGATTCCTTGCGCCTGCTTGAGGACCGTCGCCTTTGCCTTCATGGTGACCTATTTGTCACCCTTAACGCTTCATTTGTCACCTGTAAAACCCATTTATCACTAATGCTGGGCATATTTCACCTCTATTCACATATGGTTGGCGGGTGGCTTGTTGTTGACTGGAGTCGACTCGAGAGGTGTTTGGAGTCGACTCCACACATTATTTTCAGTTGAAATCGCATGGCCTTCTTCTTGTGACATCTTCATACCTATCAAGGGAAGCTTCATGGGTTTCTAATTTGATAGTTTAATGACTTATAGTAAGACATCATCAAAACATAATTTACACAACAGGGGGGAAGGGAGAGAGCAGAGCATCAACTCTCTCTCCTTCCTCGGACCTCACCCCTTCTCCTTTCTCTCTCTGTATCTCCCTTCTCCTAGTGATTTCTCTTCTTTTGCCTGTAGTCTCCTTAGCTCTGTCCCTCTGCTTCTGTCTCCTTGTTGTTTTCCTCTCTTCTCTTCATCCTCCCCCTTCTTCTAGGCCTCGTGGCCTTTTTATAGGGGTGGTCGTGGAGGGTTGCTGCTGGAGATACCGTGTGAAATCTCTGCCAATTAAGGGGTATTGGTGAACTGCCGTTCAAAGGCCCCATAGGGTTGTCATTTAAAGACTTCTAGGGGGGCACTGTTTAAAGAAACTTGAGGCTGTTGTTTAAGTCCTTAACTGTAATGCCCTGGATCTTTGGCGGATCTGTATTGGGTCCTGCTGGATCTTTATTAAGTTTTCGGATCATTTTAGAAGAGTTTCGGACTGCTTTTGTAGCTCCTGAGTTGAGTATACTTTGTCCCAATTATTCTTCAGTCCCTCGACTCGTGGACGTTGCAGTCGCATTGTACTCTTTGCCAGGATAGTTTCGGCTATTTTTGTAGATTTTTAGGCCTTGGTTAGCCATTTATTTGTTGAGCTGGTGATGCAGCGGGTAGGGGACACTATAGAGGTCCACCGCCGCAATCCCTTCTCCAAACTGGGCAAGCTTGGTCTTAACGATCAGCTCAATCATCTGGCGCTATGCCATGAGGCTTTCTGGCACTGGTGTGTTGGATGGCCGTGGTTGAGCTTTGGCCAAGGGTGTGCCGAACCCGATTATTGTAGGGGTTCAGGTGGCTGTAGCTAAGGTGTTGGCACCGTTTTGCCCACCTAGTGGGACCGGCGTCTCCATTGAAGGCCCAGTAGGCAGCTGAGGGTGGAGGTCACGCTCCTATAACAGGCCTTGTAGGAGGGCCTTCAAGTGTTGGTTCTCCTTCATAAGAGTCTCAAGAGTCACCTCTTTGACTTCATTGGTCGGAGGGTCACTGTTGACCGACTCCGCATTGATGGGGGCGGCACGATCCTCGAAGGGAACTTCCTCCGCTTGCGTCGATGCCTGAGGTCTGACAGAAGTGTCGACGTGGCCGGCTGTTGGGTCGGGTGACGTGGCCTCTTGAGTTAAGATATAGGTTGGTTCAGGTCGTCAGTTTGAACCTCAGGCTGGTGCCCGATGGCATAACACGTGAACACCTTGACCGCGTCACTGAGGAGTTGGACCGTCCGCTTCTTCAGAGAGCACCTCTTGGGGTGGACGGGTGTCCCCAACCTATTAAAGACTGAGGTGCATTGCAGTGGAGTCTCCGTCACAGCATCTGCCTGAGGAGAACTTGAGGCTGGATGTCGGTGGGGCTCGGAACGAGCCCGTCTCTACCTTCACCTGTCTGAACGAGAGGCACCGAATGGCTGGGCACCGTCCGATGATGCGGCTGCAGAATCAGTCGTGCCTTGCTTGGCACGGTGTCCTAGTGCCCGAAAGGGGTTGCCAAGACGCGCCTTCTGGACGGCTTGAGCTTCCTCTAGGGTAACCCAGATTCTTCTCAAGTCAGACTGTTGGTCTCCCTTGTCACTATCTCTTCAACGGGACTTGGGAGCTTAGACAACGAACTGACGCTGGAGTCTCTGGGTCGCTGCGGGAGCGTCTGCCCTTGTGAGTTCTGCCTTGTCTTCTCGCGTTCGACGTAGAAGGCTGAAGCGGTTGGTAGTAGGGACCGTAGAGACGATCCACTCTGGGGGTATGATGGGTTCGCCCCCGTCCAGGCGAATCCATAGATTCCCAACAAGAATAGTCTTGTCGGAGTTACTGGTGGCAGCGGCAAGTCGCTTGCCTTTGCGGCCACAGTGATGCTTCTTCTGGGGAGTCGAAGACGATTCCGCTCCAAGGTGGTAGACCGAGAAAACTCGGCCCGTAACTGCTGGTGGCACAAGGCCATCGACAGGCAACACTGGAATCGGTCCCCAACACTCGAGGTCAGTAGTGGAGGCTAGCGATTGGGTGGCTTGAGTGTAAGCCCTCGCCCGAGCCGACAATAGTGTTGCGGCTGCCCGCGACGACGTGCTTGTACTTAGAGTTTACACTGTAGGAGGTGTCGGGATGCTGACGACCCAAGGCCTTGAGCCTGGACTGGGGACTAGGGGGACCAGAAGGTGGGATACAGGGCCTTCGATCCACACCAGGGCCGCCACGTCCCATAGAGGTAGACCCATACTGGGAGTTGGCATCATCAAGTTGTAGGGAACGTGCCCCCATGACGTAGTTGAGGGATGCGGAACCTGACACGGATCACTCACGCCAGGCGTCGTCCGTGGGAAACCCCGAGGTTGCATGCCCGGTCTGCATGTTGAGCAGCATCGAACCGGGGATTGATGCACTGGGTGAGGCAGTTGCACTTCAGAAATTTGGGTCGAAAGGCCCGAATGAGATACTGGGGAGCCCTATCCCTGGGTCAGGAGACCCGTGCGAGGAGTTGACTCGACTGAGGCTCGGGGCTGACGGGCCGAGCAAGGTGCTAAGGAGTCGGGCACCTTAGAGTGAAGACTTACACCAGATGTTGACTCTGACGAGGCCCGGGGCTGGAAGCCTGTCATGCCCCAACGCGAAAGATCGAGACGTACAGTTAGAAACTAGCTAGAAATAACATTAATATGTTAAACTAAACAATTACATAGGTGCTATGGAAAGAAATACTTCTATTGATCAAGAAAGACTCCAAGTTTTATTACAATCAAGAAATTTCATCTTCGAAATTAAGGACTAGCGAGTAGGAAGAAGCTGGGAAGAACAACCCAGCAGATGCAATTATAGAAATAGCACAAAGTACGAGAACGTAGCTTAGAGGAACACAGTCAAACTACGATCATGAGTACACGCTCGGGAGTGAACACGACACAAGTGAACACAAGTCCGACACCTCCGAAGCAAGGCAACGTCGCTTACGTCTCACCCGAAAAGAGACACGACTGCCATAGCAGCAAATACCAAAGAAACAAAATGACAACACAGCAAGCAACAGCTTAAACGGGGAGACACAGTCCTCACAGCTGACAGCTCGACCACATCATCGGCTCCAGTACCAAAAGCGACAGGGAACACCTAGCACACAGGACGCCAATGACAACAACACCTCGTTGGACTACAAGCAAAATCAAGTCAGTCCTTACTCAAATGTCACATCTGATCGAGTCACAAGCTAACTCTACCTAGGAAAAAAAGTACAGCAAGCTACTGACAAGACAATGGTCCACAACAGAGACACAAAATCACACTGAAACTGCGCTCAAAGCAACACAACAGTAGCACTTGCAGGATTCTGACTCCGCACAGCACATAGAACCACGGAACACCACTGCAAGGAGGGTCACATCAAGGTATAGGAACAGCTGAGCGCACGACTACATGGACAAGTCATGCATCAGACCGTCCACCAAGAAAGGACCCACAACTACGAAAACTGGCAACAAAACGACAAGGAAAGCCACAATCTCGGGGGACACATCTCAAGGACTACGGACACGCCTCGAGAGCACAGCACCCACGAGAAGAAGTGCAGAGCAGAGGGTACTCAATCTGCTGGAAAGCCAACAAATTCCCTAACACTCGAAAACACTAATGCCGGTGCCAACCACAGAAGGCCAAAGGCAACAACGGCATGACAATAGACGACATCGAGGCACATGAAGCCAAGATGAAGTCACATCGAGAAGAGACAAACCTCTCGACCAGCCAGAATCTTACGAAAAGATCCTCGACCAGCGGGTAGCCAACCCAC
Source organism: Amorphophallus titanum (assembly GCA_024336825.1). Lineage (NCBI taxonomy): Eukaryota > Viridiplantae > Streptophyta > Magnoliopsida > Alismatales > Araceae > Amorphophallus > Amorphophallus titanum. Next base: position 12,430,747 of record JANBPO010001371.1, on the reverse strand, counting down.
ACGCTTCCACTGTGCACTCCAACAACGCACACGGGCATTAGAAAAAAGACCTCGGTATTCACATCTCAGCACACGCACGGCGCCATCGCAATTAATGAAAATCACAACTAGCACGCCACGAGCACTGATCCAGCGAGCAACCGACCACAAGGAGCCAAAGTGCAACAAAGGAGAGCGCCAGCATCAGCACAAAGCCCAAGGGAAGATGCTAATCTCAGCCTACCTTCACATCCTGAAATGACAAATGAGCCCTCTCAACATATCGGCTGTTGGACACGGCACGATGAAGATGGTACGCAACAGCTCGCGACACAAAGATTAGGTCCAAAGCCCAGCAACCGTAGAACAAGGAGCAGATCAGGCTCAACATAAAGCTCTCCACACTTAAGTAGACACAAGACAAAGGCATCACTAAGATAGCAATTCCATAGCCAACCTCGAAAAGACTCCACCCAAAAGGGACTAGAAGCAATAAGCTCAACCACGAAAGCTCGCCAGGAAAGGAAAAATCCTAGCTCACCTGAGCAATTTCTCAAATACGAAATCTAATTGAGCACTTCAACAGAAGCAAAACATATCAAGAGCTAAACAGACTCAAGCTGGGACGACTCAAACAACGTAAGAACGTGTACGGCCATCTGACCAAAGCTAAAAGTCAACAGCAACCTGAACAACTTACAAGAAAACCCTCGAACAAGGTACTGTAGATTCGAGCCTTCCAGCGAACACTGCCAAGTACGACATGATCGAGACAAACATTACCATGAAAAAGGAACACACCGAACATCATGACGAGAGTAGGACCATCTCGTACAGTGCCAACACAGCACGCACAAGACAACACGCGGAAACACAGCAATACCGTATCGCGAAATCGAATGCCAGCAAATTCATCCAGCCTTCAGCTGGGCGACTGTACATGACTTTAATGACTCTGGAAACTGCATATCTGAGATTTCCATGTACTTCACACGACAACGCTCTGATACCATCTGTGACGACCCGGATCCCGGATACCAAATATACCCGATAGGACCATCGAATACACCTGATACCACTTGGAACCTACAAGGCCTCCCAAGAGCGGTGAGGCTGGTCCGCGTAAACCCCATCCAGGAGAGGGGGTTTATGCGGACTAGCTTTAACCGTTACGCTAGTCCACGTAAACCCCATCCAGGGGAGGGCTAGTCGACGTAAACCCCATCCAGGGGAGGGCTAGTCCGCGTAAACCCCATCCAGGGGGTTTATGCGGACCAGCTCCAACCCCTTGGCTAACCCACGTAAACCCCTTGACCCTTCAACTTTCCCTATAAAAACCCCTTAGGGGCTCAAGGTGCAACACAAGGGATCAGGCATCCAGCACTCAACTCAGCATCCGACAACTCCAACGCTTCGAGCGGGCTCCCCACAACGGGCCAAGGAGAATTATGTGTGTGTGACTTGTCAAGCGGCTTAACACGCCGAGGGTATGTCCCTTGCACTTCCCTCGCATGTTAACTAGACGTAACACACAAGTCCACGCCCGCCACATGTGAGACGCTACGACAAGGGTAGACACCCCCTCATGCCGGGGTCAACCCTCACGTGCCCGTTAGCCACGACCATGCACGCGTCATGACGTCTTGCTCCCTCTTAGTAACGAGGCTACGTCGATCGCTCAACTTGAGCCGTGATCGACCCTTGTCCAGATATTAGAACGATGTGTCCCCTCAGTCGCCCAGTCAGCCACAAGCCCCCGTTCGACACCGCGGCCATGGCCTATGTCACAGGAGGAACTCTCTGTGAAACACACATGTACTCATACATCACGCATCGACCCAGGGACCGACTAGCATGTCGAAATTGTCCCGTGGCATGCACCTGTTGCACCCTGGCCTCCACGGCCCATCTGTAAAATATATACATCTCAGTGTTACACTGCCAGTTGGACGTATGCTCTCGCATCCACATTCGGGCCCCCAGCTACCCTCTGTGCCACCTAGCGTGAACCCCCAGCACCCTTCACCCCCAGCCAACACGACCTAGTCTGAGACGAACCTACAGCTGCAAAGTGCTCTCGGGTCTTCATCCCAGGCTTCAGGAATACGGACTCCACTTCGGCATGGAACGAAGGCCTTCGGATTCAATCCGATGTAAATAAACACCGTCTGCTTGCGGTCGGTGGAGAAAGACGTCCTGTACACGACTCCCCACAGTCGCCTGTGCACTCACACCCACAGAACCATTTTTCCCTCCATGTGTCACTCATCCCCCAAGTCCACGTGCCGCACCTTGGCGACGCATCCCCAGTTAAACATTCGATTCCACGAGTGATTGTCGAGAAATCGACTGGCACGCCCGCATCCCAGCCACGTTTCTCATTAGCCAGGAAAATCTCCTGTGTCACTCAATCTCCCCTCGACTCTCCATAAAAGGTGAGTGCACGGTACCACTTTAAGACGGATATGGTCATGAGAGGGGGTGCCTGAAGCCCATTACCTTCCGGCATCTCTCCCGTAACCATATCCTACCCCTCACTCCGGTCACCTCACACACCGCTCCCGCGGGCCCGCCGGCCACACACGCACGCCGGTGGACACCCCCTCCGGGGGAGAAACAAAAAGGATGGCATGCCTGGTGGGACATCTCCCGCCTTCCTCCATTTGCTGAAGTTAAAGCCCGTGCCAGCCCTGAAGCCCGGGTGCCCTTTTCCTGTCCTTGCAGGAGAGGTAGCAGAAAAGTACCTGTTTGCGCTTCCCAGCAGCTTCTAGTTCATCTCCCAATTGCCGGATTGTGTTCGACGATTGCCCGCGGCCGTCGCCTCTACTCATCCAAGACTTCAACAACTATGGTAGCCATCACCTATGGTCCCATTGTCGTCACCACCCACGCATGGGTGGGCTACTTGGCGGTGTCGACCGCTTTCGACAGCTTCACCCCAGTTGTCGGATCACCCTACTTCTTGGGTGTGGTCCCCGTGGCGCCCCCACCACCACCGCCAGCTCCTGTCTTCTCTGGAGCCACCAATGCGCCACACCAGCTACCAGTCCTAATAGCCAGGCCGAACGTCAGGCTCGGCTCTCCTGCCAATGGTGCCCGTAGGGGTTCCGGGCCAGACCCAGCCTGGGCAAGCATTAGTCCCCTAGCCTAGTCTCGACCAGCCCCTGACGCAAACATCGCGTCTCGAGTTTTGGTCCCCAGTCTTACAATCCGCTTGGGCCTTCAACCCGAGCCCCAGCCCACACCTTTTGGGGTGTTGCCCCTTAAACCCCTATGCAAAAGGGAAGATGAATATATGATGCATGTAATTAAAAATAGAGATAATGATATGCAGATGACATGCTGCTGTGAGATGCGTGCAAGTGTTGCACTTCTGGAGATGTGTGCAGAGATGCACTGTTGGAGACTCAACGTGGTTGAGTGGAGGAGATTATGACGGAAGAGAAACTATGCATGAACTAAGGAAAACAATAACAAAACAAGGAAGGGGGGGGGGTCTTGCTGCTCCTGTTAGCAGTAAAGGAAGGAGAAGACGGAAGCAGCAATAGGAGGCTTGACAGGAAGATGCAACCAGCCAACAGGAACAACGCACGGCAGTCCAACGCAGCAGGAAGAAGAACAACACCGCAGCAGCAACAGGAACGGCAGCAGGAAGGGACGCACAGCAAGGAACGGCAGCAATTCCCCTTCTTATTATTAGGACCCCCCCCTTTAAACCGAAGGCCACAGGAGGTATTTATAGACAGAAGAGACCTTCCGTAACACCAACTTTCAGCAAGAATCCTTTCCCAGTTTGAATTCCCTTCCCGTATCAAGAGATCTTACCCCATTAGAGTCCTTCCGTAACTGACTGAAGAGTTAAAACCAATAAAGGACTCTTCCGGGAAAGACGTGCACGAAACGGTCATGGGCCAGAAATAACGACTTTCAAAAGGTCGCTTTTTTTTAAAATAACGCCACTCACAAAACCGTCCTTCACTGAATTTTCATATTTTGATAAAGAAACAATCTTCCAAAAATGCTTTTTTATGAAATAACGCCCCTATGAAAGGCGTTAATTAAAATGATTTTCAGGAAAAGTCAGTGAAAGACGTCTTTTCAAATGTCGTTATTAATAAACTAACGACCTTAACAATGTCGTTAATCAGTTAACTAACGCCCTTAATAATGACGTTAATCAGTTAACTAACGCCCTTAATAATGACGTTAATTAACAAACTAACGACCTTAAGAATGTCGTTAATTAACATGCCATGTAGAAAAAGCTTCAGAAGAAGAGGTGCTCGTGTTGGAGGGAATGACGTCCTTAAGAGGGGCGTGTGTTAGGTGAATAACGACCCTCGTTATGTCGTCAAACAATTAACTAACGCCTTTAAGAAGGGCGTTAATCAACTTTCAATGCAGACAAAAAGCAGCTTCAGGCAGTAAACCTCCCTCGTGCAGAAAACCACAAGGGCAGCTTCGTGCAGAAAACAGTGAGCTCGTGCAGGAATTGTCAGGACGACACGAGGTTGCTCTTGTGTTTGAAATGGCCATGCTTGTGTTAAAAAGATGAGGAGCTCGTGCAGGAAATGTCATAATGACACGAGCTAGCAGTCTTGCAGAAAGATGAAAACGACACGAGCGTCCAGGCTTGACCTCGTGCAGAAATTGGGGGAACAACACGAGGTTGCTGCCTTGACCTCGTGTAGCAAATGCTGAAACAACACGAGCCTACCTCTTCACCTCGTGTTGAAAAGGTAAGAAACAATACGAGGTGACTTCACTTCGTGCAGCAAATGCTGAAACAACACGAGGTGCTTCACTTGACCTCGTGCAGGAATTAGAGGAACGACACGAGGTGCAGCCCCTTTTGTTAAAACAACACGAGCATGGGCTTTTATCAAACACGACACGGGCTGGCTTTGGAGAACAACACGAGCTGGACATTTGTTTAAAAACGACACGAGGTGCATTAAAAACGACACGAGCTTGGCACTTGTTTAAAAACGACACGAGGTGCATTAAAAACGACACGAGCTTGGCACTTGTTTAAAAACGACACGAGGTGCTTTAAAAACAACACGGGCCTGCTTTGTAAAAACGACACGGGCTGCACGAACTGAAACCAACACGAGCATGGTTTGAAAAGATGACACGAACTTGGGATTTGTAAAACATGACACGAGCTGGGCGTGACACGAGCTGGCTTTGAAGAACAACACGAGCTTGGGCTGGGACCTCGTGCAGGAAATGGCAGAAACGACACGAGCTGCCTATTGAAATCATGACACGAACATGGGATTTTGATAAACATAAACTGGCTGCTTGAAAACATGACACGAGCCTGCGCTTGATAACCTATCACGAGCTGCACCCCCCCCCGTTTGACGGTGCTGGGGAGCCCTGCCCCCGGGCTAGGAGGCCCGTGTGGGGAGCTGGCTCGGTGGGAGCTTGGGATTGACGGCCCGCGTAGAGTGCTGAGGAGCCGAACACCGTAGGGTGGAGACCCACACTGGAAGTTGGCTTGGCTGGGGCTCGGGGCTGGAGGCCCGAGCGAACCGTAGGACTGGAGACCGAAACCTGGGACGCAAGGCTTGCGTCAGAAGTCGATCGAGACTGGCCCCAGGGACTAATGCTTGCCCGAGCTGGGACTAGTCCGGGACCCCTACGGGCACCAGTGGCGGGAGAGCTGAGCCTGACGCTCGGCCTGGTTGTCGGGACTGGTAGCTGGCATGGCGCATTGGCGGCGCCAGAGGAAACAAGAGCTGGAGGTGGTGGTGGAGCCGCCACGGAGACCACACCCAAGAAGTAGGGTGATCCGACAACAGGAGGAAAGTTACCAAAAGCAATCGGCACTACCAAGTAGCCCACCCATGCGTGGGTGGCGACGACGATGGGACCGTAGGTGACGGCCGCCATAGTTGTTAAAGTCCTGGATGAGCAGAGGTGACGGCTGTGGGCGGTCGTCGAACACGATTCGGCAACTGGGAGACGAACTGGAAGCTGTTGAGAAGCGCAAATAGGTGCTTTTCTGCTACCTCTCCTGCAAGGACAAGAAAAGGGCACCCAGACTTCAGGGCTGGCACGAGCTTTCACTTCAGCAAAAGAAGGAAGGCGGGAGACATCCCACTGGGCGTGCCATCCTTTTTGTTTCGCCCCGGAGGGGGTGTCCGTCGACGTGCGTGTGTGGCCGTCGGGCCCGTGGGAGCGGTGTGTGTAGTGACCGGAGTGAGGGCTAGGATATGGCTACAGGAGAGATGCCGGAAGGTAATGGGCTTCGGGCACCCCCTCTCATGACCGTATCCATCTCAAAGCGGTACCGTGCACTTGCCTTTTACGAAGAGTCGAGGGGAGACCGAGTGACACGGGAGGTTTTCTAGGTTAATGGGAAACGTGGTTGGGATGCGGGCGTGCCAGTCGATTTCTTGACAATCACCCGTGGAACCGAACGTTTAACTGGGGATGCGCCACCAGGGCACGACACGTGGACTCGGGGGATGAGCGACACATGGAGGGAAGAATGGTTCCGTGGGTGCGAGTGCACAGGCGACTGTGGGGAGCCGTGTACAGGATGTCTTTCCACACCGACCGCAAGCGGTCGGTGTTTATTTACATCGAATTGAATCCGAAGACCTTCGTTCCATGCTGAAGTAGAGTCCGTATTCCTGAAGCCTGGGATGAAGACCCAAGAGCACTTTGCAGCTGTAGATTCGTCTCAGACTGGGTCGTGTTGGCTGGGGTGAAGGGTGCTGGGGGTTCAAGCTAGGTGGCACAGAGGGTAGCTGGGGGCCTGAACGTGGATGCGAGAGCATACGTCCAACTGGCGGTGTGACACTGAGATGTATATATTTTACAGACGGGTCGTGGAGGCCAGGGTACAACAGGTGCATGCCACGGGACAATTTCGACGTGCTAGGTGGTCCCCGGGTGATGCGTGATGTATGAGTACATGTGTGTTTCACAAAGAGTTCCTCCTGTGACGTGGGCCGTGGCCGTGGTATCGAACGGGGGCTTGTGGGTGACTGGGCGACTGAGGGGACACATCGGTTCAGTATCTGGACGAGGGTCGATCACAGCTCGAGTTGAGCGGTCGACGTGGCCTCGTTACTGAGAGGGAGCAAGACGTCATTGATGCGCGCATGATCGTGGCTGACGGGCACGTGAGGGGTGACCCCGGCATAAGGGGGCGTCTACCCTTATCGTAGCGTCTCACATGTGGCGGGCATGGACTTGTGCATTACGACTAGTTAACACGTGAGGGAAGTGCAAGGGACATACCCTCTGCGTGCTAAGCCCGCTTGACAAGTCACACACGCGCAATTCTCCTCGGCCTGTTGCGGGGAGCCCGCTCGAAGCCTTGGAGTCGTCAGATGCTGAGTTGAGTGCTGGATACTTGATCCTTCGTATTTTTTGTATCTTGAGCCCCTAAGGAGTTTTTATAGGGGAAGTTGAAGGGTCAAGGAGTTTACGCTAACTAGCTTGAGGGGGTGAAGCTGGTCGGCGTAAACCCCCTCCCCTGGCTGGAAACCCACATCATGCGTAGAGGCTAGTCCTCCGCCAAGTACCAAGGGTCAAACTTGCATATAGTGATAAATTTACATTTTGCATTTCATAGTTACATATCTGTGTACAATGAGAAAAGGACTGTTGCTTGATTGAAATTACTGCACACAATGAGGGGGAGCATAATAAATTTTGATCTGTGGTTGAGTGTAATTCAGTGGAAGAATCTGAATTAATGTTGTCAAAAATATTGGTCTGCTCAGTTGTCAGAATAAGTGTTCCTGCAGTAGCTACTGGTTGAAATGTTATAAGGCTTAATCTTTGTCTTGTGGAGTCAATGCTCTTTGATACTTAGCTGAAAGATTAGTCTTGATAAGCTAGCAAGTCGATGCATATGGAAGATGCACTGACCTTGCTATGCTAATAGGTCGATTCATATTATAGGTGCACCGACCTTACCATGCAAGCTGGTCGAAGCATAAGAAAGGAACACCGACCTTACTATGCTAGCAAGTTGAAGCATATGAAAGGACATTGACCTTACTACAGAAGGATAAATGTTTGTCACTATGGTCTATCTTGTTAGAAACATTTAGCTGAGCTATTGTTATGGTTCTTTCTGGCTAAGAGTGCATACCTTGGTTAAAATTGAGGGTCGATGTTTATGGACGAACCATCGACCTTAGTACATTGGTAGGTCGATGCATAAGATAGGTGCACTGACCTCACAACACTTGGAATGAGCTGTTGTCTACTCTTAATGTGTTGTGCTCCATGAAGAAAGTTTAATTTTGATGAGATGCTATTGAGACTGTGCCATTTGGTTGTCTGCAAGTCTGATGTTAGTTCTCCTTATGCTTTTGTGTGGCCATCTACATTACTCCTCTTACATATCCTTTCTGTTCTCACATCTTTGCCATCTATGTCAAGTCTCTCCTATTCTCCCTTAGATGTCTGTGTATTCTTTCAGGGGGAGTCTGTCATAAAAGTCATTCATTCAGGGGGAGTCAGTTATAAAAATTTGTTATCTTTACTGATTAAGAGATTTTATTACTAGACCACCCAGATCTAAAGAAGTTGCTTGAGCTTACAGAAATGTGATCTACTATTTATGGGGATTAAATCTAACCTTAATTGATCAAGTTTATCCTTGAATGTACCTACAATGGTTTTAAAACACTCTAAAAATGAAACTGTCCAGTTGAAGTCCAAAAATCTGAAAATTATAAGTAATAAGACATCCTGGTAGAAAATCATGTACTTATATTGTCCTTAAGCTATTTTAAAGTAAAATCTAAAATAAGGCCAGGGAGTACGCCAATGTATAAAAATAAGACAAAGGCAGAGTAATGACATATCTTTTAGAGAAACTGACCACTGTATCAACGAAATTTAGAGATCATGTCATGATAAAAGATGCTAACTCTGTTCATAAATTGAGGCATAACGGTTAATTACACTGAGTAACCAGGGATTCAGGCGTCTGATCGACGTGTCTCCTTGAGTAAAAAGGTTTGATCATACTTGAATGCTCAAAGTTTATAATCAAAAAGAAAAAGAAAAATATGGTTGACTCTGTGTCTTTTTCAGAAACTTAAAACTATTTAATTTTAATATAAGGCAGATTTAAATCAATTTTGTCTAATGAAAATGATAAGTAGGATTGATGATTTTTCTGACTAGGCATAGTACATTGATTAGATTGTTGTATCTCCATTGTTTCTGCATCAAAGGATTGATTTTAGAAAATCAATGCATCAAGATCCAACCTTTAATAAGCCGTAGACCACATATATGAAAGGAAGGGCAATTTATCTCAAAGAAAATGGTAGTTTGGTCATTCACTCTGAAATTGGTAAAGATAATAGTTTTGTATCTTACTACACCCTATTAATAAGTATCTACCTTACCGTCGAAGCTCAACCTATCCAGGTCGAGACTTCTTCTCTATCTAAACCTTCTCACATCAACATAGTGGAGTAGCCAGTGAATCCTCCCACTTGCACGATCCTGTGTCTCTTATTCCCTGCTCTCTACCTTCTTCTCACTTCCTATATCTGTGTCGTTAGTCCTCATCTCCTATATCAATCATGCTGTCACCGTTCACAAAGAGCAAAGGGAAGCGAAAGATTTCTGAGGAGCAGCACCAAGTGGCAGTGGAATCAAGGAGTGAAGCTGGAATACCTTGCAAGGAGGGTAGGTTCAAGCATCTGCATGACGAAGGGACTTCAAAAGGGACAACACAGTCACTCGTATCGAAACCCTCTACGGATAAAAAGCTGACAGATGAGTTTCTGGCAAAGCGGCGTCAGATTACTGAAAAGAAGGAGCTACTTCAGGTGTCTGAGGATGAAGCGAGATCTGGGTCAGTGTCTAGTCAAGCACAGGAACAGATTGAGACTACAAAAATCATTTTTCCCTAGTATGTGGACTTTCATGACCACCAAATGCTCGATGCATTTCCTGAGTTACTAGAACTTATCAAATTTCAAGGGTGGAAGAAATTCATGGGGAAACACAGATACTATTATCCCAAGCTTGTTATCGACTTCTATAAGAATTTGAAATACAATTCAGACATACCACGTTTATGGTCACATGTCAAAGGAATCAAAATTGAGATAACCAGGCATTTTCTTCACAAGGTTTTGAGGATTCCTGAAGATGGTGTGTTTGACGAAGAATTTGAGTACGATGAGTTTAAAGCTTACTCCATCCTCACAGATCAGCCCAGTGACCCTAATGAGCACAAACAGACTAAGTTGACAAGTTTCAATGCAAATAGGTTTACCCCATTGAAAAGATTACTACACCACATGTTTACTACCATTATAACTCCACAAGGTAGAGGAAGGGGAAGACTGACTGAATCACAAAGATTCTTGTTTTACTGTATGGTTAGAAACATCAAGGTTTGTCTACCTGAAATGATGATTCAGATCATAGGGACATGTAAAGAATCAAGAAGACATTTGCCTTATGCAACCCACTTGACTGCAATCTTCAAGAAAATGAAAGTCCCTTTAGAGATGACAAATTTAAAGAGATTCCTAAGGTGAATGTATACAACATGGACTTCATTACTACGTTCATGAAATTAAAACCCATTGTTGTAAAGGAGTTGCCACAGATGGCAGAGTTACAAGAGACAGAACAACAAGAGGCAGAGCAGCAGAAACAACAACCAGTGCAGGAAGTACAGCAACAAGAGTCTGAATAGCAACAGCAGCAGCAACAGGATGTACAACAAGAAGAACAGCAAAAACAGTTGACAACAGAACAACAAGAACAACCACAATTGGAAGAACAGCTAAAGCAGCTAGAAGAAGAGCAGCTGGCAGAACAGCAAGAGCTGCAATTTGAGATGGAAGCAGCACAACAGCTAGAACAACAAATTGATCAATTAGTAGAACAGCTAAAGCAGCAACAGCAACAGCTTGAATTGCAATCAGAACAGTAAGAAGAACAACCAGAACTGCATGTAGAAGGGCGGTCAGAGCTGCAGACAGATGATGCAAACCAACCAGAAGAAATGGAGCAAGAACAGCTGCAGGAACAGCAAGATGAACAGCTGGATTGACAGGAGCAGGCATAGGCAGCAGGAAGAGCAGCAGCTTGAAGAACAACAGGAAGATCAAGAAGAGGCTGAAGTGCCACAAGACATTTATCTAGGTCCTGCCACATATTATGGACACTATCATGGACCTCTGATGGCATTTGGCATTCAGCCACCTCTATCTCTTGAGGAGCCATAGATTCCACTAGAGTTTCATGCTTCTAGTTCAGCAGGACCAAGTTTAGCTCCAAATGCATCTGACATCCATCCTAGATTGGTAAGACTTCTTTTGTCTCAATTTAGAAATATGAATTCCTCTATTGTGCAGTTATGTCTGGAAGTGGAAAGAATAGATGCTAGATTGGTTCATGTTGAGTAAATAGTGAATAGTCAATGGGAAAAGTTTGCAACAGATAAATATAGGACTGATGAGCATTTGCATGGGTTTCTGGATTTTTTACTTCATGTCAGTGAACAGGCAGGACAGATTCTGAGCAGGATAAGGCAGAATTAGGCTGAAACACACTTGAAGACCACTCAGATGTTGGTACATGCATTTGATATTTGGAAAGAACAACAAAATCTAAGGGAAGAAATGAGAATCATTAGAGATGAGCAAAAGAATCTATCACATCAGCTGACTCAGTTACTGGATGAAACTCATAGCATATTTGTACAGCTTGGAAATGTCTACATCAAGACAGACTCTGTTCAAGAAGTAGTCCAGAACCTGACCAATAACTTTAAAGACCTTATCTCTGCACAGGGTGCCAACTCTTCCACTTCAATGGCAGAAATTCACCACCAATAGACATCTCAGTTAGAGAACATGTGCAGCATGTTACAAAGTTGGTTTGTGGACTTGACAACTATAGTTAAGGAACTGCAAGCTCAAGTACACCAGAATGATCAAAAGTTTACTGCCAAGTTTGCTGCACAGGGTACTAAGGTTGACAGACTTCCACAAAATTTTCCACAAGCATTACCTTTGAGATCACGTGGAAGCTCTAGCAGAACACCTCCTAGATGACAAAGATAAAGAGGTGGAACCTCTGTAGTAGATGTCTAATGATATGCCTGAATCAGAGAAAGAATGACAAAGAGTGACAATTTTTCTCTCTTCTATCTGTTCTTGATAATGACAAAGGGGGAGAGATGATATGAGTCCGTCATGTCAGTCATGAGAAGATTTGAGAAGATGAGCTTTGAGCTTTGTGTGCTGAAGATTTTGTTAGACAGTAATAACTGTTCGTTTTTTTTTGAAGAAGGAGAGGGCCTTTGGGGTTAAGGAGAGGCTTGCCGCTGAACACAGGGGGGGAGCGCCAGAAGAGGCTACAAGAATGGGCATGTCGGTGAATGAGCTCGATGTGCGTACCGGTGAAGACAAAGAAAGCATGCCGGGGAAGCACCAAGAGAACGCACCGGGGAGGCCAGATGGGTGTACCGCTGGGGAGTGGGGCGGTACATGGCAAAGGAGTACGTCGGGCAAGGAACGATTGGAGCATGCCAGTGAAGGGCCTGGCCGAGTGTGTCGGGGAAGCATGGGCCCAAGTGTGTCAGCTGGAGGGTGTGCCAGGGAAGGAGTTGGTGGGCGTACCAGGTAGAGGGTGGGGAGCGTACCGGTGAAGGGCCTGGCCGAGTGTGCCGGGGAAGGAGCTGGGTGGTGGCCGTGATGGCGAAGGTCAAGTTAGGGTGTGCCGACGAAGGTCGGATTAGGGTGTGCCGGCGAAGCTCTGGCTGAGCTGCATTGGGTAGGGCCAGCTAGGACGTGCCAGGGGATGAAGTCCGCACAGGTGGGGAGTGAGGTCCGTGCAGGTTTCAGCAAAGTCCATGCGTGTGGGGGCAAAGCCCATGTAGGTTATTCATGCAAAGTCTGTGCGTGTGGGGCAAAGGTCCATGCAAGGTGTGGATGAAGTCCATGCAGGTTTGGGTGGAGTCCATGCAGATTTTGGGGTTGAAATCCATGCAACTTTTCAAGGGTTTAAGCCCATGCGCATTGGGTTAAGTCCATGCAAATTTGGACTAAGTCCATGCACGGTCCATGCACATGCAGGCAAAGTCAGTGTACATGGGCTAAGGTCAGTGCACATGCAGACTGAGGGTAAGATGAAGTCGGTGCAGGTCCATACGTGTGTACAGGCTTAAGGGACAAAGTCCGTGCACATTTCGATCAAGGCCCATGCAAGTGCTCAAGCAAAGTCCGTGCATATGCACGGGGTTGAAGAATGAAGTCCATGCAGGTTCTGCACGGGCTTGAAGAATGAAGTCTGTGCATATGCACAAGGTTGGAGAACAAAGTCTGTGCAGGTTGTGCACGGGGTTGAGGAATGAAGTCCGTGCAGATGTTCGAGGTTCGTGCAAAGGATGAAGGCTAAGTCCATGCACATTTTTAGGCAAAGTCCGTGCAAGTTCAGACTAAGTCCATGCAAGTTTAGTGGGATATATGCACATGGGGTCTTGAATTCCATGCAACTAGGAGTTTGAGGTCCGTGTAGCTACAGGAATGAGGTCTGTGCAGGGTCCATGCATGTGGGGACCAAAGTCGGTGCATGTGCATGAAAGGGGACAAGGTCTGTGTAGGTTTGCACAGGGTTGGAGCTGCAAAGGGGATGCAGTCCGTGCAGGCTATATGTGCAGTGGGGGAAAGTCTGTGTAAGTTTCGACCAAGTTCGTGTAGAGGGTGTACCACTAGAGGGGCAGAGCGCACCGGTAGAGCATGCCAAAGGACGTTTGAAGTGTGCCGGCCAAGGAGGGCTGAGGCATGCCGGGGAAGCCTCAGGGCAGGGTATACCGGCAAAGGTGGGGCCTTAAATGTATCGGCTTGGGTTCCAAGGGGTGTGTTAGGTTGGGAATCTAAAGGTGCATCGGAGAAGGAGTGTACCACTGAAGAAGGGCTGGCCGTGCCGGCGAGGGGTGGCCAAAGAAGGTGCTGGGGAGTGCACCGGTGAAGGAAGGTGTTCCGGCCAAGGCATAGCTGAAAGTGTGCCGGGAAAGAGGCTCAGCTAGAGGATGTGCCAGGGAAGATGCTATTGGTGGGTGTACCGGCAATGGCTGGCCAGGCACGCCGGGAAAGGTTTGAAGGCATACCAGGGAGGGTTTAAAAGCGTGTCGATGAAGGGCCTGGGAGTGGTATACTGACGAAGGAGTTGAGTGGCGAGGGGTGAATCGAAGGGTGTGCTGGTGAAGGGGAAGGCGGTCTGCACCGGTGAAGGGTCCACTCCTCCTTCACCCTCTTAAGGCCTTTCTTTTCTTATTTTATCCTTCTCTTCCTCCTTTTCTTTTTTAAGGCCCTCCTTCTTCTAGCATGCGTGTTCTGGGTACTTAGCCATTGTTCAGTCCAGTCCTCTTCATGTTGCCCCTGGTTCTTTTCACCTTGGTTAAGATTTACTTATATTTCTTTTTATGTATTTTATCCAAATTTCCCTTAATTTCATTCATTCTTATTTTTTTATATTTTATGGTGGAGGAGTGGGCCGTTGAAAGGCTAAGGAAAGGGGTGTGCCGGCGAAGCCTGGCTGAGCGCTGGGAGAGTGTACTTGCGAAGGTGGGGGTTGGGCGTATCGACGAAGGAGCCGAGAGTGTGCCACTAAAGGCTGGGGGTTAGGTGTGTCGGCGAAGGCACTAAAAAGTGCGTCGGTGAGGGCAGAACTAGTGTACCGGGGAAGGAACAGCCGAAGTGCGCTGAAGAGGGCAGGGGGCTAGGCATGCCAGTGAGGGCTCAAAAGGGTGCACCGGTGAGGGCATGAAGGGTGTACCGGCGAAGGACCAGGGATAGGAGTGTCAGGGAAGATCTTCAAGGCCTGTGTCGGTGAAGGGCTAAAGAGGGTGCACTGGTGAGGGTCTGGGGAGTGTACCGATGAAGGACAAACTCTGTGTAGGTTTTAACTGAGCTGGATGAAGTCCATGCATGTTCGTAGGGTCAACCCCGTGCAGGTTTTGGATGAAAAATGCATATGAAATCCGTGCAGGTTTTTGGGGTTGAGGAACAAGGTCCATGCACATTGTGCACGGGGTTGAAGAATGAAGTCCGTGCATGTTATGCACGGGGTTGAAGAACAAGGTCCGTGCATGTTCTGCACGGGTTGAAGAATAAAGTCCGTGCATGTTTGATGAAGTCCATGTAGATCTGGGCCGAGTCCATGCAGATGCAGGTTAAGCCCATGCAGCTCCGGGCTGAGTCCATGCAGATGCAGGTTAAGTCCATGCACATGAGGGCCAAGTCCATGCAGATGCAGGTAAGGTACGAATGGGGTTCGTGCAGGACTGGGCAAGTCCGTGCAGGGTGTTCAGGTTGTGGGATGAAGTCCGTGCATATGCACGGATGCAGGTTTTGGGCGAAGGGGCTAAGTCCATGCATGCTACGGGCAAGGTCCATGCATTTTTGGGGTTAAGTCCATGCAAGTTTTGGAGTGAGGTCCATGCATGTATGAATGGAGTCCGTGCAGGTCGTGCACATAGGCAGGAACAAAGTCCATGCATATGCACAGGGTTAATGGAGGTAGTCCATGCATGATTCGGGTAAGTCCGTGCATGTGCACGGGGTTAATAGACGAAGTCCATGCGTGTTTTGGGTGAGTTCGTGAATATGCACGGATGCATGTTTTGGGGCAAAGGGGCAGAGTCCATGCGAATGCACAGGGCTAAGTCCATGTAGGTTCTAAACGAAGTCCATGCAAGTAAAAAATAGCATCCATGCATGTTTAATGAAGTCTATGCAAATCTAGTGTTAAGTCCATGCATGTTGGGCAAAGTCCATGCACACGTCCAAGCAAGGGCCATGCAAGGTCCATGCACGTTTGCCTGAAGAGGTCCATCCATATGCAAGGTTCGTGCAAAGGGTGAGGGCCAAGTCCTTGCATTGGAAGGCATGGTCCATGCACATGGGGCTAGGGGCTGAAGGAAGGTCAGTGCACATGGGCGATAAGGTCGACGCACAAGCTGGCCAGGTCAGTGCACATGCAGGCCAAGTCAGTGCACCTATGGAATATGCCAAGGACAAGGTCAGTGTACCTACTGGGGAAGTCAGTGCACATGCAGGGAAAGTCAGAATAGCATGGCGTTCACTATACTGGACGTAATTTCCAGAAAGTGACGAATTTCTCAAAAATGGCAGAACAACATCATTTGAGGGCTAGGTAGTCATGTTTTCATCAGAGGGACAAGACTATTACACGGTGTAATAGATTTTTAGGGTACAACTTGCTCGACTGGCTTGAGGGAATCCAAGGTTAGCAGAGACTTTCGGAGGTCTCTAAGATGAAATCGCCAGTCCAAAGGAATGAAATGTCCAACGGAGGGCTCAATCACCTTGGAGAGTTGAGGGTAATCGGTCAAATCAAAATAGGGACCTCATCCACGGAATGAGATGATAGTGCCAAGCGGTGCCCCACGATGGGGTTGAAAACTCAGGAAAACAACCGAGCAGAGAAAATAGCGTTCTGCCTGGCAGGCGCTATATCAAATAGCATCTGTCAGGACAAGCGCACATTCATTTATATAATTGCATTTTTAAGCATCTTCTTTCAAATTTTATTCACACATGAACATGTTAGAATATGCAAGAATAATTTTCATTTGATTTACGTGATTACGTGTTTCTGACAAACCTTGTAGCTAGCAAACTAACCAAGAAAGATTGATGTCTAAGGCTAGAGGTTCACAGATAAATGTCTTAAGTACATGTGGTTATTTAATTAGGACCTTGCGAATGCGAGGAGAGTTTCTCATTGTTCCACCTCTTACCTAGTCGTGATTTCTTTGGTTTTCTACTAAGCACTTGACTATGAAAAGCTTCATCTAAACCTGTTTTGCAAAGTTTTCTGTGAATCTCTTGAAAACTTTACTTGTACTTCATACTAAATTTACTTGACCACCTATACCCTGATAGTGATAACAAAATCCTCAATAATTAATACATATTAGATAGTACTAAAGATAATATTTTATAAAATTCAGTACTAGCAGAATAGAAGGCAAGCACCTGATACTTCATGTTCACTCCTTGTGAAAACACACGTACACACCCAAGAACAGGAGATGAGCTTATGTCCCCATTTTGTTCTTCTAGAATAGATGATATATATTTAATTGTGTGAATAACAATGGCACTAGACTTACATCTGATAACCCGTTTTATAGTAGGGACTCTAGAGTCCTTTGATTAAATACAGGAGAGTCCTATTATATAGCAAGAGTCCTAAACCAAGAATTAAGTTACATAAGATAATCAGGGTCCTTATCTCAAGATTACTCACACTAGAAGAGTCCTAATGCTAGCTTGCAGGTTGCTTGGGAGGTTTCGTCCATGCCTGAGAGCTAATTCCACTTACACCTTCACAACATATCATCCAGAATGGACAAGCATGCAAGACAAAACCAAGCCAACCCTGTTGTGTGCATTGTATTTTGATGATGTCTAACTATAAGTCATTAGCTAATCAATTTGAGAAAATCTGAAACATTTTCTTTATTGGCTGAATGTGAAGAAATTTCATGAGTGCCTCGACTCACTGAATAAGAAGAAAATAACCAAGTCTTCAAGAATGTGTCGACTCACCTTCTCATAAGAGGAAGAACAGCTAAGGCACTCTTCAAGACTACGTCAACTCCATCTAAAGAATACGTCAACTTTGGATGGTCTCCAAAAGTAGCTTCAAGCGCACATCAACCAAGGCATCGACATAAGCATCTCACTACGTCGACACAACATCAGCACCAGCACGATCATACGGGCGACACCCCTCAACTATGTCAACATTACTTTTGTAGTAGGTTGACACAGGGCCTCTTCACAAAAACCGCTTCGGATGCATCTTCAAAGGCTACATCGACGCACCCATCTAGTTGTGTCGATGCACACCTCTAGCTACGTCGAAGCACAATGGCTTAGCTCGCAACAGCCCAAGCAGAAGGCTAGATGCGTCGACCTAACTCCTTCACTGCATCGACACATACTCACCTTAGTTCCCAGTAGGTCATGAAGATGGGAAGCTACATTGACACAGGGCACTAGGTGTATCGACGCACATGACAATTTTTGTCTAAATGAACTCTGTTCCTTCAAACATGCAACGTCCTCAAAAGTCAACGATGGAAGCTCCCAAAATTCGCGATTCAAGGTCTAAAAAGAAGGTCCTAGGATAGAGAACTATCCTTTTCATCATGAGGTAGTCAGAATGACTTTTTGAGAGAAGGATCTGTCAGATAGCAGATTTGAGAAAAGTCACTATTCATGGTGTCCTTCTTCCTGTGGTCAACCAATTAGATTTAGTCCCTGAAAAGTTCCTAGGACAGAGGACCATTCTTTCTGTCACAAATTAATGAGGAGGCAGATCTAGAAAAGCTCTATAATGAAGAACCTTATTTTTATTCTGGCCAATGAGATGGTAGGATCTGGGAGGGAAAAATCTTCTGCCCCTTCCCTCTATAAATATGAAGCTCTTTGCCTGCAGAGCTACTGTTGTAGCTGTCTGGAGAAAAGTTGAACAAGAAAAAGAGAGGGAGAAGGAAAAAGAGCTTGCCTGAAGCCTGTTGGGTTCACTGCACTCTCTCTCTGTCTTTAATAATGGTTTTGATGATTACAATATATTGTGTAGTTTTCATTAGCCTTGAAATGCCTTTCATATGCTTGGATCTTATCACACCGGAGGACGTCATCCCCCTACAACCCCCAGGCCAATGGGCTTGCAGAGGCCTTTAATAAAACGCTATGCACATTGCTGACGAAAATCGTCAAACCCAACAAGAAAGATTGGGAAGACAGGATGTACGAAGCACTATGGGCTTATCGTACAATTTACAAGACCCCAACTGGCTGCTCACCTTTCTCCCTAGTTTACGGGTCGGAGGCTGTGGTGCCGATTGAATTAGAAGTCCCCTCGCTGCGAGTTGCCATCCAGCATGGGTTGGTCAATGGTGAGCTAGACAACGCAGAAAGAAGACTAGAGGAGCTCACTGAGCTCGAAGGAAAGCGCCTGCGTGCGCAACAAAATATCCAACTATACCAGGCTCGCATGGCCCGCGCCTTCGATAAGCTGGTCAAAGGTCGAGAATTCAAGAATGGAGACCTGGTAATGGTCAAGAGAAAGGAGGTGATGGCCTCCAACCCCAAAGGAAAGTTAGTGGAAAACTGGGTTGGACCGTACATCGTCCGCTGGGTATATGAAGGGGGTGCCTACATCTTGGTGGACCATAAAGGAGTCGTCCAGTTCTCTCCCGTCAATGGAAAGCACATAAAACTCTACCATACAGCTCAACCGGCGTTCCCGGAATAGCTACCTTTTCTTGGTTAGTGGCACTCCGCCCTAACCAAGCTACCTTTCCTTGGCTTAGTGGCACTCCACCCTAACCGAGCTACCTTTTCTTGGCTAGCGGCACTTCGTCCTAGCTAAGCTACCTTTCCTTGGATAGTGGCACTCCGCCCTAACCGAGCTACCTTTTCTTGGTTAGCGGCATTCCGCCCTAACCAAGCTACCTTTTCTTGGTTAGCGGCACTCCGCCCTAACCAAGCTACCCCTTCTTGGCTAGCGGCACTCCGCCCTAGCTAAGCTATCTTTCCTTGGATAGTGGCACTCCGCCCTAACCGAGCTACCTTTTCTTGTTTAGCGGCATTCCACCCTAACCAAACTACCTTTTCTTGGTTAGCGGCACTCCGCCCTAGCTAAGCTATCTTTCCTTGGATAGTGGCACTCCGCCCTAATCGAGCTACCTTTTCTTGTTTAGCGGCATTCCGCCCTAACCAAACTACCTTTTCTTGGTTAGCGACACTCCGCCCTAAACAAGCTACCCTTCCTTGGCTTAGCGGCACTCCGCCCTAGTCAAGCTACCTTTTCTTGGTTAGTGGCACTCTGTCCTAGTCGAGCCACCTTTTCTTGGTTAGTGGCACTCCGCCCTAATTGAGCTACTTTCCTTGGTTACCGGCACTCCGTCCTAACCGAGCTACCTTTTCTTGGCTTAGTGGCACTCCGCCCAAGCCGAGCTACCCTTCCTTGGCTACCGGCACTCCGTCCTAACCGAGCTACTTACCTTGGTTAGCGACACTCTGCCCTAGCCGAGCTATCTTTCCTTTGTTAGCAGCATTCCACCCTGGCCAAGCTACCTTTCCTCGGTCTGATGACACTCCACCTTGACCGAGTTACTCTCCCTGGTCTAGCGGAATTCTGCCCCGGCTGAGTCACCCCTAGTTGGTCTAGCAGGCGTTATACCCTATCCAGACCCCAATGGAATAAATAGCTGCGCCATTCCGGGCCTTACGCCCAAATTGACAGAAACTCCTCCTTTACGTTGGCATTATTCCTTGCTAACGAATAAACCCATCCTGGCATCAGGGAACCCTGTCCTAGCCAATTCATATACAACGTCACCACTACAGACCTTACGTCTGAGTAGGTGAGAGATCCCTTCTTGTGCTGGCATTATTATCTTGTCAATGAATAGATCACTCTACATCGGCGCAAGGCCCTGTGCCCTAGCCAATGATCGATTGCTGACATCTAAAAATGGGGTTAAAAATAGAGATACCTTGCCAGCCTTGTTCCTATATTAGGACAAGGGCAAAAAGGGTTATAACCCGACTGTGGAGAAAACCCGCAAGGGCGCTATAGGCAAAATCGGGTATCCCGCCACGTGAAAACCCAAAAGGGCGTGTGGGCAAAAGCAAGAGGGGGCTAACTTTGGCGAAATCCGAAAGGGTGCTTAAGCTAGTAAGGTGGGAATTTACAAAAAATGGTAACGCCCCGTCGGCGGAAGGTTCTAGTCGGTTTATCGCCCCGTCGGTGTTCCAAATCTTTTCATGTTAAAACTTCTCAAATTCAATTCATACAAGTGTATAGTGTTTGGTCATCATCAAAATCTATTAAACATACGCACAAGGAGGGGGTTCAACATCTCCAATTTAGACTTCACCTTGGATCATGTGCCCACTCATTTGCTCCCTAGGATCACGTTCCTATCAGACACAAGTGAGACATTTCGTCAGACACGTTGTAGTGCTAGTGGTGAGAGGATGCACGGACTTCGAATGTGCATGATGCTAAAGGTGCACGGACCTTATAAGCCATAAGCCTAGCATGCACAGACCTTGTCATGCATGAGACAATACATGCACCGACTATAGTATTCAGATCAAGCAACTGTGCACGGACCATATGTGCAATGTACAAGAACTTGCACCGACCTAAATGGCAGTCAAACAAAATTTGTACCGACTCTATACACATACCGCAAGTATGCACCGACCATGCGTGTAGTTCCATAGGAACTTGCACGGACCTAACATGCAACGATGATGTGCATAGACTTTGCTAGGCACAAGACAAAACTTGCACCGACCTTAAGTGAGTGAGATAAAAGTCTGCACGGACTTCTATATGTAAACTGCATAAACGTACACCGACATGAGTGATATCATAAGAAATGCACCGACCTTAATGTAACATTCTAAGACATGTATTCAGACTTTGTATTGTAGTATGCAGACATGTACAGACTTTATGCACAAACATTATAGCAAAACATGCACGGACTATGTTGAGACAAATGCAACCATGCACAGACCCTATATCATAAGGTAGAACGTGCACCGACCTTCATATGCTGGCAAGCAAGCATGCACTATCCAGTTATAGTGTGTGCATAGACTGTATTTTGTACAAGATAAAACTTGCATAGACTCCGTATGCACAATGCAAAAGATTGCACTGACCCTGATCATGCACGAGGTGCAACTAGCACTGACCTCAACTAGTGTGCAACAAGAAATAACATCGACTATGTGTGCTTGTGCATGGAGTAAAATGTGCACCGACCTAGAGCTGGCATCGACTTTAGTTGATGCAGGCCATAACTAATATGCACTGACTTAATATGAACATGCACAGACCTAAACCGAGTGTGCACTGACTTCAATGTGCAAAATTCCTTATATGTATCGAGTGCTATAGTGTATGCACAGACCTTATAATGCGACATGTATAAACATGTACTGACCTTATTTGTGACTAAGGTAAAATGTGCACCAACCTTGGTCTTCTATGAAAGTGTGAACAATAACGTGCACAGACCCTCTATATGCATGGCTGGCATCAACCCTAGTCCATACTAGCACGGACCTAGTGCAACATGCACACACCTAAGTGAGTGTGCTACAGGAACTAGCACAGACCTTAGAGATGGCTGCTAGCACCAACCTTGTATGGCAAAACATGCACGCAGACATCATGCAATGTGCATAGACATGACCAAATACAAGCTAGCTATCAACAAGACAGTAGACAATATGCAGCAAGCACATATTGACTCATGGTGTTTGCTATCATCAAAACACAGGATAACAATGTCTATATGCAACAATCTCCCCCTTTTTGATGATGGCAACACTATGAGTCATATGCAACACTAAGGATCAGGCAACACTATGCAATGCAATGAGCAGGCAAACTGACAGGTAACAATGACTCACAAAGTCTCCCCCTTTGACAACATCGAAAAGGAAGGATCAGGAAAACATGAATAGAGGGCAAGAATTTACTGATGCTCCCCCTTTGACTTCGTCAAACAAAGGAAGAATCAGTAGGGAGAAATGCTAAAACATGTAAGATATGGTTGAGCCATGAAATATTCTCTCCCTTTCCAAATGAACTGAAACTGATAGATAGAGCGAATTATGGAACCCTACTCCCCCTGAAAATGTGAGATGTATGGAAGTGGGGATAGGGGAATGACAAAAGATAGACAAGACAGTGAGTAGCCAAGAGAGAATATCAACCTGAGCATGTAGAAATCAGACTAATCTCTCCCTTAATACTAGAAAGATGTTGATGAGTCAATCTTCCTCATTTGACAAAATAAGGGAATTGGAGTGGAAAAACATCATCAGGCAAACAGAGTTAAGCCTGATACGAATTACTCCCCGGATCGAGGCGCAGGAGGTACCGTTGGAACCGATTCATCACGAGGATCGCGCCAGTGCCTTCCATTCCGCGTTTCGAGGGGCATGGGAACGGGACGGGTCGAGAGGTGTACTAGAGCTTTGTCGTCTGCATGCGCATTTTTTGAGGGTATCGTTGTGATCGAGGTAGGGGGATGGACTCCTTGCTTCGCTAGGATCATTTTGGTACCACATGTATGCCCATGCGTAGGTGTTTACATCATTTTCCGTGCAAGGTGTATTTTAGGGGTTTTTATGTTAAAATACTTGTAAAATTGATTAAGGCCATTGTATTTGCATTTTGATGCATGCCGTAGTTATAGAAAGTTGTTGTTTTAGCTTCTCCTACCCCTTTTCTTTTGTTTCACGCCGATCCGGCTTGACCGGAGGGGAGTTTAGTTCCAAACTCGTCCCTCTTGTTTCCCAGCGGATATAACGCGCCTGCCAGAGGCCGTTATATGCTTAACGGACCCTTGGGGGTGCGTTATGCAATGCATGGCGGACCACTCTTGGACCGTTATGTGACCGTGATTTTTGTAGGTTTGTAGGTTATGGGGCATGACGGACTAGCTCCAGTCTGCCATGGCCAGTATAACGCCCTGCTCCTAGTGCGTTATATGGTCGGTTAAACTGTGGATTTTTCTGAGTTGTATACGTTCGGGTGACTTTAACGGACCAGTCCTGGTGCGTTATAGTCTCATGGCACACCAGCCGTGGCGCGTCATGATCTGTGTGGTTTTGGATGATTTTCTAGCGAGTATAACGCGCGGGTTGAGGCGCGTCATACAATGCATAATGTCCCAGAGGTGGCGCGTTATGGTCTGCATGTCTGGGTTTTGGTATGTGCACGGGTGAGCATAACGGCCTGGGGGAGGCACGTAATAGTCGCATAACACCCTGTCCCTGGTCTGTTACACTCTGCTGGTTTGGTAATTTAGGGAAAGCATGTCTAATTCCCGTTTAATGCATTTCATGCTACGTCTATGATAAATTCATGTTATTTTATGATTAATGGCTCACTCCTAGAATCCCAATGGAGTACTTGGACTTTCCATATGATGGAACTACTAGACGTAGCCCTAGACTTCACGGATGGTCGACCCACCTGGGAGAGGTGGAGGGGCAGTCCCGTCAAATAGTTTAAGCTAGTACCGTGGGCCCTCGACTCGACCGTAGCGCTCAACGGGGAGGGAAATCTAGCTGGAGGCCTGGCCCTGGGTAGGGGTCGGTGTGTGCACACGTGGTCAGAGGCGAGAGCTGACACAAATGAGTGTTACTCTGACTAGTTCTCGGTTGGTACGGTCCGATTACGCCTCTCGCTTGTCACGCTCAGACTCGCGAGTTGCCTAAGATGCAGTGTAACTCGTCAGGAGGCGCATCTGGTCTCTCTCTTCTGGGGGAGTTTTCCTTGTTCTTTCTCCTGTCAATGGAAGGATTGAGTTTATTCTGTTGGTAGGTGTAGTTTTTATCGCTAGTTCCTGTCGCTAGCAGTTGCTCTTGTTAATTATTTAGTTATTTATTTATGTTGGCATTTCGTTAGCTGATTTACTTGCCTAGATAGACTTTGCTGTTCTAGTCTAGTAGCATGTTGAATTAGTACATCTGCTTGGTTAATTATTTAAATGCATGCTCTAATTACATTTTAACTGCCTACTTTCTTGTTTAGTACGTTGCAGGGATCAGCGTGACCCCTACTGAGTCTGACTGTGACTCACCATTCCTTCTTGTAGATGAGCCGTCTTAGCCGTCCCCCAGTGATTCTCGTGGTTTTGGAGACCGCGCGTAGAGTGCCAACCCTCGGTCTGTCCTTTTTGTGTTTTTGTCCGGGGTATGCCCCACGTAGATGTAGTCTTTGTCTTTTCTTCCTTTTGTGAGACTTGTATATTCATGGCTATTGTTGTAAATCTGGACTAGTTTATGTAAATACCACTCTGATATTTTAAATTACTTTCACACTATTTTAATTAATCGTTGCAAAAATTAACATTGCGCGCCTGCGAATTCTAATTTCTAATGTAATCCCTCGACAAACCCCACTAACCCTTCGGGGGCCTCATCAGCCTCCTGGGTGGCGTCCCCAGTTCATGGTAGCGGTAATCCGGTACTTGTATATATATACGTACATAGACACGTGTACGTTTATGTATATAGGTATATGTTAATACCCAGTCACATGCCCAAGGATGGCCCCCACTGGGTTTGATCCGTCGTCTCCCCCGGACGTCGGGATCCGTGGTCCTACCCAAGAACCAGTGCACCCACGGGTACCACCCGGCTCATCCCTCACCCGCGCTACCCATGGGTGGGGGGCATTTGTGGACGCGTGAAATCGCACACCCATGTGTCTCTACCTGTCCAACATCAACAATAACCTCAACCGAAGAGACCCTGGAGAATACGTCCCGTCCGGACTCTCCGAACAAACAAGATGCTGCCGTGAAGCCATCCCCGGAAGCACAACAGCGAAGAGAAGCCAACCCCTGGAGAAGCTCACCACTCGTGGGCCCCCGAAAAGAATCAAACGGATCGTCAATCAGATCCAAAACGGGCCCGAAGTACGCCTTTTATCGCGCCTCGAATGCCCTTGACGGCATGCCCCAAGTGCCTCTTCGACGGCACACTCAAATGGCCTTCAACGGCACGGCCCTGTGCCCTTCTCAGCGGCACGCTCAAATGGCCTTCAATGGCACGGCCATGTGCCCTTCTCAGCGGCACATTCAAGTGCCTTCAGCGGCACACCCTCAATAGGCCTTCAATGGCACTGCCTGGACCCCTTCAGCGGCACACCCTCAGGGGTGTCTTCAACGGCACACCCTCAAAATGCCTTCAGCGGCGCGCCTTCAAATGCCTCTCAACGGCACACCATCAAGCCGCTCAACGGCACACGTCAAGCCCTGCAACGGCATCCTGTCTTCAACGGCATAGCTGCCTGGACCCCTTCAGTGGCACAGCCCCATCCTTCAGCGGCACGGCTTACCCATGCCCGTCCAGCACGGAACATCTCACGCCACCCTACGGGGATTCTTGACGCGTAGCAAGTACAGCTGAGTTGTCAGCACAGAAAGAGCCCACGCTGACTATCACCCTACGGGAGTCAAATCCCGTTTAATGGGGTTTTTCCCGCCACTCAATCACACCAGCTGCAGGCAAAGGAAGGGGTATAAGAAACCCTTCTTCTCCACGGCAAAAAAGAAGAGGGAGGGACACCTTTCCAGAGAAAAAGGAAGAGGTCGGGACTCACCTGGCGTTTTCCCCGGAAAGAAGAAGGGCGACCAGCGCCAGGAAGAGAAGAAGAGGAAGAAGAAGGAGAGCCCCAGCCTTCCCTCCCCGACAACTACTCCAGGGAAAAGTAAGAGAGTGAGAGAGGGGAAGAGAGAGAGACGTAGAAGGAAGAAGGGGAAAGGGCAGGGCGCCATCGCACCTGCACGGCCCCGACTCCTCCATCCCTTTCTTCCCCATCCTTCTTGCCCTCTTTTCCTTCAGTTGTAATGGTTGTTTTGTGTTCTTCGTAAATGAAAGCTCGTTTCTTTGGGCTCTCCCCTGTGGTCCCTCTTTCCTTGGGCCTTCATGTGTGCTCGATGGTCTTCCCATGTTCCTTCGGCAGTGGTCTCGTCTTCCCCGTCAGGGGTTCCTCCGCCCTGGCTGAGGGTTCCTTCACCTTCACCCCGCCGTGCCCCTTTAACTCCCAGGACACCCAGCTTCCACTTCCATTCCCTCACTGAAGTTTCCTCTCTAGCCAGGCCAGAAACCAAAAAAAAGCCCCATGTTCCACCCCCCTTACTTGTTTCAACTCGTTCTATCTGGCCATCGTTTGGCCTTCTTGCGCTTGTGCACCCCCCCTGGCCGGCGCACTCCCTTAGCGGCACGCCTTGGTCCACCTTCGCCAGCACGGCCCTGGGCAAGTGCACCTCCCTTCACCAGTGCACCTCACAGCCTTTTTCTCCCTTCGCCGGTACAGTCCCCATCCTTTCAGCGGACACCCCTTGGGCTTCTTGATCGACACATCAAGCCTTGCCCCTTGATCCCAGTGTCTTTAGCGTATCCCCCGGCCCTCCTTTCTCTACTCACTTCACGTTTTCTGAGGTCTGTCTAAGGTGTTGCCGTCTTCGGACACCCACCTCTACTTGTTGGGTTCCGCCACTCCAGGTGGGTGTGTTCCCTGCTCCTCCCTTACGCCCGGGGTGGTCAAGGAGAGATGCTGCCGAATTTTTATTAAAACCAATAACACGACAGGGATAAAAACTTCTTCCTTTTCACCATCTTTAGCCATCAGGCAGATTGGCTTTTCTTCATCTTCACTCTCCGAGGTACAGCTCAAGATGCCCTCGTCCTCATCACTCTAGGTACTCACCATGGCTTTCCCTTTAGCATTCTTCTTCTTTGCCTTCTCCATAGGCTTCTGGATCTTGGGGCAATCTGCCTTCATATGGCCCGCCTTCCTGCAGTGGTAGCAAACATTGGTGTCATTTTTCTTGGCAGGGTTCGATTTATACCTGTTGTGTCTCCTGCGACCATATTATCTTCTGCCGAAATTTCATCCTTCTTTCCTGAGAAACCTTCTAAACTCTCTGGTTATCATTGTTAGCTGATCTCCTTCAAAATCTGATCCAGAGAGGCTTTGATCACTCAATGATCCAGTGTGATTGGATCAGCTTGATCGGCTGGCACTGGCCTTCAGCGCAATTGGCTTCTTCTTCTTCTCCAACTCTTCTGTCTTTGGCAGGTTCATTTCATACGTCATCAATGAACTAATCTGTTTGTCCACCTTCATGTTCTACAGATCTCTCGACTCCTCAAGTACTATTGCTTTGGTATCCCAGATAGGAGTCAAAGATCGCAGAATCTTTCTCATAATCTCGTAATCAGTATAGGTCTTCCCCAAACTTTTGAGACCATTGGTGATTATTGTAAGGCGTGCGTACATCTCTGTAATGGTCTCGCTGGGCCTCATTCTGAAAGCTTCATATTTTGAGACCAGTAGATTAGCTTTGGTCTCTCTCACCTGCGAGGTTCCTTCGTATATAACCTCTAACTTGTCCCACATCTCCTTTGCTGTGGCGCACGATCAGATTCTGGAGAACTCTGTGGGGTGCAGAGTGCACTGAATTGCGTTGATGGCACTCCAGTTGAGAGTGGACTTCCTGATTTCCTCTTTCGTCCATACATCCTCGTTCGGGTGGAGTTCAAACGGTCCTTTGCTAACGACCTTCCAGATCTCATAGTCTTTAGCCCTCAGAAACACTTGCATACGGTTCTTCCAGTATGCATAGTTAGATCCGTCAAAGTAAGGGGGCTTCGTAGTGGAGTGACCCTCAGCCGTTAATCCTCTAGCGTCCATGGCCATTGACTCTTCAGGACGTTGATCCCTGCAGAAGAGTTAGGCTCTGATACCAAGTGTAAGGTCCCTAGTGGATGATCTAGAGGGGGGGTGAATAGATCGATCACCCAATAAAACTAACTACAGCAGCAACGGTTGCAGAATAAAACAATCTACTGTAGGACGGACATAAAAACACTCAATCACACTCGCAGTAGAACAATTTAGGTAGAGTAGATCGGCCCTTACTCGATCCTAAACATGCATCTAGCCTGAATGGGAAGAGGGAATGCGATGCACACAAAACACAGATCAATCACACACAGTACTCAAGAATTTTTTAGGTGGTTCAACCTCAATCCAGAGGTCTACGTCCACCCCACACTCAAACCAGAGTGTGGTTTCACTGCTGACTAACAGCTTGCCGCTGATCCACAGCTTCGGGGAATTCCTTCCCTACAGACTACTGAGCATTACAGCTTTGTTATCGAGAGGAATCCACCTCTGACTGCTGAGGATTACAACTTAACCTCTACTGACTCACAGCTTGGACAAGAGTTTCAAACACAAAAGAAATAAATAAAGAATCAAAAACACACGATGGGAATGTAGCTCAACAATGAGAAAGATCAGTTCCAGTTCTGAACCAGGAAATTGATGACAAATCTCTCTCACTAAAAATTGCTCTCCCAGATCTGCTCTCTCTTTTCTTCTTTCTGGATCGTGCTAACTCTGGCACTCTCTGCTTCTGCTTTCTTTCTTCCAGTTACGATCTCGATCTCTTGAAGGAGAATCTCCTTATTTATATGCGGTAGCAGAGAAGAAGGGCGTGTGGAAGTCACGGTTCCCACCCAAGGTTTAGTCTAGATTTGGTCCCACATGAGCCACGTGTCATCTTTTGGATCAGATGACTTTCCACGTGTTAGAAGCTTCACATCTCGGATCATGTGCCCTCTTTAAAGAGCACGAACATCCCTCTTGGATCTTTCAAACCTTTTAAGACAAGTCCCTGCAAAACGTCGAACACTTAGTTTGCATTGAAGCAGTAAGTTAATAAGAGGCTTTCACGGCGCAGGGTGGTGCAAACTTGCCTCAGGTGATCCAGATGGTCTACCCTCGTGTGACAATAAATGAGAATGTCATCAAAATACACGAGGAACACCCCGATAAATGGACGTAGCACCTGATTCATAAGCCGCATAAAGGTGCTCGGGGCGTTTGAAAGACCAAATGACATGACCAGCCACTCATAGAGTCCGTCCTTTGTTTTGAAGGCGGTCTTCCATTCGTCCCCAGGCCAAATCCTCACCTGGTGATAACCACTTCGCAGATCAATTTTTGAGAACAGAGTGGCTCCCGCCATCATATCCAACATGTCGTCCAAGCGGGGAATGGGAAACCGGTACCTCACCGTTATGCGGTTGATCGCACGGCTATCCATGCACATCCTCCATGTACCATCTTTCTTAAGAGCTAGCAATGCGGGAACGGCACAAGGACTCATACTCTCTCTCACACGGCCTTGCTTTAAGCACTCCTCAACCTGCCTTTGCAACTCAGCGTGATCCGTGGGATTCATGCGGTAATGGGGCAGGTTGGGCAAAGAAGATCCTGGGATTAGGTCGATGGCGTGCTGGATGTCACGCATCGAAGGCAACCCCTCCGGTAGCTCGTTAGGGAAAACGTCCGCAAACTCCCAGAGGAGATAGGCGACGTCCTCAGGCTGCTCACTCGGTGCCTCTTTGGCACCTTCCCTTTCAGCTTCCCTAACCATCAGGGCATATATGACGTCATAATCGAAGAGCTCATGCTCGAACTCTCGGGCGGTGATCAACTGTAATGTCATAGTTGCCGGGGTACTCGCCTTAGGGGTACGAGCAGGAGGGGGCTTCCCGGCAAGGGGCACTGAAGCACTTGCGGTAGCATTCGGCTGAGAAGAATGTGGGTCGCTAGGGGCGACCGGCGGAGGGGCGGCAACACTAGAAGGGGTGCTGGGAGCGGGGCTCTCCGGAGAGGGGACGGTACGAGGTCGGGAAGGTTGGATAGTGATGCGGTGACCGCCATGCTTGAAGACATAAGTGTTGGCCCGACCGTAGAGAGCTGCATCCACGTCATAGATCCATGGACGGGCAAGGATAACACTCCCGACCTCCATAGGTAAGACATCACACCAAATCTGAGCCTCATATGATTGGAGATGAATAGGAACGAGGCATCTCAGGCGCACGAGAATTGAAGTGGTGTCCACCCACGAGACTTGATATGGGCGAGGGTGATCTTCCGTCGCTAAGCCCAAATGGGCAACCGTGTTGGTGGAGATAGCGTTGATGCAACTCCCACTATCAATGATAACACGGCAAACCCTACCGCCCAAACGGCAGTAGGTCTGTAAGATGGCTGTACGGCGCCAATCCTCTGTTTCCTTGGGATGGGCGAGGATACACCGGACCACGCCTAGCCTGTTTTCTTCGGGCGCCTCACCAAAGTTGACGGGTTCGCCGATGTTAGCAAACTCGCCCTCATATTCATCGGCCAAGTCATCTCCCTCATGGTTAACATCCACGAGGGGCTGCTCCTGCTCTGAAGGATCATCGTTACCAATGACTAAGGCCTTGTGGGGGCAGTCAATCGTATGGTGCCCAAGCCCCTGGCAACGATAACAACAATTGCGGGATTTATCACCCGGACGTGGGCCCTCCCTCATGGGCGCCTTCCCTCTATCATCGCGCCTGGTAGGAGGTAAGGCAGGAGGGGCCTCCCCTTGGCGTTGCCCTTCAGGAACCCGGTGAGTTGGGGCCTTCTGAGTGGGCCCAGGGACGGTACGCAGGTCTAGAGGGCGTTGATAAGTGGACTTAACACGAGAGGACTCCCACTCTTGCTCAAACTGCTCCATTTCACGCACAACCTGAAAGGCATGATCAAGAGTGGTCACGTGCTGACGGAAAAGCTCTTGTTGACAAGTCCGACGTAGGCCTCTCCGGAAATGGGAAAGGGTTAATGCACCCTCCTCGCGGGCTCCACACCTCAACAACAGGTCATCAAAGTCATCAATGTATTCCGACACTTTCCTAGACCCTTGTGAGATGTTCTGCCATCTATCAATCAATCGCTGACGGTACGTCGCGGGGACGTACTTCTCACGAAGCCTGGCCTTCATCTCATCCCACGTATCAATTGGCTCCTCATAGAAGTTCAGTAGTACAATACTGTTAGAATAGATGATTTTTTTTCGTTTATTTATTTTAGCTTGTTGGTTCCACCGTACTCCTGCTAGCTAGTATAGCTTTACTACTTTGTAGGGTTAGTTTTACTACGGTAGCACCAGATTTTTCCGTGCGAGGTAGGGTTCGAGGGATCCCTACTGAGCCTTCATTTTAGAGGCTCATCCCCTGCGTGTTTTCGCCGTGTTTCAGGCGAGGCCGGCACTTCAGGTGGTGCAGCAACCGTCCAGCGTGGTTCCAGTAGCCGAGGTTAGTGCCAGTTACCAGAGTCGGAGTATGTCCCGTGTATTTGTACTTTTTCTTTGTACTTGCACTTTCTTTCAGTTGACTGTACTTTATTTTAGACATGAGATGTACTGGACCTTGTAGCAGTTTATTTGTTTAATTTCTACATTGTTATTTTGTTGTATATCGTACTATCCCTGCAGTTACTTTAGCTTCTTACACACCTTCACACTATCCTTTCTTCCCTTCTGAGTCTTCGGGCTCGTGGGAGGCGGGCCGAGATTCGAGTCACGCTGGTTCCTTTTCGGTACTCGGATCCCGGGTCGCCACAATCACTCTTCTTTATTTTTCCTTATAGTGAAACTCTCTCTCAGCTCTCTTCCCGTGGATGTAGGAAGACATCTTGTCTCTCCGAACCACGTACATCTGTGTTCTTTCTTGTGTGCTTGTTGTTGTCTTGTGTGTTTGTGCTAGGTGAGATTATCTGCTTCCGTTACGAGAGGACTACGTCCTCTGTCTGAGATCCTGTCCAGCTCCTCAACATTTGGTATCAGAGCCAAATCTATAATCTCCCTACCATCCACTCAAGATGTCAGCAAGGTTCGAGGTGGAGAAGTATGACGGCAAGATCGACTTCGGCCTATGGTAGAAGAGAATAAAAGATGTTCTTGTACAGAACAATCTCCATAAGGTGCTTCTCGGAAAGTAGTAGTCTGGCAAGAAAGATGATGATTGGGCTGAACTTGATCTGAAGGTGATAAGTATAATCCATTTGTGTCTCGTGGATGAGGTGATGTACAATGTTGCCGATACAGATACTACTCAAGACTTGTGGAAGAAACTCGAGAAACTCTACATGTCGAAGTCTCTCACAAATAAGCTTTATGTCAAGAAACAACTCTACAGCCTACGCATGACAGATGGGGGCGATTTGTTGGAACACATGAATGTGTTCAATAAATTGATCTCTCAACTTCGCAGCATGGACGTCAAGGTGGATGAAGAGGATCAAGCTCTTCTCCTTCTGTCTTCTTTGCCCAAGTCCTATGACCACCTGGTGACCACTATCCTCTATGGCAAAGACACACTGAAGATGGAGGAGGTCAAGACTATTCTACTGTCAAATGAACATAGAAGCAAGTCAAGCACTAGTGAAGGTTTGATGGTGAAGAGTCCCGGTCAAGACAGAGGACGTCAGAAAGAAAGAGGCAAGAAGAACAACAAATCCCGCTCCAAATCAAAGGGGCGAGACAATCGGTGTCACTATTGCAAAGAAGAGGGTCACTGGAAAAATAATTGTCTGAAGAAACTAAAGAAGAAGTTCAAGGAAAAGTAAGAACCAGAAGAGGCGAGTATTGCATCTGGATCAGAAACAAATGGAGATGCGTTAACCATCTCCTCAGATATGGACTCTTCCAATGTTTAGATTCTTGATTCTAGATGTTCTTATCACATGTGTCCATATAGGGAGTGGTTTGATACCTATGCTTCTTATGATGGAGGTCGGGTTCTTATGGGGAACAATATTGAATGCAAAATAATTGGGATAGGAACTATAAAAATCAAGATGTTTGATGGGGCTATGAGGACATTGACAGAAGTTAGGCATGTGCCTGAACTCAGAAAAAGTCTAGTCTTCCTGGGCACACTTGATGCCAACGGGTGCACTTTTGTAGGTGCTAACAACATCCTTAAAGTAAAAAAGGGTGTGATGGGGACATCTCTCGCCTTTCATATTTTTCAAGACCCCGGTTGCTTGCCAGCATGGCTCCATTGTGTCCGTCATATTTTTCTGAGTCGAGTCGTATAATTTTCATATTTTATTTGAGTCTTATCATTGTAATTTTCTTTTTATTTGAGTCATGTATCTAGCCAGCACCTATTTGCATTAATGATTCAATCAAAAAGCAATTCACAACTTTGCCAAGTATAGCGTAATCATTTGAAGCTACTGAGCTTCCTTCAATCCAACACAACAAGGAAGCTTTACCATTTCAGAAGGCTACACATTGTTCAGTCCTGAACGAAATAGAAATCATAAGTTCGGATGCAGTCTCTAAACAGTCCACCTTGGAAAATTCCAGGATGCTTTGTCAAGCCGGGAACAGCAACATAAGGCACTCTCAAGACTTACAGTGAAAAGAGATTTTAGTTCTCCCTGGTGTATTATTCAGTGACACCCGTTTGACCAGAGCTAAAGCCAAAGTCCTGGCAGCACACACATCAACCTCCTTTGATCATGATTAATTTAGCTTTGATATGGAATGTAAGAGGGATTGGCAATAAAGTAACTGTAAGAAGTCTTGCTCAGCATATTCAAGCTAATGATGTCAACATTGCTGCCATTTCAGAACCTCGCATTGATTTCAGCCAAGCCCAGGGAGTAGCCCATCATATACACCTTCATTCTTTTCTAGGAAATAATGGTGACACATCTAAAATTTGGTTATTTTACAAGCCCAGCATATGCCTTGATACTATAGATTCCCATCCTCAATACTTGACTGTAGCTCTTAAAGAAAATAAGACTATTGTTTTGTACTTTACAACTGTACGTGCATCTTATGGTGTTAGTCAGCCAGGGAAATGTTTGAGTCACTTATGGAGTTTAGTCAAGGTGTGAATATACCATGGATAATAGGAGGAGACTTTAACTATATAATATCTCCTGAGGAAAAGATTGGCGGCAATCTCTCCTCCATGGTTGCTATGATTGACTTTCAAGGCTTCCTATCTGCTACAGGATTAGTTGATGCAGGGTACTCAGGTTCAAACTTCACCTGGTCTAACAATCAAACAGGGGGCTCCCATACTCATGCTCATTTGGACAGGGTTTTATATATCTCACATTGGCTGAGTTCAAACCATAATTTGTCTGTCAGGCACCTTGTCAGAGGTCCTTCGGACCATGCCCCATTATTACTGTCCTTGAATGCCTCCATCCCTTCCCCGGGGAGATTTGTATACCAGCATATGTGGCATACACACCAAGGTTTTTTGGAGTTTGTTAAAGAACAATGGAATAAGTGTATCCAGGAGGAAGTTCATCCCTTCAATGCCCTTCAGAGGAAATTAAAGCATCTGAAAGTTGCCTTAAAGAGTTAGAATAAAGAGACGTTTGGAAATATTCACCTAGCCAAAGAGAATGCTGAACTCTTGGTGGAGCAGGCTCAATCCATCTATGATGCAAACCCTACAGCTGAAAATAGAATGAACCTTAATAAAGCAAATGCAGAAATGCACCTTATTCTATCTCGAGAGGAGATTTTTTGGTATCAAAAATCCAGAGTTCAGTGGATCACTTGTGGTGATCGAAACACTCAGTTTTTCCATCATTACACCAAGGTTAAAAGGCAAAGGAACCTTGTTCAGAAACTGAAAATAGGCCACCAATGGGTGGAAAATCATGATGCTCTCCTTAATGGTGCAGTTGACTACTTTAAAACTCTTCTTACTTCTGAAGCACACAGTATAGATGAAAGTCTACTTTCAGTTATCCCTCGGCTGATTACTGAAGAGCAAAATTCATCTCTTACCTCAATCCCCTTGGCAGAAGAAATTAAAAATTCAGTCTTCTCACTGTCTGGCAATAGCTCTCCTGGACCAGATGGTTACACAGGGGACTTTTATACTTACTGCTGGGACATAATTAGTGTTGATGTTATAAATGCTGTCCAGAGCTTCTTCCAAGGATGGGGTCTCCCCCAAGGTGTTACATCCACCTTGCTTTGTATGGTCCCGAAGGTCAAAAGTCCTACCACCTATGCT
This sequence comes from Amorphophallus titanum, assembly GCA_024336825.1. Lineage (NCBI taxonomy): Eukaryota > Viridiplantae > Streptophyta > Magnoliopsida > Alismatales > Araceae > Amorphophallus > Amorphophallus titanum. The sequence continues at coordinate 12,395,270 of JANBPO010001371.1, read as the reverse complement.
GACTTTAGGCCCATCAGCTTATGCAATTTTACATGTAAAATTGTTTCCAAAATCATCAGTGATCGGTTGCATCCCATATTGCCTTTGATCATCTCAGAAGAGCAGAGTGCCTTCATAAGTGGCAAATAGATAACAGACAATTTTTTATTGGCTAAAGAGCTTTTTATGGAGATTGACAGACCAATTAGAGGTCACAATATGTTAATTAAATTTGACATGGCCAAAGCATACGACCGTATAGAATGGGATTTTATTTTTCAAGTTCTGAAAGGCTTCGAATTTTCAAATAGGTTTATTTCTCTTATTGCCCAGCTGTTAGTTAACTGCTGGTTCTCAATATCATTGAATGGTCACATACATGACTATTTCAAATCTTCAAGAGGAGTTAGGCAGAGAGACCCATTAGCTCCTGCTTTGTTCATCCTAGCTGAGGAGATTTTGAGTAGGGGAATCAAACATATCTTCACCACTGGTCTATGCAAGTATTTTCATCCCCCCCGTGGTGCTCCTCAAATCTCTCATATTCTTTATGCTGATGACTCCATCATCTTCATTAATGGGGGGATATCTTCAATCAAGCAGTTGCTTCTCTTCTTGGGTAAATACGAAGCTTCATCTGGTTAAAGAATCAATGCTTTTAAAAGCTATTTTGTAGTGGCTAAAAGGATGCCAAGCTCTTCCATTAATCGAATCAGACAGTTAACTGGTTATCAACACAAAATAGGAAGCATTAAGTATCTGGGAATTCCTCTCTTCAAAGGCAGAACCAAAATCCCCATTTTAAATATCTAATGGACAAAGTCAATGCTAGGCTTGCTGGTTGGCAAAGTATGTTTTTATCTCAAGCTGGAAGGCTGACTTTGATCCGGTCTGTCTTAGCTTCTATCCCCATATATTTAGCCAGTGCTGTCTCACTCCCTTACATCATTCACAAGCAGATCAGTAGAATTTGTGCAAATTTCTTTTGGCAGGGCCTCGAAGTAGCTCATAGAAAACACTGGGTTGCCTAGGACAAGATTTGTTGTCCTGTTTCTACAGGAGGACTGGGCATCCGAAGTCTCCCAGATATTCAAATCCGCTACAATGTCAAGTTGCTTTGGCTCTCAATGCATAACAATTCTATCTGGGCCAATTATAGCAGAAGTAAGTATTATCATGGGCACCATATTTCTGATTGTACAATTCCATTCCCTGCTAGTATTAAACCTTGTGACTTTGAGAAAGCTAGAGTAATTCTATTGACTGGTCTTCGAATGATCGTACAAGATGGAAATGCCACCAATTTCTTCAAAGATGTTTGGTACAAAGATAAGGCCCTGGTGGACCAACTTTCTTTACAAAGCAATACCTTACTTGAAAATTTCTCAGTTAATACTGCCTTGACAAACCTTCGGCATTCAATTTGGGATAGAGTGGAAGATCAGTAGCTGCGGGCTGATATCCAGAGACTAGTGCTCCAAAATGGCAATGATATCCCTGTTTGGTCATTCATTTACTCAGGTAATTACAGCATCAAATCCACTTACAACCATATTAAAGAGCAGGCTTCAGACCCTATTCTTAGTAAGATTTGGCATCAAAGACTTCCCCCGAGGGCAGTTTTATTTTGCTGGAAAATTTTGAAACAAGCTATCCCTATCGACAGTCGTGTTCAGAAAAGTGGTATAAACCTGGCTTCTTGCTGTGTCTGCTATTCCTCTTCTCATTCAACTGAAGATGAAGATCACCTTTTTGTCCACAGTGAACTAGCACACTTCTTATGGGGCAGATTAGCTCCCTTGCTCATCAACTCCTGCTTGGAAGCCACAACCATCACTACCCGACTGAGGCTTTGCATCACTGGAGCAAACATCAGTAAACCCAGAGGTTTCCTATCTGCTAGCTACTCTCTTGATCACCTGGGAGATATGGAAATATAGATGTCTGGTTAAATTTGAAGGCCGCAGGACCAATCTTATCAAAATTTTCAACCAAATAATAGCAGAGATCACACAGACTATTAACCAGTTCAAATTTAAACATGGACTCAGTCCTGATCTTTGCAATATTATACAGGACTTTGGCATTGAAATCAAAAGCTGCCGTCCACTCTTCTTCACAGTTCATTGGGCTGCCCCTATATCTCGATTCTCTCTTAATGTGGATGGAGCAAGCAAAGGAAATCCCGGACCTTCGGGGGGTGGTGGATGTTTTAGAGACTCTCATGGGCATCTGCTGCTCGGCTTCTCATATTTTTACGGTAAGGGATCCAACATGGTGGCTGAAGGACGTGCTCTTTTAGATGGTCTCCGTCTTGCTCAGCTGCACTCTATTCCCTTATTGGTTATTTACACCGACTCAAAGATTCTGGTTGATTTGGTGAACAATAAAAGAACTCCGCCATGGCCTCTTCTCCCTTGGTGGAGCCCTCTCCAGCAACTTGTCTCAGCCCTTGATTGCCCCATCAACCACTCATATAGAGAAGCTAATCAACTTGCAGATGCCCTGGCTAATCATGCAGTCTCCATTGGGCACAATGTGGAATTTTCCTCCTTTAGAGAGCTACCCCTATTAGCTAAGGGCTATGCCACTGCTGATGCTTGCTGTATACCTAATTTTCGTAGGCGCCATGTATAGGTTCTTTCATTTTTTCATTGTAAAGATAGAGGGCCTGCCCTCTTACTGATTTTGTATTCCTTCATTCTAGAAATAAAATAACACTAGTGGATCGTTGGTGGAGCAAGAACATTCCCTTCCTCTAGAATGGGGGTGCACTCTCCCTTCGTCCCACTAGATATTTTGATTAAAAAAAAGTCCAGTGCTCAGGACAAGGGCAAACAAAAGATGGAGGTGTTCAGCAATTCACGCACACACAAGTCTACACCTTAGGGGAAACACCAGAATACGGGTAAATCTTATGTGCTTAATCTGGGGCTGATTTCCTTTAAAATCAAATTGTGTGTTCATCAGTGTGCATACTGTGTACTTGGTCTTTACAATAGCTCTTACACTTGCCTGTATTCACAAGTACTTTTCTGTTGCAACGTCCGTGAATATTCATGCATTCGTTGTGTCCATGCATACATTAACCCCGTACATATTGACTCAGTACACTTTCTGGACTTCGTCAGTTTGGCGTTGTGTTTCATCAAGTCCATGCACGTTTAAACCCCGTGCAGATTCTTTCTTGCGTACAACCCCGTGCATGTTTTTAACTCCACTTCACAAACCCTATGCACATTGTGCATCAGTGTTACATAAAGTCTGTGCAAGACTTTCAAAGTCCATGCATGTTTTACTCAAGCAATGAAGTCCATGCATTTTTTTCCACCAAGTCCGTGCAGTTCTTCAGTAGCGAAGTCCGTGCACATTTTCTTATCTAAGTCCATGCATAAGTCTTAGGTGTTTTGAAAATCAAGTCTGTGCACGTTTCTACAAGTCCGTGCACACTCTAGCCCGTGCATGTTTTCAATAAGTCCGTGCAGTTTTTCAGGAACGAAGTCCGTGCACATTTCCTTGAAACTAAGTCCGTGCAGCTTTTGTGTCTGAAGTCTGCACAAACTGTTGCAAGGTCTGAGCATATAGAAGTCAGTGCACATCTCATGTCCGTGCACTTGAAACCCCGAGCACTTCATGTCTGTGCACATGATACCCCGTGCATCTTTCTCACTAGTCTATCAAAGTCCGTGCACGTCTTTATACATGAAATCCCATGCAGTTCATGTCCGTGCACATGATGTCCCGTGCACATCTCTTGAAGTCTTTGAAGTCCTTGCATGTCCTTGCAAACCCCGTGGAGTCTAAACCCCGTGCATATTTCTGCAAGGTTTAAAAGTCCTTGCACGTTTTTATAAACTCCGTGGACATGATACCCAGCGTAGGTTTTTTCATTGACACAAACTCTTTGTAATCCTTCATAGAGTCGGTGCACGTCATACTCCATGCAGATTTTTCTCTTGTCTAACAAGTCCATGCACATCATACTCCGTGCAGATTTTTCTCTTGTCTAACACGTCCGTGCACAATTTAAGTCCGAGCACATTTTAAAGATCTTGCATGCCCTGCTAGTAAACAAGCTCGTGCACATTTCTAAGTATTAACTCCGTGCATATTTCTCTTGTTTGCGTATGAACATTAATGTTAACTGGGTGATGGTTAATTTGACAGGGATTCTATTATTTCTGAAGAGGGGCTAGGGAACCTGATCCGAGAGCCCTTGTCCCTAACACGTGGCAGAGAGACCTGTTTTCTTCTAGAAGAATCCCAGGGCAAGAAGCGTGGTCTCCACACTCCTTCCTCCCTGTGACCTCATATAAATAGTGCTGAAGCTCGTATAAAGAAAGGGAGAAGGATTGAGAGAAAAAGAATACAGCTGATTATCCTTCGTCCCTGCAGAAGAAGAACTTTCCATCTGAAAAGTGAGAGAGGAGTTCGAAAAGAGAAGAGAGAGCCAGATTGAAGATTTCTGATCCATTGTGGTCTCTGCTTCTATAGAAGCTACATTATTTTACTTCGAGAACTCGATTGATTGTTTTCTTTGTTTCTTCATCTTTGAACTTTTCCTTCACATAGCCTTGTTACCCTCTGTGTGTGTTCAGAGGAAGGGAGAAGATCTCCGGGCACCCTCCACTGTGTTGGAGGAAGAGAGGATTGTTCCTCTGGTTAGTAAGCTGCTGGGAGCAGGTTACTGGGTTACTCTTTGCGCTGTGCAAAGGAAAGGAGGTAGTTCTTCCGGTTTGTGTTCTACTTCTACTATGTAGAAGTTCGAGGAGTGTGTTCCTCAAGGGCAAGCTGTTTGGCAGCATTTGTTAGCAGACTGAGTCTATTGTGATCTCGTTGGATCTTGGAAGGAAGTCTTACTCTGAGAAGTAAGGGGTGGATGTAGATTACGGGTAGCAATCGAACCACCTAAAAACTATCTGTCTCATGTGGTTTGCCTTGTCCAATCTGCTATTTGTTTGCTTGCACACCCATCGCTCGATCTATATCTTCTTTGATAGTGCTTCTCTTCTCGAGTGTTGGGTCCAATTGCTTGTGAGGTCTCGATAAGACCAGAATTCTCTTCAACTGGGTAACTGAATACAACATGGTCACCCTGCCAGAGCCAAAGAGGCCCGAGGATCGAAAGAGAAAGGACAGTCCAAGATTCTGCCCCTATCACCAAATGCTGGGGCATCCAATCGAAGACTGCTATGTCTTTAAGGACATCATTGAAGGCATGGTGAAGAAGGATGAAATCGAGTTGGGGGAGTACAAGGTCGACCCTCCTCAACCGCATGAAGCCCCTCCGAGAAGGGCGGGAGTTAACATGGTCTCTGCATACCAGGCATTGCCCGAGGAGATCTCTGAAGCCAGCACTCGGCGCACCTATGAAGCCCACTTCCTAGAGCCCGTGAAAGAACAACAGGGATGGCAACAGGTCCCTGCAAAAAGTAAGAAGAAGAGGGCACCCCGCCCAAAAGTGGGGGCACATGTGCGTGGTGTCGCCCCACGACTCGCTCCACCAGTAGCAGCACCAGTGTGGGCCACTCCACCTGTAGTAATCAGAATTACTACTCATAATTGGAGGAGGCAAACTCTGCTGCCAATGGTGAAAGAAGTCAGCCCCGGGGCTCGGAAGCTGCAGAATTATATAGATGGGCTAGATGACTATGTACAGCCCGAACTGAAGCCCTTGCTGATATGGGACCACGTCCCATGGCAAGAATTAGAGCAGCTCTCTCTCAAGCAGAAGGAAGAAGCTGATGCAACATCTGATAAAGAGGGCAGCTTATTCTAGGGGCAGGCGCCCGCTGAAGTCAAAAAGAAGAAGAAGCAGAAAAAAAAGAGAAAGGCTGCTAAGGCCGATGAAGTGCCGGTTGTCTCCTGCAATACCCTGTCAGCCCTCTTCAACCTGCCCGGTGAGGAGGACGAAAAGGAAATCTGCTTCACACTGCCTGCGAAGGGAGGCAAGGCCGAAGCTACAACTGCCACACATGAGACCTGGTCAGGCCAAAAATGGGGGAGCCAGCCGCCTCCCAACCACAATATCATATTCAGGGGAGAGCAACCCTACAAGACACCTCCCCCGAAGGTCACGGGAGTCAAATCCCTCCTCCATCAGGCCTTTACAGCAGGAGTGGGGGCAAGATAGCCCCTTCCTTTCTAGAATTTGTCAAAATGTCCAAGGGGAAGCAACCATGTTAGGAGGCTAACCCTGCACCCGGGAATGTTCACCCGCAATCAGTGCAGTCTTTCTGATGGGGTCATCACTATCCGATCCCGTACTCGAGGCCCGTCTTCTCACCACAGGGACATCCAGCATGGTCTAATTATCTATCTTCGAGTCCTATATAATTTTTATTTGAGTCATTTTGATGTAATTTTCTCTTTATTTAAGTCTGGTACCTAGGTTAATGAGTCTTCTACCTAAGTTAAGTTGTCATTTGATAGGATAATGTAGTATTGGGCCCAACTAAGTGGGCTTGGCCCAGGGGCGCCAACTACCTTATCCACTTTATTGGGTTTTCTGTCATTGGTACTTTTGTCAGGGTCTTTTTGTAAATGATGGGATCCCTATAAATAGGACCCCAACCCCCTCATTTGGAAGTTAATGGAAATTTGAATACTTTTGATACAAAATCCCTTGTGCTCTCTTATTCTCTCTCTCTAGCTCTCTCTCTCTACCCAAGGGGGCGGCCCCCTCTCTCTCTTCTTTCTCTCTCTAGGGTGCAGCCCTCTCTCTCCTCCCACCTTGCCACCTCATCTGCCACATCACCCTCCCCCACCCTTTCAACTTCCCAAGGTCTTTAACTCCATTTACTTCCACCAAACCCCAAGCAACCCCCTCACCTTCCAAGGCAACCCTCCCCATTCCCCATAAATTCTTCCACTTCCCCAAGGTGGAAACCCTTCATCCCAAGCACCCCTTCCCCTCCCCAAGGCAACCCTTCCTATCCCCTAGGCCCCCATTCAATCCAACATTAATCCCTCTCCCAAACCCAAGGTGGAAAACCCCCCTACCCCCCCTCTCCATTTGCGCCCCCACCAGTCCCCCTCTCTCATAGACCGCCCCTCTCCTTTCCCCCACCCCTTGCTGCGACCCAAGCACCCCCCTCCACCCCTCCATCAACCCCTACAATCCTCCTCCACCTCCCACAGCCCTTAGCCCCTCACCCCATCACAATCCCTACACCCCCTTTCATGAAGAGTGCAGGGAGAGAAAATGAGAGGAAGGAGGTGAAAACTGGGGAAACACGGAAGCTATCGGCGCGGGTGAACAGTAAAATCGCAAAAGACAGCACTTTTAAAAACTGACTATAACTTAAAAACAGGAAAGAATTAGAGGAGGTGGTAGAAGAAGAAAATGTAGATCCACAAGAGAGGAACAACGTTTATGAAGAACTCAAAGAGAAAAGAGGATTGGAAGGGCTTCAAAATAGAGAAATGGCAGAAGATATCAACTTGGATGAATAGTACTATGCCAGAACAGAACTGAGAAAAATATGCAATAACTTAAAAACGGGACAGATTCAGAGGAAGTGATAGAAAGAGAAAATGTAGAGAACTTGGAGATGAATAAGGTTACAGAAGACAAGAAATTTAAATGACGATCATAAGAGCATGTAAAAAGCTAAGCAAGACAAATAACTAAGATTTTAACAAGATTCATAGGAATACACTAATTACAATCCAAAATCTCCAAACCAAAACTCCAAAAACATTCTAAAACCTTCTCTCCTCTCTTCTCCCAAATCACACCCCCAACGTCTCCTTTTATAGCCCTCAAACTCTCACTTCTCTCTTTGCGTTGCAGATGCTTTGCCACCCCGCGTGGAGATGCTTTGCGTTGCATTGCGGCTTAGACCGGTTGCCTCGTCTTGATGCCTTTGCCCATGTGGACCCTGCGTTGCGTGAAGACTGGCTTGATGCTTGGGCCGCCCGCGTGTGCGTGGAAACCTTGGCCGCAAGTGAACACCTTGCTGCAGCCGTGCCCGCTCGCGTGAGAAGCCTGTGCGTCGCCGACCGTGGCCGACCGTGCATGGCCCGCCGCTTGGTGCTGTGGAGAAGCCTGCCTCCGCCGAAGCCTTCGTGGGTGGACCCGCGTGAAGACCGGCCGTGCATGGCCCGCCTCCGCGTGGGAGCCTGCCGTCCGTCGCCCTGCCATCCTTGCCCAACCTCTTCCTCCTGCTGGCGCATGCTGCATGTGGAGCCCTCCGAAGCCTGCATGTTAAGATGGCCCGCGCGCTTGGAAGCTGCCGGTCTGTTGCTGTCGTGAGCCCTCCCTGTTGCATGGTTGGCCGCGTGGAAGCCGAAGGCCGCCCTTGTGTTGCATGGCCCACGTGGAACCTGAAGGCTCTCACCTTTTAACCTGTATGCTTTTGCTTGGAGCATGGCCCAGCTGATGTTTGCACCTGCCATGCATCGCGTTGAAGCCTTAGCCGACTTCCTTGCGCATGGACCAGCCGCATGTGTGCGTGGAGTAGCCTGCCTCCGCCGGTCGCATGCTTCGTCGCCCGTGGCCTGCGAATGGAGAAGCCTGCATGCTGTTGCTGCTGAACCGTCGCCCGCCTTGGGCGTCCTTCTTCCTGCGTCTTTGCGTCGGTCGACGGGCGCATAGCGCCCGTCTCTTCTCCTCCTCCTTCTTCTTTGCTTGCCTGACCGTCTCTCTTCTCCTTCTTCGTTTCTGCTCTGTCCGTCTTGTTCCTGCGGCATATAGATTGTAGGTATTATACAATATATATCTTATATATCATGTATATATACTTATATATCTCATATACACTTATAATCATATAAATACTAGATAAGTTTTAAAATATAAGTAAATTGATTTGGGTTTTAATTTTTTAAATGTTTTTATTTTCATTTTCAACAAGTCTATGTACTTTTGTCCCATGTCAATATATGTATTTATTTATTTTTATTTTCTTCTTTTTATAGTTTTCAAGGTTTGATAAATAATGAAATATCTTTATTCAATCCAGTTAATTCCACAAAATTAAGTATTGTATTCTAAAGTATAAATAGGTGTGATAAATGTATATTTATTAATATTTAAGCCCATAAACAAATGTAAATCGCATGAATTAAGATGGAAAAATACACACTTATCATGTAGCTACTTGTGCCACTGCGTCAACGTAGTGTGCATGCTGCGTCTACGCAGCGACACATCCGGTAAGCCGTTCAGCTTCTGGCTGTTCTGGCCGCGTCAACCCCTTCATCCCCTGCGTTAACCCCTTTCTGCTGGGTGTATTGTCTTCGCCCTGGTTCGACCTCCGTACAGGGTTAATCGTAAATCCCGTTCTTGGGCGAATGGGGCCCGAATGTAGACCCAGACATCTTCTTCCCGCCGTTTGTCGGATTGGGAACGCCACCGGAAATCCTTCCGGACAATATCTGCATGGTTTCGGGCTTCAAAATGCCCCCCGGCAAGCTGGCACGGCAGTGGAACGGCATCTGGGCGCGCCATGACGACTTCGACTACAGGCACCCTCAGGAGCTTGTAAGGCCGATCAGGGACCGGATGGGCGTTCCCGTCCCCCGGCCTGAAGCGGAAGACAGCTTTATCTCTGCCGGCGACGTGACGGCCGCTGATCTCTAAATTCTGGAGCATGTGAATGAGCACGTCCGGTGTAGATACCTACGCCTTCACGGCGCGCAACTGCATCACCTTTGCCTTGAGAAAACTCGGCATCGTGGCGCAGACCGCGACTCCTACTGCTACGCAGGCACAGAACGCGCTTGTCGATCTCAATCTCATGCTCAAGGCATGGATGAAATACGAGAACCTGTGGCGGCTGGAGCAGGAAAGCGTAACGCCGGTCGCAAATACCGCATCCTACACGCTCACAAGCCAGAAGCCGCATCGAGTTATTTCATCCCGCTGGAGAAATACGTCCGGCACCGATCAGCCCATGACGCTGATGACGCGGGAGGAGTATTTCGATCTTCCGGTCAAGACAGCAACCGGCCTGCCGACGATGTACTACGTCGATTATCAGCGAGCTGTTCCTGTCCTCTACATCTGGCCGGTTCCATCGAGCGTCACCACGGAGACCATTCAACTGACCTCGTTCCGCCGGTTTGAGGATGTCACGTCGCTTGATGAAGACATCGACATCCGGCAGGAGCATTTCGAGGGCGTGGCTTACAACCTCGCCAAGCGCCTCGGAATCGATGCGGGCAGGGTCGGGACAGAACGTTACAGCGCGGTCGTGGAATTCGCTGAGAAGTGGCGTGAGGAGTTCCTTGACGAAGACCGCGAGGACGAAATCCGCTTTGTTGTGGGTTATGATTAATGGGAACGATCGTTCCTATCGACCTCGGCGTTCAATCGGCGCCGGGACGCTTCGGGCCTGATTCCGGGGCGCGACTGATCAACTGCTATGCGGAAAAGGCGGACGAGAAATCGCGTCTGCTCTATCCGATCTATCCTTTTGAAGGCTTTGAGCAGTTCGCCGTATTGACCGGCGGGGAACACACGCGAGGGGCTATCTCCCTCGGGACATATGGCTATGTCGTTTCAGGTCCTCTTGTCTTCAAGGTGGATCTTGGCGGACAGGTCACGATCATCGGCAACTTCCCGGGCTCCGGTCAGGTCTTCATGGCCAGAAACCGGAAATCCACACCTCAGGTCGCGCTTTGCTCCGAAGGCCAGCGCTACATCATCGAAAGTGATGTCCTGACGAGCATCGCGGACAGTGATCTTGGGGCCGCTATTTCGGTCTGCTATCAGGGTGGCCGGTTTGTCTGGGGTCTTCCTGACGGGCGTTACCAGTGGTCAGCCATTGACGAGGGCACGACCTACGACGCGCTGGATTTCGCGACAGCGGAAGCGCGGGGCGACGGGCTTCAGGCGGTCTATTCCCGAGGCTCTGAAGTCATCCTGTTCGGCACCGAAAGCATCGAATTCCACGCGGTAACGACGGACGCCGATCTGCCCTATGCGGCGGTAGCCGGCGCGACCCTCCACGGCATGGGGCTGATGTGCCGGCACTCTGTAAGAGACCTGAACGACGTTCCGATCTGTGTTACGTCTGATGGAACAGTTCGTATCTTCAACGGCTATTCGCCCGAGCGAATTTCAACGCATGACGTGGAACGCGCGATCGACAGCATATCCGACAAGGATTCGATTATCGCGACGGCCTATCCGTCTCTGGGAAACCAGTTCTATCAGATTTCCTGTCCCGAATGGACGTGGAGCTACAACGCGCTGACCCAGACATGGACCGAACGGAAATCCTACGAACTCGATAGGTGGCGGGGCGAGCATTACCTGAAGCTCGGAGAAAACAGGGTCATCGGAGACTACGCGACGGGCAAGCTCTATCGCATGGACCCCGATCTGTACGCCGAGGCCGGCAATCATCTTGTGATGACGCTGCGTACGCCTCCGACGCACAAATACCCGAACCCCATCGGGGTTGATCGCCTGTTTGTCGATGTCATCCCAGCCAAGATAAAAGGGCCTAGGGGCCCTCCGAAAGAATGCAGATCAATTGCCTATTTTTGTGATTGTAGGAAGCGATGCTGGCTGCTGGATTTATTGCCTTGACCTTCGGCCCGACAATTGTGGCCGATCATGCTGTGTATGGGTGCCTGGCAGTACTGACTATTTTTGGGACCTTTCCACCGGTGGTTAGCTTCCCCCACTTCTTGGAGGTTGCCTTCACCGACATGCTGGAGGTGGAAGCCCCGGAGCTAGCTAGAGAAGCTATTGACAAGAAGTCTATAGCAACCCACACCCGAAGCTACAGAGGCCTGCCGAGAGGACGGACTCAATTCGCAAGCTGCATGGTGCATCATGTGGCTCAGGGCAGCCAATCAATTTACAACAACAAACTCGGGAGCCATTACCAAGGGAGTTTCTGAAGAAGATTGCTGCCTCTATCACCGGGTGGCTCTCAGTGCCAGAAAAATCTATAGTCCACCTCTTCCTAGACGGGCGTGATGCCCAGGTGATTTCAGACCACGTGGTCCCTGTTGTACCGACCCATAATTCCTTTCAGGCTCAGTCCTGGAGGAGAGGTGTAAAGGAGGAAGCTGGCCACCAAGGGTGAAGAGAGCTGGCCCCAAGGCCGAAGAAATTCAAGTAGGTGTAGGTCCCTAAAAAGATCTAGCCTGTCCACCAAAATACATCGGTTCGTCACAATCCCGGGTCCATGGCGTTGGAGAGAAGGAATGAGAGGGGCTTGGCCCCAAGGAGAGATGAGACGACTGTGGATCCTCCATGTTGTGTTGCCTTTAAGGCCTACTCCTGATAGGCCAACATCCTGACAGTGGGAAGAAGATTTGATCAACCTATTGGGATAGCCCGACTGGCATATATTCCTCCTGTGTGACGTCTCCAGTTATCTCCCATCTTCGACTGAGGGTGTAATCAAGAAGAAATTACTAACATGGTCAGAAGCTATTTTCGGGGTTTGGGAAACCCCTCTTTGGGACAACAACGATTGCTCCGAGTGGCTATGGCTGAAGAGGAAGATTATTTACCAATGGCAACTTAAGAAGAAGGAGAAAGGGAAATGACATCTTCCGTGGATGATAATGGGTATGAAGAGGGCTCGGATAATATGGCCGATGAAGCCCCTCTATAGCTAGAGGAGAAAAGAAGAATATCAGTGTTCGAGAGATTGACCTTCCACCGTCGAATAAAGAGGAAAGTCTACAAACAAAGAAAAGGGATGCTGGTTGTTGCTTGAAACATGGCCAGTGTGGCTAATAGATTTGAGAGTCTACCTGAAGAGCCCCAAGAACTGGCCCGATTAGCCGAAAGGCCGAGGCCGAATGCCCAGAGAAGCGAGGCCATGAAAGAAATGTTGAAAGTGGTGAAAGGGAAACAAGTGGTTTTCGAAGGGGTCGCTACGCTAACTGCCAATGTAGTGACGACTGAAGAAGATGACATTCTACAAACCACCTTGCCCGAAGGTGCTTCGGGAGAAATGGTGGAAGGCATTTCTACTTCGGCAACCCTGGATCCATCAGTGCTAATGCTGTTGCAGAAGTATCAATAGGAGACAGAACTCTTGAAGAAACAATGGCATTAGAAAGTAGAACAGACCTCAGCATCCAAATAGCTAGAGATGCAAGCTGAAACATTACGAGGGGCTACCAACCCATGTGATTTTCCACCACCGTACACTCTGCCCAACCAGCAGAGCATAGCCAAGCTGCCACTCAGTAGCCTGTGCCTCAGCCACTGCTACTGCCAGTGCTACCTCAATTGCATCAGGATCTGTTGCTACATCCTCTATCGCAAGCGACAACTTTGGTCACCCATATCTACAAACGACACACTTTTATCTTGAGCTCGTTGACCGGGCTGCAATGAATAGACTTATGGTCAAGAGAATGATCGAAATGAAGCTGGTAGAATGTGGAGAAAGGGAAGATGCCGCCTTTGATGCATATCAAGTACCCTACCCGCCTCGTCATGCAGCCAAGTGGCTTCCCTGGGGGATCAACAAGCCGCCCAAGTTTGATATGCTCAATGGGTAGGGGTCCCCGAAAGAACACAGTGCATACTACATGACCCTCATGAGAGACTTATCCATAGATGAGTCATATTTGCTGAAATTCTTTGGGACAAGTCCTCAACACACACGGGGATGAAATCCCACAAAGAAAGAACAAGATAAAACAAGAAAAGAGAATACACATGCTGCAAGTGCAGCTTACGTGGTGATGACTCCCTACACGCAAGTTTTTTTGTAGATGAAGAAAGACAAGGTGAAGGAAACAACAAAAAAAAAGTAGGAAACAAAAGACAAGAAGAAGATGACTGGCAGCACTCTTCTCTCTTCTACCTCACACTTCTTTTTCTGGAATCTCAAGACGGGCTCTCTCTCTTTTCTCCTTCTCCCTTCACTCTGATTTTTATGTCTAGGCTTTCTCTCCAGGGTTCACCAGCAACGATGGCAGCTCCAGTAGCCTCCTCATGTAGGAAGGGTGTCCAATTTATAGCCTCAAGTAGTAGAAAATTTCCCCCCAAGTACACTGCATGTGATTGGCTCCATATAAACTAAGTTTGATTTAAAGGAACTTCCTATCCTGGCAACCTCTGATTGGCAGTGGTGCATGAGTAAGGAGATTTCTAGCATTTGAATTTCTTTGGTTGAGACAGAAATAATAATGCTTTGGTACAAGAGCCCCCCAAAAGAAATCTGCAGCATCTTCTCTTCCATTGGCTGGTAGCACCAAGTGCGTCCTTCTGTCTTGGAGGATCTTCTAGACAGTCTTTTTGATTGGCTGGAAGCAAAAAGAAGGTTACCTTGAAGGGTGACCTTTCCCACATATGTAGACTGACTGATCTTCTGTCCAAAAAGGTTGTTTTAGCAACCAAATGATGACAAAGATAGTTGATTGTCCTAGGAACCTCTTCCACACCTCAAAAATTATGTTTTTGGAGATTTATGGTTACTATTTTTGGTTCCTAGATGGATTTCAAAAAGTACAGATCTGACATAGTACTTTGAATTTTCCTTAAGTAAGGTCGACCTGCTGTGAAGGTGAGGTCGATGCGGTAGTTGAGGGAGTACCTTTTAAATGGCTTTTGTGAAGAGTCTGAGGTCGACCTCTTGTAAAAGTCGTAGCTTACGCTGACCACTTTCCAGAGTGCTAGTTGAGGGTCGTGAGGCTGATGCTTCATGGTGGTGAGGTCGATGCAACTAGCATTGTCTACCTATCGGATTGCAGCTAGAGCTTGATGAGGTCGAGGTAGCTACTAGGCGAGTTCGAGGCAGCCATGAAGACGGGCAAGTATAATACTTTCTATGAGGGTCTGAGGTCGACCTCCGGAGAATCTGAGGTCGACGCACTAGAAATGTTGTTGGCTTTTCTTCCTTCTGTGAGGACCTAAGGTCGACACTTGTGAGAGCCTGAGGTCGACCTATCTTCTAAGTCTTGTTAAACCTCTGCACACCTAGCCAATTAAAGGATGTATCATAAGTTTCTGAATTAATTAACCGTTGACTTATAGTGAGGCATCATCAAAACATAATTTACTCAACAATTGACACAAGAGAAGTCACTTCCCTCACCAATGCCATGTCTTCCTACCCGTTCCAAAGGATGGGAGATTATGATAAATATGGGCTATCAACAGGCAAAGGCTTAGGGTCGCAGTCACAAGGGAGGTTGAAACCGGTAAAGAAGACAAGGTTAATCTTCCAAGCCAACCTAGGCTTTGAAGGTCCAGTTGAAGCAGATGGGAAACCTCTAGACTGGTCTCTATAGTCTCATTTCAAAAAGGGGCCTATTATGCAAATGGGGGACCACTCACGGGAAACACATGGGGGGTCACAGGTTGCATATTTAGCTGAGGGATGTTCAAAGGCTCTCAAGAGAGGAAAGGTTGACGACCCAAAGTGTGAGTGGTACAAATGGTTTGACATACACGATATCTCCATTGTGCTGCACAGGATGTTCTTACCTCCACACCCAGAAGGGCCACCATTGATCTCTAATATGCTAGGAGGGGCCATAGTCATTGCCAAAGCTCCCAATAACCCTCGTGAAGAGGATGTTGCCATCGGCGGATCGCTTTCTATCACTTTCTCTATGCATTCTCCTCAGCCTTTGTTGTTGACTTCTTCTTGGGCTTGACGGTTGTTTGATGATCTTCCCAGGTCTCCTTCTTTGATTACCCTCTTGCACAGGTTCTTTAACCTGAATAAAATTTTCAATCATGATCTACTCTACGATCCCCCAAACTTCTTAAAAGAAGAATACGCTGATCAGGAGAGATTAAAATGAAAAAAAATATCACATTCATTGAAAATCATCCGATCAAACAATCAGACGACTCATGTTGAAGACGTTTTAGACATATTTAATAAGAAATACTCTCATCGGAAGATTAGCTAGCTCATGGCAAGCACTATGACATACTAGTATTCCTTTATATCAATAGACTGTCTTTTCCAATATTCACCCGAGAGACCACTATGGATTGACTCCACCCATTACAACTTCCACTTCTCGTAAGAGTTCAGACAAACCACCCATAACACACAACAAGCATTTTATTTGTGATTGGTAACTTAGTATCCAAGCGACGACTTAGACTCCGAGCATCCCACATTCACGCCAAGTAACAAAACAGGGAGTGGATCATCCTTTCAAGTTCTTGGTTGCTCAGCAGACTCCATTAGTCTTCTTGCGTTCCACCAGCCTCCTCCAGTAGGTGGCTATCTCCTTGTGCCTCTCCATTGCGTCCTTCTTGGTCACAGGTCCATGGGCATCCTCTCCAGCCGCATGGTTCCGGCTTGGAAGGGTGTCCAATTCTGCCAGGACTTTGCTGATGTCCAATGCCAGACGCTCTGCGAGGCTCCTACTAAAGTCTTCCCTGACCACCACCCGGAGAACTGCGACATGTTGGGCGTCGGCCGGCATTGTGTACGCCGGGACGATCCAGCCAAACTTCCTCAGGGTGTCAGATATCTCGAAAACAGTGTGCTTGCTGCTGTCCTTCAGCGCAAATGCTACAAGCGGCACACCGATATCCTTGGATAAGATATCAAACCTTCCTGTCTTCTCTATACCCTCCCTCAGTGCTTTCGCATTCTCCGCACAGTTCTCTATGATGTTCTTGTATCCCTTCACCAAAAGAAGAAAATGAGGATATGACAGTTGAAAGAATAAAAGGTCCTGGTGATTTTGACATATTAAAACATTTTCGGGGCTTGATGGCAACAAATCTGATTAGCTGCTCCATAACCAAAAGAACTCTTCTATGCACTATTATATCCAGTATGCAACCAGACAAATAGATAACCTCAATCATGCTCAAATGTTAAGGTTACTGGCATCATGCAGAATATTCTAAAAGTTTTAGTGGCAATTTGCAAGCTAGGTTTGGTCATACAACAACAGATGCAACCATGTGTTTCCTCGCCAAACCAGACAATGTGGTTCATTCTCACGTTGATGTCGACTAGGAAGTGCTGCTAACCCAAGCCAGATTTCAAAATTCTTTTCTTGGAGGACATGGATCAGAACTCTTGGCAAGAAAAGCAAAGGTGGAAAAAGAAGCCAAACTTTAAATTTCAACTTACCTCAAAGCCCAAGCGGATGAACTGATAATACTGTGCAATTATTTGACTTGAACCTGTTAAAACAAACATCGTTAATTCTGTGCATGTGTATTCGTTATTTCCAATACAGCAGGATTACGTGGACATAAACACATTGTCACTCGGTGAAGTGATTACCTTTTGAAAAGTTGAGGGTGAAAGTCGGTTGATCTGTTCCCAAGTAATTTATGTGAAAGATAAGCTCCTCAGGCAAGTCTTCTTTGCTCCTCCAAACAACCCAACCCACTCCAGCATAAACAAGACCATATTTGTGCCCACTGACATTGATGCTCCTCACAAGGGGCAACCGAAAATCCCATTCTAAATCAGGATAAATGAACGGGGCTATAAATCCGCCGCTGGCAGCATCCACATGAATGGGCGTGTCCCATCTGGAAGAGCACCATATCAAATTAAAGACAAGCAAAGCACTACACATATTACTTGTAAACAAAGCCATATTCATGTTCATAGGGAAAGATGCAAGAACAATATAACCTCCAAATGAGAGAAGTGAATCTATGTGGTTAGAAAAAAAGTAAAAAATACTAGAGGTCTAGATTATCTCAGTGATCATGGTTATTTTGGGGTGGGTGGAGCACTGAATCTGGATCAAATAGCCATGACCCCTGTTGAACCCCACGATTTTTATGATATTTTTCTGAGTGTTTTCAGAACAAAGAAAATATGTAAATTAAATCAACTATAGGATGGCGTAAAGCGGTATAAAACAGTGACCGTTACGTGAGTTAATTTAAATGCCCTCAGAATCCCGTGGGTAAGTTTGGGGTTGGAAGAGGGAGATGGGTCGGGTGGGTTGGCTTGGGTTGGCCGGCCTTGGGTGGGGCGGTGGCCATCCCTATCGACTCCATTTGATAGCCAACCGCATTTGCATTGACATCCATTGCTGAAATGTATTTTTCACCCTTAGGTACCTATTTGTCACCAGTATTGATCTATTTGTCACCCTTAATCATCAATAGCCGTCGTCGTTACCTTCATGGGACGAGCCGCATAGCTTGCTGGGAGATGCCTTGTGCGTTGACGCATGGGATTTATGCGTTGACACAGCCTGTGTTGATTTTGGTCATTTCATCTCTGCAATCTATTTTTCACCCTTGACAATCTATTTGTTACCGTTGCCCATCTATTTGTCAGCCTTAAGGGTCTATTTGTCACTCTTAGGAATATAATTGTCACCCTTATTGCTCGTTAGCCATCGCCTTGACTTTAGTTCTTCATTCTTCAGTTTTAACGTGGCTAGAGTAGACTCCAAAGCCTTTTGGCATCGACTCTTCTTCAGTGTTTTTCTTGATTTTAGCCAGGCCACCTATTTTTCACCCTAATACGCTGGGAGCCGTCGCCTTAGTCTTTTTCTTCTTTTGTTTAGCTATCGCCTTAATCTATTTGTCACCCTTAGGTGTATATTATACACTGGAGATTCATCATTTTTCACCCTTAAGCCATTATTTTTCTCCCATGACTTCCTCAACTGGCAAAAGACTTCTGGCTTCCCTGTGTTGACTCTTAGGTTAGAATATGCTGACTTCAAGTTCTGACTATGTTGACCCTAAGTTGTTGACTATGTTGACTTTGATTGGGGTTTGACTTTGACCAGAGTTACTTGACTACAGATGAAGTTTACTGGAGTCAGCTTGTCTGGGTCAATTTTTGACTGAAATCAACTTGGCTCGTCTTGAGGTTGACTGGAGTTCACTTCACTATCGTTGACTTTGACTTTGAGGAGTCTACTCTAGTGGATGATGGCATCGACTCTTCTTCTAGCTTTTCATCTTCTCACCCCTTTTTTATTCATGCCAAGCTATTTGTCACCACTGTATACCTATTTGTCACCCTTAACTAAGTATATTTCACCCTTAGCTGAGTATTTTTCACCCTTATCATTGCATTTCTCAGCGGTATCTTCTTCAGCTAGCAGGTGACCTTGGCGTTGACTCCATAAGCTGTTGGAGTCGACTCCACTTCAACATTTCCATGTTTTTAGCTTTGTCATCGTTTCAGCTCCTTCATACCTAGCCAATTAAGGATGTTTCATGAGTTTCTAAATTAATTGGCTGATGACTTACAGTGAGACATCATCAAAATATCATTTTTCCAACACGCGCATTGCTTGACGTTGAATATTCGATCCATTTCATCCATCCAATTTTTAGCTTCGTCAGGGTTCGATGATCCAGAGAATCGCTGAGGGTTCAAACTTCGAAAGTTTCGATGGAGATCCCTAATGCTTGCCCGAGTGGCTGCCTGGGCCATGGTTTGGAGGGGCTGGGTGAGACCCGCAACGATTTGTAGCATCTCATCCTAATTTACACGGTGAGCCATTGTGAGAATATGGTACCTGAGAACATAATCAATTAGTTATTTCTACAAAACTGATGGGGATTAATCCTAGAGATAATAACTATCTCATCCCGAGCTCTACCCAATCTCACATGGGTTCAGAAATTTCTTCATAGTTCATAGGTATGGGTCCTAAAACCTTAGACTTGACCTATGACATGATATTTTTCCTAGAACTTACTTATGCCTAGACTCTGATAGCAACTTAACTGTCACGTCCCGAGATATATGTACAGCGGAAGACATTCGGGAACGTTGGACAGTTGGCAATATGCCTCATGCTAGCAATATAATCAGAGCGCAATAATACATCCATATAAATAACGAATGCACAAGATGATGTATTCAAAAACCCAACTTTTATTGGTCCGGGCGCCGGCCGGCTTGACGGAGGCGGTATCCGACGACGTGCTGCCGCCGACGATGTAGAGCACGCTCCCGATGACGGAGACTCCGGTCGCCGGCATGGTCTGCGTCAGCACGAAGCTAACCGGAGTCGAGACGCCCGCGACCGAGGCGGTCACGTTATACGTGCCGGGGAACGCGTAGTGAAAATTCAAACTGAAAAGTATTTTCACCCATTGCATAGTATAAAGGACTCAACAACCTTTTATTTATTAAATATTATATTTTAAAAAATTCAAAGGTTTTAAATCATATGGTAGATCGTTAGACTTTTTGATGTGTGATTTGAAAACCTTCACTATTCATTCACTGTTCACTTACTGTGCACTGTGCGTTACCATTGAGTGATAACAACTTGCGTGATTCATGGCATCAATGACAGACGTTGGACCGCGCCGCATTTTCAAAAGGGACATTCGCATTGCGAACTGAGGAAGGCGTCCATTTGGGATGTGTCACTACATCCCTATTGAGCACTATAAATTGATCACCTCGGCTGATCAATTTCTACTTATGTTCAACTGTTCAGTTTTTGCTTCCCGTGCATTCTTTCTTCCTTCATTTCTTCACTTCTTTCTTTGCTCAGTCTCTGCAAGCCTAATAGAGATTCACAAAGCTCTCTTCGAAGACATGTCGATAAGAGAGAGGGGATCGCCTATCCGAGGGTCATCGTATCTCTAGGAGGTCTTTCTCGCGAGACTCGCATGTCAGGTGGCAATAGAACTCTTAATTCTAGTACCTACGCACTTCGACCCAACAGGTCGCTTCTAAACTCACTTATTTTTAATTGTTTGTTGTTATTTTGTTGATTTTAGCAATAGAAAATCATCAAAGATTAGCTTGACAAAGTACTCGATGATGAAGCAGTTGCTGACGGCCAACATCCTCATGAACTTATCCTTGCTTAGTGTGAATGTTTCTGTATACTGCCATTCGAGCTTGGGGCTCGCAATAAGAGATCTCCCTAATGTAGTTGTTGAGGTCATTGCTTTTACTCCGACTGAGAAGATAGCCCAGGTACCTCAACTTGATGTCTTCCATGGGCCGTAAAGGAGTTAGAAAGAAAGAGTTGAAGAAGTCGTGAACATAGAAACTCTCTTCTGATGGATACTTGTGGTTCCATCGAGAGATTGTATATGTAATGATCAAGTTGTTACAGAGATATACATTGAGTTGTTACAGGGATAAAGACAACAAATAACATATTTACAACAAGAGATGTGTTGCATTAGAAAACAGAGTTTCGTTTCAGAAAATAGAGTGTCATTTTCCCATCTATTTCGGAGCATATCGTCAATACCCTCCCTCAAGTAGAACGTTCGGATGAGCGAAGGTTCCACTTGTCTTTGAGAAAATTGAATCTGGGTGCTGCTATTGGTTTTGTGAGAAGATCGGCAAGCTGGTCTTTGGATGAAACGAAATGAACTTGCAGTAGTTTGCGAGCAACTTGATCACGTACAAAGTGGAAGTCGATCTCTATGTGCTTTGTACATGCATGAAAGAGTGGATTGGCTGATAAATATGTTACTCCGAGGTTGTCGCACCAAAGGATTGGAGCAGAAGTAGAAGAGATGCCAATCTCACGAAGAAGAGATTGTAACCACAATAGCTCAACAGTGGCATGGGCAAGAGCTCAGTACTCTGCTTCAGTGGAGGACCGTGTGACAGTAGGCTGCTTCTTGGCAGACCAAGAAATAAGATTGGGGCCAACGTAAATAGCATATCCACTAGTAGAGTGCCAATCATCAGGACATCCAGCCCAGTCAGCGTCAGAGAAGGCATGCAATTGCAGGACTGCGTTGAATATGAAGACCAATGTCTGTTGTGTGTTTCAGGTACTGAAGAATGTGTTTAATAGCATCCCAATGATCTTTACATGGAGAATGCATAAACTGGCACACTTTGTTTACAACAAAAGTAATATCTAGGCGTGTCACAGTTAGATATTGCAAAGCTCCAATAGTGCTGCGATAAAGTGTGGCATCAACAGAGGGCTGCGATGAGAAGCGGGAGAGCTTAACATTGGACGCCATTGGTGTCTGAACTGGCTTGGCACCCTCCATGTTGGTGCGCTACAGAAGTTCACAAATGTACCTTCGTTGGGAGAGAAGAAGGCCATCAGAGGAAGGAAGAACTTCAATGCCTAAAAAGAAATATAGACGGCCGATATCCTTGAGTGCAAATTCTGTGCCAAGCTTGTTAATAATATCACCCACAGCATTTGAATCGCCGCCAGTAATGATGATGTCATCAACATAAATGAGAAGGTAGATGGAGAGATCTTTTTGGCAAAGATAGAACAACGAAGCATATGTTTTAGAGCCGATGAACCCAAGCTGGAGAAGAAACGTGCTGAGCTGTTCAAACCATGCACGAGGTGCCTGTTTAAGCCCATATAGGGAGTGATGCAAGCGATAAACATGATCTAGGTGGCGCTCATCAATGAAGTTGGGGGGTTGCATCATGTAGATTGTTTCTTGTAGACGCCCATGTAGGAAGGCATTTGAAACATCAAGTTGACGAAGACACCACCCTTTGGAGACAGCGAGGGAGATAATAACGCGGATTGTCGTCGGCTTTACAATGGGACTAAAGATCTCGATGTAATCGACGCCTGCTTGTTGATTATATCTCTTGGCAACGAGACAGCTTTATACCGATGAACAGATCTATATGGGTGACGTTTAATGCGGAACACCCATTTACAGCCAACAATGTTTGCACCGAAGGGAGGTGGCACAAGATCCCATGTTCTATTCCGAATTAAGGCATTAAGCTCTTCTGCCATGGCAGCCCGCCATAGAGGGGACTTGATGCAGCAGAGATGGATGTGGGCTCGTCATGTTGGTCCACAATTGCTGCGAGGGCAGCTGAAAGAGGATGCTTCAACTTTGTCATATTGCGGAGTTGCATTGGATGCGTCCTAGCAGGGTGCTCCATGATTGGCGCAGTAGGGGCTTTCATGGGCAACTGGACTATAAGATCTAGGCCATCAGGATTAGTAGCAGTGACTGTCCTTTTATGTTCATGCTGCAAAAAGGGAGAGGAGGTGGAGCCTGTAGAAGGTGAGTGATGTGGAGTTGTGGCAGATGGTTTAGGGGATAAAGGAGGTGAGGAGTTGTCGGGTTCAGCGGGAACTGAGGGAGGTGGTGAAGGTGAAGACAAGGCTTGTGTGGCAAGGGAAGGGAGCGCGCTAGTACGTAGGTGGTAGAGGGTGCTCTTGGGGTAATGCTGGCAACAGGTTGCTGCTGGTGTGTGGAAATGTCAGAGGTGGAGTGGGAAGAAGAGTAGGTGTAGGGCCAGCATAAGAGGGAGAGGACACACCTGTGTAGGGAAAGCCAGAGCTTTTTGACGATATGCTCCGAAACAGATGGGAAAGCAATGTCATCAGAGTGAAGACTCATTTCGAGATTGAATTCCATAGCAGAGAGTGTACTGTGAAGTTCATGAAATGATGGGGGTTTCTCGCGGACGACCAGGGTAGAGAGAATGGGGGTATACTCGGTACTAAGATTGCGAGCAATAATAGCAGTGAACTGGGCAGAACTGACAGGTTGACCAGCCTCAGCAAGTTGGTCTGCAAGAAGATTGAGGAATTGGGTGACAGAGAGAGTTCCTTTCTTTAGATTTTGCGGTTGAATGCTCAGTTGAAGAACACGAAACTGGAAAAGTGATCCAAAAACAGTAGCCAGAGCTGCCCAAGCATCATATGCATGTGTGATCCCTACTAGGAGAGGGGCTACATCAGCAGACAGAGAAGAAGATATCCAAGTCGTGACCACTTGGTCTTGCTGAAACCAGTTGGCATACTCTGGATTGGGCACTTCAATGGATTGGTTATTAGAAGTAGTGGTGGAAAGGGTTTGAGGGGGTTTTGGTTCAGAACCGTCGATGAGACCCATCAGCCGTTGGCCATGAAGTAGAGGGATAAGTTGAGACTTCCAAATGATGTAGTTTGTAGGTGTGAGTTTCGTGGAGGGGAAAGAGCCCACATTAGGAAGCGTGAGGGAGGAACTCACCGCAGAATTCACAGGAGCGGAAGCAGAAATCAGAGCCACAGACGAGATTGGGGTGTTGGAGGCCATAACGTCGTCTCCTGGATGCTCTGATACCATATAAAGGAGTTAGGAAGAAAGAGCCGAATAAGTCGTGGACAGAGAAACTCTCTTCTGATGGATACCTGTGGTTCCATCGAGAGATTGTATACATAATGATCAAGTTGTTACAGAGATATACGTCTGAGTTGTTATAGGGATGAAGACAACAAATAACAGTATTTACAACAAGAGATGTGTCGCATTAGAAAAACAGAGTTCCGTTTCAAAAAAACAGAGTGCCGTTTTCCCATCTGTTTCGGAGCATATCGTCAATAGGCCGTAAGCTCTTGCTGTTGCGGTGGAGGGGGCCGATGCAAACAAGCTTGGGTTTGTAGGTCTCTTTTCTGGCTTCCTGATGCTAGGGTGCACCATCCGGATGAAGGGCAGCTACAGCTTCCGTGCATCCATCACCCTCTGTATCTCCTCACGGATCTCATCTTCCAAGCGGTTCACTACCTGAAGTTACCTCACGAACGGCGCCTTTGGAATGATACACAGAAGGGGACACTCATGCGGGCCTTCTAGTCTCCTCCGCTGGGACAATCTCATCGTCGTCGTCTCGTTCCTCTCTCGAGGACGATGGTGCTAGCCGCCTCGGGGTCATCTCAACCACCCTGGCGAGTGGCGGCTGTGTCAAACATACATTTATTTCAGGACCACTCTTGAGCTTGTTGACTCAGTATTTGCTAGACGAAAGTATAATATATGTAAGAGGAAAAAGGAATAGTGTTAGGTAGTAGCCATGTGTATATATATATATAGTTCGTGACTGCAGGAAGGAAATCTCTTGCGCCGTGAGGTATATATACTCATACATCCCCATTGAATGATCTTGGAAATCTCTTCTCAACACAACATTTCCCAGAGTTGCTGTGGAAAGATCTTACAGACAACCCAGAAGGGGGCTTCACCGACGATGATCTTGAATCAATAAGCTCCCCAGATCCCAAACAGGAAGAAGAGCTCATCCCTGGGGAATCCAAGATCACACCGAAACCTGTTCCTGCACAACAACATGAACGAATTCGATCGTACAAAACAATACCCACAGGAACAACAAGCAGGGACCCGACATGTTTCTCCACAGATCTGAACCCTCATTCGCCAAAACACGGTTTAATACCCACTATCTGGGCACCATTGAATCCTAACGAAGATAGGGTTAAAAAAAACAGATCCTTCACCTGCAGCGTGTGTGTCTGTGTGCGGAAGGGGGGAATGGATTATTTTATGGGGATCGATGTGATACATGCGGAGACGAACCCAGAAGGAATTAGCGTCAGTTGACGAGCTATTCGACCATAAAATGATGATGCAAGAAGAGATCTTTGCTCCTCGGCACCCCGCCGGATCCTCCCGTCCTCCATCTCTTGAAATTTTTTTTCTTGTCACCACCATCTCATGGTCGAATACCTCGTCAACTAGCCGACTGTTCCTTTCGCCATGAACCCATCAGATCCCCCCATAAAACCCGGCTTCCCCTCCCCGCTGGAAAGGGCCTCCGGCGACGCCCAGATCAGTAGGGGTAGTACTCCCTTCACGAACCCGGGATTGGTTGCGCGCCCGTGGGGACGGCCCGGGACGAAAACCCTAGCGTCACTTTAAAATAGATTAAGAGAGGGTGGGTTATCCCGAGTAGTCCACTCTCTTTTTAACTCAATTCTTTATCAAAGTTACCATAATTCAGGTGGAGTAACTCATTCCACCTATTTAGGTGGAACGAGTTAATCCACTTTAACGCTATCTAATCTAGGTTAAAAAAAATTAAATAAAAAATAAATCACTCAACCTCGATTAACTTACCCTAATCCACCTTAACCCGTTGACAAAGTGGCCTTAGATTATCAGATTAGGGAGGCATCCAAAGGAGGGATTTTATAGGGCCAGAGGCTGTTGCGCTGTCCTCCACAAAATTCCGACATTGTGAGAACTAAATAAGAGACCTACGGAGGATCATCCAAACACCCAATATGGGGATCCTTTGCCTCATGGCACAATGCAACCCCTCATCATTCATCAATACCCACATCTGAATTCTCAAAACACATGAACATAATCTCTTTGGTGTTGTTTATGGAATTAGTGGTTGTGCTGAGTTTGGTGGGTCTATTTTTAGGCCACTCATAGGAGCTGAGTTTCTGATTGTGTTTGTAGAGATGTAAAGCTTTAAATACATGCATGAGTTCCTGAATTGTATACACTTGTAGAGGCTCTTTCCAGGTTGAACAATGTCATAAGGCAGCTTGATGCACTTCAATCAGATAATGTGATGGCATATGACAATACTGCTTCTGCTTTGGGGAAAATTTGCCAATTCCATCATGGCAGCATTGATGCAACTCAGGTATTATTTCTATTATAAGTTAACAAATGTCTACATAATGCCTTGCACTGGAGGATGCTGACTTCTGCTTCTTTTTGGTTACACTTTTTTTTTGGGTTAAAACAGACAATATGCAAGATCAGTTTCCAGACTGGCCCTTAAAAGTGGTTGTCTTGAACTTGAATCCCAGTTGAGAAAACTTTCCTTTTCCTCTCAACTTTTGGTTGACGGGATACTGTCCTCTAATAACTTTTATCAATCTTCCACATTTTTTAATTCATTTTCATGATGATATAGCTGTCACCCTCTTTGGAGCTCATTTAAAGACTTCACTGCATCTTTATGGTGTCTATAAAAGCTTACAGCAAGCTATGGAATCCCTGCACCATGACATGGCAAAAAGGATGAGTAGGTGAGTTTTTCCCTTTGTAATTTCTTTAATTTCCCCTTTGTGATTTCCTTGATTGTTAGTACAAATACTGATTGCCTATTTTTTCCTTTTTGATTAATTTATAAGGCTACTGTTGCATAGTAAGCTATGGCTTACCTGCTACATTAGATGACCTTGTGTTTAACATTTAGTTAAGAGAAATCATCCTTTTTTTTGATGCATTTACTCTGATCATCACTTTCTTGACAAAGTAGTTGAGACATTTGAGTCATATTCCATTCGAATTAATGATTACTTCAAATGGTATCTGAGCCTATTGTTATCTTCTTGGGTCAACTCTGCCTGGATTTGGTTATTTACTTGACAGACTAACTTGACCTACATTGAGCGGAAGTGTTGGAATACTGTAATAGTCTCAGATTAGTAAAGGGGTTATGGAAAATAGGCTAGACTACTCGCAGACAATTGGTTTTGACATGTATGCGTCAATAATCCAACACAATAATCTCATTATGCAAAGGGTAGATAACGACTTACCTCGGTAACATTGGGCATTTACTATCCTCATTCGGTGATTTATGCTGGAGCATTGTAGTTGTATATGTACTACAGGATTATCACCATGTTGTATATTTTAGAGCGTTTTTTTTTCTGGGTGGCTGGAACATATGTTCATCTTCTATAGAAACTAATTGTAGTATAGCGTTGGGTAAAGGAGTTTGCAAATTATTCAAACATGTCACTTGAAAGTATAGACAGTTAAGACCGATACTTTTCTCATTTTGTATTTTTTCTCATTGCTTCTTTGATCTTATCATTTTTTATTTATAAGAATTTTTCAACGTCATTGTTGAGAACATGTTTTCTTTTCCTTCTAAGCAAAGGGGTTTTAGTGGTCTAATTTCTCTTATTGCATGTACATAACAACAGCTATATAATAGTGAGATGAGACGATTCTGTGTGATTTATGAACTGATCTTAGAATGTGTTAGCGTACAAGAGAAGTTAAATCTCCCTGCTGATTGATGCAAAAGATGACATTAAATGTTTGAATTTTCTTCTAAGTATCAAGATTAATAACTTGTTGAAATTAACTGAAAAGGCATAATTAATGTTATGCAACAGAAATGGACTCACACCAACCTGGTATAGGAAGCAAAACGAAGCCATGCACCAAGTTTTTCAGGTTCTAATCTTAACTTACCTAAGATAAATACTGCCAAGTTTAGCTTTATTTTTTCCATAGTGAAACTTTTTTCAAATAAAGCTTGTATTATCTATTCTTTAATCAATGTAATGCTGAATTACTGACGGAGCTAATGAATTCAACATCTAAGTTGTGATACAGGTTGATGTTCGTTAATGAATGTTAACAAGATTGTGTTGATTAATGGGTGATTCATGGAGGAACTTCGGACATAAGTCATGTCAAGCAAATATGTAACTCAAAAAGGAAGTAATACAGATGGAATAGAAACTGCTACTAATCCACCTTTGGCATCAATCTTCAGTTTGATATCTGGTCATATATACTGTTTTTAATTTATATATCTCGTGCTTTTGTCTACCTTAGGTGTCTTGAGTATTTGCATGTACATTCTTTTTTTGTTAAGATTTAGTGGAAAGACAAGAGTCTAACATGGAGAATAGGCATTTCAATTATATTTGTTTGTGGACATCTTGATGGGGATAAGTTACCATTATTTTTTGTTTGCATTCGGTGTTGTTGACATTTGTGCATCAGACATAAGCATTTTGCCTCAGCATTGGACGTGCTCCTTTGTGCATGCGAATTCTGTTTTGTTCTGCATTGAAGCACTTCTTTAGCCATTCAAGAGTCATTTTGGAGAGTGCTTTTAAGAATATACTGCTGGAACTTTCGAGGAGTCGATGTTTGAAGTTTAAGCAGTCATTTTGCACTGGGCTGGTTGTGAGATTAAGGTTTTATATTTCTTTTGGTATAATTCATTCTTGCATCTAAGAAACATCTCTTTATTTGATAAAGTAGTAGCGTGCAGAACGGTAAGCTACCCTATTGTATAGATATTTCTTTTCTTTTATGCTTGTCCTGGGTTGAAGCGTTCAATAGAGTCATTTGTAATTAACCAATTGTACTTAATGGTGTAACGAATGGAAATATTTGTTCCTGTGTATATGGCAGTAATTTCATCATGCTTGATACGTAATGATCACATCATGATTGATGCTTAATGATCTTGTGGTTTATCTATATAAAAGTGCCATGTAATGCAAATTCAAGCAAATTATTATCTTGTGTTACTTGTTATGCAATTAAAAAGTTGTTACCTTGTGTAAACACTAATTTGTTGTAAATATTATGTGGCTTCTGTATTGGGGAGAACAGGACATATATGCTGATTACTGGTCGAAAAATACCGACGAAATTTCGATGGATAACTGTTGGATTCTCTAGTTGATTTTCGTAGTTAAGTTTCAATGACGACAAATCTTGTGTGTATGTGTCCTTAAGAAAGTTCACTGTAGAACACTAACCAAGATGTTCTTACTTTGATTAACTTGTTTTGCAGGATCAATGGAGTGACTTTGTTGATGCAAGTCGACTCTTTATACAAGGGAAGTCGACTTCTGGTGCCATTTCAAGTTTATGCTTATGGGAGATTAAAGTAAGTCGACTTGTCCTTCAAGAGAAGTTGACTTGGACTGCCTTAAATAGGCTCTTATGTGTTTGATCATGTGGATTCAATTTTTAGTGAATATATTGATTTATCCTTGATCAAATAGATTGAAGCTTGTGTGTTTGATTTTCATGCATAAAATACATGAGCTCTCAATATTTCAAATGTGATTAATGATTTTTCAACCTAGGGTCTTTGGACTGGAATTTCGGTGTTATGTTGAGCATACATATTAGTTAAACACTTGGATAACAGATCCAAAGTGGTTGGCAAAAATTGAAGGCTTGAAAGGGTTTCAAATTGCTTATATGCCTCTTGATAATGTATTGATGTTCATTTTTCATGGTTTTGATGTATATACTTCATGGTTTACTTACATGGCTTGTTTGAGCTTAAACCCTCACCTTTTCTCATTAATTTTTACTTCTGCACTATTTTCGGTCGGCCATTAGAAGGAGTTCAGTCGACCAGAATTAACAGCGCACAGGGGTCTGTAATCTGTCACAGTTCGGTCGACCGGCCAAGGGCAAGCGGTCGACAGAAATCTACAAGGTGCAGGGGTTCTGAAACTTGTGAATTTCGATCGACCGCCCCTCAAGGCCGGTCAACCAAAACCGGCGGGCGACCCATTTAAAGTGAGTTTGAAACCCATCTTATTGAGATCCATTTGGGGTCAAATTTGACCCTCTTACCCCTAGGGCATACATACATATGTTAGATACATTATGAAGGGATTTTAGCATGGGTTTAATGGACTTTTCCTCATTCTCTTGTGGGTGTATAAATAAGCTACGAATTTGGGAAGAAATTAACATGTTCCAACATTTCTATCTATATTGTAGAAGAAGAAAGGGAAGAAGGAGAGGAGCTGAGGAAGATTTGTGGATTTCATCTACTTCCATGCATTTCTGGAGATCGTGATTGAAGATATAAAGGAGCGGATTGAAAATAGGAACGCGTTGACATTCACATCGATGACATCCGACTACCCTCCGATCCGAGCAACATAGAAGATCGTCTACAACCCTTTCTACATATGGGGATCTATTTCTTCATCATTTTTACATCTATTCCAGTGATTTACATTTGGTTTATGAGCATATATTGAACATATCTTTCATTTCCGAACTTTGACTCTGTGTGTGGAGAACCGTCTGCGTACGGTTGTGGTTATATTGTGTCGCGGTTGTTGCGGTTTGTGATTGTGTGTCTTGATCCGTGGTCGGGTGTAGGAGACGACGTCTCCGTGTGTTTGGAGCGGAAGCTTTGTGCGCTTCATTTAGAAGCGAGTGGATCCTCACCGTTTCGGTGAGGAGTTGGTGGAATGATTTTATTTATTTATTTATTTATTTATTAGTTTATTTACGCAAGTATGCCAGTCACTGAGTGACAGGTTTATTGTGCGCACCGTCTGACTAACCAGATGATCATAGGTGATCGTATCGGGACCCAAAATCTACCATACCATAAACGCTACGACGTTAATTACATCATTTCGGAAGAAGGAAAATCCTTGATTAATCGTCAAAATAGAAATACCATGTGGCCCATAGAATATATGAAAGATGCGATAGCATGCAAGCACACGATATGATAGTACTCATTTATTAGGTCGGTTCCCGATACATGGCGGAGAACATAGGTCCAAGGACCACCATCATGCATAACGAAATCCTCTGACCGGGCATAACCTGACTTTATGCTAATCACCATTTGATATACCGGAGAGTCAGATCATGCAAGCACGCATCAAGGTGATATATATATGTACAAATATGTGTAATGCATACAATAAGACCATGATAAAAGATAGATTTAACTTAATCAGTTTCTTTTTACCTGACCCGTGGTCAATTAGGTAGAGACAAGTAAATAATATAATATTAAATGTTTCAAATTATACATATTTATTTTTTTAATATGCACTAACTATTGATATCAAGTATGACTTTAAAATTATGCACGTTTATTTATTGATATGTACCAAAAGTTGATATAAAATGTTAATTAAACTACTGAGTCACTTAAATAATAGCTGTACAGTTTAAGACAGTTTAAAAGAATAATTGTTAAAACAAAGTTTAGCATTAAGATGTGAAAGATCTATGACTGGTTTATACTTAAGTACAATACATATAAAAGCCCACCCAATTACCCAGTGAAACATGCAGTTACAAATAACACACTAGCTAGCATGCTTGACACAATCCATCACGGGAGTGAAGCACGGACCCAACAAAAAAAAAAGATCCGACCGACCATGTCGTGAAAAAGAAAGCAAGTTCACGAAAGAACGAAAAGGATCAAGTTTCACTGACACGACTCGGTCCAACCCAGTTTAACTTTTAACCTGACTCAGACGAGACTCGAGTGTGACTCTCACCGACTCAATCGTCTGCTCCAACCCAGATATAGTACGATACACCTGCGTCGATGCGAGGGGCACCGAGTCAGTAAACCATGAAAAATATCTGCACGGAAAGTGTATGCCGCGTATCCTCCTAAACATAGTGCGCCATCAGATTGATTGCTGTAAATAATGGAACAGCTTTCATTAAGCTTGCCAAAAAATACTAGTACCATATTCTTAATAGAACTATCGACTTTCTGTTTGCATTCAACAAAGGGATCTTGTCAAACATCATTCTTCAGTTCTAAGTGACAGCAGTAGATAAATTTATGCCGGTGCTACGCCTATACACGGGAAACTGTAATCGGCTTCATTCCAGGAGTTAATTTTAATTTTCCAGCCTGTCTGACCTGCTATCACCGTCTGAACTACACTCACCTCTTGAAATAATATTCAAGAAGGTCTTCCTAACTTGGCCAACAACGTGGGAAGTCTTCCTTGCTGCACCGGCAACCACAGCTTCGAAAGAAATATCCGGCAAGCTAGCCCGTTCCTCTATCATCGCTGCATGTTAACAAAGTCCGGTTACGAATTTGTAGGAAGAGGCGGCTGAAAAAAGGAAAGGTTTTCTGCATCAAAACCCTTGCTAGAAACAAAATTTGTGTGACAATCCATCCTACATTCACATTTGCATGTAAATTCCTTCGTACATGAATTTAATGTCGCACATGCTGTTATAATAATAGATTTCTGATGTTCCTTCTTTAGCACTTGCCAAAGATTTCATTGTCTTGTTAACGGAACTTGATGGCAGTTGGCAAGGAGACACACGTCACTAAGGGTATACATGTAAATACAAATCCAGTACACATGTCTCTGCAGTTTCACTTTTAACGGGCACTAGCGGGAAAAGAAAAAAACAATGCATACCCCCCTTGCCCCAACTAGAGAGAGAGAGAGAGGGAGGGGCGTACACATGGTCTGATGCCGGGCCAAATCACCGATCTTTCGTATTCCAGCTTCTGCTGCTTGCACTGCTTGTGCTGATTTGTTAACACCGTCAGCTATCTCTTGGCTGAATTCCAGAAGCATCATTTGCATAAGAAGCGATTTTCAAAGTTGTTTATGAATGCACAAGTTATAGATAAATATTTGAGAAGTTTGGATTCTTCAACAGCTGGATTTCCCCTCTTGGAGTCTACATTGAAAGAAAGCATATCAAGAGCTCCCCGTAATGTGATTGGAAGAAATCTCCATAAACTAGCCAAATCTATAAATTTCTGTTATCCGTCAGCCTCTCTTCTATCTCTCGCCCAACCCCACAAAGCCATCTCCCCATCCAAGATAGATCCAAATTCTGAACAGATGATCACTTAAATCCAGAAGAACATGCATCTACCTGCCTACTTCATATGGACGGACATGCGAAGGAAGCCAATGTTTACTCAAATTTCAAGGATGTTCGGTGCTTGCATAGGCAAACAATATAATGCATCCAAGAAAACGGACACAGACAATTTAGGTATCTAATCTAAATCTTACAAGTTTCAATCTTGCTGGCTAGCAACATTAGAAATAGTGGCACAATGTTTAAGCGAAAATAATAATGATATACAGAGGAAAAAAATGATGTCCATTTTTTCCCGAAACTATTAAAATGTATCGATTTTGGCCGATATTGCCAACTATGACCCAGGGTGGCGACCATCTCAACAAGGCTCTTTTCTCAAGGAGGATACTAAGAAGATCTTTGACAAACTCCTAAAAGAGGGTGATGGAGCATGACCCATCGTCTTACTATAATGAAACGGCCAAGGGTCACCCCCACCACTGCAAATATCACCCCAAAGTGTCTCACCCCACTGGGAAATGCCCGGAGGTCCAAGACTACATTGAGGCCCTCATCCAAAAAGGGGAGATCAATACGCAGGGGAATTCAACGGCGAGGTGACGTCTCAAAGAGGTCGCTAAGAAGATTCTTCGGCAAGTTTAGCGAGGCAGGTCATGCCACGAAAGACCAAGCCCACCTCTCAGCAAGTTCAGCCGGGCAAGTCTACTGGCGAACGTCCCCAGGCGAACCCTAAAGGCAAGGCCCAGTGCAAGGGGCCGAAAACCCATAGTCCAAAAGGGCAAGTCATGGGAAGAGGTTCTAGGTCAACTTCCGAGATGAGTCAGTCCAGAATGACTACAGGTGGGAATCCTCAGCCAAGTAACAAAAGCAAGGCCAAGATGAGAGAGCCCAAAGCCAAATCTCAATCTCGTGTCGAGCCAACAAAGTCGTCAATTGTAGAAAGACCTCAACAGCTCGAGTAGACAAAATCACCAACTAAAGCAAAAGCTATGGAATTGCAAAGGCCCCAAGGACTCCATTTTGGCCTGGCCGAATTCCTGGAGTTGCCGTCGAAAATAATTGCTCAAGCGATCAATGCCACCTTCCAGGTGCAACCATAAGAGGCTGACTGGACCAAGGTTACCCTAAGAAGGAACCGCAGAACCAAAGCTCCTAAGGAGCCGACCCGTAGCGGAAAGCAAAACACTGGGGGCAGGTCAGTCCCATCATCGAAGCCGATCCCACTTTCTTCTCAAGAGACGACACGCCAAAAGAAACAAGAGAAGGATCGCAAAAAGAACCTGAAAAGGAGTTTAAAGAAGTAAGTCGAGCAGACGACGGCCATGGAGGCTCCCAAAGAGCTGATTCCTTTGCAACAATTGTTTCCTAGGAAAAGTTTCTACAATTGTTGCAGAGCTGATTTCCCAAATAGAGTATGTTCCCCCTTGCCCCACCAGGGCTGTTACTCTTGACAAATATATTTCCTAGGAAAAGTTTGGTCGTAAAGCCTGGCTCCTACGGTGGCTCGGAGAGATGGTCAGCCGTCTAGAAGAGGGTGAAGAGTTCCCAATCCCTGAAAAGCTCTCCTTATTTTACAAAGACAGGAGCTCACCGTGGAGGCGCTCGAGGAAATGCTACAGGATCTCTCCTGCAATATGGTGGCGATCCCACCGC
Source organism: Amorphophallus titanum (assembly GCA_024336825.1). Classification (NCBI taxonomy): domain Eukaryota; kingdom Viridiplantae; phylum Streptophyta; class Magnoliopsida; order Alismatales; family Araceae; genus Amorphophallus; species Amorphophallus titanum. Next base: position 12,360,643 of record JANBPO010001371.1, on the reverse strand, counting down.
CTGATAACATAAGCACCCCTTCCTAAGAAGACAACCCGGCCGATGGCCCCGGAGGCAAGGCTCCCGTGGCAACGTACCAAACTTTTCCTATCTGCGGAACACCCCGCTGCCACAACTCCGCCAAAGGTAAACTCTGCCTGCTGCAGAAAAGAGGTGCATGTTTGTCCGCAAGAAACTCAGGACTGGTGGCAGCGCCGTCACCAGAGCCGGCGCCTCCGTCCTCCGTCCGGCCATCTTCTAGAGGCGGAATGCCCGTCTGAGCAGGCGCCTGGAGCAGAGAGGCAGCAGCACCCCGCCTCATGCCACTAACTTAGTGGCGCATCGGGTGAAGAAGATGACCCGACTCGAACTGCTGAGACCTGAAGCTCCTGCCCAATGACTGACCCACAGCGTGCTTACCCAGGCAGGGCTGAGAACGAGGATCCAACGGCCCATCTAACTTACCCAACACAGATAGCCCATCAGTCCTGATTCAGCCAACCAACTGCCAGATCTTGGATGGTGTTGAGAGACCGACACTGCACATCTTCCAGACCCGAAACCTACTTCTCTTCCACCGCTAGAACAGTCGGGGCCACCACCCGAGGAGACTCCTCAGAACTATGAAAGCTAGCTCCCTGGAACAGAGAGCTTGGCAGTAGGTTGTCATGATGGTGAAGAGCTTGTTCCCCAGGAGGCATCTCTGCAGGGAGCCGAACCCTGGAGAGATGCAGAAGATTACAGAGATTTCCTCCATCAGCCTGTGCCCGAGAGTACCGAGTGAGAGGGCGCTCTCCCTTTTGAAAATTTTCATAGCACGCAATCCGATCTCTCTATGTAACATTTGGTTGGCCGGTGATTTTGCAGACGCCGCCTTATGGTGTTGGCAGGTGATGCTGACCCAACTATATCCCAACTGGAACCGGCTTCCGAAAGCCATGCAAAGTTATGTAGTTTTAACGTTCTGTCTGTACATATAACACTGATTACTAAGAACACCGCAGCTCTTGCCCCTCGGGGAGAGGTTATTGCTCTTCCTCTATCGGAGGGTCTTCCTCGTAGGAATCAGCTTCGTCGCCGTCACCTTCCAAAGCTGCCTCGAAAAGGAAGAAGAAGAATCCGTATTTGATTCCGAATCGTTGGAATGGTCTTCTCCCGTTGAATTCTCTCGACAGGGCACGACCCTGATCCGCCGCCTTGGGTGGAAATAATATGGAATAACTTTTTGAAAATCCTCTTTAGGAGGTATCTGTCCCGAATAAACTACCCACCTCGTAGCGTCTCTCCTCCCAAATTAATGATCGGAGCCGCGGTTAGGCATCCTCAGATTAAAGAGTGGTCTTTCAGGATTGGTTACTTATGGTTGACTTCCTCCCCATGTCCGGATGCATCCAATGCCCGATGAATTGACTTCAAGCTCCTCTGGAGACTTTCCCAAGTCCTTTCTTTTTTGTTTATGTGCTTCTGACTCCAATATTTCCCCTGCAGGTACCTGTAACTATCTAGTTCAATTCCCCATTTGTTTATAGGGCTTCGGATATCTGATCTGTCTCCCCTCGCAGGCCGGGGTTGCCACCACTATCCTTGTTCCTCCTCACCCATCTGTCCCATTCCCCACAAGTGAGGGCACATATGACTAAATATGCTGTCATAAGAGAGTACGATAACAAATAGATGTACATACTAAAAGGAAGACACCAAGTTATAATTGCAGAGGTAAATGGTTGTAAAATCTGTTCGTCTTTCCTTCCAAGTCTCATATATACTTGATTGCACAATTCCAGTTTCCTCTGAAGAACCCTAATACCTGTTGCTTCTCCAAAAGGAGGGTCAGCTAGTCATGCAGGGTCATGTCGTGTTTTATGTGAATCAAAAGGTGTCCGAAAAGTTTTGAACAAGAGAGGGGAAAAAAGGTAGGAGGAAGAGTTAAGAGAAATATCCATCTTCTCTTCGCAGTCTTCGCAGTCAACTTACCAAAAGCAAGCTTATGTCTACTCAGAGGATTTCATTTGCATAATGTGTATCCGTACAGTAACTCTATGGTTCTACAGATGTTCTTCAATATTTTCATTTCAAGAGGAACAGGGTGACAGTGGATTTGGAAGACCAAAGGCCCGACTAATGCAAGGCTTGGTATTGACAACTGCGCTGGTCCAGTGTTGGTGGGTCGAATTTGGGCTGAACAATTCGACACTCGCAACCTAATCAAGCATTTTAAAATTTCAAATTACATTTATTTATTATAAATCAAGAAAAACTATGCATATTTAGTGGTTTGGAGATGGGCTTGAAGGGTCGGGGTTTGGCCTGGTAAATTATTGCTGATCATCAACCAACAAGATGCATGCCTACTTGGGGGAAAAAGAAGGTTTGAGGAAAAATATAAAATAAGAAAAAAAATGAGTCCTATTACATCTGGATCAAGTAACTGATTTTTTTGATCGAAGTAGATGTTTCAATTTTCCTGACACAGTTCATTCTCCAGGCCAGATGCGTCACTATAACCCAAACTGCCCAATCTCAAATAACCTGAATAACCTAACCTATTCTCGGCTAATTTTGTTACCAAAGAGAGACATTTTTAATAACTGATATGGGATGATGTAAGACTGCCGGAAACGGTCTGGACCCATTAGGACTCGTGGCATTCGATTTGGGTACATACCCGTTACCAAATAAGAGGACCTCCTAACCTGTGTTTGATTATAATCTATGCTTAAAACGAAGCTCACCTGTGCATTGAAAGGTTTATTAAATCCGATACGGATCTGAATCTACCCGATCTACAGCAGTCACAGCTGTTTGATGCTGCGTGTCGATTACTTATTGGTTCAATTCCATCTTCTTTGTTCGTGCAACCATCAGGTTTGGTCCAAATTCCTGGCCCATAAAGCAGCCCGTGTCAACGAGAGGACGTGGGCAGCACACACACATGGATAATATTATCTCATTTCCTCTTATTTTTTGGAGGGTCATTTCTCGCTTTCGATTCCCAAGTTGGCAACTATGTGTCATGCCATCTTGTGCATGTTGAATCAAAGGATGCAAATCATGACACAGAAATTGGAGTCTAAGTAGATGAATAGAACAGAATATTCTCCACTGACAATGAGCTCAAAGCAGGTTTACGAAGGGGAGGACACATATAGGTCAGCTGAAGAGTTTATGAAATTCTATTATGTATGGCCCAGAGGTGAATAATACTACATAACAACCCATCTCTATCAAGCAACACAAGCCATTATGATAATTCATACTATCCTATTCTGAAAGCGCACAATTCATGTGGATATGATACAAGTACATGATACATCAAATCCTCGTCAACATTCATGGGAATCAACTAGCACAGCATGTGCTGGTAACACACATTTGTCACTCCCACAACAGGGAGTCACCACCATGATTAGTGTTATAATAATGAAAGATACAGTCATCTTTCATACTATTTCGATTTGCATATCAGATGAACATACACACGAATCAGGCAGCAAAGCTACATGGCCCTAAATAACAACTAAAATGAGATCCATTCTCAAAAAAAACAAAAAACAAGACATCACATTAGCAGATACTCGCTAAAAACTGCAACTATTGAGAAAAAGGGCACACTACAGCGCTGCCATGGTAAGCATGCGATGCATCAAAATCCACAATAGAAAGGAAATAGAGAGACGGTAAGTAATGATTTCAAACGAACACAAAACGTGGGGGCCTGGCTCAATCGACTTGCATTTCCATTACTTCTCTGAAGAGTTGGGTCCCCTCTTCTTCCCGAATCCAACAACTGCACAGGCAAAGAACATCCAGCAATTAGTTTACTGGCTCGGTAAGTTCCCAAAAGGCAAACATGTCTAGTGCACAAGTCTTTTCCAGCTTGATCCAGCCGCCACCAGAGCAGGCCTTCCAAGGAGGTAGCTTTGTCTCGAACAAGCGGGTATGCCGTCAAAACCAAGATGGAACATGATACGTTGTGTACTATGGATCACTCCATAAGTCGCAAACTTGCGCAAGAAGCGTCCAAGGGAAGCGAGAACAGATGCCAGAAGACGAGAAGGGAGCATTACCCGCGGTGACAAACCGGCGGTTGTACTGCATGCGCTTATAAGCCCTACCCCTGGGCTTCTTCTTCTTGTCCTGCTTCGCCACCTTCGGCGTCTGCCCCCTCACCTTCCCGGCACGCGCCAGAGATCCGTGCACCTTGCCTGCCGAGAAGCAGATGAGAGGAAGAAACACATCAGAAACACTGGAGGTGAAACCAGTAAAATCCAAGCACGGAAGAGAAATGGAGCTCACCCATGGTTGGTCGGCCGCTTGGGTTTGTCGACCGCCCGGAGCTTCCAGGGGACACTGCTTTCCGGGCGACGGCGAAGCAATGCGTCGACAGCGGGGATTTGGATTCCCAGAAGCTAAAACACGTAACCCTAACTCTCAGGACGGTCACGTGTCAGTCACGTGCTCATGCATACGTTTTGACATGAGCACCCTTGCCTTATATAGGAATGACTTGTTTGTCCAATAAACACGACAGCCGTCACCCATCCCTCAGGATCCGCCTGGCTGGCCGTTTCCTCACCGTCCGATCGGGCTGGGCCCCTCTCTCTGTCTCTCCTCCTCATCACCATCACCATCATCATCTGTGCTAAGTTTGGCGCCCTGAGGAAGCGACCATGGTGGCAGCAGCTGCCATCCCCGGTTGCTGCGGCCTCCGCCGCCTCCACAGCCCTCGCGCATGGCTCCAGACGGTCCGCTGCTCAGGAGCCTCTCCTTGCCTTATCCCTACACTTCCTTCTAGATCCGGTGTGGCTGCTGTTGCCGAGGCCGTTCCCGATTCCCACGCATCCGCCAGCAGCATAGGAGCTGCTGAAAATGCCACAGCGGCGAGCGACTCTTCAGCTGTGGTCTCCGTTCGTAGTCCGTCCTTCTTCCCGAAGAAGGGGCAGACGCTGGAGCTGGTCTGCGAGAGCCTCGCCTTCAAGGGCAAGGGCCTCTGCAAGGTGGCCGACACCGGCTTCGTTGTCATGTGCGACCGTGCCCTCCCGGGCGAACGCTTCATTGGCCGCGTCTCGCGCAAGAAAGGCAACTATGCCGAGGTTTAGAACTCTCTCTCCCCCCCCCCTCATGCATGTAGGAGCTCACAGTGACAGGGTAGAAACTACGTGATAGTAAACCCAATTAACCATTTGTTGCTATTTTCATGGTCACTGGGCGATACATGGTGCTAACCTGGCTAATCCTGGTCTGCACTAGGATCATTGTTTTTCAACGATTTTCTTACAAAAAGCTTTCTGACAATAAGTCCCTCAAGGTCACAATTCAGACGTTCATAATGTCAGAACCGTGGTCTCTCATATGAAAGTCTCCCTTGTGATGATTACATTACAAGGCAAATGCAATCTTTTTACCCTTGTTAGCAGGGCTGAATTCTTTAATCTAAATGGACTAGTGAATTGAAGGTAGAAATTTTGACCCAGAGGATGGGCGACTTGTTTGATAGATGGTGCCTTCAAAATGTGTAATGATCACTGTGTTACTCCTGCACATTTTATAATGCATAGGTATCTCGAGTAGCCATATTCCTGTTGCTTTGGTCATCTTCCTCATCCACAAAGGCAAGGATTTGAATCCTGTCTTGTTCCTGCCATCCAACTCTGCTATATACCATTCTTTTTATTTAATATACATAACTTTTCATTCTGGGTCATTATTTCAAAGTTTTGAATTACATTTTCCTTTTTATGCTGGGTCATTATTTCAGAATTTTGGTTCAGCAAATTGTGATGTTCAATGTGCCCTGCCTAAACCATTTGAGGGATTCCATTAGGGCGTTGTTGTCATTCCATTCTTTCCAAATATTCCTGCAGAGAGCTTGTGGGATGATAAGTAATACTTGGCTCTGAATACTTCTGTCAAACTTGAGCTTGAGATTCCTGAAGTAGCTCCACATGTATTGGAATGAATTAAAACCAATCTGAAAACTTGCTAAGTTTCCAGAAGCCTTCCAGACTTCTTTACTAATCCTGCAAGCAAATAGAAGATGATCCACATCATCACTGTCTGGCCTCCATAAAGATAGTTGGTGTCACAGTCCCTTCTCCATTTACTCCTATACACTTTAGTAATGACTCTTTGTTCAAAAGCTAGCCACATGAAAAGGCCCAAACTTTGATGGGGGTTAAAACCTTCTAAACCTCCACAAACTTTTGATAGCAATCCTTAATTGTGTTCCATTTAGCATTTCGAATCTGTCTTTCAAAAAAAAAGTTTCCAACCCCCTTATCCTCCGAAGAATATGCATCACACCTATTTCCTATAATTCTAATAACTTTCTCACCACTTGCTTGTTGTTAAAATGTCTCTAAAGTGGAGAAACTAAAGCAGTTTTTCCCGACTTCAAATAAAGTCTTTGGTAGTTATGGTAATGTTTGTGCAGGACGATCCTCTTCCACAGGGACAATTCATCTGACATTAATTACCAATTTACCACAGCCATTTACCCTGGGCTGCTTTATTCATGTATTGAAGATTCTTCACAGCTAATCCTCCCTTCTTTACCTATCTGGCAAACCGCTTCCCACTTGACTGGAGGGGTACATCTAGCTTTCTTGTCGGTACATCCTCACAAGAAGTTCCTTCAAGTCTGGTTGATTCTTCTTCTTACCTTATTAGGCAAGAGAAATGCAGACATAATGAATTGGAATAGTGGAAAGGACTGAATTAAAACGTAATTCCACTACACAGTTAAAGATTGTTACCTTACCATATAACCAATTTCTTCCCCATTCTCTGCATAACTTGGAATTGAATGAAGTTTTTTTTGTAATTCCTTGATTACACACAGGTGCAAAAGCTAGAGACCCTTTCACCTCATTGGGATATTGTGGATGCCCCTTGCAAATATGCTTCAGATTGTGGAGGCTGTAAAACACAAAATTTGATGTATGAGGCTCAAGTTAGAGCAAAAGAGCAACAAGTTCATGAGCTGCTAATTCATGTTGGGAAATTCTCTAACAAAGTTCCAGAATTTACTGCTGTTTTAAGGCCAATTGTTCCTTGCGATGTGCATTATCATTACCGAAATAAGGTAGGCGTGATGACTGGGTATTATCGTATATTCATTTTCTTTTTGTTTGTGTCTAATTCTTTTTTGTGGTTTTCAAGGTTCAGGCATATTATGAAGCTGGTTTGAAGTTGCCCTCTTGTTACTGGAAATACCTTTTCTTTTCTTTCTGTTGGTCTTGCTCAAAAATCCCTTATACGAATATACTAATGAATTCCAGATATACAAATCTGTATGATATCTAAAAGTGATGACTAATGAATCTTTCGTCAAATGATTGAACTGGCTTCTGATTTTCTTCCGGTACTTTACATTCATCTATTCTATTTTAGACATCTGTGCTTTAATTTAATTGAACTCCACTTCCCAAGGACTCAATCACTCTGATATTGATTTTACATATCCACTTTTATATCTTCTTCACATACTCTGCATCTGCATTCTCCTTAGTATTGGCGAATGTGCTTTTTTTCTTGAATATGTTCTTCTCTCTTCACTTCATTGCATTATGCAAGGATCAAATATACTTGACTTGGCCTTCCCTTTTAAACTGGAAGGTAATGAACTAGAAAGATTGTAATCTCTGTTCTTTGCTTCTAGAGGTGCATGCATATGATTGGTACACGATTGTTTTTTTTTTTTTTTTGAAGTTAGTCCGTGCTTACTAAATGTTCTGCATAAGGGGCCAGACGGGAGAATTGAAGTTCATACTCTGCCATGGACATCATCCCTGGCCTTAGGGAGGCAAATTCCGTGGCCTTCAATTTCTTAACGTGCTTGGAAAAATACTTTGCTCGAAAGAGTGTAAGAAACTCATTCTATGTATGCTGGGCATTCTGGGGTTGTGCTGAGGTGGCCTTCCATCAAGTACGCGCATCCTTGTTCAATTGGAATGTGGCGAGACGGACCTTCTATTGGTCAACACACTGCATCACGTTGAAAATCCTCTCCATCTCATCTATCTAGTTCTCTGCTTCATTTGGATTAGAAGAGCCAGAAAATCGTGGAGGATTTAAGGTTCAGAAGTTTCGGTGCAATTTTCCAGCACCAACCCCCATGCTAGCTTGGGCCATATTCTGTAGTGCTTAGGTAAGATCCGCAACAGTTTATTGCATCGCATCCCAGTCGACACGGTGAGCCATTGTAAGAATAAGGTACTTGAGAAAATAACCAGTAGTTAATTCCCTATGGAATTTGTGGGGGGGGTTAATCCTGGAAATAAATTCTAAGTAGCTATCTCATCCCACGTTCTACCCCATCTCTCATAGGTGGGAAATTTCTTTTCTTAGTTCATAGGTATGGGCCCTAAATCTTTGGACTTAGCCTATGATATGACATTTTCTGAGGATTTATTTATGCCTATGCTCGGATACTAACTTAATTGTCACGCCCCGAGTCATATGTGTATAGCGGAAGCAATCTCAGGGACGTGGATAGTTGGCAATACGCCTCAAGATAGCTATAAAGATCAGAGCATAATAACATCCACATAAGAGGAATGCACAAGAATTGACCAAAATTCTAACTTTCATTGACAATAATCAAAAGGTACATGAATATCTGACTCTCTTTTGACATAACTTCAACTAGACTCAATGAAAGTGAAAATTACATAGTCTTGACTCATAACTCTTGAACTAACTATGTAACTATGGCTTCTCTCATGACCTCATTTGCTCTCAGATCTACTACTTGAACCTTCCGAATTCGACCCGCTAGTATTTCCTAAAAATGTTAGAAAGTAGGGTAATGGGCACACTTGCCCAGTAGGTATTTTCGCATCAGTATGGAAGCAATGTTTAAATGATTAATATTTTAGCTCTAGGAAATAAGATAAGGAAATATGGTAAATCATGCGATAAAACCAAAGTAACACAAGGAACATGATGTACATAGAGATAGGAATGTACATGTGGAAAGTGAGCATGATCAAGCAAGAATGTAATATGGCCGTTCACGAACGAGAATATGCTTACATGAAACGAGAACGCACTTTCACTTTTCACTTTAGACTTTCATAATCGTAAAGGCTATGCACTTAAAATGTCATGTAACCAGCATGTAATAATTCAATCATGAGATAGCCTCGTGAATTTTACTTATTTATAAAGAAAGTACTCCCAATGCAATGCGACGCCAGTAGCATCATACCCCATGGTTTATAGTATGTTTCCGGCAATCAGCTAAGGGGGCTAGCATCGAGTCCTTAAACACAATCAGTGCCCAAACTACATCTTCAAGTATAAATCAAGCTAGTTCCATGAGTACAACAATAAAGTACAGTCAGTAATATAATAATTCTAACAATAGTCCATGATAGCAACAATCAAGGGAAGAATGTACCATTATAAGATCATGAGAGTTTAATGAATGATTTAAAACAAGGTCATGCTACGAGAGGATTCCAACAGCATAGCGGCATATTCTTTATCTTTCATAATTCATTAATTAACCATTTGAATAAGGGTTTGAGTTCCTTATGATCAAAGGACCATCTAGGAACGTAGGAAAATCAACCCTTAGATCCACCCCGGGTTAAAATACTAAGGACACTTGCGGTCATGACTTGACCATTTATTGGAAATAGCAGTCATTTCCTGGACCGTTTATATACGGTAGTGGTTAATACAAGACCGTTTATTTGTAGAGTCGACGCAGTGAATGAACTGGACTATGCGGTCATGGAAGGGCCCCTAGGTGAGTGTGGCGGTCAAGAGAATGGCCGCTACTATACGGTTGCAGTTTCTAGAGGGCTACTAGTGACCAGAACACAGAAACTCTAGTAACCCACACGCCGCAGAAAAGAAACAAACAAACAAACAAAGAAAAAAGAAGAAAATAAAAGAAACAAACAAAAAGGGAGAAAAGAAAGAAATATTTAATTGACGGGAGAGGGTTGTACGGCCATACCTGCCAGGACCCATGCCGACTGATGATTACCATCATGGGACTAATGCGGTGGAGCGAACTACTCATCCCCTTCCTAAGGGAGTGAGCGCTCTCCTGCACACTCACCTTGGTCTATCATATAAAAAGAGAGAAGAGAAGAAAAAAAAGGTTGGCAAGCATCGTCGACTAAGAGAACAAGAGCAAGTCCAGCATCCTGCCCCGCTCTAGGAGGGTACACCCCTCGCATGGGGGCGTATGAAGAGGGTCCACCCCCATCTAGGAGTGCAAAAGCAAAGAGACATACGCCCCAGTCTGGGGGCACAGAAGCAAAGAAACACACATCCCGGCTTAGGGGCATTTGAAGAAGAAGCATGCCCAGCCTGGGGGCATTGAAGCTATAAAGAATACGCCCCGATGTAGGGGTATTCGAAGAGGCTATACCCCGACTCAGGGGCATTTGAAGAGGTTACGCCCTGGTTCAGGGGCATATGAAAGGAATGCCTCCCCGGCTTAGGGGCATCTGAAGAAGAAGTATACCCCACCCGAGGGACATAGAAGTTATGAAGAATACGCACCGATTTGGGAGTATTTTGAAGAAGAGACACACACCTCGTCATGGAGGCATAAGAAGCAAAGACTCCACCCCCCCCATGGGGGCAGATGAAACAAGAGAATACACCCCAGCTTAGAGGAGTACAAAGAGAGATACACCCTAGTTTGGCGGCACAAGAAGCAGGAAACTTCACCCCACTTTGGGAGCATGAGCAGTAGAAGACATACGCTGGCTCGGGGGCACAAAATTTAGGAATAATACACCCCTATTTAGGGGCATTCAAAGAAAAGACATACCCCGGCTTAAGGCGGCTTTCGAAGAAGAGACACACAGCCCTCCCCCATGGGGGCATATGAGACAAGACTATATCCTGCCTCGGGAGCATGAGGAGAAGAAGAAGGCACCCCAGCTTAGGGGTATTTGAAGAAGAATCACACCCCACCTTGGGGGCAGAAGAAGCTAAGAATTACACCCCTCACATAGGGGCACATGAGGAAGGAATATACCCCTCTCATAGGGGCACATGAAGAAGGAATATACCCCGCCCGGGGGCACAGAAGCTGTAAAGGATGCACCCTGACTTAGGGGCATTTAAAGAAGAGACATACCCTACCAGCGGGTAGAGAAGCCATGAAGAATATACTCCGGTTCATTGGTATTTGTTGAAGAATGTATCGCCCCAGTCTAGGGGCATAAAAGCCATGAGGAATGTACCCCGCTTGAGGGCACAGAAGCAAAGAGGCGTACCCTCTCTACCTAGGGGGCAGATACAGAAGAACCACACCCCAGTCCAGGGGCACACTAAGCAAAGCATACCCCAGGCTAGGGGTGTTGATGAGGAAAGAAATGAAGAGAAGAAGAGAAAGAAGAAGACATGAGGCAGACGTGATCTTTGCACCCGCCTCTGCACAAGAAATGAAGAGAAGAAGAGAAAGAGGAAGACACGAGGCAGATGTGGTCTTTGCACCCGCCTCTCCACAAGAAAGGAAGAGAAGAAGAGAAAGAAGAAGACACGAGGCAGACGTGGTCTTTGCACCCGCCTCTCCACAAGAAATGAAGAGAAGAAGAGAAAGAAGAGACACGAGGCAAACGTGGCCTTTGCACCTGCCTCTCCACAAAAAATGAGGAGAAGAAGAGAAAGAAGAAGACACGAGGTAGACATGGTCTTTGCACCCGCCTCTCCATAAAAGATAAGAGAAGAAAAGAAAAAAAAGTCACGAGGTAGACGTGGTCTTCACGCTGGCCTCTCCATAAAAGAGAAGGGAAGAAGAGAAAGAAGATGTTCAGCCAGTCAGGACTTCAAGCCGACAGATGTCAGATGTCTAGCCATCGGGGCTTTAATCCGACAGATGTTCAGCCATCGAGACTTTAATCCGACAGATGTTTCGGCAGATGTTCAGCCATCGGGGCTTTAGTCCGACAGATGTCCAGCCATCTGGGCTTTAATCTGACAAATGTCCAGCCATCAGGGCTTTGTGGAAAATTTTGAGGTCCCGGGTGCCTTTAATGTCCGAAAGTCCAGGTAGTAGATACAAGTCAGATACAGGCACATGTAAACAAATAATAAAAATAGAGACCTCTGGGCAAACCTGGAGCACTGTTCGATCGTGCCCCGCAGGATCCCCTGGGTGATGGGGCGTCATGCTTGCCAGCCTCACGCCAGGCCCACTCATCAATGACGTATCCCACTTAGTCAGGGACACTCCGTGAATTTTATCTTACTATTTTGATCTATCTAATGTCACATGTGTAATCAAACGTAACAAGTCAAGTCTCTTACGTCAAATCATTTAAAAGAACAACTGCAAAAGGAAACTGATGTACTTGATCTCCCCCCCCCCCACCATTACATGACAGGTCACTGCTGCAGGAAACAAGAGGCATGTGGATCTTGCGATCCAGTCTGGTGAACGTCTGAAATCGGCAGCAGACGGTCGCGAGAAGAAAACCCTCGCTGAGTCAATGTTGATAACTTGCAAGCCAGATGAATGATTGATATACCCACATCGCTAGTAACCTTGTACATCTGGGTTTATGGATCCCATGTTATGCCTGTTTGTATGGTCCGGGTCATCAAACTGCAGGTTGTATGCCCGTTAAGTTGTCGGGTCTATGCCACAAGAAGGGCTGGCTTTGGCCAGTATGCATTCGCCGTTGTTGCAACAGAAAAGAGAAAGGGGGGAAGAAAAATCTTCAATATCAAACCACCTTGGGTTACTCAAGGTGTTTAGCCAGATACAAGTAGATGCACAAGGCGGTGGAGAGAACAAACCAGGGCAAAGTTGATTACATGCACGCCCTTGCGTCACATACTCTCAAACCATGTATTCAGAGCATGGCCAGTTAAGTAAATGCTGAAAGCCTTGATGCAAAAAATAAAGCAAGCAAGAAAGAAAACCCTAAATCACTCATGAACTTCCCCTTCATGTCAGAAAGCATGCCGGTCGAAGCATTGTGATGGGAAGTCGAATCATCAAAATCCTGAGTTGGAGGCATTTACAGCTTGTATGTGAAAACCAAGCGACAACCTTGAGGAGAAAGCAGGAAATGCAGCTGTTGATTGGGGCCCAATCACCTAGCTTCCTTGCATACATCCTCCACGGTACTGTTAAAATGATAAACCCGAGCAGCTTAAGTATTGCATTAGCCAGTGCATCTTAGAAAACATCCGGATGATATCGTCCTGGGATGGAGGCGCCTTCTTGAGCCTGTCTCAGATACATTGATAGAGCATAATTGTTGATCTGGCAAGGAAACAAGTCAAAGCATAGTGAGAATAAAATAACACATACATGCATATACACAGACACAATTACACTTACTTCGAGTGTTCTTAGTTGCTCCTGGTATTGTCCCACCAGTTGTTTCAGATGCTGCAGCTCCTGGTTCCTCTCATCAAACTCTTTCTGGCGCTCATGCTGGATGGCCACTGCTCTCTTCAGAATATTGTTATCATGGAGCAGCTCCTCAGCTTGCTCCTTCAACATAAGATTTTCCTAATTCACAAGAGATATATATTATTAAGTGTTGGGAAAAGAAAACAGATAATAGTTTATGCAAAGGACCATCATCCACAACATGCACTCATGACACATAAAAATGAACATCACAGTTTAGACAAGGACATAGAAGTTCATGCTCCAGAGTAACCTTGTGAACCACGATACTAGCATCAGAAGGAAACATGGTGCACCTTATGAAAGGTTTGGACTACTTCAGCATTGGTCTGAGTCATGATGGATTTCTCCAGGACCTCTAGCAATCTTGAAGCACGGACTCTTGCAACATCAACATTAGTGGCATTCATCATTTCTCTCACAAGTAGCTCCACCCAATCAGAACCATCTGCGGAGGCCCATTCAGAACCATCTGCTGAGATGTTGTTCAAATCAGATGGATTCTCAGAAGCTCCTACTCCATTACCCAAATTACCTGCCAGATGTGATATTATGGAATCAATATGTCATCCCTTGATACATATTTAAACAAACAAAACGTGAAAGAAAAATTAGTTGACTAGAATAGAAGTTAATGAATTCCCCTATAAGAAATCAAATAAAAAGAATAAATGTCCATTACACACTCAACAATAATTACGGTATGTGCAAATCCTTCTCTATCGCTGATACATAGCTTGAAGAATGAAAGTTGAGAAAAATAGGACGAAGAAAATAGAAGATCAAAACACAACAAAAATGTAGCTCTAGACGATGAGCAGATCAACTCTAGTTCTAAACCAAGAGACTGATAATAGTGACAATTACAAGCTCTTCTCTCAAAGCTCTCTCTCTCTTTCTCTTTCTCTCTCTCAGATCTAGCTAGAGGACTCTCGGGATGGTGCTGCTCTTTTTCTTTCTATGCTAAATTCTCTACTTCAATTACCCTCATCCTTCTTCCGAGCGAGTAGCCACTTATTTATATGCTGCAGAGAGAAGGGCACGTGGTCACCACATTTCCCGCCCAAGCCTTTTGTCCAGATATGATATTCCAGTGCCACGTGGCAGCAACTGAGCTTGACAGCTTTCCACGTGTCACGAACAAAACTCATCCTTCATTCCGGGATCACGTGCCTTTCTTAAATTTCACGAACCATTGTCCTGTCAAGAAATCAAACACTTAGTCAGCTTAAGACAGATAGAGAAAAATAGAGAGTTGCATAGAGTTTATATAACCTTAGAACAGAAATGCACAGACTTAATAAAGTGTTTTGACAAATATGCACGTACTCAAAACTGTTCACATGGGAGGCTGGGTCGGACATAAAACCATGCACAGACTTCATGTATGCATGATGAAAAAATATGCATAGACCATATATATTCCATGAACCTAGTTTGCATGAACCTTGCATGTGCAATAGTGGAGCATGCACGAACCTTTAGTGTGCATAAGAGAAATGTGCACGGACCTTTAGTATGCACAAAAGAGGTATGCACGGACCTTACTCATGGTATGTGCAAGAATGTAGCGACTCGGTTATGCACGAGCCAATAATGCACATACCTTATTTTGTCTTACGAATGATTTGCACTGATAGTGTTTTGGCGCAAGGCAAAAAGTGCACAGATATGGTTATGCACAGACTGACTATGCACAGACCTTGTGAGCCTATGCATGGACTTATATGCAATCAAGTAAAATGTGCAAGGACTTATGAGACATTTAATAGAAATATGTGTGGACTTATGACTGAACAAACTCGGTTTGCACCGACTCTATTTCAAGCACATGTCTACAGGATGTTTAAGTATAAAAGTGCAAACATTATTTATGTGATTATCTGACATATAAAATGCATCAAAATTCACATCATCATCGGGTCAAGATAAAGTCAACAAAGTCAACTCTACTATTGCCAATACTGTTGCCAGTCAATCAAAACACATTCAGCACATATAGCAGTACACATTCTGCTGAACAACCCCAGAGGAGACCCAACACCTTATGTATTCGCAGTCTGCAGAGGAGCACGCGTACCATTTGAGGGTTGTGTTGCAAACCTTGCGAGATCACCAGCTGTACGCGAAGCTCAGCAAGTGTGAGTTTTGGCTTCATGAGGTGCACTTTTTGAGGCCTGTGATTTCTGGTGATAGTATTTTCGTGGATCCCGCTAAGGTCAAGGCTATGATGCAGTGGCCGAGGCCGAGGTCTGTGATGAAGATTCAAAGTTTCTTTGGGCTTGCAGGCTATTATAGGAGGTTCATTCAGGACTTCGCTCGTATTGCGGCCCCGATGACCTGAGGTTGCAGACTAAGTCATCAGTGAACGCATCTGACCTTGCTTCTGGTGGGCGGTACTCCCATCACGTGACGTGAGTTGTAGTGTTGCGGGTTTCCGTTACCCGTTTGCGAGATGAGATTTCGTGTGTTGTTGTAGCAACCCTGAAGAAATAAAATTTGAAATAAAATAATAAATAGTGACTTCTATCAAGTCGCCATTTATTAATTAACGGCTCTATTAGCAGGCATCACTTGATCAAGTAACGACCCTTTATAAGGCGTCAAATTATTTTGAAACAACAATAAGAATCCTACTTGAATTAGGGAGGTAATTAACGCCCTATCTCAAGTCGCCAATTATTAAAATGAAGACATTACACAAAGACGCTAATTCAAAAATTGACGCCCCTATACATGTCGCCAATTAAACAGCGCCCCCAGACAAGGCACTATTTCACTGAGAATCGTAAAATAGAAACATGTTGTCGTGTTTGGTTCGAACAGGGAACTGAGATGAAACTTTCGCATCGATTTGAGATGCCGACATAATTTCTAATTATGACTTGTCCATGTGGGCGCTGCCCACCAATTGATTTCTCCACTATGTGGTTCTCCTCTTTTGATCCTTTTCTTGATATCTTTTTTCCCTCCATCTATCCTCTTGCCCTTCCTCCTCCTCCACCATCCTCTCCATCACACTGCGTACTCTCCACTGGTCTCGAAAAAAAATATCAATTTTGAAACAGAGATTTCAGTGGAGGACTATGCGGTGTTCTGTCCATCTTCCTCCCAGGGGTATGAGGCCCCTGCTTCCCTTCCATTAGATTTCTTTTTTCCTAGGTTAGATTTAGAGTCTGCTGAGTCTCCTAGGGTAGTAGATTCTGTTGAAGTAGGGTCCTGTTCTAGTGTCTCTAGTCCTCCCACTCTTGTGGCGCACCCGATGACGCGTCATTCCAAATCTATCCCCGATAGGTTCCTCCAGGATCTTGCCCAATGCTGTCATGTCCTCCTTAGATGCCCGGAGTTCGTAGCAATAGCCATCATCCTAGAGGATGATGAGGAGCTGGATGGGGTGTGGAGCGATGACGGACTAGGTGTCTATGAGATCGTGGATGAGAAGAACCCGGTAGACTTTGAGGATAGTGGCATGGATGACACTGTTGATTTATACGCACAAGGTTTGAAGAGGTTCGATGAGCCATCATCAGCAGCAGATGAATCCACGAAAGAAATTAATCTTCGAACAGAAGAGGATCCCAGGCTCATAATCATCTCTGCTAATCTCCCTCCTCACGTTGAAGAGGAGTTAGTCAAGGTTCTGAGGGAGTATAGCGATTCCTTCGCCTGGTCCTACGAGGACATGGCAGGTCTTGACCCTACCTTGGTGGAACATAGATTTGTACTCAAACTAGGGGCAAGACCCGTTAAACAAAAACTGAGAAGGTTCCACCCCCACATGGCCTTAAGGATAAAAGAAGAAGTTGATAAGTTGCATAAGGCTAGATTCATTAGAGTTGTTTTATATCCTCAATATGTGGCAAATATAGTCCTTGTGATGAAGAGGGATGGAAAGGTGTGAATTTGCATCGATTTTAGAGACTTAAATAAGGCATGTCCCAAGGATGATTTTTTGCTATCTCATATAGATGTGTTGGTAGACAACACAACCGGGTACGAAGCTCTTTCATTCATGGATGGTTATTCAGGATATAACCAAATCCATCTAGCTTCGAAAGACCAAGAGAAAATCTCGTTCACCACGACCTGGGACACCTACTGCTACGTGGTCATGCCGTTTGGTCTAAAGAATGCAGGTGCTACATAACAATGGGTGATGATGGCAATCTTCCACGATGTGATGCATGTCTATATGGAAGCTTATGTGGATGACATCTTGGTGAAATCGAGGTCGAAAGAAGAGCACCCCGCTATTTTGGCCAACGTGCTGCTAAGGGCTCGGGAGTATAAATTGAAGATGAATCCGAAGAAGTGTGTATTTGGAGTATCCTCAGGGAAGCTGTTAGGTTTTATAGTTAGCAAGCGAGGGATTTAGATTGATCCAAACAAAGTAAAGGCCATCATGGACATGCCTCCGCTAAAGAACATCACTAAACTTCGAGGATTGATTGGACGTTTGTTGTTCATTAGAAGATTTATATCTCAGCATTCCTAGAGGTGTCGTCCATTTTACGAACTGCTCAAGGCGGTGGTTAAGCTATAATGGAATGGAGAATGTCAGAAGGCCTATGATGATCTGAAGGTTTATTTGTTTAATCTCCCAGTTTTCCAACCTCTTGTCCCTAGGAAATCCCTGATTTTATACATTTTTATCATTGAGGACTCCCTAGGAGTTGTCCTAGCACAGGTAGACGATGAAGGTAAGGAAAGAGCAGCTTACTATCTCTCTAGGTTGTTCAATCCTGCGGAGGCTAAATACACTGCTATAGAGAAGACCTACGCGGCCTTAGTTTGGGTAGCCTAGAAACTGAAACATTATTTCCTCACCCATGAAATTAGGTTGATCTCTAGAATGGACCCAATTCCCTATCTTCTAGAGAAGCTGGTCCTCTCTAGCAGGTTGGCTCGCTGGCAGAGCTTTCTCTCCCAATTCGATATCACCTTTGTCGTTCAGAAGGCAATCAAGGGATATGCGCCATCGCCTCGCCTCAGCGCCTAGTCGTGATTTCGACTACATAGCTATTATCCTCTCCATGTCATAACCGCCCGTTGTACATGCAGGGAAAAATCAATGGGCATGAAATAAACCGGGTTTTGGTAGAAACCAGTGCAACTGTCAACATTATCCCCCTAAAGACATTCAAGTCCCCGTACTTGATGCCCTATCTGCAGAAGGCAAATGTTGCGAAGATCTTTGGGTTTAATCAGAACTCAGAGGAGACTCTTGGTAAGGTTGACGTGGAGGTGGTCCTAGATGACTTTGTCACTAAAGCAACCTTTTACATCATAAATTGCAACATGTCACACAAAGTGATGTTAGGGAGACTATGGTTACATGAAAATTAGGTCATTCCCTCAACCTTGCGTCAATGCATAAAGTACGCCCAAAATGGTGAACAGTACACGATCTTCGCTGACCGGGCTCCTTTCCAGCCAAATAATGCAACCTGACGGATGCCTCTCTATATTTCGAGAAGCCCATCGCATTGCCGATTGTCAAGACCAAAGACAAGGTAAAACAGAAGCTATTCTCAGAAGGAGAAGCAGATGAATCAGAGCTCTTCACGGTCGATGAAGGACCTGAAATGAAACAAAGGGAGTTAAAACACCAACAAAAGGATTGAAGACAAAACTTCAAACCAAAGGTAAACTGATCCCTCACTCGATGCTTCGCCATCACTAAACGTCGCCACCTCGGTACGTGGGCGAGAAGTAGGTCGGCCATCTCCCCCACAATCTTCATCTCTCGGCCTTTTTTTGAAGGAGCCGTAGATACATTGGGCTCACCATCCGGAAAGTCTGCCATAGGCTAGGGGTCATCGCCTTGATTCTCAAAAGAATCGGCTGCAAAACAAAAAGAAAAGAGGCGACTCTTAAAACAACTGTGCCTATAAATATATATATAGGTCAAAAAAAGATGGCAGACATGATGCTTTACCAGAAGGGCCTAAAGACTTGGGTGGCTTCAACACTATGTGGCCTCCGGCTTCACCCCAAGCACGCACTCGTGAAAAAGCAACCCAACCCAAGCACTCAAATAATAATGGGTGGGCAGCAAAATGTTCTTATCTCAGGGCGACGAACGCGTGGTCAAGGCCCCCAAGGAATGATATATGTTGGCCAGTGTCGCAGGAGTAATCGCCACCTTTTGCCCCCAAGCCATCAAACACATCGAGTAGATGACCTCTACATGGACAAGACCCTTCTCACCACTAGGAATGACAAGTGGCCAGCCAATAAGCAAGATAGGCTGCCACATAGGTGACGGGCAGAAGATCACGAGAGCTCTATCCTATCTCAGCTGCATGTGCATGACGGGGATGCCGCCGAAACTTTATCTCTGTTTCAGTATACTGATCTAGGGGCTTCATTAGGTCCTCAAACTCTTTGTATAAACAAAAGGGCCCGTTGTAAAAATATCGAACCCAAACGTTCAGGGTCACTCTAACAGTATTAGACGGCCCCTTCTTG
Source organism: Amorphophallus titanum (assembly GCA_024336825.1). NCBI lineage: Eukaryota > Viridiplantae > Streptophyta > Magnoliopsida > Alismatales > Araceae > Amorphophallus > Amorphophallus titanum. Next base: position 12,340,794 of record JANBPO010001371.1, on the reverse strand, counting down.
TCCACTCGGGCCAGATCTCACCAGGTCTTCATGAGAAACCTGTAACAATAGGTGAGGTGATATCTTCCATCCCCGAAAGAATGACTGCGATGTAGATCGTCCAAGGACACTTCATCATAAGCTCGACCGCAGATAGGTAAACTAGAGATTCTATGGAAAGCCCACAAGTCTAAGGCCGTTTCTCCCTCCTTAGTGACGAAAATATTCCAACGACGGTTGAACTTTTCAATCAATCCCTGCAAAAGACCAGTGTGACAGGGATACTGATATAGGGCTGCTGCCACAACATGGCGGATCCCCGCTTTGTCAAGAATGGTGTTGTAAAAATGAAGCACACCCATTAGCCATTTGGTTGCCCCTTGGTGATAACTGTACGAGAGGATAACCGACCACTGGTCGTACCAGTTGGGGGCTTTGAACCCCATAATCCGCTCAAGTAGGCAGTCATGGTCGTAGTCGTTACCACCATATTGAGTGCCTGAAGGCGTCAAAACCATCCCCTCAATCTCAAGCTTAATGTCCCTTTGTTGACCAAATAAGTCCTAAACAACTGTGGATAAAGACACAACTGGGTCTTGAAATTTTCAAAATCACTGAAGGAACCCAAGGTCCTCAAATCTGGGAACTATTACTGCTTTGGTTTGGTTCGGTTGAAACTTTAATTTGGTTCGGTTTGGTTTGAGAAAAATTCTCTTCAAATCAAATCAAACCAAACCGTGCTCACCCCTAGGTATGGTCACATCCTCCATTGAAGCAAAGGAAGACGATGCCCATACCTAAAAGAAGAAAGGAAGATATGCACATATGGCCATGGGAAGGGGAATTGTGCCAAAGGAATCCATGTGTTGTTAATGAGAGGGGTATTGGTGATTGCTTCCTTTTTCCCCTTCTGCATGAAGGATAAAACTTCACATATAGTTCTTCATCCATGTGGAGAAGTTTTTTTTTTTTTGAAAGTTGATAGTATCACTGATGTATAAAGAAATAAGAATGTACAAGTATATGCTGTCTCAACCCAAAAAATGGCCACCCCAAAACCTATACAAAATATCTCTACACAAGGACTATGTGGGTCCACCTAACCCCCCAAATAGTCAAAAATAGAAGTAAAGGAATTCACATTATAAAGAGTGACAGTTCATTCTCTTACTCTAGTGCACACAAAGGAAGCAACTATATCCTCATCTCGAGACTCCCTCTTGAAAATTCTATTGTTCCGCTCCCCCCACAACGACCACAAAGTGGTGTGAAGGACAAGCCACCACACCACACCCTCCTATCAGTCCGAAGGGCCAAAGCCTATCCCAATGTGTCAACGGTTGGTGAACATCACAATGCTGGGCGATGAAGCACCTGGTCCTTCTAGCAATCTTCCTCCATACCCCCTATGAGTAGGAGCAGCCTACCAACAAGTGGTCAAGGGACTCATCATCCTCACCGCATAGATAGCAGGTCAGCAAAACGTACAGAAGGAAATGGGTCAGCCTGTCATGAGTCGGTAACTTTCTATGAGAGATTCTCTAAACCAGAATCTTCACCTTCAAGGGACTCTTCGGTCTCGACACATGATTATGAAAGCTGTGGCGAACACCTCCATATGAGATGGCAGCATATGCTGATTTAACTGTGAAGGAGCCTCTCTCCTCCCACTTCCAAACCCACGCATCTGTCCTGTCTCAAGGATGATAAGCAAGGAGGAAAGAGAGAGGGCCCTGAAGTTGCTCCAACTCCTATCTGAGATCCCGTCTCAAAGTCGGTGCCCAAGTACCACCCATGAGGAGGTGGTCGAAGGCATGAGAGACTACCCCAGGGGTTCCGAAGCCACCGTAAAGAGGCTAGGGAACAAAGCCTCCAAGGGGAAGTTCTCACACTGTCTTTCTAGAAAAGGCTTTCGAGGCCATTTCTTAGTCGGATCCGGACACTAGAGGGAAGTACGTCCATGCCAGAGATGATATTTCGCCAAAGAGAAGTCCTATAGAGAGGAGAGAGAGCCAAGTCCTAGACTTTCCTCATCTCGAAGTACTGCTGCCTAATCACATGAGCACATAACCCATCCTCTTCACTTCCCAACTTCCACAGTCACGTATATAAGAGAGCCAGATTGAAATCCCTGACATGCTTGATCTCCAATCCTCCTTGTACCTTGCTTTTGACCAGCCTTCCCCAAGCTAAATCATGCCATCCCTTTTATCTGCCCCCACTGTCATGCTAGAAGAACCTACATTGAATTGAATCAAGCTTGTTGGCCATCGTCTTCGGAATTCGGAATAAAGATAGAAAGTAAGTAGGGAGACTGTCCAACGTAGATATGCACAGTACCAATTTGCACCCATAAGACAGAGCTCTACTCTTCCACCCAGTCAGCTTGGACTTATACTTTTGGATGATGGGAAGCCAATCTGCACACCTAAGAGATCCGGGTAAGGGGGAGGCCCAAGTATGAGAATGGGAATTCCTCAATAGTATAGCCCATTAAGCGGACCGCCCTCATGAGAGACCTATCCTCTATGTTCACCCCTATAAGAACACTCTTGTTGAAATTTACTTTCAAGCCAGTGACCTCCTCTAACAATTGCAACAAGAACCTCATCATGAGAGGATGCTTCTTACCCTCAGCAAGGAACAAGATGGTATCGTCTGCATACTGCAAATGAGTAAGAGTAGGACCATCTAAGACCATCTGACCTGCCCATCAACCTTAGCTCTCTACCACACCTTGCTCAAAATATTAGCCACCAGCACAAAAAGAAGGGGAGACATGGGGTCTGGGTTTAGTAAGAGTCAATTGAACTTCAATTACATTTCATTGGCTAATTTTAACCTCTATCATGTTGGTAATTAATTTTTTTCAAGGGTGATTAGGCTAAAATTGTAAATTAAACCCTAATTAGACTATTAAATTTGGGGCTTTCATGTAATTAGGTTTAGTAAGGGTCAATTGAAGCTCAAGTAAGTTTCATCGACTATGTTTGAGTCTTCCCACCCCTGTGTTCCTCCCTCCTGCGTGAGGGTAGTTTCTGTATTGTGAACCCCCGCCCCCGAGCTTTCCCCTCCTTGCGTGGAGGTTTTCATTTGGTTGTACACATAGGTCACGGCCGAAGCTACCTCGACGCAGCGTGTCCGCCGGGTGCGCACGCTCCCGGCTCACCCTTGTCTCCAAATGGAGCGGACCCTTTGGGTACGACTAGGTATGTTCGGGCACCACTCCTTTATTGATTTTATAGTATTAGTTTCTACGTCGTGCCGGTGAGATGAGTGCTCATTCCCAAATGATCCATCAAAGGGAGTGAACTTGCTACCGGGTGAGTTGAGTGTACATCTGAACTGAGCCCTCGGTGCCGGTTTGCCCGGTTGATCCCAAGTGCCTTACCCACTCCCTTGGGTTGGTCTCCACCACCCTCCTCACAGTTTGGACCACGTCCGACGTCCCATGGGTCAAGAACCACCCGGCCATCGCTCAGATCCCCTCGGTATTTCACCACGCGTGAGTGCTTGTCGTGTCGTCTAGGCCTTAGCGCTTTGAGTGTGTTTGCTTGCTGCATAGGTTCCAGTTATGACCGGGACTCATCCTACATCAAATTTGGTATCAGAGCAAGTTCTCAGCTTGCTCTCGCATGCTGAGTCCTCGGCCAACTCACATTCCCTTGCATAGTCCCTCGCATCAGTAGCATGTGGTCTAGTCTCTTAAGCTACATATTATGTCCTGTCTAGACCAGCCAGTCAGTTTCCCCCATCATGCTGACCCCATGTCCCTCCATAGCCCTCCAATTGGCCACGACCCCCAGGGCAGACCGTCCCACCACAACCAATCCATGGCCACTCATATTAGCAGTCTGTATCTTCAGTCCGGGCCCGTGCACATATCTGGCCAGCATACTGGTCTATCCATCCGCCCCACCTGCCAGAAGGCCAGTCCCTCACCCAATTCCAATGACCGATCATGGGCTAGAATACCCACTCCCTATAGCACCTATTGGGGTACCCAAGATTTCTTTGGCTCCCGTAATCCCAACAATCTACCTTGATTGGGAAGTCGAGATGGACTTCTACTTAGATAGGGATGGCTGGTTAGACTTCCAAAAGCTGAGGTTTGCTACAAGAAGGTTGATAGATCGGCCCAAGCCTACTGGCTCGATGATGAGCGATGTCTTACAGCCGGATTCCAAGCGCCCCTCACCTGGGCCATGATGAAGGAGAAGCTTCCCGAGAAGTATCTCCCACCCGCTCATTTGCCCGTGGCCGACCCTCCCGCCCCACTGCTAGCTGCAGTAGGCCCTGCTGAGTATGCGCTCCTCGTACCAACATTTGAGCCCCAAACACCCATAGAAGCCTTGCTACCAGCTTTGACCATCCTCGAGTCACCACCTCCTTCAACTCCACCTCCGATTAGGGATGAGAATGCACACGAACCCATAGAGACCATGATCTACATCCCTGATCCCTCGGTGATCGAAGCATACCAAACCCAAGAGGATGCCTTAAGCCTAGCTCACCCCTTAGAGGAAGCCACCACCCAACTTGAGGTTAAAGTCCAACACAACCTCCATCGTGAGTCACTCATGGCCCATGGAGGCAAGATTGTCATAGGTGGAGCCCTCGCTAGGTGGCTTAGGAGAAGTCTAATCTTAGAACTTTTCAACTTCTACCCCTTCCCAAATGAACAAGCCCATCAAATAGTACCCTTCCACTCCTTCTGCACAACCTTCCAATCATTTTACTTTGTGAAAATCGTGGAAGATCTTGTTCGGAGTTTGAAGTGGCAAATAGGGGTGACCCGCATGCTTGCCTTGTAGTCAGGTCCACCTAGGGGCGTGAGCTTCACCCACCTTGTTGGGATGATGTATTGGTACAAGCTGAGATTCAGAGGGGGGGGTGAATGAATCTGCTTCAAAATTTTACATAGAACAACCCATACATCAATAGCTTATTTCATGAAATATATATATATATATATATATATATATATATGCCATATAATTCAGGCGTACAATAATGTCTATGTTTTACATCCAAAATAACTAATAACATCATAATCAATTGATCGTCAATAATCAGGTTCGCATGCGACGGTACAGCAGATGTTGGCATTCGGCAGCAGCAGATGCTCCACTACCAGGGTAGAGTCAGCGGGACTGCTTATACCACTTCAAGTCAGGTTATCCAAAAGAGAATCTTTGTCCAATCAAAGCTATATATAGCTTTAACAAGTGAAAAATAGCTTTAATGAAGAGTTCTCACAGAGAGAACTAACTGGCTTTACCATAGATGCCAATACTACCAATCTGGAATCTCGACTGTCTGTCGGGATCTCTAACTTGAAGAAACCTAAACCTGCCAATCGTAATTCTGACACTATCAAGGGAACACGCGGGGAAAGCACAAAGATTTCTCAGGGAAAATAGTCTTGGTGATTACCTGAATGCATTCGACAAATGCCTTGTGTTTATCTTGAATGTCTTCCGCTGGAAACGCTCATCAAACAGTTGTGATTTTTGGGTATCCAAAATAGTCCAGCTGGAACCACCATCTTCACTTCCTTCGACAATCCTGTGGAAGGGAATCTCCTCTAGCTATGTAAGGAACAATATCGGAAGCAGAGTAATACCAAATGTGAAATTTAATGGCTATGACGTGCCATCATAAAACCATGTGATATGAGGTAAGAGACCCGAAGACATGAGGTGACTTGAATTTCCGATAATGAGACTCAAACGGCTTTCAACTTTTTCTTTAGTGGGGTAAACTTGCCAGGGGGAGGTGACCTCTTTTTTGACCCCTTCTTCTTTTCTGGGGTTGGGAGGGAGGGTGGCGGTCAATGACGTGTGTATTGTTTTTACATGGTACATATGATGTGCGCTTAGATCTTGCATGCACTGGACCTATGCACAGAATGACGACAAAATTACATATTCAATTCTATTCTTTCGAGGTTTCCCTACAAAACATAGCCATTGACATCGCATGGAAATGATCTTTCAGCACAGCCGTACTCATGAATCAATGCAAGTGCTTCCTGGATTGTGGCTATGGATGTCAATGGTTGCCTATTGGGCTGCACAGTGACTATATTTTGTTCTTATTTGTTTTAGGGATATATCCTCATTTTTATCCTCATAAATTGTCAACAAAATAGATACTAGACAGTTGAGTTATTGGATAGCTGCCCATGTGTCAACCTATACTTATTATGTTCCTTCTAGAAAAATGCAAATGCTAGTTCTCAACAGAGCATGCATGATTTCCAGATATCAGCCTAGTTAAAAGGTCATAGGGAATGCGGTATCATACCAATCCACAGGGTCCCTTTCTGGTGCATCATTTCCTGACATCAACTCATATTCTTCAAGATCATACATTTTCCCATCCGTAACTTTATAAATTAGCCAGCAACCTGCCATATTTCACGCAAGATTCTCAATGGATAATAGTCAACATTGTCAGGCTCTGGATAGGAGGCGGAGTATACTACAAGAATTTAAGGACTTTAATCAATGAACAAACAGAAAATTTTGAGAACAAGCATCATAAAGTTAGATGATTATAACCAATTCACCCAACATGCACTATCCAAAAAAATCAACATAGTCAAAAGGGTGCATTACAGACCTGAATGTTGGGTCATTCGCCAAGACAACATAAAGTGCCAAAAGAATAGCATCCTTTTTAGGATGAAAGTTGGCAAGGTGGGCTATGAAAAGAGGCTGTTAGTGGGATCTGTAGCATGAAAAGGGAGCGGCAGTCAATCTTAGTGATGATAATTGCTGGTTATTCTGGATGTTATTCCTTGAATCAAGGTCCAACTGATTTGACTCACCTAATGATAACTCACGAAGGTTCCATTATCATCTTGCGAAGAAAGGTCAAGGCAAATTTGTAATTTTGCAGTGTAAATTTTGCAATAGAGAATTAACTAAACTTATGGCAACTTCAACATTAATCTGTGTATTACAATTCTGTCAAGGATAAATGCATCATGTACTTTAGGCATTAAATGCATATCTGGTGATGAAATTAGATGAGGAGAACGAAAGGTTGACTCGGAAGGATGCACCTTTCATCTGGACCGATGAGTGTGAATAAAGCTTTATGGAGCTGAAGAGATTGCTCACTACTGCTCCAGTTCTTATATTGCCTTCTGGTTCCAATTATTTTGTCATTTGCACTGATGCCTCTAGGATAGGTTTGGGTGCGATGTTGATGCAAAATGGCAGGGTAGTGGCTTATGGTCCCCGCTGGTTGAAGCCCCACGAGGAGAATTATCCCACTGATGACCTTGATTTGGCAGTAGTGATTTTTGCAATGAAAATTTGGAGGCACTACTTGAATGGAGAGAAGTTCAAGATTCTCACTAACCACCAAAGCTTAAAATATGTGTTCACTCAGAAGGATCTTAATCTCAGGCAAAGGAGAAGGATAGAGTGTATGAAGGATTATGACTTCACTTTGTCTTATCAGTCGAGTAGAATGAATGTGGTGGCCGATGCATTGAGCAAGAAGTTAGCAGCTAGTCACTTAATGTTGAGAGAGTGGAAGTTGTGGCAACAAGTACCACTGGAGACTTTCAGAATTAAGGTGCCTCAGGATCAGGGATCAGCCATGCTTCCTAGTTTGACTGTCACGCTAGCCATCCATCGTTAGGTGATGGAAGCTCAACGTGTGGACCCTGAGCTACCTCGTGTCTTGTCAATGGCTGAGGTGGAGTTTGGTGATGACGAAGTGGTGAGATTTTGAGGCAGATTGTATGTTCCAGTGGAGGAGTAGGTGAGGAAAGCTATTTTGCAGGAAGCACATGGTTCTCGTTATACTGTGTATCCCGGAGTGACCAAGATGTGTTGCAATTTCAAGAGGCAATTCTGGTGGCCAGGTATGAAGAAGGATATTGCTGTGTTCATGGCCAGATGTTTGATATGTCAGCAAGTGAAGGCGGAACATCAGTGGCCAGGTGACACTTTGCAGCCCTTGGAGATTCTTGCTTGGAAATGATACCATGTGACTATAGACTTTGTGGTCAGTTTGCCAAGAACCCACGGTGGCCATGATGGTATATGGTTGTTAGTTGACAGATTGACCAAGACTGCCAGGTTATTGCCTATTAAGATGAGTTGGGGAGTCTATAAATTCGCCAGATTGTACGTGGAATGGATTGTTCCCCTGCACAGTGTCCCTATTTCTATTGTGTCTGATTGGGATCCTAGTTTCACTTCTGGTTTCTAGAGGAGCTTTCAGAAGGCTTTGGGTATGGAGTTGGCTTTTAGCTCAGCTTATCACCCATAGTCTGATGGGTAGTCGAAGAGAACTATCTAAACCCTGGAAAATATGTTGAGAGATTGTTACCTTGAGTGGCATGGGTCGTGAGTTCATCATTTGTCGTTGGTATAATTTGCTTACAACAACAACTATCATTCTAGTCTTGGCATGACACCTTATGAGGCATTATATGAAAGATCGCGTCGCACTCCACTTGACTAGTTTAAAGTTGGTGAGCAAGTAATGACAGGACTTGAATTAGTGCAATAGTGTGTGGAGGTGGTACAGTTGATTCGACAGAAATTATAGGCAGCCCAATGCTGACTAAAGAGTTATGCATATCGACGAAAGTGACCTCTTATCTTTGAGGTGGGAGACCGAGTGTTCTTAAAAGTCTCCCCCATGAAAGGCAAGGTGCGATTCAACAAGTGTGGGATGTTGAGTCCCTATTATATTAGCCCTTTTTCTCATTGTGGAGCGTATTGACCCAGCGGCATACTGATTATAGCTACCTTCGAAGATGAATATGGTGCATGATGTGTTCCATGTGTCGATGCTGTGGAAGTACATGCCTGATGATGCTCATGTGTTGGAAGGCTCGATGTGGCCTGAAGTGCACATCTGTCTCTCCTAGAGTACCCTATTCATATTGAAGATTAGCGTGGGCAGTAGTTAAGAAAAAAGGTCGTACCTTTAGTTAAGGTGGTATGGCAGGGCCATTCAGGAAATGAGGCAACATGGGAGCATGAAGATGAGATGCAACATCGATTTCCATATCTGTTTGGGTAAGATCTTCCCTTAGACTGTTGTGATTTGGTGTAAATTATGAGGACAAAATTTATATTAGGAGAGGAGGACTACAAGGCCCTAAATTTTGGATTCCCACCTAATAGGCATTGGATCTACTTTTTGCAAAGATCAGAGTACATGATAATGTTGAATTCTATGTTTTGATGATGATAATATAATATGTTTTCTTGATAATGACATCTACATTCTTTTTGCAAAACATCTGAGTCAGTGTACTCCAATAAAAGAACCTTAAGAAGCATGGATTAATAGAATGAAGTGGTGTAGCAAAGTCAGAGAGATGCGTCGAGGTAACAAGGAGATATCTCGATGCAGTCACAACCATCAAAGTAAACTTAAAGTGATGCATCGACGCAATAAGGAGATACCTCGAGTCAGTCAAATTCACCAAAGCAAACTTAGAGTGATGCATCGATGCAACAAGAAGATGCCTCGATGCAACCATAATTTCAGAAGCGTGTTTATGAGAGCTGCCTCGATGTATCAAAGAAATGCCTCAACACATGGACACATTACATGAAGTTATAGGACCGATATTTTGGAGAGTGCTATCCGATAGATAGGTCGATGCACTTATTAGATGCCTTGATGCACCAGGATGCTGCATGAAGATTAAGGTCAATGTTGAGGACTCCTGCCTCGACACATTGAGATGGTCAACTACCATAGTATATATGGGGTCTACACATCAGAGCGATGCACTGATGCATCAAGTCAAGGTGTGAATTTTCAAGGCCACTACGACAGAGCACCAAGCAATGCATCGATGCACCAAGGACCATTTAGTCTAAAGCCATCCATTTGAGAAGCATCTTCAGTTGCACTACCTCAATGCATCCAGTGGTTGCATCGACCTTGTGAAGAATTTTCTGATGCTGTGAAATTTGACCGACCGGAATGGCTAGAATGGCCAACCAATTCTGACAAGGCTTGTTAGAAAAATAGTGGAACTCAAGAGGACTAAAGTGCAATTTGTGGATCTCAAGCCAGTAATCATAGAGGCTTAATTGGCATGCAATTCAAATCCACGTGGTAGCATTCTGGACGGATAAAAAGTAACTTAATATACTCTCCGAGCTGGACAAATCAAGTGACGACACTTGTAAAATTTCTTGGCGGGAAGAATTAGTCATACATGGATAATCATCATAATGATTATTATCCACGTGGACCAATGAATCTTTGGCTAACAATCAAAATTTTAGAAAAGAAATTGATACTCTATTCTCTATATAAATGATTGGTCTCCGTTCAAGAGAGAGAGGCTGGAAATTGCATCAATTCAAAGAAATCTGAGAGCTCCTCCGGAAAGAAGAGAAAGGAGAGAATTCCACTGAGAGAGGGAGAGAAGCTTGAGTAGCCAGCCCCTTCGAGAAATGTCTGCTTCAGATCGAAGCTACATTCACTTACTGTTTTTGTTTATGATTTATTGTTTTTCATTTTCCTTGTTTGTTTCTCGTCTAATCTGTCCTTGAGTGCAAGCATTCCTCACAGTCTCCTCTGAGGTGTATCAGAGGAAGGGAGAGGTTATCTTTGGTTTCCCTCTATGGATTTAGAGGAAGAGAGGTGGTTCAACTCTAGTTGTGAGACTGTGGGACATAGTTCACACGGGTTCCCTCTGGGTTTGGAGGAGGGGAGGACAGGTTCCTCTGATCACTGCGTGAGCAGTGGATTCTGATCCAGCAGGATGGTCGATCAGAGTTTTTGAAAGATTTGTCTCCCTCGAGGAAGCTGTGTTATCAACATCTGTCATAGGCTAAGTCTGCTGTGATTTGCTTGCTTAAGCAGGGATCCTCATTCAGTTTGAGTGAGGGAGTGGACGTAGGCAGACCATGAGTCTGACTGTACCACTATAAAAATTACTGTGCATTGGTGGATTTTTTGCGCTCTTAAATTTTCCTTCTGAATCTACATAGTTCAGTGTGTAGCATAATTTGCAGGGCATTCAGAGTGTATGAGCTTGGTTAGCTGGTATATAAAAAGGCGAAACTAAAAAGATACGTTACGCCTATCTGGAAGGCCTTCCCTTACGTGAGGAGATCAACTGATCAAACCTCTGCAAGGTACCAGTGAAGTTGATGCAAGCACACTCAGGTGCTAAGAGTGGATTATTGCTGCCATCTCTTTTGACATCGAGCAATAGGTCATTGATATAATTGTGCACTCTTACTGTCTGATTGATTGTCCAACCAGTATGTAAGATCATAATTGTTTTGCTCTTATTAGATTTTTTATTAGATTAGTTCGGTCGACCGAACTCTCATCTTCATCCCAAAAATAACGAGAGAAAGAAAAAAAGATAACATGATGATAAAAATAATGTCATGAGAACATGATAATGACAAAGAATGAATATAAATACCATCCTTAAGAAATTAATGGCGCTTGATCCGGGTTCCTCCCTTTTGACCCTATTTGAGGGGGATATCGATAAGACCCTTGCAAGTCATGCCCGGACCTTGAGGACCACCCCATCATGGTCATGGCTTGACTTTACCCCGGGCCAATAACCCATTGAATGTAACCCATTTTGACTAGGATTTAACCCTACTTCTTCATTCTTTAATTATCAAGTTTGTCGTCCTTTGGCATACATATGTCCCGAGGTTACTTATGCGTATTTGTAGTGCTTTTGACTCGGGCGCCCATCCGAACATGAAAGGGTCAATATATGACCAACATGATTTTGAATACCCTCCTGCACCCCGATGTGGTCGATTTTAATGCTCTTCAGTACACCCTTCACTTATTCCACGAATTTTGATTTTTGGCCATAGGGCCCCTTTTCCTGGTGATTAATCAAAGATTTTCTCTTCCCCGAGGGGATGTAATTAATGTCATGACCTTTATGGCACGACAGATTCTAGTCCCGACATGATATCCACTATCATCTGATTAGTCAAACGGCACGCACCACCGGCTCCAGACCGCTCCAATCTCAGAGCCTAAACAAATTGTCACCATGTGACTGGCATGCCCACACATTAATAAACTGATACAAAACATAAATGATATAAAGATATAATAATTATAAAAGAGGATTAAAAGTGCATCCACAGTAGTGTATCTTCAGTCTATATTCCTACCTCCACTACCATAAGGGTTGTTGCTCCTTGTGTTTCACTCTTAATTTGGATAGCCGAAGAGGGTTCTGTGTAGACTGGTTCTACAATTACCCTGTTCTTCTCCCTCTCTTTGAGCAGATGATACTTCTGGCAGAGGGACTTCACCAATAATTGTTTCAATGACCATCTCCTCTAGGACTCCTTCATCCATCATCGTGTCTCTTGTTGTAGTTTCTAGAGGATGTATTGCAGCCATCTCTTCACTTTCTATTTGCACGGGCTCTGCCTTCACTCCTTAGTTCTTATAGCAGATGTAGCTTCCTTGCCCTTGCCAATTTTTCTCACCCATCTACCATCTTGGAAAGCATAGTTGCTTTTGTATAGACTGGTTTCATTTATGGCATTTACAGCCACAACTTCTTCCCTAACCAAGTCTATTCCACAACGGTTGAAAATCAAGGTGAGAGGCGCTACATAAGATAATAGTTCTCCCCTGTTCCTGATGCCCTTTTCTCTGGTAATTCACTCCACAGTGGTTTTCACTCCTTCATAGATTAATTCTCCCTCTCTCTTCTTCAAAGCTTGTACAATCTGTAGGTCCATCTCACTCATATGAGTGAAACTTCCACCCCTAGGACAAATGTAGTGTGCAACTGCTAGATGAAGGATCCTCAGCTCTAGATCCATCTTTTCTATAGTGATGTCTTCTACTTCTGACTCTAGAATGATGCGGATAATCTCCTTCCTTTCTACCTTCTCGATGGTTTTCCTGGGCTTGAGCCCTTCACCATCACTTCTCAAGACTTCATTTAGAAGGGCCTCTTTGATGACCACTTCTGTTGCCTTCACCACAGTCCTCAGACAATCTTTTTCCACATTCACATTTCCAAAGAAGATGTAGATGAGTTTAGGGTAGAGGGTATCGATTGAGCATTCCACTAAGCATTCGACTACGGCAAGCATTTCTTCCAGATTTACTCCCTTCGTTACAAGGCCTTGAACATCAACCTTCTTCCTTGGTAGCACATCCTTGCTCTCAAAAGCCCTAGCCTACTCAGTGACCAACCCAGAAATCACCTATCCTGGTACCACTGCCATCTCTCTCGATAGGTTTTCTGGTGGTCTAGGAAGGATTGTGTGGGAGAGAGGGACACCCCTAGGATGAGAAAGCTTTGAGCTCCCTAAAAATGAAGGCTCATACAGAGGAGACGAGAGATTTAGACATTATTTCATAACTTGGGTTCACTTTAGGTGATAGCGCATATTTATAAATAAATGTCCATTTGACTCTATTTTGACTGCTAGGGTGATTCATTCACCCCCCCTCTGAATCTGTGGCACCGATCCCAACATTTTCATCCTTTCACTCCGAGACTGACTCCGACAGATGCCTGATGTCTGGAGCAACTTTGGATTTGATGCAGTGGCCTCAGAATATGCATCGAAGCCCTGATTTGGGGCTTCTGGTGATTTCTAACATGTACCGAACCTGTGTCATATTTCTCAGGTTTTGTATTGATTCAGCCTTCGACACTGTAATTCATACTGTCAGACCTTCTTTGAGAACATCTGGAGCTTCTTTGTCAGGTGGGCCATCTCTTGAGGCATTTTCGCCTTGACTGGGCAGCTCTTTGGTCACTTATGGACCCTTTCTGGTGCCGTGCATACCCAAATTGGGTAACCTGAGTTTTCTCCTGATTCAGCATTCGACACGTCAATTCGTGTCGCCAACTCCACTTTGTGGACACGTGGAGCATCTTCATTAGGAGGGCCATCCCTCGAAGCATTTCTGCCCTGATTGGACATCTTTATGGCCACTTACGGACCATTTTGACATTCCGTGTGTGTTAAGTGTATTCCCTGGCTTTCTACTTTTATTGCCTTTGGCACTAGATATCATGCTTTCAGGGCTGCTTTATGCATATAGGAAGCATCTTCATTGAGTGGGCAACCATTCTGGAGCTTGTCATTCCCACGGGGTAGCTTTTCAGTCACTTATGGACCACTTTGGTACTCTTGTCATCCTGATCGGATCACGCGAGTTTTCCACTGATTTGGCCTTCAGTTCCCTTTTTTGAGGAACCAAGGACATTTCTTCATCTCGGGAAGCTTCCTTGTCAAGTGACGGGCCACCCAGTGCACTTTAATCATCATTCACTGAGGTAAGGGGCTTCTTTAACATGAACAAGTCAGTGCCGGTTCGTTTAGCTTGGTGATCACGGCCTACTGTATGAGCTTTTTCTTGCTTCTCCAAGGGTAGCCCTAAATATTCCCCTGAGCTCCCAAGTTTGATTTTAATAGCTGGTGTATTTTCCTTTTCTTCTTCTCTTCCTTTTCCTTCTCCATCGATGTAGGGCACTCGGTCAGAGCTTATGACCTGCAAAACAAAGGTCAAGAAAAGAATTATAAATATTTTCAATGTCAACACCCATTCAACCTAAGAAAGGAGGCAGATGATATGGAGCAAATGCACCAATCAAACCACTAGGTAGCATGTTTTAAGGTAGTTTGGTCTGCACCAAGCAGACCTACGTCCACCCCTTACTCAAATGAGTAAGGCTTCCCTTGCTCAAAGCAAGAATGCAAACTCAGTCTGCAACATCCGCTGATACCACAGCTTGTCTTTGGAGGATCACTCTCCTCCCTTCTTCTGAAAACTCAGAAGGAACCTCGATAGAATAATCCTCCCTTCCTCTAAAGCCATAGAGGAAAACTTGAATAGCCCCAAGCTGCTCACAAACCCAGAGCATACAATCTTCTTTTCCTCTGCAATCTTAGAGGGAACGTGAACAACACCCAGCTATTCACAAGCCTGACTAGTGATTGCACAGCAGCCAAACGAGGTACACCTCCTTACGCTGTACGATAGATACCCCTGATCTCTACACAAAGTATCAAAATTATAGACCAGAAATGAGGAAGGTAAAAGTAAAACACAGATGAAAGTAAGAAGAAAATGTAGCTCCGTGGAGCAAACTGACTCTGGATTTGATCCATGAGTCAAAGCACGATCAAATCATCAATCAAAGTCTTGGCTACACTCAATTTCTTCCTTCACAGACTAGGCTAGATTTCTAGAAGGAAATTCTAGCTCTCTCTTAGATTTCCTCTTTGATGACTCTGCAGTGGCAGTAGCAACTTTGTAGAAGAAGTATCCGTATATATAGAACATAGGGTTGCCTTTTTCAAAATTCTGATCTTCAAACGGATTAATCTATTGGTACAGGTGTCCCAATAGAATATTCTCCTCTGAGGAGCTTTCTAGATAGGTGCTAGATGCCTTAGAATTTTGTGTCAATCGTTTGAGTTCGAAGGCACGTGGATTACTTGGAATTTGCATGAGCAAGACTAGATGAAGTGGACTGTGTCAACATGCAGTCTTTCATGGCGTCAACTCTCTTCTACCGATAGTGTTTAGATAGAAAACTTCTCAACAAGAATCAACTCTGAGAGTCGACATCTCCTTATTTTTGAAAGGAAATTTGCCAGTCGTGTCAACTCCGTGATGTTCCTTGCATTGACGACATTATCAAACGAGTTTCTTTGGATTTTGCTTGCGAATCTACTACCGAGTCGGGTCCACTTGATCTTGGAGTTAACTCCTCTTCTTCAAATTTTTTGATTGCCTGACTTAAGGAACTTTAATCATCACATCGACTCTACTTTTGGTGGTGTAGACTCTATTTAATCATCATATCTGAATTTGGAGAAGGAATCTAAAGTTTGGTGTCGACTCTAAAGTTTGGTGTCAACTCTAATGCTAAATGGAGTCGACTCCAACAACACTTTTACCATTAAAATAGAACACTTGCGATCTGGAGTCGTCTCTGAGTGTCGACTCCTCTTCAACTTTTATCAGGGATGTGTTGTGGTTTAGTTTCTTCTGTCAACTCGACTTGGATTCGGTGTTGACTCTAAATCTTTATCTCGATAGTTTGAGCTTCTTTTTCTTCTAAAATGCATGACTCAATCTGTCACCTTGTAATTGATATATAGTTACTTGAATAATCTTTAATTGTGTACTGAATTGTATTTGATGCACCTACAGATTCAAAATAAAAATTGGAGACTCAAAACTGATTCATAGTTGTACATCATCAAAACTGGAGACTCAACACAAGGGTGAGGCAGAATGTACATGGAATGACAAGTGTCAAAAGGCCTTCGAAGACCTAAAGAGTTATCTTCAAAATCCTCATGTTCTAACTCCCCCAGCCCTAAGTCGGCCTTTACTACTCTATGTATCCAACACTGATGAATCTATCGGAGCAGTCCTGGCCCAATATGACGACGTAAAATGAGAACATGCAGTCTACTATCTATCAAAGTTATTCAATGAAGTTGAGAAGAGGTACACTGCCATGGAATGAATAGGCGCAGCTGTCATCTGGGTCGCCCAAAAGATAAAACATTACTTCCTAGCTAATGATGTGAAGCTCTTGGGGTGAATGGACCCTATCAAATACTTGTTGGAAAAGCCTACATTGACTAATCGTCTGGTGACATGGCAAAGTTTTATCAATCAATTTGATATCACCTATGTCAATCAAAAGGTAGACAAGGGGCCTACCATTGCTGTGCATCTTGCCCACCATCCACTTCCCACTTATTCGCTTGTCGGTGAGGATTTCACAGATTAAGAGTTAGGAGCCATCTTTGATGGTGAACCCTAGTGGATTCTTTATTTCTATGGTGACTCTAAGGGTTGTAGAATTGGAGCTGTCCTCTGGTCTCCTGAAGGTGTCATCATTCCATGTGCCTGTCAGTTGACCTTCCCTGCCACGAATAATGTGTCCCAGTGTGAGGTGCCCCTAACGGGCCTGAAAATGGCATTAGCCTTAGAAGTTAAGGAGCTCTGCATAATCTGGGATTCGCAACTAATACACCGGCAATCCCTCAGCAAGTACCAAACTCGGGACCCGAAGCTAAGGCCATACCAAGATCTGGTGAGCAAGGTAGTTTGGTGGTTTAGGAAACTAAGCCTAGTGCACACTCCTAGAGCCCAAAACATCCTAGCTGATGCTATAGCTTCTCTGACATATTCCCCCACCATTCCATTAGAGAGACCTTCAGCCACTGTCAACATGTAATGAATGCACACCCCATCACATGTCGATCCATGGTTCCAGTAGTTCCTAGAGCCTACTCCCTAGGTTCACTCCATCTCTCATGAGCTGAAAATCGACCTTGATGAGGGCAATCCATGGTTCTTTGACATCAAGAACTATCTCTGTGATGGATCCTTCCCCGAGTATGCTACTACCCCTGACTGACGAATACTTCGTCGGGTCGTAGAGCATTTTGCCATTATAGGTGTTCTCTTGCATCATAGCTCCCTTAGTGGAGTATATCTCCTCTGCCTTAATGAGGTAAAATCTCACACAGTTGTCAAAGCTGCACACTCTAGTGAATGTGGTGGCCATGTGAATGGTCACATGCTAGCTCAGAAACTCGTCAGGCATTAGTATTGGCCTACCATGGAGGAGGACTATGCCCGCTATGTCTGTCATGATGCCAAGTGCCAACTTCATGAGGACAAGGTTCACGCACCTTCATCTTCACTTCACCCTCTTATAGCACCTTCGGCTTTTGCCATGTGGGCATTTGACGTAGTCGGCCCTCTGGAAGATAGGACTGGAGAAATTCAGAGGAAATCCTTTATCCTCACTACTATGGAATACTTCACGAAGTGGGTAGAAGCTGAAGTGTTAACAGAATCAAGGCATCGATGGTGGTCAAGTTTAGCAAATGCAACATCCTCACCAGGTTCAGTGTCCCCCGTGACATCGTCACCAACAACAGACCACAGTTCGCATCCCAAGAGCTTCGCGACATGTCTGATAAATATGACATCAATTTGCATCATTCAACTCCATATTATCAATAAGGAAATGACCAAGCTAAAGGTACCAATAAAACTCTCATCAGGATAATCAAGAAAACATGCAAATCTCATCACTATTGCAATTGGCTAGATCGCCTTGTCAAGGCTCTCTAGGCTTATCGCACTTCTGTCTACACTCCTACGGGTCAAACCCCGTACACATTAACTTTTGGGACAGAAGTAGTACTCCCGTACGAAATATTCATTCCCTCCCGAAGTACATACAGGCAAAAGTGCCTGATAACACATACTTCGAAGCACCAAAGGTAACGCAGGAGACTGCCAACAAACTCAGGACAAGGCAACTAGACCTACAGCTACAACGGTCCCTGAGTCCTACGACTCTGAGTCAAGATCATCGCACATAGCGGGACAAGCCGCCAATCAGTCTAATCCTAAGTCAAGAAAAATGACACTCTAAGAAAATGACACACGGAGACCTGAGGGGACACCAAGAACCCTCAGCACACCTGGATACGCAATCCAAGGTAGAACGGTACCTCGAAGCATGTAGAACTAATGTCTCGAATTGGATAAGGCCACCGAGACACAACAAGACTTCCTGTTAACCACTAGGTAATCCTGGGTCGATCGGAACCAGACACGACACTGACACACTAGCACATCCACTGCCACAACAACACAAGCAAGCAGAACCACCAAGAATAGGAGCGGCCGGTGACGACAACACTCTGGGCGGGGTAACTTATTAGTCAACTACTAGGGGAAACCCAACAGTCAAGAGATAGCCGCTACGCAACCTAAGACAAGGACAATGGTACCTTCTAGATTAAGTCGTTAGGGTACCATCGTAATCTAGGAAAAGACCACAACCAGTCACCTAAACTGACCGATCTAGACAACCACCGACAGACAAACACCGCCCTAAACAAGGACCTAAGACAAATGGACACACACACAACACAGAGCAAGCAACTGGTCAATATGGCAAACAGGACTATAACGCACCAGCATAGGGGCGTTATATTCCTATAACGCACCACAGGAGGGGCGTTATGCCAACCAGACCTGAAACCACACATACAGATGATATAACGCGCCAGCATAGGGGTGTTATATCAACAAAACGCACCAGAGAATGTGCGTTATGCGCAACAGACCAATGCACTAATAACACAAAGTATAACAAATCACAACAGGCACGTCATACTAGTATAACGCATAAGGATAGGCGCATTATACCCAACAGACACAAAAACCCATAAACCACAAACCAAGGCATATAACAGAGTGGAACCCAGCCGTCATAGCCACAAAATGCACAGGGTGAGGTGCGTTATATCAACTGCCATACCCAGTCAAAACATCGGTCTACGAACCATAATGGATCTGCATCTGAGCGTTGTCTTAATCATAACGCATGAGGGAAAGTCCGTCATGCAAACCGACTGACATAGTCTTTGAGGCAGACACGGTCGTCGAGAGGACTGACATGGCAGTCAGCCTCAAAAACCGCCCGACCATAACGCACCTAGACAGGGGCGTTATGCTCCACATAACAGACTAGGCCTGGTCCGTTATACTCCAAGACCTCCGAAGATAAAAATCATGAACGATGTATAACGGTCTATCGGGGGACCGTTATGCACATAACGATCTCTGGTAGGACCGTTATGCCAATTCGACGGTTAAAATAGTGAAACGGCCAAATCGGCCCGTTCCATGCCCCATGCAAGCCGTAGCACAAGGGAAACACATCCAAACGGTGCAAAATCCTCCAAGGATTCCAAAAACACCACATGCACGCCGCGAAACACTCTAAATCGTGAGATCCGGGCGATTCAGACGAATCAACCCAAATCGAGTCACCGAGGTTCCCGGACTCCTACCGGCCCCAAATGACGACCAATCGACACGAAACTGGTGGGGTTAGGATCCTGACATCCCAGCGGTCAGTTTGACACTAACTACGTCACGAGAGGTTGCCATTTTTGGGCCAACCCTACGAACCCCAAAAACTACGATTTATGCTAAACTGGCTCGTTCTCCCTTGATCGGCCACCAAACTACGCACGGAGATAGGGAAAATGTATAGAACGCGGAGAGGGTCCATCTCCCTACCTCCACCAACAAAATCGAGTGCCATAGGCGACTAAACCGCGCCGAGAACACCATCGCAAACCGAACCGCCGACTTTGAATCTGTCGTTTGGGATCACGCCAAATCCACACCGTTCCTCGCTCCACCATGCATCTCAGCAAGTCCCACGCGTCGTCACCTCACCCGTGGATCACTCCGTCTGCAGCCGGGCGTCTCCGGGAGAGAGAACGAGAGAGAACGAGGGAGAGAGAGAGTGAGAGAGAGAAGAGGGGGGTGGGTTTGGCACACTAGATTGGCGGGAAGATTATGCCCTTCTATAGTGACTTCACTATTTGGGAGATAAGTTTTCAAATCTGTTCCCGACCCTAATGGTGTAACTATGGTTAAATCTGTTGGCAAGGGAACAAGTAAAATAGGTAATGTTTTTACGAAAGAATTAGCAATGAAGGAGTGAGTAGCACCAGTATCAAATAGTATGAAAGCATGATGTGAATGGATGTGGATGGTACCTTCGATCAGATCTCCTTCTTTATTTGTTTCTTCTTCCACAACAGCATTTAATCTAGCGGACCTCCATCGCCCACCATTATTTTGGTTGGACTTTTATTGATCTTTCATGAGAGGACAGTCAGGCATACGGTGTTCTCGACTTCCACATCGTAAGCAAGCGCCAATACGCTTCCAACACTCTTCGGCCGAATGACCGAATTTTTCACAGAATGTGCAGGCCATTGTAAGGGCCTCTTCTTCCTTTACCTTCTTACTCTTGCCATTGCCACTCTCGTTGCCACTATAGGATTTCTTCTTATTGTCTTGGGACTTGTACGTCCCCGCAATGCTAAACTTCTCTATCTTCTTCCCCTTCTTGTCTTGCTTACGGCTTGAACTTCCTCCGCGGCTTGTGAACTTCTCAACCTTCTCCAAGGTCCTTTCATATAGTGAGCACGTTGGACCATCTCATCATAGGTCTGAATATTTTGCGAGCTCAATTACTTGATAAAAGTAGGACGCAACGCGTCCATAAATTGGTTAGCCTTCAAGAGATTGGTACTAACCAGATGAGTAGCATATGGTGTCAGCCTAGAAAACTGTAGCTCATACTCTGCTACGGATATATATCATGCCTTGTCGTAGAGCAGCAAACTCAGCAGCCTTCCACTCTTTAACGTGCTCAGGGAAGTATTTTGCCTGAAAACATGTAAGAAACCCCTGCCAAATGTGTGGTGCATTTGCAGGCGGTGCCAGAATAGATTTCCACCAAGTACGAGCATCTTGGTTTAACTGAAATGTGGCGAGACAGACTTTCTCCTGATCAGTGCATTGCATCACGTCAAATATCCTGGTCATCTCGTCGATCCAGTTCTTCACTTCATTTGGGTTGGAAGATCCAGAGAACCATGGAGGATTCAAACTCTGAAAATTACCGTGTAAATTACCCGCGCTAGCTTGGGCTATGGTTTGCAGGGCTTGGGTAAGACTGGCAATAGTTTGTTGCATCTTGTTCAAGTTCACACGGTGAGTCATTAAGAATCAAGGTACCTGAGAAGGTAAACACTTAGCTAATTTTTCTTAGAATCGGGAGATTTTATCCTAAGATAATTTCTATATAACAATCTCATCCCGGTTCTACCCAATTCTCACTTGGGTTCGGAATCTTCTTCCTAATCTGTAGATATGGGTCCTTAACCTTGGACTTAACTTATGACGTGATATTTTTGTAGAACTTTCTTAAGCCTAGGCTCTGATACCACTTTAACTGTCATGCCCCGAGCTTTTGATATAGCAGAAGCATTCTCGGTAAATCTGGATAGTCGACATGGTAAGTCTCTTGCAAGTAAGAAAATCAGAGCGCAAGACAATTGTAGCAACCCTGAATTTTTGAAAACAAAAATTTAAAATAAAATATAAATAGCGACTTTCACTAAGTCACCATTCACTGAAATAACGCCACTTTCGATGGGCGTCTCCCAAGGAACTGACGACCCTTGTTAAGATGCCAATTAAATTAGAACAGACAGTAAGATTCCTACTCGGAATAAAATAATTAATTAACGCCCTTAATAAAGACGCTACTTAATAAAATGAAGACTTAGTCCAAGGTGCCAATTTAGTAACTGACGCCCCTAACTACGGCGCTAATTAAACGACGCCCTACCAGAAGCCGTCATTTATCTGAGAAATCATAAAACGGAAACTGATTACCATTTCCAGTTCAAACACGGAACTTAGATCAAATACGAAACTAATAAGGGGTAAAGGATTAGTTAGGAAAGGATTAAAGAGGGAAATACCTACTCTAATAGGACTCCTAGAACTTTTACCCTATAAATACCACTGACCTTCAACCTTAACCCTCTGTTCGTCAAACTCTGCCAGCCACGGTAAGGAAGGAGGTTATTCTTCTAAGTGTAATTTATAACAAAATAGAAATTTCCAGAAATGTATATGACAAAATAGATTTTAGAAAATAAAATTTTAGAATTCACATAATTTCAGAAGTCATATATCTTTACGGATTTTAGATATAGGGACAGAATTTCAGATAGCATATGGCCCAGACACAGTGCCCAAACCACCATTAGAAGGTCAGAAACATATACCAAATCACCTAGGCAATGGCGATAAGGTCTTGGTTAACTGTGTAGAAGAGGAGAAAAATCTTCCCCACCTTAACCAGTGGAACATGTCTACCTCTAGGATTTCACCTCCGTGCCCTCGAGGTCAGAAACATATTGAGCCTCCCCACATGGACATTTCTACAGTTTGGCTCCACGCTCTTCTATGACAGTAATGTCCCTATGGTCCATAATTTGTGTCTCATAACATAAGGGGTTCACAATGACAAGGAATAATATGCAATACAAGAATAGCATTGAAGAATAGCAAATGAACTCTTAGAATATGCAATCATGCAAGAAAATGCAATAGAAAATGAACTTCCAGAATGTGCAACTATGTAAGAAAGGGGCAATAGCAAATGAACTTGGGTAATACTTACATGATGGAACCCAATCATTTAAATAACCCTATTGATTTATAAATTTTTAGCATGACATGTAGTGGGCAGCTAAAAATTCAAGTAAAACAGTCAATAACGGGAACCAAAAAGGTTGCACAGAGGAAAGGATGACTTTTACGAAGCATAAATTTACTTTTCCCCACGTCCGGAACACACTAAAACGCACCCACACAAGTTAAGTCGACTTAAACAGGGCCTAAGTCGACTTAAACCTGCAAACAGAGCTGGACTGGGTTCTGGCAGACAGGCTAAGTTGACCTAAACTGGCCCTAAGTTGACTTAAACCTGCAAACAAAACTAGACTAGGTTCTGGCAGACAGGCTAAGTCGACCTAAAAGTCAAGCTAAACAGGCCCTAAGTCGACTTAAACCTGTAAACAGAACTGGACAGGGTTCTGGCAGACAGGCTAGGTCAACCTAAACAAGCCTTAAGTCAACTTAAACCTGTAAATAGAACTGGACTGGTTTCTGGATACATGCTTAGGTCGACCAAAATAGGCCTTAAGTCGACCTAAACCTGTTCCAGAAAGTAATGGACTTCTGTCTAGAAAAAAATAACTCAGACCTACCCATTTCCATCGGTGTCCGAGAACCCAAAAATCGAATCGAACTTCACAAAAGTAGAAATGACGTATTTCACACTCAAACCATCATACATAAATATGGATTTTAAGATAGTACATTATTCAGAAAATAATACTACACATATCCACCAATTCGTCTGAGTATCCAGAAATCAAATCGAACTTCATCAAGGAAGAAATAACGTATTTCATACTCAAACCATGATCAAAAACTCAAGTTTCAAGATATTATAACAAGCACAAAAGGAAGATCGAGGTTTCAGATCTTGCATGAATGTGTTGACATACGGCATGGTATACTAGTTAAACAGAAATGGTAGTCGAGAGCAAAAACAAAATAAGTACCATGAGATAAGTTTTATGACTATGCATGTTTTATTTTAACCTAAGACCTCTGAGAGCAGTTTAGAACATGCCAAAAGGATGTTTTGAACCTTAGGAACTTGCCTTAATGAAGAAATGATAGATCAAAAGAACACACATCTCGATGTAGTCTCTTCGGTCTAGGAGTCCTTCGAAAGACACCCTCACACTGCCACCCCTTCTAACCCTCTTTCAACAACCGGACAGCAAGAGCGCTCACACCCCTCTCTCTCAGAATAGAGAAAATGGAAGCACAGAAGCTTCCCACGACTTGCAGAGAAAGTGTAGGAGTGCCAACTCCCTTCCAATCCGATCCTTTAAAGGGTCATGCGGTTGTTATCAGGGGTTTTAAATCTCAGCCCTTAATTCAAATTAACCTAAATCTAATGGCAAGGGAAACTCTGAAATGGTCAATCCCATACAAGGATCTTGCTACCGGTAAAATGGATTTCACACATAGTAACACATAAACAATTATCACTATTCATTAGCCACTTTAAAAATTGATATCTCACAATATAAAAAGAATTTAAAAAATCTAATTGTTAGTCGTTAATCACTTCGATTTACTCGATCACGAAACCCGCTTTGACGAACCACCTTAGCTCGGTGCTTAAGGCCTTTCTGAGGTCTCAGCTGAAGAACACGGCCTAGACATTCCATCTAGGCTGGTCCAAACCAAATACCCTTGCGTCAATATAAAC
The DNA here is from genome assembly GCA_024336825.1 of Amorphophallus titanum. Classification (NCBI taxonomy): domain Eukaryota; kingdom Viridiplantae; phylum Streptophyta; class Magnoliopsida; order Alismatales; family Araceae; genus Amorphophallus; species Amorphophallus titanum. The sequence continues at coordinate 12,316,058 of JANBPO010001371.1, read as the reverse complement.
CCAATATCGACGAATGTCAGCTTGTTTGGTGCCTGACTCCTGGTCAGGACCAATCGATACAATTCGCGACCGAGAACATCCTCACGAAGCCGAAGACTCTCGTAGGGAAAGAAGCTGCACCTGCAAATCCCGCTCCCTCGTCCCTTGTCCGCGGCACCCGCAGGTGGGGGGAATTTGTTGGCACTTTAAAAAAAGGAAGAAGAAGAAGAAGAAAGAAAAGAGAAGAAAGATAAAATGGGCCAAGCAAATGGGCTAAGCCCAATACAAAAGGGGAGAAGAGAAAAGGGGTACAAGGCCATATGCACAAAAGAAGGAAAAGAAGGGGCAAAAAAAGGAGGGGGACAAAAAAAAAGAAAAGAATATGAAAAGGTAAAAGTGTTGAATCGGCACACTTTTTTCCCTTCCTTTCTTCATTGAATCGGCACAACCACTCCCAATTACTTGATCCGGCGCAAGGCCCTTGAGGCTACTTAAACCGGCGTAGGGACTTGATGGCCATTGAATCAGCGCGCCCTCCTTTCCCCATGTGAACCGGCGCCAGCTGATGAACACCTGAATCGGCTCGAGCTCCCTTGCCCACTGAATCGGCGTGAGAGACCCCAAAGCCCCCTCATCCAATGCGAGAGGCCTCCGACGCAACAGCGTTTTCCCTTGCTCGCCCATTAATGAAGCTGCAGGAGACTGCGGGCACGTCGACAACGTGCTGTGTGGTGGAAATAGGAGGGTGTGCCACGAGTGGCTGTACGAGCGGTGCAAGTAAGTAGGACATGCCTCGCCCATGTTTAAGCGGCGCAGGAGAAGAGTAGATCTCGACACATCTGCAGAACCCACGCTCGAAGAGGCGGAAGCAAAGAAAGAATAGAAAAAATCTCAACGCCTGGGCCATCTCCTACGCATATAAAAGGAAGGGAGGGTCTTCGGCAGACCTCTTCGGCAAGCCTGGGAGTCTAGAAGCCCAAAAATCTTCATCGAAGCCAAAAGCAGAGAGGCAGAGAAGAGAGTGAGAGAGGTGAGGGTTCGAAGGGCACAAGAGCTTGTGCTCTGTTTTCCCCCCATTTTCGTTCTGTATAACTTTTGTTCCCCCTCTCTTTTCCCCTTTGGGATGATCTACGTAATTCCTCTCGATGTATATTTAGCTCCCTTTATGGTGTAGTGAAATGCTCCTCTGAGAGATCTTTTTATGGTTCATTCTCTTCCCCCTTCTTTTCCCTATATGCACTCTGTTGTGCCTCCGACGTGTGCCAGTATGGATCCATGCATGCATGTAGTTATGTGTATGTAATATACTCTCCTATGCTCCCTCCTGCTTTGTTCTCACGGTAGATAGGATGAACCCCCTTTTAATTTTTTTAAGCCACTCATTCGGTAATTTTTTTATCACGGTGGCCACCGGCCCGGAGCTTACTCCCATCCATGAGTGTGGCCCCGGGTTGCCAACCATCGGAAGCCTAATATTCGCCTCTCCGAACCTCCGATTCCGGATTCGTAAACCACCTTCGTCAGAGCGTGTTCCCCGGTCTCTCCCTTTCGAAGGTGGATATCAAAAGCCTGATACGGCGATAAAAAGAAGGAAAAGAAGTCCACGTCTCGGTGACAAGTTCGTGGCGGCCCGTGGATCAGTGGGGTCTCTCGTAGGGTAGCCCTCGGGATCTCCGCCCTCACAATGGGTGATGGGGTGTTGTCACTTTTGCGCATACCCCGGGGATCACGTCACTTCGTGCGTATCCCTTTTTGTTTAGGGCCATCAAAGTTCTCTCCATAGGGCGCGCCCCTATTTGCCACCCCCATGCTCCGAGTCTAGGGATGATGCTGCCGAATTTTCGCCAGGACACTTGGACTAATTGTAAAACCAGTGATAAAAAAATACAAGGCTGAGTTAGTGGGGGCTGCACCGGATCGGTACCCCCTGCCTGAATCGGCGGGGTTGCACCGGATCGGCACCCATGTCAATCGGCGCCACTTTTCCCCTCACTATAATAAAAAATGAATAAAGTGTTGATTCGGCACCACACAGCTTATAGAAAAGGGGCTCAGAACCTTAGGTTCTGGTGCGAATTGGGTTTCCACCTTAACTGAAGAGTTTGGGTCAAGGGTCCAATCTTTCTAATGAGCCTAGTTTCATCTCATTTGGTTGACTGTGGGCTGACATATCCTTATTTCAATGGGTGACCTTTTTTTTATAACTGTTTCGACCCATTATCACCAACTCCCTCTTACCCCTTATTAGACCCATTTTCCAGGAGTTATACTCTTCATCAAAGTTGTTCCTTACCCAATGGTCATCATGAGGACTTTTGTTTCACATAATTCTGACCTCTCTACATTAAGTTATGAATTTCTTAAGGATCCTTCAATAATCTATCTAGATTTCTAACTTGTTAAGTTCATGGGCCTGAATTGTACTCAATTGGGCCAGTGCCCAGTTGGCGGTCAAAATAAGATGGGCCCGTTATTTGAGAAGACAAACAAGAAGCTCGAAGGTTCGAGTCCGCGCCAGGCGGGCCCATTACAAGCTAGTTTCAGCTAAGAAGGGGTGACAACGCAAGTTCAACAGCCGTCGATTGTGCACTCAGGGGTCCACTACTCTTTCCCCTTCTTTTCATTCACCCTTTCTCTTGCTCAGCTCTCACCCTTGGGTGGTGTATCTTCCCACTTTAGATCCTGCTTCCATGATCTTCTCCTCTCTTCTGGGGTCTGCAAACCCCCATTTCTTTTCTTCCAATCTAGAGCCTCCGAATTCTCCATCCTCTCATAGTTCTAGGCCTCGGCCTATGTCATTCTTCCATTCCGATGTCGGGACAACTTTTGATTTCTCTTCGCCGGGATTTCTGGGTGTTGCCCCTGCTCCTTATCCGACCTTGTCGAATATCTAACATTCTTCTTCTGCAACCATGTCGGATGTCCATAATTCTTCTTCTCCGACCACGTCGGGTGATTACTCTTCTTCTTCCTTACCTTTGCAGCGATCTTCTCATTGTCTTTCTATTCTTCCTTCTTCTCCTTTTCGGGATTTTGCCCTTTTTCTTGTTATTTTCAAGGCTTTAGTCCACCTTGATCTCAGTTAATCCTTGTCTATTCTATACTTAGTTCCTTGTTATCAGGGCCTCTGTGCCTTAGCGAGAGAGTTCTAGCCCTCGTCTCTCTTCCTTTTTATCCTTCTTCATCTAGTTTGGCATCTGCTACTCCTCCGTGTCAAGGAATCTAGAGCTTTTGCTATCCTTTCCCTTTCGTCCTGTCAAGCAAGGAATATGAAGCTCGCTGATCAAGATCACGTTAGGATACTAATTTCCATGCTATGGATTTGCAAAGGTATATTTATTTTGTGCAAGAACATGCTACCATTGCTATTGCTTATGTTTCTTCATATGCATGATCATGATGTAGGTTCAACACGTTTGAGTGGCTTAGTTAGCAGTTCTAGTTTGCTTAGTTGAGTCAAAATGAGTTCACTTTTGCAACACCTTAGGTTGGTAATAGCTCTGCGATGGAAGTCTAGTTCTTTTCTCTAATCATTAGGGTGACCTTTAGTGTGGGTTTTCACACACTTCACGACAAGCCATAGCCGATCTCCTTTAAGACACACCGTTACTGCTTTGGCCATACTCTGGGTATGTACGAAGACTTTTTCTCTTCCCTACTCGACCGAGTGCAGGGGCAAGAGATTGATGGATAAGATGACCAACCTAGGCGCTCCCCAATGCAGGAGAGGTCTCAAATAGGGGCAGTCTTGACCCTCAAAAGTGAGCTTTATTATAAAATGTGGCTAATAAGGGCTGTCAAATATCAAAATGAACGAAAATCAATAGCAAAATTATGAAAATCAAAGGCATGGCAAGAGTGGCAAAACTCCGTAGGGAAAACCCTAGTTGTACACATGCCTCGGGGTCCAAAAAAAGTTAAGACACAAAATCTCAGTGCAACAGACTATCTCTTTGAGTGGTAGTGCCCTGGGAAGGAATTCAAATCCTGATATCTCCCATCATGTATAAGACTTATCTCAATTTTCTTCTATTTTCTCCCTTTAGGCTAGGTTGTATCCTGGGTATGGCCTGAGTAGGGGGCACTGTTCTTTAGAGGCGGTTGGTTGTGACAAGCCATCCTTAAATGCACGCCCTGCTCAGGGGAATCCTTAATGAGAGGGGTGAAGTCAGCCCCCACTTGCTTTTACCTACGCACCCATTTGGGTTTTCACATGGCGGGATACCCAATTTTACCTGCAACGCCCTTGTGGGTTTTCGTCGTAGCCAGGTTATCGTCATTTTTGCCCTTGCCCTAGTGTAGGGACAAGTCTGGCGGGGCACCTCTATTTTAAGCCCCATTTTTTTGAAACATAGAGTGAGAAAATGAGGATGGGTCAATCATGCGATGTTTGACCCTAGATGGTAGCATATGATAGCTGGCTAGCGCATAGGGCCTTGCGCCGATGAAAGGGTTTATTTGTTAGCAAGGAGGTAATGCTAATGCAAAGAAAGAATTCTTGCCGATTTGGCCGTAAGGCCCGCAAATGGCGATAATGCGTGAAAGTTGGCTAGGACGTGAAGTCTTGTGTCGAGAAAGTGGTTTTTTCGTTAGCAAGGAGATAATGCTAACACAAGGAAAGGGTTTTTTGCGCCGATTTGAGCGTAAGGCCCGTAATGGCGATAATATGTGAAAGTCAGCTAGGACACAAAGTCTTGCACTAAAAAGGGATTTATTCATTAGCAATGGGATAATGCTAACGCAAAGAAAGGGTTTTTGCGCCAATTCGAGCGTAAGGCCTGTAATGGCAATAACATGTGAAAGGGTCGGCTAGGACACGAAGTCTTGCACCGAAAAGGGATTTATTCATTAGCAAGGGGATAATGCTAACGCAAAGGAAGGGTTCTTGTGCCAATTCGAGCGTAAGGCCGGTAATGACAATAATATGTGAAAGAGTCGCCACTCGGTGGGACTATGCGGGGCTCTCAAGGGATCCCAAAATTAGTGTATACCAGGTATGCTTCTGGAATTGCGAACCAACAGTCTTGAAGTTAGTCCGAGCTAGTTGGGTATTTTAGAGAGATCGCCCAGGGTGGAGTGCCACTAGGCCAAGGTGAACTTTGGCTAATCTATGGATACCGGTGGGGCTGTATGGTACAGCTTCAAGTGTTTCCCATTAAGAGGGGAGAACTGGACTTCACCCTTGTGATCTACAAGGACATAGGCGCCCCCTTCATAGACTCAACAGATGATATATGGTCCGACCTAATTTTTAACCAACTTTTCCTTGGGGTTGGAGGCCATTACTTCTCTTCTTTTGACCATCACTAGGTCACCCTTCTTGAATTCTCATCCTTTGACCAGCCTGTCGAAAGCATGGGTCATGCGAGCTGGGTAGAGTTGTATATTCTGTTGCGCTCGAAGATGCTTTCCTTTGAGCTCGACGAGCTCTTCCAGTCTTCTTTCTATGTTGGTTTATTCGCTGCTAGTCAACCCATGCTGAATGGCGACCCGCAATGATGGAATCTCCAGCTCGATTGGCACCATAGCTTTTGACCCATATATAAGGGAGAAGGGAGAACAGCAAGTTGGGGTTTTATAGACCGTACGATAAGTCCACAGCGCTTCATACATCTTTTCTTCCCAATATTTCTTGTTGGATTTGATAATCTTTGCCAGCAAAGTGCAGAGCATCTTATTGAAAGCTTCTGCAAGCCCATTGGTTTGGGGGTTGTAGGGGGATGATGTCCTCCAGTCAATTTTATATTTATCAGCCAGTCGATATACCTTCTGGTTTCTGAAATGACTACCATTGTTGGAGATAATTCAGCTGGGGACCCCGAACCAGAATATTATATTTTGTCAGAAAAATCTGGTGACCAGCTCCCCCGTCACTTCTCTTAGCGCTATCACTTCTACCCATCTGGAGAAGTAGTCTGTGGCTGCTAATATATATTTGCATCCTAATGAAGATGCTGGCAGTTGGCCCACCACTTGGGCAAATGGCCAGCTCGGGATGGTGGGATGTAGTGGCGCTGGTGGCCTTCTTGACACGGTGGCATGTTCTTGACATTTCTAACAAGTTTTGGCGAACTTGCAGCAATCATCAAACATAGTGGGCCAATAAAAGCCTAATTTCGTTATTTCAATCTTCATCTTCGGACTGGCCTAATGTGCCCCAGTTGACCCGACTTGAATTTCTTGCATCACCTGCCAAGCTTCTCTTGTAGACAAGCAACAAAGCAAGACTTTCTTTTAGGCATCTATCATTATTTGGAATGAGTTTCGGTTTCTCATCTCATAAGAATCCTTGATTCTTACGGGCCGGCCCCCAGCCTCCAGCAACTCTAGCAGCATAGGCCAACACACCCTTATGGGTTGGCCCCCAGCTTCTAGTCCTCAACAACATAGGCCAACACACCCTCACCGATCGGCCTCCAGTAACTTCAGCGACATGGGCCAACATACCCTCATGGGCCGGCCTCCAGCCTTCACTCTCCTGTAACATAGGCCAAGGAACTCTCACGAGTCAGCCTCCAGCCCCCAGTTCCTAGTCCTCCAGGTCAACACCCTCTTATGGGTTATTCTTCGGCTCACAGTCTCCAGCCATTTAAGTCAACATGCCTCACTCAGGCAAGCCTCCAGTACCCAGCTTCCAATATCCAGCTCCTAGTATCCAATTTCCAACACTCAACTTCTGGTATCCAATTTTTGGTATCCAGTTTCCAATACCCAGTTTCCAATATCCAGCTTCCAGTATCCACTTTCCAATATCTAGCTCCAGTACCTTGCTTCCAACTTCCAGCCCCAGTCTCTAGTTTTAATATCCAAGTTCCAACATCTAATTTCTGCATCCAACTTCCAGTATCTAACTCCGAAGATCCAGTTTCTAGTCTCTAACCTCCAACTCTAGTTTCTAGCAACGGGCCAGCATGCCTCATACGTGTATCCAATTTTCAATATCCATATTAAGTATCCAGCTTCTAAACTCTAGTCCTAGGAGCCCATTTTTAGCTTCCAGTCCCCAATACCCAGCTTCCAATTTGCAGCCTCCACTTTTTAGTCTCTACCTTCCAGCTTCCCGTTGTCAGTATCCAACTTCTAGCCTCCGGTCCTAGTACCCCATTTTTAGCTGCCAGTTTCCAGTATCCAGCTTCTAGCCTCCGATTCCCAATCCCCAACTCCCTGTATCCAGCTCTAACGCTCAGTTTCCAGAATCCAGTTTCAGCATCCAGCTCCCAGTATTTGGTTCCCATACCGAGTTTCTAGCAACTATTTCCGCTATCCTGCCCTCAGCATCCAGCTCCAGGGTTCAGTCCAATATCCATATTCTAACATCCCATTCCTGTATCTAGCATCCAGTATCCAACCTCCAAGAGTCAGTTCCACTACTCAGTCCCCAGCATCCAACTCCAGCTCCAGCTCTAGTACCCAGTCTCTAAGACCCAGTTCCAGCACCTAGTCACCAATATCAAGTTCCAGCTTCAGTATTCGGTTCCAGTGTCTGGTCTCCACTGTTCAACTCCAGTTCCAAGCTTCAAGAGTCAGTTCCATTATCTGGTTCCTAGTATCCAACTCCAGCTCCAGCATCTAGTCCCAATATCCTGTTCCAATTCTAGTCTCTAGTCCCCAACCCTAATGTCCAGTTTCCAATAGCCAGTCCCTAACCTCCAGCTTCTAACTCCCAGCTTCCAGTAACAGGCTAGAATGCCTCACCCAGGCAGGCCTCCAACACTTAGCTCCGAGTCTCTAAGCCCAGTACCCAACATCCAACCCCTAGTCCCTAGTCCTGGTATCCAGTATTCAATCCCAACCTCTGGCCCCAGTATCCAATTCCAGGCCCCAGTTCCCAGCATCCCATTTCTGATTTCCCATCTCCAATTCTAGTCTCCAGTAATGGGCTAGCACGCCTCATAGGAGCAGGCCTCTAGTCCTAGCCTCCTTTATCCAAATCCTAGCTTCCAGTCCCAGCATCAATTTCCAATCTCTAGTTTTCAGTTTCTGGTACCAATGTCTAAGTCCCAGTCCTAGTTTTAAGTCTCCAGCCCTAGGATCCAGTTCCCAGCCCTAGCCTTCAGTCTCAGCACCTAGTAGCCAGATTCCAATGTCCAATCCTGGTATCCGGTCCCGATATCCAGTTCCCAGTTTCTAGTTCCCAGTCCCACTATTTAGTCTCCCATCTCAACATCCAGTTCCCAATCCTCAATTCCAGTCTCCGGCAACAGGCTAGCACGTCTCGTGCAGGTAGGCCTCCGATCCCAACTTCTAGCATCCAAATCTCAGTCTCCAGTCCTAGTATCCAGTTTCTGAACTCCACGTTCCTAGTCTCCAATTCTGATGCCCCATCCCAGTCCCAATATGTAGCGACCCTGATTTTTTGAAGATATAAAAATTTAAATTAAATAGTGACTTAATTCAAGTCGCCATTTTATTAATTAACGATTTTTTGCAAGTCTTCTTGAGGGGGAAGGATTATGAGATTTGGAGAGTTGTTAGCAAGGGTCCCTTTAATTTGTCTGAGAATGAGAAACTATGGACCCGAGAAGAGATCAGAAAGTCAACTCTGAACTGGAGCACCATCAACGCCATCCAGTGCGCCCTTCATCCCACAGAGTTCTCTAGGATATCATCCTATTCTACAGCTAAGGAGATGTGGGATAAACTGGAAGTTATATGCGAAGGGACATCTCAGGTGAGAGAGACTAAAGCCAACATGTTAGTCTCTGAGTATGAGGCATTTAGGATGAAGCAGAATGCCACCAAGTTACTATTCTTTCTTGTCAACTATTTCTCCTTATCACATACCTCATTCTTACTCTCAGACAGTGAAAGATTCGAAGTGGGTGCAAGCAATGAATGAGGAACTAGCAACTCTTCATGCTAATGGTACCTGGACATTGGTGGATCCCCCTAAGGGACATAGTCTGGTTGGTTCCAAATGGGTTTACACTATTAAATTTCATGCTAATGGCTCTACTAAGCGCAATAAGGCGCGGCTGGTTGCTCGTGGTTTCACACAAACCTACAGCATTGATTATTCAAAGGCTTTTGCTCCTGTTGCTTGTTTTAAATCTGTGCGCGTGGTTCTAACTCTTGCGGTTCACTTTTCTTGGCCTCTCTATCAATTTGATGTCAAAAATGAATGGTATTTGCAGGGAGAAGTGTATATGCGGCCTCCTCCAAGACTTGATGCAAGGGGGAGAGTGTGTAAGCTCAACAAAGCTCGTCATGAGCTGAAGCAATCACCTAGGGCATGGTTTCATCGGTTTTGCAAAGCTATGCTAAGTTTTAGCTATTCTCAAGGCAACTATGACCACACTCTTTTCACTAAATGGCAGGTGGCAAGGTGGTTGTTCTGTTGGTCTATGTGGGACGATATGATCATCACAGGTGATAATGTTCATGAAATTGAAAAGCTGAAACACAATCTTGCACAAGCATTTGACATTAAAGACTTGGGAAAACTCAAGTATTTCCTCGGCATTGAAGTTGCCCGGTCCCAGCAGGGTATCTATATTTGTTAGAGGAAGTATGTGCTGGATTTGTTGGAGGAGACAAGGAAGCTTGGTTGCAAACCAATTGACATCCCTATTGAATCCAATCATGGTCTTAATGACACTGATGGTGATCTCCTATCTGATTCAGAAAAGGGGAAATATCAGAGACTGGTTGGTCGCCTTCTTTATCTGGTACTCACCTGTCTAGATTTGGCATATGCTATTAATGTGGTTAGTCAGTATATGCATGCACCCAGAGTACCTCATATGAAGGCTATTGAAAGGATATTGTGGTACATCAAGTCCTGTCCTGGCAAGGTACTCTTATTCTCCAAGTGTCACAATCTTTTAATTGAAAGTTATTCGAATGCTGACTGTGCAGGTTCTAAAGATGACAGAAGATCAACTACTGGGTATTGCTTGTTCTTAGGAGGCAACCTCATTGCCTGGAGGAGTAAGAAACAGACAGTTTGTGCGAGGTCCATTGCTGAAGCTGAATATCCGACCATGGTCAACTGTGTTACAGAGATGGTCTGGTTGAAACTATTCTTAATGGACCATGGTGTTCATGTTTGTCAACCAATGAAGTTCTACTGCGACAACAAGGCTGCCATCAACATTGCAAACAATCCAATCCAGCATGATCCCACAAAACATATTGAAATTGATCGCCACTTCATAAGGGAGAAGCTTGACTCTGGAGAAATTTGTCTTGCTTATGTGAAGTCTCAAAACCAGGTGGCAGATATCTTCACAAAAGGACAATATGCTACTCAATTTCAACTTTGTCTAGGCAAGCTGAGTATGCTTGATATCTACACTCAGCTTGAGGGGGAGTGTGGTCACGGTGAAGGATAGAGGAGCATTTTAGTCCCCGTTTTACGTTTTCTCCCTTGTTATTAATAATTAGGGCAGTCAGGTTATTTCCCCCTATTATGAGGGGTATTTTTGTCTCTGGCTGTAATTTCCAAACCACCCTAATTTTAATAATAAGCAAGGCAAGGAGGGACGGCTGTTCTGTATGGCCATAACCTTTCATTCTCCTCTCTTCTCTTTCCTCTCTTCATTTCTTCTCTATTCTTTAACTTCTTGCATTTTTCATATAAAGTTTCATATGCTATTTCCCATTGTTCACACGAGGGAGCCTCAGTTTCATAGCATACCTCATTTGAGTCTTCTTCATTCACCATTAGACACAAGTTTTACACAAGTTCATCCAGATCATCTTCAGATTGGTCATCGACGTCATCTTCATCACTCCAAGTCGCCACCATAGCCTTAGGTTTCTTGAACTTTCCCTTTTTGAGTTTCTTGTGAAGCTTGGAGCACTCTCCCCGCATATGGCCTAGTTTTTTGCACTCATAGTATATTACTTCTTCATTCTTATTGCTATTTTCACCTTTCTTAAATATAGGTTTCCCCTGTCCCTTCTTGAACTGACCACCAGCTCTTCTAGTCCTCTTAACAAATCTCCTTACTCTTCTTGTGATCATAGCAACCGGCTCTTCATCTTCACTGTTGGTTATGGAGTCTACCTCACTCCCATCTAACTCTTGAGGGTTTGTCTTCAATGCCAATGTTGTAGCCACTTTCTTCTTCTTATGATCTTCCTCACTCCCTTTGATGTTGTTCTCGTACATCATCAAGGAGCCGATCAACTCATCCAATGTTAAGGTGCTAAGATCTTTCGAATCCTCAATTATAGTGGCCTTTGTATGCCACTGTGGTGATAGTGATCTTAGTACCTTCCTTACAAGATCTTTGTTAGAATATTCTTTGCCAAGGGCCTTCAGCCCATTTGAGATCTCCATCAACCTCACGAACATCTCCAATATCGACTCATCTAGCTTCATCATAAACAACTCATAATCACGGACCAATAAGTTCGCCTTGGTCTCCTTAACTTCAAATGTCCCTTCGTATATCAATCGAAGCTTGTTCCACATCTCCTGCATGGAAGCACACATAGAAATACGTGAGTATTCATTGAGGTGAATCACACATTGAATTATATTTATGGCTTTGAAATTTACTGCATAATTCTTAATATTTTCTTCTCCCCATTCATCCTCATTTTCTAGTAACACAGATGGGCCTTTACTAATGACACGCCAGACTTCATATTCTTGTGCACGGAGAAAAACATACGATTCTTCCAATATTTGAACCATCAAAAAATGGAGGCCTATGAATCGAGTGTCCTTTGGGCAACATCCCCTTGTTCGCCATTCACTTGGATCTTACTCTATGACCGCGAGGTCAGTGTAGTCAGAGACTAGTGCTCTGATGCCAATTGTTGTACCCAGGCGAATGGTAATCAAGAGGGGATGGGTGAATTGATTACCAATAAAAATTTTGACATTGAAAATAACTTTTCTAGCACCCCTCAACACTGAGCACACAATATTAATGCAGTGGAGATGAATAACCAACCTCTCTATTGCCTCGATTCAAGTCACACTCGTGAAAGCTACAAAAATAATAACAGCCAATTTCTGAACATAGAAAGGATTCACTAAAATATCCACAGAGCCCACGTGAGATCGATAATGCAAAACAAACCACAGAATTGAACGCGTGACTTTAAGGTGGTTCGGGTCCACAACTGTGTCCCCTACATCCACCCCTCACAACGTGAGGATTAAGCATCACTAGATGTGAGGCACACACACACACGTGCTGTAACCATAGCCCACACACACGCATCCGAGCTTGGCCGCACAACCACACACAAATGCCGCCCAAGTCGCGGCACCCACACACATAGTATTCTCAAATGTTGGATAGTGCAAGACAGATATTCAAGAACAAATGAACATTTGTGTAGAAATCAAAGTCTAAAAGATTCTAACTATATTTAGCTCCCCCTTTTAACTCCTCTGAAGGAGTTCTAGCTCCTCTTCTCAAGGTCGGAGATGACAGCTTGAAATTCCAGCAAGATGAAGAGCTGTTCACGAATCCGCTTGCTCAACCACGCAGCTCTCAGCACGAACTCGTAGTGGATGACGATTTCCACTCCACATCATCGATCTTCAGCGCACAAAGCGAAGGGGAATGGCAGGTTCGCAGCCGCGCTCTCCCTGCACATGAAGACGGATAAAAACGTGAGAGCCCTTTTTTTTCAATTTTAGGTCGCCCTAACCTTAAGGCTTATATACCCATAAGAATGGGGGACACGTGGAGGAGACATTCACCCATGGACCAATCATAGAGGGGGACAAAAAGGGCAGAAAGTATTTAGGGCATCGAGCCTGTGCGAACCGGCACAAAACACAGTCGCTAAAAAGTGTCGACTCACAGAGTGGACACTTTCAGTAGGCCAACACAAGAAAGCATAGGACAGAGTGTACTGAACAAAGTGTTGACTCAAGGAGTTGACACTTCCTACTTATAGACGCAAAGATAAAAACCATAATGGTTGGAAATAAATGTCGACTCACAGAGTTGACATTTTTATCCTAGGCCTTCTGAACTTGCAATAGCAGAACACAGAGGAAAAAATCTCGACTCTGAGAGTGGACACTTTTACCTGGGGTTCCAAATGCAATTTATGAAGGGCTCACAATGAGAAACAAAGGTTTTAAAAAAGTTCAAAAAGGTTCTAAACATGCTTACCGAAAGTCCATCTTTGACTGGGGTTCCAAATGCAATTTATGAAGGGTTCACAATGAGAAACAAAGGTTCTAAAAAGGTTCTAAACATGCTTACCCAAACTCTATCAACCAGTTAACATACAAATTTCACACTCTTACCATTGGCTTTAACACATACAAAAGGGATTATTTTTCCTTCCTATCTTGAATAGAGAAAGTTCAGATCATGATAGAGAGTTACATGAATACTCTTAAGAATAGCTGACAGCAACCATAAACCTATAACATGTATCCCATCACCAAGCCACCTTCAATGTCATTAACCATTACCACCACCGGAAACATGGTGTGCACAATTCATGAAGAGTTGTAAGATTCCACTTAAATCTGCACAAGTACCCCTGACATTCATATATCAAAAGAAAACAAGTTAGCCATATCAATCATCCACATTTTATGAGAAGGAGTCTAGTTAATGTGAATTATAAACCATCTTTCCTCAACTTTGTCCTACACAAATAGCCATAGCCAAGTTAGTCCTTTCAGTGAAGAGCCAATGAAGGAAGGGATGCCATTTTAGTATGAACATAAATAAGACCATGTATATCAATCAACAATTCATTAACCAATGCCAAAAACCCACAAAACAACTCATTCACTTATTCACAATTCTCACCATTTATTTAAACTACTTTGAGTCAAACACACTCATATTCACATAAATCACTGTCACATCATATTTGGTCATCATCAAAATTCTTTAATGCGACATTGCCACGCACGGGGTTCAACAAGATTGGTCAGCCCTTTGAGAAGTTTGCTATACCAGTGCTTTACGCAAATGAATAGCAAATGTACTTTGTTCTTTCGATCTGAAGAGAGGCTCGCAGCTCCCTCTTTCTTTAGCTGCTCCTTTGTTCTATGAAGAGGCTGCCCCTCTTCTTGTTTGGAAGATGGTTTGGAGGACCAACCCCCATTCGCTCCCTCACTCTGTCTTCTTTGATTATTTTAATTTACTTTGCATCCTTCATTGCATCTTCATCCTTGCATCCTTTGTTAGGATCTCTATTTTATTTTTGCATTAGTCTTCCCACACTTTAATCTTTAAGGGGTTTTAAAACAACACACAAGGTGTGTTCCTACCCATGTTCTATTGCCTTTATTGCATTAAGAGTTGATACTACACTACTTGGTCTCTAATCCATTATTCTTCTACTTGTCTTTGTTTGTTTCAATGGTAATCAAAATAAGAACCCTCTTCCTCGGCTGACCGATAGAAAGAGGAAGTAGAATCCACATCACACCCCACTTAACAAGGTATTTTGTGATCACTCCTTTATTCTTTTGAGGTAACCCCTCTAGCGATCACACTCCATAGATAGCATTTACATGCTCCCTTCCCCACTATTCATTTATTATCTTTATTATTAATCTCTTTTTCTTTTCTTTTTAATGTCTTTGTGACACATTCATAGACACGAGTAGCGTGACACAAGAAGACTTTCTACACACCACCAGCAAGCAGGGATGGCCCACACTAACACCCCTGAACCAGTAGAGCACATTGAACCATGCAGACACGCATTCCGCAAGGCCACCCCTCCTACGGACAACCCGAAAAACCAAACCACAGAGTGCCACACCCCCGGGCTAAAGGGGACTGGGTGGCCAAGGCACTGGCCACCTAGGGAGCTGGGTGGCCAAACCCCTAGCAGCCCAATAGGGCTAGGCGGCCAACCCCATGGCCTCCCACCCGTGGGCAAAACCAAGCATGGGCTATCATCTCCCTGGCCGCCCAAAGCCCACAGAATAGGGGAGCTGGGCGGTCATCCTGATGGCTTCCCTGAGGGTTGGGCGCCCAGCCTTCTGGCCACCCACCCTGTGAAAATAGGGGGCTTGGGTAGCCACCCATCTAGCTGCCCAAACAACGGGCTTAACAAACGGAGCAACTGGCAGAGTGGATAGAGCACTGGCTATCTACACCCCTGGGCGGTCCAACGCTTGGCCGTCTAGCATACCTAGGCGGCAAGACCCATGGCCGCCCAGTCCTGGATGCAACGGCCACCCGTGTGACTCTCTCATGCCCATTTCACCGAAAAACACCTTATTACACACGGGACTCGATTGGAAGCCCCATTTGTCACTAGATGAAGGGGAAAACATGGGGAATCCATCCCCGGACCTTCCTACAATCGAAAAATCGCATCCAATCCACAAAATAAGGGCTCGATCGGCCAAAACCGTCACTTAACCCATTGCATTCATAAACCCCATACAAGAACATGGTTTACAGTATGTTTCCAGCCATCAGCCGAGGGGGCTAGCGTCGATCCCTTGGGCACTGTCCATGCCCGCTGTTACATCTTCAAATTATAAATCAAGCTACTTTCATGAGTAATATAAAGTTTGGCCAATAATGTAAAGTTCAACAATAAGTTCATGAAATCAAAAATCAAGGTGAGAACGCATCAAACACGAATTCATGATAGTTTAACGATGAATTAAAGATAAGATTATGCTATCAGAGGAATTTGGCAGCATAATAGTACATTTCCATAGTTCCATAATTCATTAATAACTTATTGAATAAGGTTTTAGGTTCCAGATAATCAGAGGATCATCTAGGAATAGAATAGACATAACCTTTTGGTCAAATCATGGGTTCGACACAATCTGGGAAGACGCGATCAAGTGAGGACCGTCTTCTTGAAGTGGCGGTCAAGTCAAGACCGGAATCAAGTGGAGTTGATGCAGAAAGAAGGAGAAGGTCGATGCAGTAGCACATTGGGAAGAATGCGGTCACGGTCAGACTGCTAGCTGAAGGAGGCAGTCGCCTGAGGGCCGCAACTTAGTCCAAAGTGCAGAAAATACCGGTAACATAAGTGCTTTCTAGACCATTGAATTTTAAGGGTACAACCAGCTCGGCGTCCTAGTGAGAATCCCAGGCTCGTGGAGACCTACGGAGGCCTTGAAACATGATCACTTAGTCCGACAGAAGGAATATCCGACGGAGAGGATCACAAGTCCAAGAGGTGTTCCTATCAAGTGCATGTGCAACTAATAGCAATGTACCAGAATACATGCTATATGTGAACTTATAAAACTGAAAAGAGATGAGAAGGGAACGTGCCGAATCATAATCAAAGTGTAATCAAACCATGGGAAAATTCCATTAATTACAAAACTATATAATGTTTGACATGAAATTAACATTATATGAAATTAAGTTTAGAAACATGCAGTATGGAATATGCCATGATCAGGAAATATGATAACTGGGATAAGGCATGCATAGCACTATATTTAATAAGGACATAAATAAGGGGTTAACTATCTACAGAAACTAGGTAGCAGTCTAGCCAAGGCCGCTACTGTCAAGTAGCAGTCGTGCGGGAGCCGCCGTCTGAAGGAGGTAGTCTCTGGGGAATCGCCTTTTGTCTGCTACAGATAGAAGCAAAAATTCGATGTGCTAGGTCAATCTAGGGCCATAAATGCATATAAACTATAGGGAACTGGGAGATAGGATATGGTAACATGTTTAACATGACGAAAATGCATGAAAAGGCATGAATTTGGTCTAAAAACTCTTCTCTTTAAATTAAGGGGCAAGGATAGCATGCAGTGAAAACCAGACTATGCAGTCATGGGAAAACATGAAATTCTCAACATAGAAAGCATGAAATTGAGCAAGATCAGAGGGCTTTTAATCCTAACTTGATGTTTAAGCCGTTCATGAGATAACCTATCTCTGGGGTTACTCCTAAAATTCGAATTTCTCACTAGAAGTACGCTCTCGTTCCTACATGTCCTGCATGGAACTCATAACTTCCCGACCTTCTAACTCCTTAACCGTTTGTTCTAATTTCATGAAATTTGGAGGGAAGTGAGAAGATACAAAGGGGAACAATTAACTCTGAAGGCTGGATATGAAATTACCTCTGTTAAGGTCCCTAAACCACTGGTCTTTGCTGGACGAACACGCTCGTTCTTGTGCGTTCTGCAGAGAAACAACTACTTCCTGATCTTCTAACTCCTTAATGGCTTGATCTCCTAACAAAAAATTTGGAGGGTAGTTAGACAATACTAAAGGGAACAAAAAGTTTCAAACGACTGGTATGAAATACCATCATCTTAATGTCGAACCACGCGAGTCAAAATGAGGTTTCGCACAGGTCGATTCTGAGCCCTATTTATAGAGTTTGGTCTAGGGTTGAAAGGTTTGATCGACTTAGAGTCCTAACTTGGGGTAGAATCGATCCCTAGGAGTCGTAGATAGGTTTTCATGCCAGATCACATCAATCCTAGGCATTTGGGTTGGATCAAAATCCATACTTTTAGGGTTTATCACTTTCCTGGTTCTGATAGGAAGTGGCGGTCATGTGTGGACCGCCTTAAGTAGGTGGCGGTCTTGCGTTGCCAATAGTTTCCGGATAAGGGCATCTGCTACAGCATTCGCCTTGCCAGGGTGGTATTATATAGAGAGATCAAAGTCTGTAAGGTACTCCTGCCATCTTCTTTGCCTCATGTTTAATTCCTTTTGGGTGAAAATGTACTTCAGACTTTTGTGATCCAAAAATATAGTGAATTTCTCCCCATAAAGATAATGTCGCCATATCTTCAAGGCGAAGATGACAGCAGTTAACTCCAGATCATGCACTGGATAATTTTTCTCGTGACACTTTAATTGCCTTTAAGTGTAGCAAATAACTTTACCATGCTACATTAAGACACATCCAAGGCCAACGCCTGATGCGTCAGTGTAGACTTCAAAGCCACTACCTTCATCGGGCAGTGTCAGTACGGGTGTAGTGGTAAGATGTTCTTTAAGAGTTAAAAAACTCTCTTCATAATCCGCCGACCATATACAAAGATTTTCTTTCCTTGTAAGCTTGATCAGAGGAACGACGATGTTAGAGAAATCTTTTATGAATCACCTATAATAGCTAGCCAGACCGAGAAAACTCCTGACTTTGGATATAGTTGTCGGTTAGCTCCAATTCTTGACAGCCTCCTCCTTAGAAGGATCCATAGCGATACCTTCTTTTGAAATAATGTGGCCAAGGAATGAGACCTCCTTTAGCCAGAACTCACATTTGTTGAGCGTTGCATATAGTTGATATTTTCATAAGGTTTGCAAGGTTATTCTTAAGTGTTCTTCATGTTCTTCCTTGGTCTTGGAGTAATAAGAATATCATCAATGAAGACAACCACGAACCCGTCAAGATAGGGCCTGAAGATAGTGTTCATAAGTTGTATAAAATCTGCAGGGGAGTTGGTTAACCCAAATGGCATAACCACAAACTCATAATGTCCATATCTACTATGAAAAGTAGTCTTGTGAATATCTTCTTCCCTGATCCTTAGTTGGTGTTAGCCAGACCTGAGGTCTATCTTCGAGAAATACTCTACACCATAGATCTTGTTGAACAGCTCGTCGATGTGCGGCAGTGGATATTTGTTCTTGATTGTGAGTTAATTTAACTGCCGGTAGTCAATACATAATCTAAGAGATCCATTCTTCTTCCTGACAAATAGGATCGACGCACCCCTAGGGGATGTGCGGGGTCGAATAAAGCCTTTGTCTAGTAGTTCTTGAAGTTGGTTCTTTAACTCCTTGAGTTCCATGAGGGACATCCTATAAGGAGCTATCGAAACAGGTGCTGCTCCTGGAATGAGTTCAATGGAAAAGTTCACTTCCCTTATGGGGGGTAAACTAGGTAATTTGGAAGGGAAGACATCAGGAAAGTCTCTCACAATAGTCATTTCTTCAAGGATAATTTCCTTGGACTGGGTGACAACTACGGAAGCAAGAAAAGCTTCACAACCTTGTAAGATGTGTTTGTAGATGTGAAAGGAAGAAATAAGGATGCGATGCTTTCTGTATTTGATTCCAAGGAAAGAGAATCGTGGAAGATCTGATTTATGGAAGGAAATTCTCCTATTGCGACAATTAATGCTGGCATTATGATCAGAAAGTCAGTCTACACCTAAGATGGCATCGTAACCTTCCATATCAAGGCATACGAGGTTTGCATGGAGATTATGTCCTTCTATCATTACCTCACTATTTGGATAGTGGGTTTTGATTTCGATTCTAGAACCTAAAGGTGTGGTAATAGCTAGATCTAAAGGTAAAGGAACAGGTGAAATGTGTAATGTTTTAGCAAAAGTAGTTGATATGAAGGAGTGAGAAGCACCAGTGTCAAATAATACAAAGGCAAGATGTGAATAAATATGGACAATACCTTCCATTGAGCCATCATCTTTTGGTGCTTCATCATCTAATATGGCATTTAGACGAGCCTGCCGCCGGTGTCCATCGTCATATTTGGATGGTTGATCTTTCATTAGGGGCCAATCAAGCATGCGATGCTCTCGACTTCCACATCGGAGACAAGCACCAAGGTTCTTCCAACATTCTTCGACCGAATGACTGAACTTCTCGCAGAAAGTGCAAGCCGCCATGACTTGCTTCTCTTCTTCTTTAACTTTCTTGTTCTTGTGATTATTGTCATTCCTATTATGGGACCTCTTTTTGTTGTCACGTAGATCGGCATATTTCCTACGATTCAGGTAGGGGGTTGGAACCCTAGCACCTTGTGTTGTAATTTCCTGAAATTTTGCGCTATTAATCACATGCTAGAATGAATTATTCACCGAGAAATGAGCATGATTTGAGTTCTTGGTGTGGATGTCGAATATTGTGTTTCATGTTATTTTCATGGCCAAATGAGTGTATTTTGGTGTATGAAAGGCCGAAACTAGGATTTTAGTTGTATTTCCCCTCGTTTCAGTCAAGTGGGATGGGGTTTGAGGCAGTTCGCCCTTACCCAGATTGGAAAGCTAAACGCGGTCTGTCTGTCAACCACATTCAGCTTTTGGATTCCAGTCGCGGCGTGGACAAAGACTGCGTCCAGGGTGAGGGGTAGCTGAGTCGGTTTGCTTGAACACAGTGCTCTGGTTGACCACATTCAAGGTTGACGTGGCTTGATGACCAACCACGTCTTTGGCTATCGTGGTGCTTACCCCAACCGCATTCATCCAAGGGATTCTATGCATGTTTCTTTCGATCTAATGAGGCTCTATAGCCGAGATGTGTCTGGCTCGCACTAATCCTATGTTATTCTATGATGAATTCTAAGTGTGAGTATGACTTGGTGTTACTGAACTATCGTGATACGTATGCCTTGTGGTTCATAGTTACAGTGAGAGTGAGTCTTTTCCATCCTAAGTGACTATCCACAGTCCCAGAGAGATAATTTCTAGGCT
Organism: Amorphophallus titanum; assembly: GCA_024336825.1. Lineage (NCBI taxonomy): Eukaryota > Viridiplantae > Streptophyta > Magnoliopsida > Alismatales > Araceae > Amorphophallus > Amorphophallus titanum. The sequence continues at coordinate 12,295,741 of JANBPO010001371.1, read as the reverse complement.
AGTTTCCGTAAGGCCCCTTGCCTTTACAATCTGAGTCCGATTGGGGGAAAACCAGCTAGAGGACCTGACTTAGAGTAGTGAATCTGTATGTGCACATGTGGTCGAAGACAATGGATGTGCACTAACGAGCGTGACCCTTACTAGCCCTTGTTCCTTGGTTCTTGTTACGGTGTATTAGTTTCCGCGTTCGAGGTCAGTGGGAGACACCTGAGGCGCAATGTAAGACGTTAGTGGACGTGTCTAGCCCTACTTATAGTAGAATCTTTCCCCTGTCACTAGAGAGGTAGTGACTCCTTCCTATTGGTTTATACGATTACCCTATAGTTAAATGTGTGGTTTTGCCTAGAGACTGGTTGCATAGTAATTATTGATAGCTATGTTACTTAATTACTTGTTTAAATTGATACTCTTGCACAGCTCCTGATCTTACAGCTATTGCTTATTGCCATTGTGGATATTTACTATGGATTATCTTGGTAGATTTCTTTATTGTTATATTGATCTCTCGTTGTGAGGTAGGGCTCCATGGGACCCCTACTAAGCTGATGATACGAGACTCACCCCTTCTGTTTTAGGTGAGTCGGGACAGTCATCTGAGATACCGCATGGAGTTGGTGAGCAATTGTAGCAACCAGTGTTGTCCGAGGCGGGGTATGCCCTGTGACTGTGTACTTTTGGTACTTTTACTATTATGTGGACTTGGACTTGTAAACTTGTAGGCTGTGTACTACTATGACAATGTTATATGATCTGTTAGTGCAGCTTCTATAATGTAATTCTTTAGTTAGATTATATTGTTTAGTGTAATTTTAGATTATTATATAGACCCACACCAACCTATCAACCCTTCAGAGCTTTACAGCTCTTGGGTGGCATCTCAGGGTCTGAATGGTATCAGGTTCTTGCTGGTATCTAGGTTCTCAGTCGTTACAACTGTTATACTCTTGGCTACTAGCACTAGTATCCCCACGACGACTCCATAGGCCACTATGAGAATCGCCACCACTGTGGGATGAAAATTCCACCAGTGTACTCTCGTCATCAGAGTCATGACTCCCACTTATGCAAGGATTTACGGATGACTTGGGAGTGTCATCATCTGTATTGGGATATAACATCTCTAACTCTGCAATGTCCATCAGATTTACTGGTGGTTGTTTGTCCTTTTTACCCATGAATAATGTGGTCCAAGATGATTTCTTCTTCTATGGAGCAAGCGGTGGCTTCTCCGCTATATGTTGTCTCCCTCTGGATGTCTAAAAAGTAGAGGTCATATTTGATAATAAGTTTAAGTAATTTTGTACTGTGTAACTCAATAGGTATGAATATAACTGAGACGACTGAGTGGGTTCCCTAGACACCGAGCACCATAGCGCAGCAAGATGGTTGTTTGTGTAGCAACCCAATTTTCCTAATTTCCTTTTCTATTTAATCTTCTTCACCCTCTCTCCTCCCTCATTTCTCAACTCTCTTTCTCTCTCTCATTCTCTCTCCTCTCTGGGTCTCTTGGCGCGTGGTGCACACCGTTGCGGAGCTGGCCGAGGCGAGGACGCGATGGAGTGATCAGGACGCGCGATGGGGCGATGGATTGAGCATGGCGCGGCGCAATCCCTCGGTGGATTCAAAGCCGGCGCGGTTCGTTGATTCAGTGGTTTTTGGAGTGATTTAGTCGCTTCAGCACACGGATTCTTCGGTGGAGGTAGGGAGATAGATCACCTACTTTTCCTGTACGTTTCCCTGTAGTTTTGCGTTGTTCGGTGCTAGAACGGGCGAGTTTGGGCTCGTTTAGGTAAAATCGTGATTTTGGGAGTTTGTAGGGTTCGCCAGAAAATGACGATGATTTTTGATAAAATTGGTATCAATCGAATCCTTGGGATGTCTAGATTCTATTCCCACAAGTTTCATCACGATTGGTTGCCGTTCGGGGCGGGTAGGAGTCTGGGAACCCCGGTGACCTAATTAGGGGAGATTCATTGGAATCGCCTGTTTCTTACGATTCGGTTATTGCATGTGACCCTTCCAGGCTATGGAAGGTGTTTTTTGTCGTCTAGAGTTGTTTCCACTGCTTTTAGATGTGAATGGGGCGTGGAACAGCGGAGATTGGCCATTTCCACAGTTTTCTCGCCGTAACGTGTTGGCAGCCGTTCCAGTGACCGCTACAGGTCTCTGGCAGCCCCACAATAGACCGCCACATCCTTCAGTGTGTTGGTTAGTTCGAGGCTGGTTTAGGTTGGCGGCCCAAGCTTAGACCGCTTCTTGAGTCTAGTGGCCCTATGGTGCTGCGCCAAGCTCTATCATCTCTCGATCTTAGTGTCTGCCGGTTCGAGTTGGCGGCCCTAGTTATGACCGCCAACATGTTGTAGCGCGCCTCACTTAGGCCGCTACGGTGTGTTTGACCAGGTCAATGTTTTAAGTCGGTTGGCCTTGGTGGCGCAACCTTCGTGTGTTTCTTCGTTGTAGCGCGCCTTCCTTAGGCCGCTACAATCTTTTTGTCTTAGGTCACTGTCCTAGGTCGGTTAGTGTGGCGGTTCATGGTTCGACCGCCATGTCCTTGTAGTCTGTCTAGTTTAGACCGCTTGGGTGGTTTGACTAGATAGGTCAGTTCAGGGTTGACTGAGCTTCGCGACCTAATCCTTGACCGCTACAGTCCCCTAGCGGCCCATTCTAGGACTGCTAGAGTCTTGTTTCCTTTGGGGTGTAGCAGCACTTTCCTTGACAGCTTCTTCTATGTAGCGGACTAAAGGTAGACCGCCATGTTCCCCGGGCATAGCTTTCCGTGGCTTTAATCTCTAATTGCCTTGGCTTGACCTTGTGGTCTGCCCGTTGTCCCGAGGATGTCTCCTGACGTCCTATGAGGGCTAGGGCCATGTTGTAAGGTAGCCAGGAGTGTTTGTGCATTATGCATTGTTCTGTGAGTCATTGTCAAGTTCTGGTCAACTCGGTGTGATCCAGTGGTTGACAGAGTAACCTTGTGTGTGTGTCTCGACTATTCTGAGGGGAACAAGACATGATTCTGGATGCCTTGAGGTACTGTCTTACCTCGATGTGCATGTCCAGGTGTGCTGAGGGTCTTGGTGTTCCCTCAGGTCCCCGTAAGTCATTTCCTACGGTTGTGTCATTTCCTTTGGCTTAGGATTAGACCGATTAGTGGCGTGTCTCAGCCGTTGCGCGACGATCTTGACTCCGAGTCGTGATACTCAAGGATCGTTATGTTAGTAGGTCTAGTTGCCCTGTCCTGAGTCTATTGGCAGTTGTTGTGATGCCTTGGTACTTCATAGTACATATGACAGTGCGTGTTTAGCCTGTCTGTACTTCAGCAGTTGTGTTTTCGAGTCTTTGTGTCTAGTGAGCCTCCACTAGTCGTAGCCTGATGACACGTTTAGGCGTGTCGGCCCACCTGGGAGTGGTGGCGTGGCAGTCCCGAGATACGATATTTTAGCTAGTTCCGTGGGACCCGGTCCAACCGTAGCATCCTACAGAGGGGAATACTAGTTAGAGGCCTAGCTTAGGCGAGAGCCAGCATGTGCACACGTGGTCAGGGTTCCTGCATTCAGGGACCCAACAGTCTACATCTTGTTTCTTGCTGTAAGCCAGCATCTTGTTGGAGACTGAGTCTGCTTGTTGCTATTGCTTAGTGCAAGGAAGCCTTGCTCGGTGAGAGCAAGGGGTGGACATAGATTATGGGTAGCAATCAAACCACCTAAAAAATCTTGTGCCATCTCGTGTGGTTTGCTTATCTGTCTCTATGATTGCTTGTATGGTTTGGCTGTGCCTAGGAGATATATTAAAAGACGCAGCTCAAATGATAGGTCACGCCTATCTGGAGAGTTGCCTTCTTATGTGTGGAGACTCTAGAGTCTAACCTCTGCCTCGTATCCCTGGCACCTTCCTGAGATATCTTTGGCTTCTACTCAGTTCAGTTCATTCTATTTGGACCTTAGTGTGTCTAACAGCTTGTTTACTTGCTGAGACATTAATTGTTCGTTCACTGCTCCATCTTTATTTGTTCTTTCAAGTATTTCTGTTGGGTTGTCTTGGCTACTGCGACTAGTTGAAAGTTGACTCACGTACTGCATTTCTATCTTCAACAGTTTTATACCATCATCATTAAAAGTTGGGAGTGATCTATTCATCCCCCCTTCTAGATCACACTCTCGGTTGCTATCACCCTTTCCTTACCTTCATCATCAACTTGCGTCGGGACAGCACCTATCGAGTCATCCAGGACAAAAATGTAGAGAATAAGTGGTTTTCTTGGAACCGATGGCCTCGGGATAGGAGGACTGGACAGATAGTCCTTCAATCCGTCAAAAGCCACCTAGCACTTGTCATCCCAATTAAATTTGACTCCCAACTTGGTGAGTTCATTGAACGGCCTACACCATTGTGAATGCTGGGAGATAAATCAGTGAATAAACTACAACCTCCCTATCAGTCCTCGAACTTCCTTCAAATTCTTGGGAGGAGGCATATCTCTTATTGCCTACGCCTTATTGGGATCAATCTCAATATCCCTCTTGCAAACAATGAATCCAAGCAACTTCACTGATGACACAACAAATACACACTTCTTGGGGTTCATTTTCAAGTGATATTCTCGCGATCTTTGTAAAATTTTGGCAAGTACGCAAGGATGCTCAATCCTAGTCCTTGATTTCACTAGTAGATCATCAACATATACCTTGATATAAATGTGGATCATATCATGGAAAGCCATCATGGCCCTTTGGTAGGTGGCTCCAGCATTCTTGAGTCCGAATGGCATGGCTACATAACAATAAGTACCCCAAGGTGTAGTGAAAGAGGACTTCTCTTGATCCTCCTCAGCTAGGCAAATTTGATTGTATCCAGAGAAGCCATACATGAAAGAGAGGGTCTCATACCCTGCCATGTTATCAATTAGAGCATCTATGTGAGGGAGGGGGAAATCATCTTTAGGATACGTGCGGTTAAGGTCTCGAAAGTCTATGCAAATCTTGACTCTTCCATGCTTCTTCATTACCGGGACGATGTTAGCCATCCAATTAGGATAGAGGATGACCCTAATGAATCTAGCATTATGAAGCTTATCGACCTCTTCTTTCATTTTTAATGCCATATGCGGGTGGAAACGTCTCAACCGCTGCTTGACCGGGATAGATCCTGACTTAAGTGTTAGGCGATGTTCTACAAGCACAGGGTCTAGACCCAGCATATCTTCATAACACCATGCAAACATGTCCTTATACTCTTGAAGAGCTTCAATGAGCGCCTCTTCTTCAGAGGGCGGCAAATTTTTGCTTATGAGGACAATCCTAGTGTTTTCTTTAGTACCCAAATTAATTTCTTTAGTAGGTTCTTCATATTCTTCATACTCTTCATCCCCCTCTTCGATAGGGTCTTCATCATTCATAATTTCAGAAACACCAAATCCTTCGTCAAAAACACATACATCCTCACTTTTCAAATCCGACAGAAGAATCGAGTCCTCTACAAACTGAGGTGTTGGGTTCATGGCTCTCTCTCTCCTCTTTATCTTTGCTAATGATTTTGATAATTACAATATATTGTGTGATTTACGTTTGATTAGAAGTGTCTCATGTTACTCATGGGTCTCTTGAGGATATATGTCTCTCACATTGATTTTCATGTTGCTCATACGATCTTGACTCATGATTATGGAAATCTTGATAATTTATTCAGAAATAATAGTGAAAAAGCAAAACTAAAAACTCTAATTTACATCATCTATAACCCCACCATGTGTAAAGGACCTCCAGATTCCAGGTACTAGATACCAAGGATCCAAGAGCTGGCCCTGTCAAAACACTTCTTCACTAATATGGGATAGGCACAAGAAGTTATCTTCTTAATAGGACAAGGCACTGATGATGATGATCATGATGAATTGATGACGACAAGCAGTTATCTTCCTTTTCTCACTCCAAGAACCATTTTGTCTTCACATAGGATAATGGCACATTATGTCATGCATGAACAACATGAAAAAAAAGCAGTGTCAAGTAGAATTTTTGGGGATCCAAGCTAAGAACACAATTGGAAACATGAGGGTTAATGACCATTGGACTTGTTTGTGTTAGTTGAGACTTGAAACAGATCAAACATACCATTGGACTTGTTCGTGTCAGTTCAGAATAATCAGATTCATGCGTTACAAGCAGGCATGAGCAATTAGTAAAATAGAGCACTTCCTCCCCCTAAACCAGGAATGAACACACACACGGAGAGAAGCATATGCAAATTGCCAGTTGCGCTCCAAAACCACGAAAATTTTCAACAAAAACAGCAGACAGATTAACAAGAACAATGCATCCTAACAACAATCTTAGAAACACAATGCATGAGTAAAGGAGGGCATGCCTTCAGCAACTTCATCATGCATGACAAGAATGGACCTATCCATCAACAACCGCAGAACTTGCTCAGCTTTCGAGTGAAGCCTGGAAGAAGTTCCTCTCATAACATGCCACAGCAAAGCACTGATCCCTGTTTTCCGCTCCTCGGAAAAATTCGCTGTGGCTTCGCACATAACCCTTCTAACACCTTTAATGCCAGAAGCAATGAAAGTTGAGTTCCCATTATCATAATAACAGAAACAGCATAAAGGTTCATATAAAAGGAACCACCTTACTATCAAGAACAAGTATCCACTATCGATGATCGATGAGTTATTTGATCAGACATCTGGATCTAAGTATTTCTCAAATATTGATCTCAGGACAGGATACCACTAACTAAGGATCAAGGATGAGGACATTCATAAGACCGCATTCTGGAGCAGGTATGGGCACTACGAATTTGTTGTTATGCCTTTTGAACTAACGAATGTCCCTACAGCCTTTATGCAGTTGATGAATAGCATATCCAGGCTTCATCTGGATCAATTTATAGTGGTCTTCATTGATGACATATTGATTTATTCAAAGACCAAAGCAGATCATGAAGAACACTTAAGGATGGCATTACAAATATTGAGGAATAATCAACTTTACGCTTAACTTAGCAAATGCGACTTCTGGCTTGAGGAAGTGTCCTTCCTAGGACATGTGATCTCGAAGGATGGGATTTCTGTTGACCCGACAAAAGTCGAGGCTATGAAGAATTGGGAAAGGCCGACCAATGCAACCGAGATCCGAAGTTTCTTGGGTTTAGCTGGCTATTACCGGCTATTCATCATGGACTTATCCAAGATCGTTGTCCCTCTTACTAGGCTGAACCGCAAGGAGATACCTTATAGGTGGGATGAAGAATGCGAGAAGAGCTTTCAAGCCTTGAAGGATCATTTAACAATCGCCCTAGTATTGGCACTACCAATTGAAGGGGAGAAATTCGAGGTATATACTGATGCATCTGGCTGGTCTCGAATGTGTATTAATGCAACACGGGAAGGTCATTGCTTATTCTTCTTGGTAATTAAAGAAGCATGAAGAGAACTACCCGGTGCATGACTTAGAGTTGGCCACAGTAGTATTTGCTTTAAAGATCTAGAGACACTATCTCTATGGAGAATAATTCACCATGTACTCCGACCACAAGAGTCTCAAGTATCTATTTTCTCAGAAAGAGTTGAATATGAGACAAAGGCATTGACTAGAGTACCTCAAGGACTTTGACTTCACAATATAATATCATCCTGGAAAGGGTAATCCCATAGCTGATGCCCTTAATCGAAAGTCGAGAGCATTATTGGCCAACTGCATGATCCAAGAATAGAAGTTGCTAGAGCAATTCACTAAGCTTAACATAAGCATGGACAAGGAGAAAAGATGTATTACTCTTTCGCACATGAGGATAAAATCGGATCGCCCGAATCTTCGTAGAATTACTCCTTTGCCTTGGCATTATCTTCTTGCTAACGAATAAACCCCTTTTCGATGCAAGACTTCGTGTCCTAGCCGACTGTCATATATTTTTTTGCCATTACGGGCCTTACGCCCGAATCGGCGTAGAATTCCTCCTTTGCATTGGCATTATCTTCTTGCTAACGAATAAACCCCTTTTCGGTGCAAGGCCCCGGGCCTCAGTTAGTAACCATCTGTTGTCACCAAGGGTCGAATATCGCACTTTGACCTCTCGTCACCCTTGTGTTATATGTTCAAAAAAAATGAAAAAAATGAGGTTTAAAATAGAGGTGCCCTGCCAGCCTTGTTCCTACACCAGGACGAGGGCAAAAATGACTGTAACCTAGCTGTGGCAAAAACCCATGGGGGCGTCACAGGTAAAATCGGGTACCCCACCATGTGAAAACTCGCAAGGGCACGTGGGCAAAAGTAAGAGGGGGCTGGCTTCGGTGAAAACCTGAAAGGGCGCTTAAGTCAGTAATGTGGTAATTTAAAGTTCCTCTTCACCCTCATCCTAATGAAACTCTGAAAAAGGACGATCATCACAAGTGCCACCAGAGATCCTTTGCTAAAACTCATGTTTGACCCTTGTCATCATCGGCAAGATCGGTCGACATTTTTCCCTTAACTCGGACCTTTCATCCTTGTTAATGAATAGACTTTCCTTGCTTCGGCATTTAACCAATGTCGATGAACAAACCCGTGTTTGACCCATGTCATCATCGACAAGATCAGTCAACAAATCCTTCCCTTAACTTGGACCTTTCGTCCTTGTTCATGAATATACATTTGCTTCAGCATTTAACCAATGTCAGTGAATAGACTACCACTTGACCCTTACCACCATCGACAAGATCGGTCAGCCTTCCCTTAACTCGGACCTTTTGTCCTTGTTAATGAAAAGACTTCTCTTGCATCGACATTTTACCAATGTCGATGAACAAACCAACCTTGATCCTTGTCATCACCAGCAAGACCGGTCAACGTGTCTTTAGCCCGGACTCCCCGTCCGCCAAACCCTCATCTATCCCGTCTTCGTCCCGTGAATTAAGTAAAAAAAATGAAATAAAAATGAGGTTTAAAATAGAGGTGCCTCGCCGGACTTACTCAAATATTCCTGAGTAAGGGCAAAAATGGTTGTAACCAAGCTACGGTGAAAACCCAAAAGGGCGCCGCAGGCAAAATCGGGTACCCTGCCACGTGAAAACCTGAAAGGGCACGTGGGTAAAAGTAAGAGGGGGCCGGCTTCGGCGAAAACCCGAAAGGGCTCTTGAGTCGATAATGTGAAAAAAATGATGATGAATGAATGAAATCACGATGACATCAGTCGTCTCATTCACCATTCCGGTCTCACAAGGATTCCTATACGCGACTGGCAAGTAACGTCCCATCGGCATGAGCCTTATGCCTATGCTGCAACGAACCTATCTTTACTTCGACATTCAACCTATGTCGGTGAACAAACCGTCACTGACTCTTGTCACCATCGGCAAGACCGGGCAATACTCCTTAACTTGGACCTTTCGTCCTTGTTAATGAACAAACCTTTGCTTTGACATTTAACCTATGTCGATGAACAAATCGTCGCTAACTCTTGTCACCATCGGCAAGACTGGTCAGTACTCCTTAACTTAGACCTTTCGTCCTTGTTAATGAACAAACCTTTGCTTCGACATTTAACCTATGTCGATGAACAAACCGTCGCTGAACCTTGTCACCATTAGCAAGATCGGTCAGTACTCCTTAACTTGGACCTTTCATCCTTGTTAATGAACAAACCTTTGCTTTGACATTTAACCTATGTCGATGAATAAACCGTCGCTGACCCTTGTCACCATCAGTAAGACCGGTCAGTACTTTTTAACTTGGACCTTTCGTCCTTATTAGTGAACAAACCTTTGCTTTGACGTTCAACCTATGTCGATGAATGAACCGTCACTGACCCTTGTCACCATCGACAAGATTGGTTAGTACTCCTTAACTTGGACCTTTCATCCTTGTTAATGAACAAACCTTTACTTCTACATTTAACCTATGTCGATGAATAAATCGTCGCTGACCCTTATCACAATCGGCAAGACCGGTCAGTACTCCTAATAAATAAAACACCAAAGAATTGATAACCAACTATTGGGCATTTAATCAGAAGAAGACGGCTATTGTCTTGTCGCCAATTAATATAATGATTTTTTTATTTGGTTAACTATTATTGACCTATGTTTTTTTTATTTTTTTTGTGTATGTTGCAGGGGTTGATGCGGACTCGCATTTCCTGGGTTCAGGTGTTGGATGCATACCACGGGTTGCCCGACTTCCAGGGGACGAGGGTGGAGGCGATGGGATTCGACCCTTTCCTCAGCATCGAGCCAGTACGTCCCGACTTGATTCTGATTTAGGTGCTGAGGGAGAGATGGGACCGAGCTAGCCATGCATTTTTGATGCCCTGGGGGCACATGGTACCGAGCCTGGAGGATGTGGCGAGAATACTGATTTGAGAGTTGATGGAGAGTGATGCGGGACGACAATGAGACTCGACGCTAAATAGGTGCAAACCTTGGACTCTATGAGACGATACGACTAAAATGACAACTCGACCAGCAATGGCACTAACAACTCAGCACCTAACTGGGTTCCTAAAGAGGCGAATGTGCCCCAAATAGAAGTACTCGCTCACAGTCATCCCCAGCGAGGGAAACGTGTCAATCGGCACGGTTGAGTAACCAGCTTTGAGTCTTGGGTGGTCAGCTCACTCTCATGCTCGGAACGAGTCACAGGACGGGTCTCGCACTCACAACTCACAGCAGTGACTAAATTGAGCTAGCTAGGAACTAAACTACTCACATGCAGCGGCAAATGGAACTTATACTAAACAAGCAAATATGATAGAGAGGGTGGTGAGTGTACCTCCACGCTCAGGGCATGGGGAAGACATCTCGGCCAAGTTCTGTAACTCCCAGTACAAAGGTAAACTTTAATTACAGTAGTGTTTTAATGGCCCACTCCAAGCAAGGAGGTAACAGGCTACACAGTGACACCAGGAGCACTGAACTTGGGTTGGCGGGTAGCAAGGCGGTGGGTTCCAGGCGGAAGCGGGCAGTGACTCCGGTTCTACCAACGGCTGGTCGGCAGGACAACGAATAGGGACGTCCAAAGGGACGTCAACCACCAGAAGGCTTCTGACAGTGACGGATCACTGGGATAACGGTAGGGGGTCCCTGGTCGACGCCTGGGAGTGGCTGTCACTTAATCTTCTCTGAAGTATTTTTTGATGAATTTCTACGGTCGCCCCTACTTGCTGGTTTGGTTCTGGACAAAACTGCGTGCTCCCACGAAAATAGCCGCCACGACCAGGGATGGTGTCAGAACGAGGCGGGACTGGTGTCGTTGCGAAGCTCTCTCAGAGATCTACGAACACAGACTGTAACAGGAATTTTATGAGGGAGGTATTTCCCATGGGAGAATTTTAACCTGACTGACTCATAGATCCCGAGCAGATAAGACAGAAAGTGGATCTGTCTGAGAACAAGGGTTGACCGGAGGGAAGATGGTGGATCTAGGAGCTGGGGATTTTATGTCTGGGAGAGGGGGCTGTGTGGGATGTGCAAGAATTTTATGGTAATTTTTTGGGGTGGTTTTGAAGGGGGGATGGATTTTATGGTGGGGAGGGGATCGGATCTGGTATGTAGAGTCAGAACTAGATCTAACCTAAGAAAAAATTTTAAGGAGGGGTAAACAGGTGCTAAAATTTGTAGGAAAAATTGTGGAGGTGATATTTGGTGGGCAGAAGTTCCAGTTCAATTTTTAGCCTGTTCTGAAATGGGGAAGGGGGCCAAAAGGGTGAAATATTGGGCTGTTGGAACACAGATCTACACGGAGACAGATCTGTGTAGGTCGGGAAGACAAAATTAGAACGGAGGAGAGATGAAGGTGTAAAATCGTAGGAATTTTTCTGGAGGGGGGGACTTATGTGGGGAACTTACCCTCCAAATTTCAGCCTCATTAGATCCAGGTTTGGGAGTGAAAATTCCCGCTTCAAGCCTCTGTCCAACAGATCTGCAAATCTAGACAGCAACTCAGAAGATGGCTCGTGGTGGCTCATCAGTGGCACGAACGGCGGCGACGGTGAAGGATCCAGGTAGCCAAAAGAGAGGATAGAAGAGGGCTTCACACCCTGGATATTGGAGGAAGAGGAAGAAGAACTAGAGAGAGAGGGAGGGGGCGCCCATGGACAAAGTCCGATACCTAGATGATGTCCTCTTGGCTGCCAAGAATCACGGCCTGATCGACGACGACCTGGACTTCCATGCCCCTTCTGTAGGGAAATAATGGAAGTCCCCATCCCGCCAAAGCTCTAACTGCCGTCGTTCACCTCCTACGACGGTACCACCGACCCAGCCGACCACATGCACAGCTTCCAGTCCCACCTAGTGTTCGACCAGGCCTCGGACACTATGAAGTGCCTGGAGTTCGTAACAACCCTCCGAGAGAATGCCCGAGCTTGGTTCGAGTCCCTGACGGCTGGGACAATTTCCTCTTTCCAGCAGCTCAAGAAGCTGTTCAAGGAGAACTTCATTGGCTGTTGAAAGGTGGCCAGATCCGCGGTGACCCTGCTCGCCCTTAGGTAGGGCAAGGAAGAGACACTGTGGGATTTCGTCTCACGCTTTCAGGCAGAAGCACTACAGATCCCACATCTCGACGTCGGCATCGCCGCTACAGCCCACACTCAGGGGACGCGGGACAACATCCTTCGGCGTGCCCTTGGGGTCGAGGCCCCAGCGACCCTTCCTGACCTCCTCACCCTGGCGCAGAAGCACGCACGCTGCGAGGAGAATACAACGGCCCTGGGCTGCGCGGCCGAAACTGAACAGTCTGACCACAAGAGATCCGCTGACCCACCACGGGAGGGTCGGAGTAAGCGGGAGCGATGAGACGGAGACCGCCGCGACCGCTCCGAAAAGGAAAGGGGCAATTACCATCATTACACGCCCCTGACGGCTTCGCCTGATCAGATCCCGATGGAGATCCGTGAGGAGGCATTTCTCAAGTGGCCTCCCCGGATGAAGTCAGATCCGAGCACAAGGAGCAAGAAGAAATATTGCCATTACCACTGCGACCACGGTCACGACACCGCCGATTGCATCAACTTGAGGGATGCTATCGAGGACCCCGTTCGTAGAGGACTCCTTGACAAGTTCCTCGCCAAAGCTGCAGAACGGCGGCAGAAGACGCCCCTGTCGATCGACAACCGACCCAACGGAAAGGAGATTATGATGATCTCTGGGGGGCCGACTGCGGGGGGAGATAGCGCGAGCAGGAGGAGACGGTACGCGACAGCCGTCTGCACAGCGAACCAAGGCGACGACACCCAGCGTAGGACCCCCACCCGAGGTCATCTGGGAGATCCCATTATCTTCTCCGAGGATGACCTTGACGGTGTGACCACACCCCACTCCAATGCCTTGGTGGTCTCGGCCACCATCAACCAATGTACTGTGCGTCGCATACTAGTGGATAATGGAAGCGGACCTGATGTTATTACCTACGACTGCCTGGTTCTTATGGGTGTGGATATGTCTCGACTCGTACCATTGCACACGCCTCTATACGGTTTCTCTGGCATGACCATCTGCCTGGAAGGGCGCATCTCGCTCCCGATCACATTCGAGACCGCATCGAAAGAGGTAAACTTCTTCGCCGACTTTACCGTAGTTTGTGCGATGACAGGATATAATGTCATCATCGACCGAGGGATCCTCGGCATGCTTCGAGGTGTTCCTTCCTCGTATCATCAAAAGCTTAAGTTCCCCACCCACCGCAAGGTAGGGGAGGTTTGAGGAGATCAAAGGGAGTCCAGGAGATGCTACCTCATCTCCACACGTGATCGACATCCCGAAGAAGTACTGCCTGAGAAGTAGGCGAGGACCCAAGATCCAAGCCCGAGCACGAGCACATCGGTCGAGGACTTGTACCTCATCCAGGTGGGAGAGGAACCGGGCAGAACACTAAGGATCGGTGCGAACCTGTCCGAGCACGATAAGCAAGTCTATGCGAGTTTTCTCACTGCCAACCAGGATGTGTTCGCTTGGTCCGAGGACAAGCTTCCCGGAATCCCACCGGAGGTCATCACACACCAACTTAGGTTGGATCCCGCCTGCTGCCCAGTACAGTAGCGCCGAAGACATTGCAACCACGAGCGACAAGCCATCATCAGGGAGCAGGTGAGTGAAAAGCTACACTCAGGGCTGCTCAGGCCTACCCAATATCCAGACTGGGTAGCCAATGTGGTCTTGGTCTCCAAGAGTAACGGGAAGTGGCGGATGTGCGTCGACTACACCAACCTCAACAAAGCTACACCCAAGGATAGCTTTCCCTTGTCACAGATCGACCAGCTAGTCGACGCGACGGTTGGACATGAAATGCTGAGCTTCTTAGATGCCTACTCCGGCTATCACCAGATCAGCATGCACAAGCCCAACCAGGACAAGACCGCATTCATCACCGATCACGGTCTATACTGCTACACTCGGATGCCGTTCGGGTTGAAGAATGTGGGGGCAACCTACCAGCGTCTCGTCAACCACTTGTTTGACTCGTAGATCAGCAGCAACATGGAAGTATACATCGACGACATGCTCATAAAAAGCCTCCAAGCCGCTGAGCACTTGAGGGACCTAGCGGAGACTTTCGCCACAGTTAGGAGATACAATATGAAGCTCAACCTAGATAAATGTGCGTTCGGAGTACAGTCAGGGAAGTTTTTGGGCTTCCTCGTCACCCACTGGGGATCGAAGCCAACCCCGACCTAATTCGAGCAGTGCTGGAGATGCAGCAGATAGGACAAGTGAGGGACGTACAGTGCCTCATCGGGCGCGTCACCGCCTTGGCTCGATTCCTGTCTCGCGCCGCTGAACGATGTCTCCCCTTTTTTCGGTTGACCAAACAAGCCAATCAAGCGTCGGAGAAGAAGGGGCGGATCGACCGGGATCAGGAGTTCGAGCATGCGTTCGAAGAATTGAAACGCTACCTGGCAACCCCTCCTGTCCTCGCCAAACCCCAAAAGGAAGAACAGCTACTCTTGTACCTTTCTGTGACGCCGAGCACAATGAGCGCCATGCTCACATGGGAAGAGGCAGGGGTCATGAGGCTCGTCCACTACGTCAGTCGAGCATTACAAGGACCAAAATTTTGGTACTCACGGACTGAAAAGTTCACTTTAGCACTCATTACGGCCGCTCGCAAGCTGCGACCATACTTCTTGGCTCACACAATCGTCATCCTCACCGACCAGCCGCTCCGCCAAATCCTCCAAAACCCCGACGCTTCCGGAAGACTGGTCAAGTAGGCTATCGAGTTGGGAGAATTCGACGTCAAATTTTGACCGAGGACTACGATCAAAGCTCAGGCTCTCACCGACTTCGTCGCCGAATGCACCATACCCGTGGAAGACTCACCTGAGCAATCTTTTGGGCCTACGTGGGAGCTATACGTCGACGGATCATCTTGCACCACGGGCAGCGGAGCAGGGTTGGTCCTACTATCACCGGAAGGGCTTGAGCTTCAGTACGCCTTGCGATTCAACTTTCCGACCATGAACAACATGGCCGAATATGAGGCACTCCTCTTAGGGCTACGCATGGCGAAACACTTGGGGGTGACCAGCGTGCGAGCATATAGCGATTCCATGCTCATTGCCAACCAGGTAAAAGGAGAATTCGAAGCACGTGAACCCTCCATGATTACGTACTTAGAGCAAGCCAAGGTCGTGGCAAAGAAATTCTCCCACTTTGAGGCGGTCTACATCCCACGCGAGGAAAACGTCTGAGTAGATGCCCTGTCTCGCCTGGCGTCAGCCACCACAGTCTCCTACTCAAGGTCGGTCCTGATAGAAGAATTATCAGCGCTGAGCATAGACGAGCCAACACCCCAGGTAAATGCCCTCGACTATGAGTGTCACGTCCCGAACGTGAAATACCGAGACGTGAATGAGTCGAATCATTCGTGTCGATCAGAGTGAGTACAATTTAATTCTAAATACAAGAGGTAGATGAGAAGAAATAACACTTTTATTCCATTCAATAAAGGTTTTACAACACTAATTCATAAGCCATAAAGGCATGGTACAATCTTTCAAAAATCCTAAATACATAATTCTTTTAAAAACACTATGATCTACGTAAACCTAGGTAAAAGAAAAATCACTCTTTCACTCTTGTCCATTCCCTTGTTCATGGTCATTTCCTGCAATAATTAACCAAAACGTAGGGTGAGCATAAAGCTCAGTAGGATTTTATATCTCTAAGCCAAGCAATCTTAAAGTAATTAACATGTTAAGTAATTTTCCAAGTTGTATCGAGAAGTGTTTAGATCATGAAATTCGAGTAGGAATTTTGTATAAGGAATTCAAGTAATAACAAGATAACAAGATAATTTTCAAGTAATGAAGTTGACAAGTAGAGAATTTCATGTAACATGGCCATTTCACGCGAGTCAAGTAAATCATGTATTTTTCAAGTAATCATGTAAACAAGTAAACAAGTACAAGTAACGAAATGTGGAATGTCATAAATAAATCTAGCAAGTCATGCACTCCGGTGCAATGTCACACTGTGGTCAATCAACTCCCATAGGCACAAGTACTTTCGGACGCTCCTCTCAGGACCAGACCGGGCCCCATTAATGCCAGGCATTGGGTCAGTTGGATCAAAAGATCCTAAGTACGTTTTGACATCCACTTAATGTATATGGCCAATGAATTTCAAGAAATAAGCTATTGTAAATAAGTACAGATCTGGCAAAAATTTCAGAATTTGCAAGAAGAGTGAATAATAATTTAAGGCATCATGTTTAACGACATTAAGTCATGGAATTCAAGAAAGAACGGTAACTAGGAAGAAAATTCAAGTAAATAGAATTAATAGAATTATTTTAATTTCATAATTTAATCTGATGTGCATTTGCATAATTAAGTGTTTAGACATGTTTACAGGAAACTTTTATACACTAGAGATGCGTTAGTTTAAACCCTTTGATGTTTGCACCCAGGAGTTTCTCGCTGACTTCGGCCGACAGGCCCCTCCGGCATATGGTTATTGCATCTTCTTGAGAAGGAGGGTTGTCACATCTCATGCTGAAATCTCTCTAGCATTTGATAAAATCAAGAGCAATTTCGTCCCACTTCTGCTTGAGCAAACAGAGTTCGGCAAGAGAGACCTTTCTCTCAGCTGCTTGGAAACGATCAATAAACTTCTTTTGCAGATCGGCCCAGTCAGCAACAGAATTGGGCTTCAACCTCGAGTACCACTGAAAAGCACTGCCCGTGAGAGAAGTTGCGAAGTAGCGGAGGAGATATGACTCCTCCAGTGCAAGATCACCCATGGCCGTTATATAGTAGGCCAAATGTTCGTGGGGAAATCCGAGCCCATTGAACTTTTGGAATTTAGGTGCCTTCGGGCAATCAGGCGGTAACTTCTTAAATTGATGATGAAGGGGATAAGGCACACTGTATAAATCAATAGTGGCCATACCCTCACCCCACTGGGCGAACTTATCTTCGATAATTTTCTCTATTAGCCGTCGTTGTGCAATGACGTCTTCAACCGGCTTGGGCTCGGGAAGACTGAGCGTTAAGCGGAACTCGAGGTGCCTCGGCGCCCGCCTCAATGCCTCCCGGGTAAGGGACACCTACCTATCGCTCGATGGCAGGGGGATTGCGCAGCTACTGCTCTCGCCGAAGGCCTTGATCATGAGTTGGTGCTAGGGGCCTCGGGCGCTTCATCTCCAACATGAGGTTAGTCATTTCTATGTGCCAACGCTGCATGGCTTCGAACTTAGCGTCGTCAGACATGGCTTGAAATGCTGCCATTGTAGGTGGCTCAAAAACTGGGTTGCATAGCCACCAAGGGGTTGCGCTCCCGCTTCTCCATGGATGCTCCGGACCTCCTCGGGGTCATTTTCTTCTTAAACGACGTTGGCCTCTTGGTTTCGGGCCTGGTCTGGATTCTGGTCCCGGTGCGGTCCCTGGCTAGAGGTCCCTACATGGCCGCTGTATTGGGGTTGGAGGTTCCTTCTCGCGGCCGTCTTGATATTAAGATACACCGCATCGACCGCTGGGTTGGGGTCATTTGACCAGGGAGGTTCATTTAAATTGGTGGGATTGTCGGCGGGATCCGTCGTTTCCCTGCCAGAGGTATAGCAGGTATACACCTTCATGCTATCCTCAGTGTCTAAGAGTCGAACCATTCTCTGCTTCTTCGAGGACTGCAGCCCTGTGCGGGCGGATGTCCCCAATCTGTAAAAGACTGACGGCCGTGTTGACGGGGCCTTTGCCAGTCTATCAAATGCTGAAACCCGATTAGGTGGTGTCTGGGTGCCAACGGCCCTCTCCGGTTGACAAAGCTACGAACTTCGGGGAGCAGAGTTGGGTTTTCGATAGACCCCTTTTCTCTTCTTCCCTTGGAGGGGCGAGGGGCTAACGTCTTGAGTCTTTCGACCAAGTGTCTGGTGAAGAAATTGAGTTTGCTCGGGCTTATCTGCCCTGGCCAGTTTGATTTCATGGGCCTCTTACTCGGTGACCCAAATTTTCGTCATCTTCCGGGAGCGTTGTCGAACTTTGTTGCTCCCATGCTTAGATTTAGACTTCGCTTTGAAGTCTGGCTTGTCCTCCTGCACTCGGCGAAGGAGGGCGAAGCAGTTAGAAGTAGGTATGGTCGGGACATGGTTGTCCCGAGGTAGGACCGGCCCGCCACCGTCTAGCCGAACACGAAGGCTCCCAACCAGAACGGTCTTCCCGGACCTGGAGATTTTCGCCGCAGGCTCCTGCTTCAGCGGCTTCGTTATTGACCCTATTTTGCGGGGACGGTATAAGAGGAAACGGCATGGACCGAGAAGACTCGGCTGGGCAAGGAGCGGGACCCGATGCCCCCGACGGTTGCAGGGACAACTGGCACCGCAAAAACTTCTTGAGGAGCGGGGATCACCCCTAGGAAGAAGGGGGACCCCACAACGGCTGGAAAATACCCGAATATAATCGGGGTTGCCAAATAGCCGTGTTTGGTGTGAGCAGTTATGACGAGGGGTCCATATGTAACAAACCATTGTATGGGTTGAAGACTTTCGTGAAGAGAACGGACCTTTAATGCCGGAGTTCTCCCCAAGTGTAAAAGAATGTGGAAGAGGAGGAGGGGATATGCTATGGTGATGCAAATAGAAGAGGGAAAAACTAAGAGAGAAAGGCAAAGTAAACCAATGAAACTTAGTACTCCCTGGACCAGACGACTTATGGACGCAGAAAAGACTTCTCCCTAGTTTGTACTCACTCCAGGATGCAGCAGCACCTCGACGCAAGCTCTGAAAATGTCCTCTTCAAGTCATGAAGCCAAGGGTTCTATTTATAGACCCCTAAACTCTCTGGTCGAGTTGGAGAGAAACTAGCACAAAAATAGGCCTGAACTTAGCAAACTCTTTAAGATAATACACCTAAGAGTCCATAGAAACAATCAGAAGGTTCTGAGGATCAACACTCAGAGAGAAATCATCAAAACAAGGACTCTAGTTCATCTACAGTGAAGCAGAAGAAGAGCAGTCAGAGTAGGACTCTCTGTTTGCACTAACGATCTTGCGATAGACCGCAAGGTCGGGACAAACGATCCAACTATAGACTGCAAGGCACCATCGTCCAGAAGAGATAAGACCGAAGAGACCTAACGGGACTATCTGTACATAAATGGTCTAGCAAAGGACTGCCAAAGGTCCCCTAACGACTGTGCTATTGACCGCAAGGGCTTAAAAGATAAGCTCTCAAAAAAGGACAATGAAACAAGACTCTCTGCATGCCTAGTGGTCTAGCAAAGAACTGCTAACCATCCTTAATGGTCGTGCGATAGATTGCTAGGGAAGTTAGTCATGGCAAAAAGAAATAAGTCTCACTAAGCCCAAAATGTGAAGAGAAGACAAGGAACGAGGCCCAACCAAGGAGAACGACCCATCAAATAAGCCTAAAACTCACCAAAATGGCCTAATGATTGGTGAATAACTCTAGGCATTATAAAAATGGATAAGGAAATGACCAGACTCATTGGTCATAAAATGGGTGTCAACAGCATGTAGTCACATAGGTCGGTGCACTTATACACCAGTAGTGTATCAGGCCGGTGCACTAGTGACTTTGTGCTCAGCAAGGTCGATGCATATTGCACCTTGTGTAAAGAAAGGTTGATGCACATTGTAACTTGTGTAAAACACGGTCGATGCACATCCTTACATTCATTCTAGAAGGCCGATGCTCATGCAAGTTTTATGCACATCAGGTCGTTGCATGTATTGCAACATGTCCTATAAGGTCGATGCACATTCTATAACACGCTTTACAAGGTCTGCGCACATGTAGACTCTAAGATCTATGCACATGTAGAGTTGGTGCACATTTAGAGTATGTGCACATGTAGAGTCTAAGGTCTGTGGACATGTAGAGTCGGTGCACATGAAGAGTCTACGGTCTGTGAACATGAAGAGTCCAAGGTCGGTGCACATGTAGAATCCAGGTCATCAGGTCTGTGCATTGAGTTTGTACTTTAAGGCATCTGTATTATCATACATTCTTTTAATCTGAGCATTTGATCTTTGTGAAATTGGTTAAGTATGCATTCTCCTGAGCAATAATGATGAAATAGGTGTTTGATGAAATACTTTATTTCTTATTGATAGGGATTCAATCAAACACTTAAAGGGCAGAGAGTAGCAAAGACTTAAGTGCTAATGTGATCTCAAAATTGACTTAAACAGACACATGATCCAAGGCAGCCAGTTCTTCAAGAACGATCAGCCACGTGATCTCACCTCATCTTCAAGATCTGACAAGTGGATCTACTCAAGCCACTTTTCTGAGAAACTACTAGCAGAAATCCTCCCTCCACGCGGCGGAGTGAAACCGTCGGGGACCACATGATCCAGTTCACTGGTATATAAAAAGGGGGATCTCTGATAAGATGAGGAGAGTTAATGAGTTTTAGTGAAGAAAGAAGAAGATACACTAAGAGGAAGAAATTAGAAGAAGTGTGGAGGCAATCGAAGGAGAAGAGAGAATTGAGAGCAGTGAGAGTGCCAAAGAGAAAAGTGTTGAAGAGTGAGAAAGTTTGTTGCAAAAAGGAGAAGAAGTGCCAGAACAGAGCATCGGAGAAGAGGAGAAGAATTAATCGCTACTGTAGTCACTATTTCTAGATTAGATCTAGAATCATTTACTCATTTTGAGCTATATTATTTTTCATGCTACATCTGATTATCATTTGATCCGAGAAGACCCATTAAGGATCCAGGGTATTACATCCTCCCCTCCTTTAAGAAATTTCATCCTCAAAATTTAAGAAACTTGTAAAGGAGAAGCAGAGAAGAACAACCCAAAACACTACCATGGAACAGCACGAATCTCAAAAACACAGCTCAGAGGAACACGGTCAGACCATAAGCACAGGCACACACTTAGGGCTGAGCACGCCACAAGTGAACACAAGTCCGACACCTCCGAAACAAGGCAACGTCGCTTACGTCTCACAGGGAAAGAGACACGACCATGCCATGACAACAAATATCGGGAAATAAAATGACCAGCACGACAAGCATCAGCTTAAACAAGGAAACATAGTCCTCATAGCTGATAGCTTGAAAACATCATCGACTCCAGTGCCAAAGGCAACACGGAACACCTGGCACAGGGGACGCCAACGACAATAGCACTGGACCATAATCATAATCAAGTCAGTCCTCTCTCAGACGTTACATCTGATCGAGTCACAAGTTAACTCTACCAGGAGAGAAGAGTACAATAAAGCTAACCGACAAGATCACGGTCCACATAGTGCTAAGATAGATACACAAAATCATAGAGAAACAGCACGAAAATGACAATAATGACAGCACTTGCAGGATCCCAGCTCCGTATGGAACACAGAACCACGGAACACAACTGCAAGCTAGGCTACATCAAGGCACAATAACAGCTGAACACACGACCACAAGAAATGAGTCATGCATTGAGCAGCTCACCAAGAAAAGACCCACGACAACAAGAAAATAATGATCTCGGGGAACGCATCTTAAGGACCATGACCACGCCTCGAGAACACAATACCCAAGAAAAGAAATGTAGAGCAAATGGTACTCAATCAGCAGGAATGCCGATAGATTCCCCAATACTCACAAATGCCAATGCTAACACCAGAATGACTCCAGTAAAAGCACAACAACAGACAACATCAAGGCACGGGAAGCCAAGATGAAGTCACATCGAGAAGAAATAATTCTCTCGACTGGACAGAATCTGACAACAACGATCCTCGACCCGTGGGTTATTAGCCCACACGCTTCCACTGCACACTCATACAACGCACACAGGCATCAGAAATATCTCAGTATCTGCATCTCAGCACACATTCGGCGCCACCTCAATTCATAAAAATTGCAAATAGCATGTCATGAGTACTGATCCAGCGAATGACCGATCACAAGAAGCCAAAGTGTAAAGAAAGAGAGCACCAGCATTAGCACAAAGCACAAGGAGAAATGCCAATCTTAGCCTACCTTCACGTCCTAAAATAATAAATAAGCCTTCACAACACGTCGGCCACTGGACACGGCACGACAAACACGGTACGCAACAGCTCTTAACACCATAACAGAGTTCAAAGCCAAGCAACTATAAAACAAGGAGAAGATCAGGCTCAGAATAAATGTTATCTACCGTTAAGCAGACACATGACAAAGGCATCACTAAGATAGCAATTCCAAGGCTTACCTCGAAAAGACTCCCCCAAACAGGATGGGAAGCATCAAGCTCAACCAACAAAAGCTCACCAGGAAGGGAAAATCCTAGGTCGCCTGAGTATCTTCTCAATCAAGGAATCTAATCGAGCACTTCAACAAAAGTGAAATGCATCAAGAGCTGAATAGACTCAAGCTGGGGTGACCAAAACAACGTAAGAACGTGTACGACCATCTTACCAACGCTGAAAGTCACCAGTCACCTGAACCAAAAGCCGAAAAAAACTGGAACAATGTACAAGAGATTCAAGCCTTTCGGTGAATACTGCCAAGTACAACATGATCGAGACAGACATCATAATGAAAAAGGAGCACCTCGTCACATCCTGACGAGAGAAGAACCATCTTGCACAGTGCTAATCTAGCACGCACAAGACGATGCACGAAAAGCGAAGCGATTATGAATCACGAAACCTAAGCCAGTCGCTGACTGTGCTGGACTTTCAGGACTCTGGAAACTGTATATCTCAGATTCCCATGTACTTCATATAATAATGCTTTGATACCACCTGTGACGACCTGGATCTCGGATACCGGATATACCCGATAGGACTACCGAGTAGACCCGATACCACTTGGAACCCGTGAAGCCTCCCAAGAGCTCTTGATTCTTAGGGATAAAGACCAAGAGAGTTTTATTGATATCCCTCAAATGAGTCCTCTCCTCCTGAAATTTCTTCTAATGTAAGAATCAAGTCCTGCTTAACAATTTCCCAGCACTTCTGGAAGAACACCATAGGAAAGCCATCAAGGCCCAATACTTTATCACCTGCAAGAGAAAAGATTGTCTGTTTGATCTCCTCCTCCGTGTAGGGGTTAGACATAGCCTTGCATTCCTCAAGGGAGAGCCAAGGAAGGTCACCTGTAATGTCAGATTTGCACATTTGATGTTTAGTGAAGAGCATAGAGTAGAAATCTTTGGCACACCCCCTAATCTCCTCTCCCCAAGTGAAAGTTTGCTTGCCAACCTTAATGGACGCTATAAGGTTGACTCTCCTTCTCCTCAAGACAATCCTCTGAAAGTAAGCAGTATTCCTATCACCTTTCTTGATCCACTTCTCCCTTGATCTCTGCTTCCATTATATCTCCTCCCGTGTGAGGATCTCTTCACACTCTACTCTAAGTGTTTCCCTGCCCAACCTGTTAGATTCATCTAGGAGCCCTGCCTCCTCTACTCGGTCCATACCCTCCAATTGTTTTAGCATCCTCTCCTTAGCCAATATGTTAGGTGAGTTTTTACCAACTCCCCAAACTTTGAGCACCTGTGCCAAGTGCTTCAGTTTCCCTACCAGATTAGTCATAGAAGAATGGCCATGCCTTTGTACACTCTAAGCCTTTCTGTCTATATCCATGAATTCAGTCTCCTTGAGCCAATGTCTTTCAAATTTGAACCCCTGTCTCTTCTCATGGTGGCGGCTGGTCTTCAATAGGATAGGTTTGTGATCCGATATCGGTCTGGCCAAGCAAGATTCTTACACATCTGGGAAATGGTCTTCCCAATCCACTGATTCCAAGAACCTATCCAACCTGGAATATGTTGGTGTCGCCCTTGTATTGGACCAAGTGAACTGAGCATTCACCATCCCGGTGTCGATTAAAGCTACCTCCCCTATGAAATCACAGAAGTCCACCATCTCCCCTGTGTGGGGGGTGGCCCTTGTCCCCTCCCATGCTGTTGTAATTGCATTGAAGTCATCACCCACACACTAGGGTCGGCTCGAACTATGGTGATAGAGAAGTAACTCCTTCCATAGTGATTTCTTCCCCTCCCTCGTTTGGGGCCCATAAATCTCCGAGAAATCCCAAGAGAAGCCATCCCTCATCTTGCAGAAGTGAAGGGAGATTGCCCCTCGGCCAACGTTTCTATCCTCCACCACCTTCTCGACCTCGTACATGTTTCACATGATCATAATTCCTCTTGCCCTCCCCTCTTTTGGCGAGGCCACTCTCTTCGAGAGTCTGGCTCCCAAAATTTCCCTCATGAATCCCTCCCCACCCCCGTCACACTTTGTCTCATGCAGTCACAATCTTGCATCTCCCGACCATCTCCTTCACCCCTTCCTATTCTCGCTCCCACATATCCCCCTAACATGCCATGAGATGATCCTCATAAGGACAAAGTTGTGTTCCTCCACCCTCCTCCCCCTCCTACACCTCTCCCGCCTCCTCTGTCTCCTCGCTCCCCCTTCCAGCCCTCTTTTGTGACTTTACCCCCCTTCGCCTCTCTAGCCATGCCCAACAACCACCTCTTCTGGACCATAGAGAAAACCCCCTCAAGTCCTTCTCCACTCCTTCAAAGACTCCTAACTCTCTCATGTGTGCCTTTGTCATTCTCTCCACCACTCCCATCATCTCCCTCACCTCCTCCTTGCTTAGCATGGCTTTGTCTCCAGCTACATCTTCTTCAAAATCACCCTCTTCTGTCCCTGGTCTGCCTAGAACAATCTCCTCATCTACAGGTGGCAGGAGACCCCGACCCCCTATAGTTGATACCAGGCTGATATCCTGTGAGCATGCTGTTGCTTCGATCTGATCACACTTGGTCAGGTCACTGTAGACTGTGTGGCCGTCTCCGACACCTCCCCTCACGTCCAGCAATAGCATCTCAGGGACCATATCAGGCAGAACCAGAGAAGGCAGTATCGGTTTCGGTTTCGACCGAAATCGGTTGAAACCATTAAAAAAATTAAAAAAAATAGTGAATTTGTTTGGTTTCGGCCGAAACCGTCTGGTTTCATATGTAATTGTCAACCATCGCAGGGAAGTTCAATTCCCGCCCCTTAATGGCAGACACCTGAGATTGTACCACGCCACGGTGCCTCCATTCAATGAATAATACCATTTTTTACCCTACCATGGGCGAATTTGCATTATTATTGTCTGAATGATTTATTACTGTTCATCCTCTGCAAAAAAAGGAGAAAAAAAAGAGCAAAAAGAAGTAAAAAAAGAGAAAAAAAGGGGAAAAAAGAGAGAAAAAAGAGGAAGAAAAAAAATAGAAACAAAAGAAGAAGAAAAGAAAAGAAAGAAAAGGGGAAGGAGGAAACAGTTCCTTGATTCAAATACTTACCCCGTGCTAACGAACGTACTCAGAGACAAATAGATCACGTTGGCCCGACGCCTTGTTGGCACCGACGAATGAACACCTCACCTAAACCGTCCATTCGAAATTGGGGAAATCAACCTTTTCTCCGTGTGTGGGCACTAACCTTGTGCCGACAAAAAACACTAAGAGACAAGTAGACCACGTCGGCTCCGCCACCCCGTTGGCACTGGCGAATGAACACCTTATTTGAACCTTTCGTTTGGAGTAAGGAATAAACGCCCTCCTTGCGTAGGCACCGACCCAGTGCCGATGAACATCTCAAGAGACAAATGGACCACGTCGGCTCCGCCACTCCATTAGCACCGATGAATGAACACCTTATCCGAACCTTTCGTTTGGAGTAAGAAATAAACACTCTCCTTGCATAGGCACTGACCCAGTGCCGATGAACATCTCAATAGACGAACAAACTACGTCGGCCCGATGCCTTGTTGGCACGGATGAATGAACACCTCACTCGAACCTTCCGTTCGGAATGGGGGAATCAACCTTCTTCCTTGCGTTGGCACTAGCCCGTGCTAGCAAAAAACACCAATAGACAAACAAACCACGTCGACCCAACGCCTTGTTGGCGCCGATGAATGGACAACCCCGTCCATCCCTTCAGGTGACGAATACACCCCTTTTATTTGGACCTCTTGTCCAGATCATTTGAAGAACAAACTCTTCTCTCCGTCCCTTCGGGCGATGAATACACCCTTTTGATTCGGAACTCTCGTCCAGATCATTTGAATAAACAAACTCTTCTCTCCGTCCCTTCGGGTCACGAATACACCCTTTTGATTTGGACCTCTCTTCCAGATCATTCAAATAAACAAACTCTTCTCTTCGTCCCTTTGGGTGACGAACACACCCTTTTTGATTTGGACCTCTCGTCCAGATCATTTGAAGAATAAGCTCTTCTCTTCGTCCCTTCAGGCGATGAACAACCCACTCTTGACAGAGACCTTCCGTCTAGGTCATTGCATTGATAAACCCGTCCCTCTATCCCCTAAGGGTCATACCAACCCACTCGGGTCGAGCACCCCCGTGGAACCATTTGGTAGACCACGCGACAGACATGGTGGAGTGGTCCCCTCGTCTCTCCTCTGGGGAAGTGAGCACTCTCCCGTGCACCCTTGCGAACCCCGCCGGGCTTTCCCTGACTGAATTGCTAGCATGAATTTGCACTCCATTGGAATGCGAGAAAAGAAAGGAAAGATTTTGAAATACCATATGCACAGAAGGGGCGTATGAAGTAACAGTATTCTATTTCTCGTAGAAAATGAGTTACATGTGCTCCGGGACATACCCCTATGTTACATGCCAGAAAAAGGAAGAAAAAGAAGAAAAGAAAAGAAAAAAGAAGAAAAAGAAAAGGCAGGGGGATTGACGCTCAGTCTACGCCCCAGAAGATCTCCTCGAGAGGAAGAATCTCGACACAAGGGAAGTTCGCCATCTCGCGCAGCCAGTTCTCTTGTCCCTCAAGGCACTCCAGCTAGGTCGACACTGAGGCCACCTCGACCTTGGCGATGGCCAACTCCTCAGTTTCCTTGGCCCTGGTCGCTTCAGCTTCAGCAAGATCAGACTCGGCCTTAGCAAGCCAGCCCTTGAGCTTCTCTATCCTACTCTCCAAGGCATGGATGCTATTATGGCATTCGTCTATGACTCTTTGGTGCTGCTCTTTGTTGAGTGGTGGATGGTAGATCTAGAGGGGAGGGGTGAATAGATCTGCCCCTCTTTTCGCAGAACACCCCTCTTTAAAGCTAGATAAAAAGAATTCATTCTTGCATTGCTCATTTTATAGCTTGAGCAATTATTCTCTAAGTCTTGCATGATTGGTCAGAATGATTTCTCCATTGCTAATAATGCCATCTCATCAATTAATGTCATTGATTGATGTTGTCTATTAATGAATGCTGAACCTTTGATCATCTGCCCTATGCATAACTCATATAACAATTTTCATGCTAAGAATTTGTTTATGTTAGTTTGCCATGATAGCTGCATTAATCTACATGACCCTGTGGTATATTAAATGATATGCTAGGAGAAGGGCAGATCATTTTCTGTCTGGAAACCCACATTATGTGTAGAGACAAGCCTCCACCTAGTACTAGGGGTCTAAAAACATTACATGCAGTGTAATGTGCATTCTATTGATGCATCACTGTGTACCTTAAGAAAAAGATTAGTGATTGGCTGAAAGCACTGCACACAGTGAGGGGGAACTGAGCTGAGCTGAGTTTGTCAGATATCTTGATTTATTGTTGATTGTCAGAAATAGAGCTATACTTGTGCTGTCTGGTCATATAGCTGATATGTTGGGTTGATTATGAGCTGAACATCATGAATTTGGATATTACTATTGACTATATTGTAGAGTGTGAGCCACTTATTCCTGAGAGTAGTCTCATAAGGAAGGTTGAGTGCTATTGGGGTATTCAGAAGGCTATCGGTTAGCTGAAGGGTTAGTAAAGGATAAGTCTTTGGATGTCTGCAAATCTGTCTTGAGTCCTATCCCTGCTCTTATGTGGCCTTCTATCCTACCACCTTACCCTTCTTCATAGTAATCTGTCCACATTTTCCTTCTCATCTGAATTCTATCACATGTTCTTAGACTTTGGTAGTCAGGGGGAGTAATGCTTTGAAATCTGTCATCTTTACTAACCATCAATTATTGGTTACTAAGACCACCCTGATCCAAGAATAAAATTGCTGGACTTTACAAAAACACGATGTTCTGCTTATGAAGATTCTATCCTATGTTGATTGTTCAAAATTATTCTTGAATGTACCTGCAATAGACTTAAAAACATTATAACATTGAAATTGCTAGGGGTACAAAGGATGAAAGCTAAAATGAAAAGAAATTAAATAGAGTAGGGAGGGCGTGGGATTATATCATCACCTGTGTACACATCCAAAGCTGGGAGAGGATCAAAGAAGGGAGAATGGAGAAGGAATCAAGCCTGGGACTCGACCACGATGCCAACCCACCTCTACTCTCCAAAAAAATAGAGTGTCGAAAATGCACTGTTCTCACCTTGCTCTCAAACTCGCTTCTGGAGATGAACGGGATGCCGGCCGCTCCTGAGGGTTTTCTCCCTAGAATGTCTTTCTTCTTCTCGAATCCTCTTTTCTTTCTGGCAAATTGGGCCTTTTATAGAAGGATAGGCCTTCTCTGCTAATCCGACGCGGTAGTTCGCACGTTGTTTTTAGGCTTCAAGATCAGCTTTTGCATGACAGATCTGATGGTGTCATTTTAGGATGTGTCGTGCCAGTTTAAGTAGCATGCACGCCGATTTAAGCAGTGCTAGTTTAACATTAGCCACCCCATTTTAGCACCCCTTTTAGTTGTTTGATTGGGTTGGGTCCATTTGTGGGCCCCACACTGGCAGCAGGGACTATTTCGAACCCCATATTACTTCAGCCTTACTAGACTATCATGATAGGTATCCTAGAGGCCATCAAATTTTTGACTAATGTCTTCCGGTGCAAGCCGTGCTTTTAATTCGGTCACTCAGGTTTTCCCGCTGATACAGCCTTTGGAAACCCATACGGTCGAACCAGAGACATCTCTTCACCTCGAAAGGTGTTTCCTTTAGATGGTGGGCCACTAGCGGTATTTTCATCCTCGTGGATGACGTTTGTTTGGTGCGACCAAGTCTGCACCATCTTGTTAGCTCCAGCTTGCCATCTGGCGTTGTCGGGCTCAGAGAAATGAGCTGTGGGGTCCCTCCACCGAGTATCTCATGGCTTCAGCAGTTTCAGTGAACCTTCTTTGTTGATCTTCTTTGACTCTCGTGCATCAACAGGCCGCATCCTTCCATCATTCAGGCATAATTACCATTTGATTATATTTCGGGTGTCAACACCTGTTCTTTGTCCAAATCCAGAAATGTAAAGATGACAGCAGGAAATAATTTACAAAATTAATATACAACTACCAGAAATGAAATTAACATTTTATAACAATTAATATAACTATAGAGTCTAGTCGACAAGTATAGTTAACTAGAAAGGAAGTGTACTCTGCTACGGGGAACACCCCGGCACTGGCAAGCTGGCTACTATTGGTCCTCCGAATGAGACGCACCACCTCGAGGAGAAGCACTGCACCTGAAAAAGTAGGAATTGAGCCTCATCTCATTGGCTCAGTAGGGGTCCCAAGGATCCCCCACCACAACAAAAGTGGTAAGCAATAACAATAGTAGGAACAACAATAACAACAATAATAAAATAACGACAGTGGCCGGAAGAATAAGAACAGTAAACGGAGGAACCACAGAACCTCTATACTACCTTAATTCTCATGGTCGTTCAATCTGTCATCACTGATGGAACCTCAAACAAGGCCACGCGGCCATACACATAACCTCCAACCTCTGGAGGACATCAAAACACTGGTAAACCTTGGTCTCGAGCTAGAACCAGTGAGAGAACCACGCCCTACACACAAGGTGACACCAGTCGCATCTGCTGGAAGGGCCAACAACAATGTTGTTGGTACCTCAACCTTTCCGACATAGGGTCCGCTACTCAAGTATACACAACAAGGTCAGATGCATCCATTTATACTGCACCAAGGTCTCATATGCACGCACACTGCCCACACTCGATGCAGAGGAGACACACACACACACCACACTTTGGGACTAGATAGGATCTATGCCTCTATGCCCAACAGCACGGCCGTGTCTAGTTACTTGACACACTGCATCCATTAGCAACATACGCTTGTCCCAACCAAGGTACCTACAGTCAGGCGATTTTGCCTCTACACGAGGAGTATTGTAGACACTAGGTTGCCTCTCCTGGTCCCACACAAAATGCCCTCAAGGTAGTGTAACCACAAAACATGATCTTCTGCGGTCTCACGAGAACCCACCATGTAACTCTATCTTCCATGGTCTCGTAGGAATCTCAAGAACGGACGTACACACGCATGCAAACCACCATATATCACGGGATGACATCACAAGGTGTAAGGAAAACTACCCATGACCAGATGATGAAACTAGTGGATACCGGTCCACTAAACTCACACAAGGATGGCCCACCGCGATCATAGAACTCATGTGGATATGACCCTCCACGGTCACAGAACTCATGCGGTATATAACCCATCATGGGCACACATGCCACGTGGAGACTAAGCTATATGCATACAGCCAAACCCATCATAGGGCAATCCATAAACCTCATACCATGTAAATCCATACTCAGGTGACCGCCACCCTTGCCAGGCCAAAATGGCTCAATTTCTATGGGTTTATATGAATATAATATTAATTTCCATGTTTTGGGGCAAAAACCCATTTGCAGGACTCAAATGGGCGGAAAAACCTTCATCTCGATCGACCTAGAGTGCAGGTCAGTCGACCTAGACCATAGATCGGTCGACCAACTAAGAATGGGTCGGTCAACCCACCATCCCGGTCGGATGACCGGCTGAGAGCGTGGTTGAGGAGGTGACCGCGTTTTGATGGTTGCAATCGGCCTGAGGATCATGACCACCATAGACATGGTTGGTCATCCAATTGTGTCTATGAACTGCCTTTCTAGTCCCCTTCAAGTGAACATGGTGCATGTCCAGGCCGCGTTCACTATCCAGTAGCTGAACGTGGTTAGGGAGTCGACCACATTCTCATTCATGATCTGGACCTTTGCGAACTAGCGTGAAATCGTCCATTCCATGCCCCGTTTGCCTTGTTCAAAGGGGGAAATACATAAGAATGACTCCTCTACCTTCCACATGCTGGGAGCACCCAAAAGAACACCAAAAAAATCATAAAAATGAGTGATTCCATCAATTGCCCCACACACACATCCATGCCACACCACATAATGCATTTGGCCTCATCCAAGCCTTAAATCTTGAGAAAAACTCAACCATATCAAGGGGAATCACACCCCCGACATTCTATAAGCTCGAAATCTAGCATTTAAGTCAAAGAACACTACCCGAATCGACAGAATTGTCACTCACCCCAAATAAGCATTTAACCCTAAAAAGGGAAACTCGCTCAAACTCGCTCTAATCATATGAAGCAGTAAAGTGGTAGGGCATGTGTATTCTACAATTCCAGCCCAAAAGCCTATCCAGATCTAGAGATATTAAGTCACGTGTTTGCATTCCAGCTTGACTGCCTTTCACATGTCATCATCTTGACACCTCCTCCAATCTTAGATCATGTCACTTTGATGCGTTCCACAAGCCATTCCGCTGTCAAAAGTTCAGAAACTTAGCTTAAGGCATTGAGATAGGAATGGAAAATATAGCAAATGTGCACGAACTTCATGTGTTTACCCAAACTCTAGTATGCACATACCTTGCATTTATAGAGTTGAAACATGCATGGACTTGTTTGCATGTAAGAGAAATGTGCACAAACTCTGTCGTTCAAAGAAAAAGATGCACAGGCTTGATATGCAGTAGTACAAAGAATGTGCATGTCTATGTACGGACTTTGGTATAGCTAGGGAAAAAAACGTGCAAGGACTTGTGTTGTCAACACATGCACGGACTTTATTTTCCTTCTAATAGAAATGTGCATGGACTATGAAATTACAAAGATGAGAATCATGCAAGGACTTTTCTTGAAGAACATGCACAGACTTGGTTTAAAGGAAATGTGCACGGACTTAGTTTGCCATTGCTAAAGAAATGTGCACAAACTTCATTTGAAGAATGTGCACAGAATTCGTTTGAAGAATGTGCACGGACTTCGTTTGAAGAATGTCCACGGACTTCGTTTGAAGAATGTGCACGGACTTCATTTGAAGAATGTGCACGGACTTCGTTTGCCACATGTCTCCAATACATCGAGCAGAATTTACCCAAGGTAAAAACCTGCACGGACTTGAGATGTGCTCAGACCTGGTGTATGCTAAGACTCAAAGAACGTGTACAGACTTTATATACAGTAGACCAAGCGTGCACGGACTTAGATCTGCACAGACTCACTATATGCACCTGACATGTAAACATGCATGGACTATATAACTCACAAGTGCAAAACCTACACTGACTTCATACATGCATGGACCTGATATGCTTAAGATGAAGTATGCACCGACATTATAGTTCATTCCAGGATATGCACGGACTAAGCGTAAGCATTCAACCAACATCTACATGAACATCTGACACATAAAAGTCATCAAAATGCACACAATATTATTTCAGAGTAAAGTTGACAATGTCAACTATAGAGACAACGAAGTCACACAACCCTGTGGCTCATCAACCAATCATTCACAGGTCTGTTGCCAATCATCAAAATCAAATAACTCAAAGCAGTACACACACTGCTCATCAACCCAGAGGAGATCCAACAATAGTAAACAAACAAGCAATCAAACAAGGCGCAGGAGCTATTAGGTGGTTCGGTCACAACCTTGAGACCTACGTCCACCCCTCACTCAAACTAGAGTGAGGCATCCACTGATACATAGCTTAATCCGTTGATCCATAGCTTCAGGGACGAATCCCTACAACCGCTGAGCAACACAGCTTGCTGTCCGCTGAGCCTCACAGCTTGCTGTAGGTTGAGCTTCATAGCTTGCATTCTGAGGAACTAATCCTCGTCGCTGAGCATCACAGCTTGCTCCGCTGCCTAACAACTTGAAGTACAAATTCAAAAGAAAGACACAAAAGACTAAAAATAATACTCAGATAAAACACAAAAGATAATGTAGCTCAAACAAACAGACAATTCTAGATCTGATCTAGAAATCGTGACTTTAGTAACAACCTCTTCTCTGGCTTCTTCTCCTCTTCTCTAATACCCTATTTTGTTGTAGCACTCTCTGACTCTTCTACCAGTGCTCCTGCACTCTCAGCTTCTCCTCTATTCTCTGCTCAAACTCTCTCTTGAACTCTATCTTCTTCTATCTCTGTAATCTCAGCTCTAAATTCTCTTATCACTTCGTGTGTTCTCCTCAATTATCCTCTTCTCACTTTCTATGTATGCATCTGCTCTTAGTGAGAGATCTCTTTTATACTAGTGGTCTAAATTATGTGGTCCCCGTACGGTTTCAGTCCGGCCCGTGGAGGGAGGATTCCCGCCTATAGCTTTTCCAGAAAAAAATTTAATGAAGTCCACGTGTCAAATTTGAAAATGCGACGAATCTACATGGCCAATAGTTATTGAGGACATTCTACCTTGGATCGAAAATGTTTGGGCGTATATACAATTTTGCTTCTGGGAGGGTTAGGGAGAAATCCCTAACTCTCTTTTTCTTCTCCCCTCCCGTGAGCTGTGGTCGACCATTGCGCGATCCCCCCTCTCCCTCGTTCGAGTTTGATGCGGCTTCCTCCCTCTCCGGCTGTAGACGGCAAGCCCAAGAGGTCACGGCGGCGACAGCAGTGGTGAGGCAAGTGTGGTGGTGGCATTTTCGCGGTGAGGTTGTGGAGATAGTGGTTTGAGCTTGGATTTGTGATTGGCGGCGACCCGACGATTTTCGAGCTCTTTAGAGGTAGGGGGACATATCCTTACCTCCTTTGTTGCATTCCCTGCGATTTCTAGGCCGAGAAGAGATCGAGAGGGGTCTATTTTCCGCCGAGAAGGGAAATCGCATGTTTGGGGTTTGAGCATCGGATCTAGACTTTTTTGAAGTTTTTAGTCACCCTGTGGGCATCATTCGATGCTAGTGGGAAAGGGGAAGGATTTCCCCTTATTTTCCCCATCACCTGGGGGTGATTGGGGTGTGGAATGGATCTTTTCACGATTTTTGCCATTTTCGGGCTTGAAAGTAGGTTGCGGTCATACCAGAGGCCGCCTTCTCTTGGAGGTGGTCTGCTGGGGGCCACATACTAGCCTAGTGAAGGTTGGTTTGCGGTTGCGGTCTCGCGACCAACTGCCACCTGTTGGTAGCGGTCGGCCGTCGATCGCTACTCGTGGCGAGTCGGCACACCCTTGGGGTGCGTTGACACAGCTGTTGGGGGTCCCTGCCATATTACGATCAGGACATGACCGCTTTATGGTGGTTGCGGCCATGGAGTGACCGCTTTATGGTGGTAGCGGTCAGGTGTTGACCGCCACCTGGCCCCTGGGGACCTTCAGGTTGCAGTCATGGGATGACCGCATCCTCATGTTTGCGATCTTGGGGAGACCGCTAGATGTAGGTAGTGGTCCAGAGCGGACCGCCACCAAAGGTGATAGCCTAGGGAGGACCGCCACCTTGGTTCAGTGTTGATAGGGTTCCTAGAGTGTCATTTGAGCCTCCGGATGTGTTGGTTTTTAGCCCCTTGTGGCATTTGGCTCGAGGGATGCCTCGAGCACCCCGTGAGAGCTGTATGGGTGCCAAGGGGGTCCCAGAGGAGTGGTTTTACCTTGGTTAGTGTGCCTGTGTAATTTAAGGGTTGTTAGACACTATTCGCATCCTGGGCTTCTGTGTTTTGCTGGTCTATGTCACCGAGAGTCGGTGTTGGTGCAGAGGGTCATTCTCGCACCTCATCAGTGTGACGAACAGTGGTTTCTGTTGGCTAGAGAGTTCTTACCTTCAGTGACCCATCCACTAGTCGTAACTTTCCTACGCATGCGTGTGCAGACTCACTTGGGAGTGGTGGAGAGCGTAGGCCCAGAGAGATAATTTTTAGGGTAGTTATCGTAGGGCCCCTCATCTGTGCAGCCTGCGTCCGGGCTGGGGGGGAACCAGCTAGAGGGTCTGACCTAGAGCGTATGGTCTATGTGTGCACACGTCATTGGGGTGTCAGGCCGGCATTAACGAGCACGACCCCAACTAGTCCTTGTTTGTGGTACTCGGTGTGTGTCTCAGTTTTCGCCTGGGGCATGTAGGGAGACACCGTGACGTGGCGTAAGTCATCAGTGGATGCATTTGGCTCTACTTCTAGTGGGTGGTGCTCCTGTCTTCTGGCAGGTATTGGCTTTATTTTCTCCGTTGGGTCGCAGTTGTTTCATTTGATGTGACACATGGTCGGTAAGATTAGTTGTAGCCAGGTTTCTTATTTATTGATTATTATTACTGTCGTACTTCTTTATTTGTTTACTTTCCTCGCGTGTATTGGCCTTGTTGTCTTGTTTTCTTGTTGTGAGGTAGGGGTCTACGGGATCCCTACTGAGCCAATGAGATGAGACTCACCCCTGTATTTTTCAGGTGATGCGAGTTTATCGAGGAGCGTGTCCGAGGCTCCATGTGGTTCCAACGATCAGGTGTAGTTGCCAGTTGCCAGAGCCGGGGTATGTCTTGTGTACTTGTACCCCCTTTTCTTTCTGTTGACTGTACTTGTTATGGACATGAGATATTCTGGATCAAGTATCTATTTAGTGATTTATTGTTTGGAGGGAGCAATCTTCCTCTAGAGTGGGCCAATAGTAACCCTGCCTAAGGATCTTCTTTGCTAACGCCTGGCCATTGACATGACCCCTACACTCACTTGAATGGGCTGCTTCGGCAACCTTCCAAGCTTCATCATCGTCTAGACATCTCATGAGCATTCCCTTGAGAGCATGCCTGTACAATTCTCCCGCAATGATAGTGTACTTTGAGGCGGCTCTTCTAATAGCCTTACGTTGCTCAGCGCTTGCCCCTTCTGGGAACAATCCATCCCTGCAGTATAGCTCGATCTCATGATACCAGGGCAATTCTTCTTCTTCCAGGATCTCTTCCAATTTTGTCAAAGATACTTCCTTCAAATCCTTCTTCTCATCCCTCGCCTCTACGGCCTTCCTAAGGTTGGTGTACCAAGGATCTTGAAAAGGGGGGGCGTCCAGCCTCTGGACGATGATAGTCTCAGTGCTCCGACTGAGAGGGAAAGATAAAGAGGAAGCGAGCGATGCTAGTGCATTAGCAAGGATATTCTGAGATCGAGGAGTGTGGATGTAGATTAGTTTACGAAATTTCCTAGCCAAGAGGGTGACCAAATCCTGGTATGGCTTGAGCTTCGGGTCACGAGTGCGGTAAGTGGACAGAACTTGCCACAGGACAAGCTGAGAGTATCCTATGATGTTTAAATAACGCACACCCAAGAGGTAGCCGTGGTTCAATCCAGCCAGGAGAGCTTCATACTCAGTGATATTATTGGTAGCAGGAAAGCGGAGCGGATAAGTAAAAAGAATCATCACCCCTTCTGGAGTGAGAAGAACGGCACCTATACCTCAGCCTTGGGAATTGAGTGCACCGTCGAAGTGCAAAGACCAAAAGGGATGGTGGGTAAGAACAGAGAGATGCTCATCAGGGAAATCGTCCTGAATAGAATCCGTGCAGGGAATAGGAAGATGAGTGAGATGCTCAGCGATGGCATATCCTTTAACTGCCTTCTGAACGACGAATGTGATGTCAAATTGAGAGAGGAAGCTCTGCCAGTGAGCTAACCTACTAGAAAGGATAGGCTTTTCTAAGAGATAACAGATGGGGTCCATTCTAGAGATCAGCCTAACCGGGTGGGCTAGGAAGTAGTGCTTCAGCTTCTGAGCTACCCAGACTAAAACAGCACAAGTCTTCTCCATGGTAGTGTACTTGGCCTTCGCCAGGTTAAACAACCTGGAGAGGTAATAAGCTGCCCGCTCTTTGCCCTCGTCATCCACTTGTGCTAAAATCGCCCCTAGGGAGTCCTCAATGACAGAAATGTATAGGATCAGGGGTTTCCCAGGGATAGGAGGGTGCAAAATCATGGGATTAGATAAATAAACTTTTAAATCTTCATAGGCCTTCTGACAATCTTCATTCCATTCAAATTTGACCCCCACCTTTAACAATTCATAGAACGGGCGGCACCGTTGAGAATGTTGGGATATGAATCTTCTGATGAGTTACAATCGTCCAATCAATCCTCGAAGTTCTATGATATTCTTAGGCGGGGGCATGTCCATGATGGCCTTAGCTTTGTTAGGATCAATCTGAATCTCCCATTTGCTAATTATAAAGCCTAGCAACTTCCCTGAAGAGACTCTGAAAACACACTTCCTTGGATTCATTTTAAGCTGGTACTCCCTAGCTCTCTGAAGCACCTTAGCCAAAATAGCGGGGTGATCCTATTTGGTCGTCGACTTCAACAAAATATCATCCACGTAAGCTTCCATATAAACATACATCATGTCATGGAATATAGCCATCATCACCCTTTGATAGGTGGCACCTGCGTTTTTTAGACCAAACGACATTACTACATAACAATACGTTCTCTAGGGTGTGGTGAAGGTGGTTTTCTCTTGATCTTCAGGAGTGAGACAGATTCGGTTGTGTCACGCCCCGAGCGTGGAAGGAACACGGTACGTATGATGAGTTATATCAAACATGTCAATCAGAGCATAAGTGTATTCGACACACATGGACAGAGGGCGCACAAATAGAAATAACCAAGTCCTTTATTCATCATGAACCTCAAAGTATTTCCATTACATCTTTCCATAACAAACTAAGAACTCTCTTGACTTAATAAAAGAAAATTACAATGATTGACTCAAGAAAATAACCCTCCCTTCACCGCTAAGGGATCATTCACAACTCTGCATGGTAACATCCGCAAACACACCAACAAAAGCAACGAGGGGGGCAGCCAACTATGTGGCCACCTTGCAATGACTGCCCACCTTAGGGTGTGGGCGGCCAGCTCTCTGGCCCCCTTGGAATGGCATGGGCGGCCAACTTTGTGGCCACTCAGGGATATGGGCGGCCAAGACTATGGCCTTCCAGGGATCCGTGGAAAAATGTAGAGAATCATACATAGCCTCAATCAAGGGTGGAGCCGCGAAGGAACAGGGTGGAGCCTACCTAGACAAGGATGAGACCCCACGCTCTCAATCAACCAAGAAAAAGAGCCACTCTCGTGATGGCTAGACATGGTCCACGAGATGTCCAAAATTAGGCATCTACAACAGGCACCGTCCATTACCCGATCGTATCCTATCTCATCTCAATCACTCTAAAAGGACGCCTGCCACTCCCGATTCCGCTCTTACCACAGAGCCCCAGGACACAACCTCTTACAATCCACGACACACTTCTCCAGATCTGATAAATGCCACCTGCTAGCACAGCAAGCTAGTCGATAACGCCGTGACCAATACACATGGGTCCCCAGGCAATACACTTCTCCCCGTGGTCAACCACTCAGTCAACTCGACTAGTCGATCACGACCACCAACCGGGACCCATAACCTGCCAGAGATCACATCTCCAAAAATCTGATCTCATCGGAGGACACAACTTCCAACATAAGGATAGGGTACTCATGTGGCACACTTGCCGACACATTTTCCCAACTCTCAATCCATCCAGTGCCATAAACCGCAATGCCACAAGCAACGGCACAGTAAAAACACGTCTCACACAACCCGAGACAAGCTCACACCGAGGAACCAATCCTCCGACACTCAACACATCCTCTACAACACTGTAAGCTCTGATTCACAGCACCTCAGAAAACACAACACCAGCCACGAATTCTCACGAACACCGCCCAACTGGCACTCATCCTTCCGGAGCAGCGCCAACACCCTTACACACTGGGGGAAATGGGCAACGCTTCTCACAGATAGCCACACTACCACAGTGGTTAAGCTAGCCGCTGCCACATGCTCCTCACCTACACCTGCCTCTAACCTCGAAACTAATAACACGCTAAGCGCTTACCAAGGAGTGAAGAAAAATCCACAAAAGACGCCAGGCTCGAAGGCTGCTACACCTCTAGCCACCGAAAATCATTCTTTCAAATTTGTCCATGCTAACACCAACCCATCCTCAAGCTGCCACCGCACGGACCACCACGCCAAGAGCTGCAACACGAATCGTAATCGGTGCCTACTAATGCTCATCCTCGAGTGCTGAACTCGTCACTGCCATACGATCTCAAACCAAATCTAGGGTGACCACACCCAATCCAAGAAGATCCTCCACTCATCCAAGCACATCTCAACTAGAGCGCCCGCTCTGCTACCTTAAACCACGATCTTAATGCCTCAGGGGCTGGACAAACCTCGAACAGGGATGGCCCAAAATGGCAATAACTCCCTTAGAGCATACCCTCGGCCACTTAACCACAAGCAATCTGCACCAGCCACTTGACCTCGCAGCAAGTTCCTCGAATGCAACAGCGCAGCAATGCACCTACCGGTAACCTCTGCCCAACGCAGCACCACTAGGGCCACCATCTCAAGGGGAGAAAGCTCTTGATCTCGATACTCAGGCCCCACCCCGGCACTCCAATGAAAGCAGCAACCACAACCACATTCACAGCACCAACGCTATGCACTCACACTCTCACGTGAGAAATCAAGAGAAAAATAAGCACAAAACCCTATGTCAGCTGTCGACTGTACTGGACTTTACGGACTCTGATCATTGGAATATCTCAAATTCCCATGTACTTCCACAACCACTGCACTGATACCAACTGTAACGACCCAAGATCCGGATAACGGGAGGGACCCGATACCATTCTAACCCTGGACCGCCTCCTACGAACCAGAGGGCTCGGAAGGGCTAAAAGGATAGGTGTGGTGCACATAGAAATAAGAAATAAAGTAGGATAATTCAATAATTAACAGAAATAAATAATCTAACTACAATAGAGTCCAGTCCAACAAAGTACAGTCTAAGGTAAGATGGAGCTCCATCCTACCCCTCTCCAGGAGGGAGAGAGGTCCTGAGCCAGAGAGAATCATGGGTGATGTCCCCATCAGCCATGCTAGGTTCATCCAAACCCAATTCAAGAACTCCCCCATTCACTCACTTTTTGAGGCCCAAAAACCCAAATATAATAGAAAATCTCAGGGGCCCATCACCGAAGGAGTCCAAACCAATGAATAGGTGCAAGCCATTGCTTTGCCCTTTCCTAACCAATCCACTCCACCCCGCTTCCAACAACCTCCCTATAGCCCTCAATGCCGCGCTCCACAGAATCCCCAACCATCCTTCCCTACTCCATAAAATGCCCAACCTTCTTTCCCTGCTCCCCAACCGCCACAACAACCTCCGCAGTACAATAATGTCTCTCCTCCCAGCGGCTATGCACCCAAGCTCCCGGCTGCAAAGAGGGCTCAATATCCTCCTCTGCCAGAGTCCCTTCCAGATATTTTCTTGGTGCTCATGTCCATTAGTGCGCTTCAACATCCTACAGAATGGCCCAATTGGAATCCAACTGTTGATCAGTCCAGATATTGTGTGTTCCACCGGTAGCCCGGACACACGATAGAGAATTATTTTCAATTCAGTGATTTTGTCTATGATCTTCATGAGGGGTAGCGCATCGAATGGGCTGAGATGTACAAGGTCATCACTAAGATTAAAGAAAAGAGAAGGCAGGTGCCGAGGTAGCAAGTGCTGCATCAAGCACAGTTGCCGCTGCCACAGCCGCAGCAGCAGTAACACCCTACGCAGGATATGGTGATCCACCAAAACCCCATGCCGAATCATCCACCTACTCCGTAGCCTCAGCCACTGGCACCGGCTCAAGTCAACCTTGTCTAACACCCGGCTCCCAATGCCGGGTGCTCTTATGATGATGAATCTTCAGTTCAACGGCTCATGGCCCTCCACCACACCTACCGCAACCCTCCTCCACCTCCCACTCCTGTCATCCTCCTACCAAACCATCAAGTCACCTCCACTACACTGCCTATGCATGTTGTTCCCTACAAACACCTCATCCTACCACCCGCTTCCCCCATTGTTATGTCGATCCCTACTCCCCCACAAGT
Organism: Amorphophallus titanum; assembly: GCA_024336825.1. Taxonomy (NCBI): domain Eukaryota; kingdom Viridiplantae; phylum Streptophyta; class Magnoliopsida; order Alismatales; family Araceae; genus Amorphophallus; species Amorphophallus titanum. The sequence continues at coordinate 12,254,336 of JANBPO010001371.1, read as the reverse complement.
TCGCCTCCACTACCGCCATTATCTCCACTACGCCTACCCCTACACCACTTATCCACCCCACTGTGCCCATTAAGCCACTTACCATGAGCCCATCTGATGCTGTGCCAGCCCCGAACCTTACCCTACAGAGCAGGCATTTGTTCCATTGGAACTGTCCTACCACCGGTGCACCAGCACCCAATCCCTAGTCCTCGCAACAGGCTGTTGACTAGGAAGAGGTAGATCCACTACCGGGTACTCAATATGATTTGCTACGCCATCTAGACAGGATGCCCGCCGAGATTTCAGTTCTGGAATTGATTAAGCAGTCTAAGCTTCACCAGGATGCACTCCGAGATTTTCTGTAGAAGGTCATGGTCAATGAAGATATGATAGTGGAAAGCTTACCAACCGCCCTGGCCACAGTTTCCAAGGGGCCGGCAATTACATTTTTAGAGATTGAGCTAGCACCGCCAAAGGCTCGTCAAATGCTATTATGCATTTCTATTATCTTGAACAAAGTAAGTATAGATGCAACATTGGTGGACACTGGGGCTTCTATCAATATTTGTCCTCTAAGAACTCTAAGGGCGTGTAATATTTCAGAAGATCTGTTAAGGCCTGCCTCGACCACCATTGCAGCATATGATAATTCAAGAAGGCCGTGTCACGCGGTGGTCACTATCCAAGCTGAACTCGGGCCACTGACTATGCCCATTGAATTCTATGTGCTTGATATCAACGCTATGTTCAAGACTATTTTGGGTCATCTGTGGATTGATAATCTTAGTGCCGTGCCCTCCACTGCTCACTAATGCCTTAAATTCCCTTTTCAAGTGAGAGTGTTAAAAGTCAAGAGCATCTCCACGGCCCAGTCAGTTGAAGATATTTCAGAGAAGATTCCTCCAACACTCTGGCCCAATAATCAGCCCGTTATTTCAGTGCTCATTGAATTCTATGTGCTTGATATCAACGCTATGTTCAAGACTATTTTGGGTCGTCTATGGATTGATAATCTTAGTGCCGTGCCCTCCACTGCTCACTAATGCCTTAAATTCCCCTCACTATCTATTGCAGAGAGATGAGAAAGCAAGTCATCTGCAAAGACAGGTCTACGTATTTGCTCCTCTGTGAAGTCTATCATAGAACTCCCGGGCATGTATTCTGATGTCCTCCTCAATAATAGTAACCTCTCCGACCCTGATGGAAGCAATATGGTTTGCCCTTCATCTTCTTTAAGCAAATATGTGAAAGCATGTTGTGTTCCTATCACCTTTCTTAAGTCATTTTTCCCTTGATCTTTGTTTCCAATATATTTCTTCCCTGATTAGGATCTTGCTATACTTTGCTCTCAAGGACTCTCTACTCAGCTTCCCGTCATCATCTAGCAAACATGCCACCTCCATACTATCCAACGCCTCTATCTACTGTAGAATCCTATCCTTCGCATGTCTACTGGGAAGGCGCTTGCCAACACCTCATCTTCTGAGCACCTGAGCCAACTGGTACACCTTACCAATTAGAGTAGCCATGTGAGAGCCATGCAGCCTGTGTGTATCCCACGCCCCTCTGACTGTGTCTAAGAAATCATCCTCCCTGAGCCAGAAAATTTTCTCCTCTCTTGATCATAGTTGGTCTTCAAGAGGATGGGCTTGTGATCTGAAGACGACTCGGCCAAACAAGAAGCTTGCACATGAGGGAAGTGATCCTCCTAATCCACACATACAAGGAACCTATCCAGCTTGGAACGCGACGGGGATGCTCTCATATTGGCCCAGGAGAATTGAGCGTTCACCAAGCCAATGTCTATGTGGGCAGCCTATTGTATGAAGTCACAAAATTTCTTTGTCTCACCTGTATAAGGGTGATCATCCGTCCTCTCGAAAGTTACCATCACTACGTTGAAGTCGCCACCCACACACCAAGGCCGGGTCGAGGTGAGGTGGTATGCCAGAAGCTCCTACCATAAATCTCTCTTCCCCTCCCTGCTTTGAGGTCCATAAATCCTTGAAAAATTCCAGGAGAATCCGTTTGTCAAGCAGCGAAAGTGAAGAGAGATAGCCCATCTATCAACCTGCCTATCCTCCACCTCCTCCACCTCAAATGGGTTTCACAATATCATAATACTCCTTTTTTTCCCAAAACGGGGGAGGACACCCCCTTGGAAAGCCTATTACCTCTAATCTCTCTCATGAACTCCTCTCCATTCCCCTCACTTTTAGTCTCTTGAAGACAAAGGATGTCGACCTTACAACTCCTCACCATCCTCCTCTTCTCCTCTGCTCCTCCCTCACCCCCTTCATTCCATGAAATGATCCTCATAGGGACTGGAAGGTGTGCCCCTCTCTCTCTCTCCCCCCTCCTCTGCCTCTCCCACCCCTTCACACTCCTCAGTCGCCCTCTTTTGTGATTTTTTGCTTTGTCGGCCTCGTCAAAGCCACTAACCACCTTTGTTGGTTAAGGAATAGAGACGCCTTGATGCCCTTCTCCACCCTCTCATAGGAGACCCCTAACTTGTCTGCCAGCCCTCTCATATGTTCCTCCTCAACCCCTTCACCACCCCCATCAGCTCTCTCCCTTCTTCCTTGTCAGGAATACCATCGACTTGCATCCCCTCCTCCCCTACCCCAGAAGTAGGATTACTTGGGGGTTTGGTCTTATCTTTAGATGGCTCCAACAGTAGGCCCGCCATTGCCTTCGGAAGGATATGATCCTCAGCATCAACATCTAAAAGAGTCGCTCCCAACCTTTGCAGACCGTCCCCTTCAATCACTCTTAGATCTAGAGTGGATGGCATCGGCGACTGCATGCGGGGATGCAACACGTATGATGGAGGGTCATGACCCTCTGTCCCCCTCCAATGTTTTGTATCTCCTCCCCATGGTTGACTCGCCTAACACTTCTAGTGCTCAACTTCACCATGATGTTGTAGAGTGTCAGAGACGATGACCTGTAGGGCTGCCAGTGCCTTTTTTTTATAGGGGAGGGGAAAGGCGGGGATCGAACCCCTGCCAACCTGCGCCAGTGGCATAAATGGGGTGTACACTACGCCACTGGTGCGAGACACTACCAGTGCTTCTTGCTGTTGAGGACGTCTTCCAGGCAGTGCACTTTCCCTCCACCACACTAGGGCAAGGAAGGATGCCTTCTCTGGACCAGAAGCACCCTCCACTATCGGCGCTGAGGACGACGCATAAAATAGAAAGTACTCAAGGATAATATTGCTAGACCGAGCCAAGACGGGGTCAAGAGTCTTCTTGCAACCACGACGTGCGAGACAGAGTCCATCGTCCCCCACTCGACTCAACCGAGTGGCCTATCCAACGATTAACTGTATGCTCTTAGATCATCATCATTTTTGGTAAAGGAGAACATCAGATCCCAGAACATATGGAGAACCATTCGGTCCTTGCGATAATATAATAGAGTAGAGGTAATCATATAGTAATGTAATAAAGAGAAGGAATAGAGAGCCATACCAGACTTACTTGCGCAGGCGAGATGACATTTTTGGATTTTTGATCTTTAGGGATTTTCAAATAAGACAACTACCTTGAATAGGACAAACACAAAAGATAAACTAAACATAACATAACATCATGACATGGACAGAGCATCATAAGCAAACAAACAATCAACAGGCATGGTGGTACTATAAAACATGATGGGATAGCAAACATAATCCAATGGGACAACAAAACAAGTTGAAATAGCGAACACTATGGGACAACGAACATAGTGGGACAGCAAACATAGTGGGACAAACACATGCACAAGACTTGCGGAGATAACCAAGAAAGAAATAACAAATATGCTTTAGCCAAAACCCATGATTAGACGAAGCAAAACTGCTAGGTTCACAAGCACAAGGCAAAGCCCTCTCATGGAGACATGATGATGAAGCGGGGCGAACGAAATCTGAGAAGGAGATGAGATTTAGAATAGGTCAAGGGTGAAGAAGAGACAAATTAAAAGGCACAAACAGGATAAATAGGAGATAGTGCGAAAGATATAGCCAGGAAAGCTTGAAGACCTTGTGGACACACTTTAATTTTTTCCCGATTTATTTATTTTACTTTGTTTTATTTGTTTCATTCATTTAGTGTGCAGCCGTGCCAGTCACATGGTGATGGTTTATTCGAGCTCCATAAACCAAGGTGGTTCAGAGCTGATGGTGCACGCCGTCTGACTAAACAGACGATAGTGAGCTTCGTGTCGGGACTAGAACCCGTCGTGCCGTAAAAGTCATGGTGTTAATTAAATCTTCCCAAATGGGAGAAAACCCTTGATTAATCACCAGGAAGAGGGGCCCTATGGCCTAAAGATTTATGTTGATAAAGAGAACGGATAATTCAAAAACATATCGAGATCTCCCATGTTAGGGCGAGGGCATTTAAGCCCGCATGTTTGCTCCTCATGTGCCCCTTGTTCGGGGTATTTTCCAAGTCAAAAACATGATGAAAACATGAATGGCATTCAAGGAAATGTCCGTCGAGAATACAACAAGTTTAATGTTTAGGTAAAAGGAGCGAGATGAATCCTAGCAAAAACATATCAGATTTGGAGGGTTGTCGACCCAAGACGAAGTCAGGCCATGACCATGACGGGGTGGCCCTCGAGGTCCACGCCAGGCTTGTGAGGGCGCCATTTGTGTTCCCTTCACACTGGGTCTGGGGGAGGTGAGGCCTCGGATCAGACGCTAGTGGTTTCCTAGTTACTATCACTATCATTATTATATTCCTCTTGCTTTCTTCTTCTTTCCCTTTTTTGTCATTTTGTTATTTTTTATTATTCTTTTATTATCTTTTTCTTGTTTTATCACCACTATTATTCATTTCCCAATGCATGGGTTGTTCAAAGGGCAGAGACGGGGACTCTGGCCTCAATTTCATTTGACTAACACTTGAGTTCGGTCGATCAGACTAGGGCTATGTCGACCTGGCAAGGGGTGCGTCAACGTAGCTCAAGGGTCGGTCGACCTAAGAAGGAATCAGTCAACCACACCCCTTATCACGCCCCGAGATATGCAGCAAAATTAAGTCGGGAACGTGAACAGTCGGCAAATAAAGTCTCAAGTAAGTGTGACAATCAGAGCGCAACATTCACACAAAAAAGAGTGAACATAATACTATACTAAAAACTTCAACTTTATTGAATAATAATCAATTTTTACAAATGACACATTACTCTTGTTGACACAATGACTTACTAGACTCAATAAAGTGAAAAATTATATCATCATGACTCTAAATTACACAAGACACTCGGGACACTTCTAAGGCTCCACTTGTCTTTTACTCGCTCTCAGACTCGCCACTTGATAGTGAAGAAGCTCGCCAAGCTATTATTGATGCTCTGCAGTCGCCAGCTCAGTATGAAGCACTCCTGATAGAGGTTAACTCTGGGCCAGCTGTTACATTCACAGAGGATGACATGTTAATTCCTGACCCCAATCATAACAGGCCTCTGTGTATGAGGGGGTATCTCAACTGTCAGCCATTAAGTCAAATTCTGATAGATCTAGGAGCTGCTGTAAACATCCTACCTTACCGCATCTATCAAAAGTACTATTTTGATCTGCACCTCACCAAAGTGAAAGATATGAGAATTGTCAGTTTCAATCAGAAGTGTGAAACCCCACTCAGAGTGGCAGAATTCAACCTTACATTGGGTGATTTCAACACCACAGTGTAGTTCTATGTCATAAATTCCAATACTACATACAAGGCCTTACTGGGATGGCCTTGGCTGCATAGATACCAGATAGTGCCCTCCACATTACACCAGTGTATCAAGTACTGCCACAATGGCAAAGAAGAAAGGGTGTTTACAGACTTGCATCCCTTTGAAGTATACGAGTGTCACATGCTCGATGCACTGTTCTATATAGAGGTGTCCCGAGGGGCAAAGAAGAAAGAAATTCCTTCAAACTAGAAGAAAGCAATGTCAAAAATAGATGACTGGTTCCCTCCACCGCCTCCAGGCTACATGGAACAGCATGAGGTCTCCCATGTCTCTCAAACTGGAGACTTTACTCGAGCTACACCACCAACCATTTATCCTGGGGAAGCTGATGATGATATGAAGGAAAAGTTCACGCACATCAAAATCCCACAAGGGTTATTCAAACCCATTCCAAGCCTAGAATGCTAGACAGTGCAACCACTAAAGACTATGGAGGTCTCTCGTTTCTGCGAGCCTCCTATAATATTCTACTCTGGGGAGCCTGCTGATGAAGATGATCAAGACTATATGATCCCCGAAGAAGCAACAAACCGAATGGTACCAATAGCGGGCCTAGATTACACCACACAGCGGGTCTCACAGATGTTCACTAGGATGCAGATGCCTTCATTGCAATCCGTTGGCCAGAAGGAGGCATTCCAGAAGCTTTGGGATCCTCCCTGTAACAACAAAGAGTTGCTGAAAATTACCCATCACTCGGGGCTGGGCTACACCTTGCAAGAATATTATGAAGCAGAGGTGGACGTTATCTCTACCTTCTTCACCCACGAAGACCCTTTCGAGGTTGGTCATGTTGAATACCCTGTAGGGGATGAAAAGATTATATGTCACTCCACTATTGGTGGTGAACCCCTCAGCAGTCAGCAAAATACAGAAGGACGAGATGAAGCAACACTATACCGATGTTGGGAAGAGCTGTTACCCAAGGAATATTTGTTCCAAGCTGAAGCCAAATTCGATATAGGAACGCCCGATGAAGACCAGACCTCTGATGAAGGAAGGGAGCGCCTGGAATTTGAGTGTATCCTGGAGGAAGTTTGGGCTATGCAGCAACTGGCAGATCTAGCAGAGGAGCTTGTACCTGCAGACCCTCAGGAGGAAGAAGTATGTGCATCGGGACCACGAGAAAAGATGCCAAGATAGCAAAGCCAAGCCGAACAAAACTTGACGGAGAGCCTAGTGGCTTAATGTTGCAGCAAAGAGAATAAGGGGCAAATCCCTCTGGTTTCAAGAAACCAATTAAAGAGGATCAACAAGCCATGATTAACTTCAAAGGTTCACTATCAACTTCTACTTCACCTGAAGAGCTGGAAGTCTTAGAAGCTGAAGAAAATTATACCAATGGGGGCTTCATCGACCTGCAAGAAGCTCCACTTGAAGTCGAAGATGGCGGTTAGGCTACCGTTGATGAATTAATAGAGGTGAATCTGGGAATTAAAGAGGAACCAAGACCGACCTTTTTTAGTGCCCTGTTGACACCAGAAGTGCAAGAATAGTATATACAGTTCTTAAAAGAGTTCAGGGATTACTTTGCCTGGACGTATGATGAAATGCCAGGGTTAAGTCCTGCTGTGGCACAACATCTGTTAGCAATTGACCCAGAGGTGGAACCAGTAAAGTAGCCTCCCAGATGGATGCGTCCTGATCTGATTACTCAAATTAATAAAGAAGTCGACAAGCTCATTGATGTGAGATTTGTTGAAGAAAATTATGGTGGAGAAGCCTTCAATGAACCAGCGGTAGTATCCAGCCAGACCAAGGAAGCTTCTAATCTCCATGACTGTCTTTGGTGCTTCCCACTTTGTTATTGCTTCAACCTTACTAGGGTCCACCGATATGTCGTTCCAAGATATAACATGTCCGAGAAACATAACTTGATCTAGCCAGAATTCACACTTGATGAATTTGGCAAACAATTTGTTCTCCCTGAGGGTTTGTAGAACCACCCTCAAGTGCAGTCGGTGCTCCTCCTGACTGGTAGAATATATCAGGATGTCGTCTATAAAGACTACGACAAACTGATCAAGATAAGGGTGAAAGATCTGATTCATCTATTCCATGAATACAGTCGGTGCATTGGCCAACCCAAATGGTACTACTAAGAACTCGTAGTGACCATACCGAGTCCTGAAGGCCGTCTTCGACATGTCTTCGGGCTTGATTCTGATTTGGTGATAACCTGTCCTCAGATCAATCTTGGAGAAGACCTTGGCAGATGATAATTGGTCAAATAACTCTTCAATCCTTAGTAGAGGGTACTTATTCTTTATTGTGGCCTGGTTAAGCTTGCGGTAATCAATGCACAGCCCTATGGTCCCATCCTTCTTCCGCACGAATAAGACTGGTGCTCCCCATGGAGACACATTGGGCCTGATGAAGCCTTTGTCTAGCAATTCAAGTAATTACTGCCTGAGTTCGGCAAGTTTTACCAGAGCCACCAGTATGGTTGAACGAAGATGGGTGCGGTGACCAGCACTAGCTCAATAGAGAAGTTCACCTCTCGAGCTAGTGGTAGTCCTAGTAGATCTTAGGGAAATACATCAGGAAATTCTCAGACTACGTCCAAGTCTTTCAAAATCTTGACAGAGCCTTCTTCAAGCACCACACTAGCCAAGAAATAGTCACATCCTCTACTGATCAGCTTGGAAGCCTGGATAGCTGATACCATCATTCTCCCAGACTTGTCCTTAGGGCATTGAAAGAAGAGTGTCTCCTTTCTCGACTCTTGAAAAATCACTCCCTTCTGATGGTAGTCTAAGAGAGCGTAGTGTTTGTCTAACCAGTCCATTCCCAGAATGAGATCAAAATCGGCCATATCAAGGATGTATGCTTCCCCCGAAAACCTTCTCCCGCAGATTTTGACCTCAATAGTAGGGATTACAAGCTTAGTGTAGACAATTTCATTATCAGTTTTTCATGATGGAGGAGGGGCCTGGCCCTCCCCCTCCCGTCCCTCCTATCCCTACTGTTCCTTCTCCTCTTTTGGGTCCCCTCTTAGCGCGTGATATTCTAGGTAACCATCCTGTCGCTACTGCTTCCTCATTCTCTCCTCCTGCAGAGGCTTTCGTCGTTCCCTCATCCTCTACGTGGAGATCATTCGCTGCTGTTGTATCCTCTCCAGCAGATACTTCTATGCCACCTTTTCCTACAGGACGTCCAAATCTGACAGCTCTTCCTGTTGCACGTGCTCCCCAGGCCTTCCTCCCATTGCTGCTGCATCGCCAGTCCTTTCTCCAACAGATGCTTCCAATATTCCAGCTTCTTTTGCTTGGAGATCTGCCTTCATTACTGCCATTCCTACGGTGTCTTCTCCAACTGATGTAGTCACTACACCACCTTCTTCAGCAAGGAGACCTGGTGATCGCTCCTCTTTTGCTCAGGTCGTTCGCTTGTCCATGGCTCCTCTGGCCATCCCGGTTCCTGTCCACCCTCCTGCACTTATGGATATCGGTGATCCCACTGCATTCTTCTCCTTGGGCGAGGTCGAAGCTTCTTGCAAGCCACTAGAGCATGCCATCATCGCCTACACCCCCCTTGGATGGCCTCCTTTCCCTGAGATCCACTCTCACCTCGCCTAATGCCTTCCAACTTTAGAAAGATTTTACTCTGAGTGCATTGGGCAATCATCATCTGCTGATACGTTTTGTAACGATCGTAGTTTAGCGGATCCTTAACGGTGTGGATCTAGGATTCGTCCGGTGATTTTTAGCTATTTTTAGGAATTTTTCAGCTCTTTTTAGGCGATTATTTGAATTGGTTAAAGTATATATATAAAGATTTTAGGCATAAACATAATTTTGGTTAATTTAGGGGCTTAACTATAATTTTTATTTCAAATACAAGCATTCACATCTACACATTCCCAAATCATGCATTCACATCCACACATTCACATTTCACATTTTTCACATAACCAAACATTTTCCTTCATTCCATCACATACCAATTGTCACATACAAATATGTATCAAAAAACAACCAAAAAATAACAACAATAAAAATAAGTACAAAAATGTCACTCGGCAAAAATGTCACTTGGTCGGTCTGTCTCCCGGGCCGCCACTGTCCCCGGTACCCTCGTGCCACTTGGCTCTGGCTCCATGGCACTGTGCTCCTCTTCCCGTGGGCGTCTCCACTCTGCCTCCTTGTTCCTCCGGCGGCCGGAGGAGCTAGCCAGATAGTCTCTCACCGATGCACTTGGTGCCGCGCTCCGTAAGCCTCCCGCTACGCCGCTCTGAGATGCACTCCGCTCGGATCCTCAGCCCATCAGCCGGAAAGTCTGCTCCATGGTCCAGAGCTCGATCCTCAAGTCGTGGACCTGGAGTCGTGCCTCGCGAACCTCGGTCCGGTACCTCTCTATGTCCACTGCCTCTCCACTCAACCGGGTCACCTCCCCCCAGAGTCGATCGATCTCTTCCCGGAGACAGGGTACCTCTGCCGCTTTTGCTCGGGATCGTTCTGCCGTACCCAATGCTATGGTCAATTCTCTCACCTGCAAATTGCATTCGCATCATGGTTAGCTTAGGCACATGTGTAAATCATGAAGCATTTTTAGGAAAAGTCTGGTTTCTTACCCGCTCCGTGAGGGTAGCTTCAGCCTCCTCGGCTCGAGCTACGGCTCGGGTAAAGTCAGCGTCTCACTCAGCCCGTCCCCCGGCAGGCTATGTGGAGGAGGACGGTGCATCCGGTCCGACCCTCTGGGCTCCCTCGGCCCGCTGCATTTTCAAAGCTTAGTCCATTTGCATAAACATTTCACATTTTTAAAGTCTAAAGGAAGCTCACTAGAAGCTCCAGAGCCACTCGGTACTCATCCCGCTGCTGCACGGTGGCGTGGAGTAGTCCCTCGAGCTCGGCGATGCGTTCCTGTGGGTCTAGCTACATTTAGAAGCAAGTGTTATGCATATAGGATTCATTCATTCATATAGAACAAAAGCATTGAGTTTAGCATTCATACCGGTCGTCGGGTACCACAGAAGACCTAACTGCCATATCGACGGGTGAAGGCTTTCAGATATGCCTCATCACTATCAGCCCGTTCTTTCACAGCCTTGCCCTTTTGTTTCCAATCCTGGATATATTTCCTTGCTCGGCCGCTCCAATCAATATCACTGCCAATCCCTTTGGTAGATTTTCCTGGGCGCTCATCGTGTCGGTGGGGGAATCTCACCGCGGGCTGATGCACTCCCCACGTCCTCATAATCAAGTGATAGTGAAGTGGCTCGATCACGTTGATGCAATGGAGCCAGATATCCCATCCTCTGTAGGCCGAGGAAGCCTCTACCCATGGCTGCCCCGCGTGATCCTCATCCCCGTACGGTGTCCAACGCACCTGAAAGGGCCTTCATGTCATTTGTCAGCATCTAGAAGCATATAGAAACATGTAGGAGCATATAGGAAATTCGGGCTTTTTACCGATGCATGTGGGTATGAGTCAAGATCCTCTCGAATCGCCCGAGTCAACCTCTGAATTGACCCTGTGCCTCGGGCTATGTTCCACCGCCTCGCGATGGGAATCCACCCCAGATATAGCTCGACTCCTCGGCCAATCCCGGGTAGGTATATGAAGGCCCTGAATTGCATTTTTTTAGAGATGTCAGCATACAGTTAATTAAAATAGAAAGCATATCGAATCATTTAGGCATTTACCAGCAGGAAAGGTGAGAAGCCACCTAGCATTGTCACCCGGTCAGTCGTGCTGAGCGAGTAGAATAAGAAACCCAGCACCGCTGCTCCCCATGCATATCTCCTCACTTTGCTTAGATCTGCTAGCAGGGGTAAGAGTCGGTCGCCGATCACGTCAGCTCGCGTCGCGAACATGAGCTTCCCGAACAAAAGCATCAAGAAGCATCTCAGGACCCTGTCTCCCTTCGGTCCCTGCTCCTCCACCACACTCGGGCGTGCCTGTTCGACCACCCGGTCGATGTGCTGCTCCGGGAGCTCTCCCACTGCTATGGCTGCTCTCTGGAGTCCCAAGCTCTCTTATTGTTATTTTTTATTTTTTTATTTTATTTGTTTGTGTTTGTTTGTTTTATTTTGTTTGTTTGTGTTTGTTTGTTTGTTTTTGTTATGAATATGCATGATTGCACTAAATTACCTAAATTGTTGACATAAATGCTTAATGCTCACAGGGAAAATGTCGGATGTGGATCTCATGGCTCCAGGTCCGGGTGGTGTGCCTAGCACTGTCAGACTTCCAGCGAGAGAGGCTGGCTGCCATGGGATTTGCGGAGTTCCTCGGCATGGAGGTGACGAGGTTGGACACGGCTATCCTCTACGCTTGACACGACTGATGGGATCCGGTGAGCTGGGCGTTTGTGTTCCCATGGGGGCACATGATCCCTACATTAGAGGACGTGGCGAGAATCATCGGGCTGTGAGTGCACAGTGCGCCGATTAGCGGGAGGACCTACACAGACTACTGGGAGCTGGCCCAAAGGCTGCTGGGGCTCGAGTTGCTGAGACCAAAGTGACACTCTTCAGTGTTGCCAAGAGCAGGCCTTCAGGAGAGCTTGGGCCTACAAGGAGCTGGGATAGCCATCGGAGAGTTGCCAAAGCCACACTTGGAGCATTTGATAGATCCAACGTGACAACGAGTAGCAGAGGGATTGGGACCCGAGGGGCACGTGGTCCTTCGGCGGTTCCTGATGCTATTCTTCGGGAAGCTACTATTCGTGACCAGAGCTGACAGAGCAAGCTGCAAGCTCCTACCCTTGCTCGAGGAGGTGGACAGGGTAGGCGATATGTGTGGGGCGTGGCCGTGCTGGCATTCTTGTTTGACACACTCAGTGTGACCAGCCAGTGGATGATGCTCGGCAGGTTTTCCCCACTACTTCAAGTTAGACTCGACTTTTAAATGCTGTGCAATTACGACAACTACTAAATGCTAAATGCTGACACTTGATGTATAAAATGTAGGTATAGGCCAATATATACCTATCTGGACTGGGGAGAGGGACAAAGATGCACCCTGATCGAGTGCCCATCGCGAGGTGATGGATGGCAGTGAGGGAGACAGGCTCACTGTGATGCTAGGTGCGGACGATCTAGGATGACATCGATGCGCTACCCTATGCATCGGTAAGACCTAAACTTGAACTTTATAAATGCAACCATATGCTTAGATGCTTAATGCCTGACATGTCGACTACCTCACAGGTTCGATGGACTCCGTACTAGGGAGAGGGACACGAGAGCCAGCCATGGGTGGTAGCAGTGTTGGGCTACATGAGACGCGACATCTGGCTTCACTGCATGAACGTGGTCGAGCCGTTGCACTACCGGCTGATCATGAGGACCTTGGGCGTCCACCAGGCAAAGGTGGAGTTCTTGACAAGAGAGAGACCAGAGGAATGTGTGGGACGACACTCACGCAGGCTCGCAGTGGAGATCGACTAGGTTACTTGGGCGGTAGACCAGATTCGAGACTTGACCGGGCAAGGACGAGCGGTACGAGCCTGAGCCACCAACGACGAGGCTTACTTGACCTCCTACGCACGACACTATGGGGACCAGGTCTTCCATGGCGCAGGACGATCGGTATGCCTCTTAAACTCATGTTTTCTAATATGATCATGATTATAAGGCACTAATGCTTGTCATTGTACATGCAGCTTGATCCCCAGGGACGGATCGTAGAGCTCCAGGGGTTACTCCACTCCACGGTCCAGTAATGGGATGAGCTCCAACGCTCCTTAGACCTTCTGGTAAGCTTTGTTTAACCTTATCCCTAAGATGACATGCTATGCATATGAAACTGACATGCCCCTGTATGCAGCGTGCTGAGGGGGTTCAGCGCCAGGGACTTGATGCACTGTCCTCCTCCTCCTAACCACCAGCAGATCAGGCTGAGCGAGATGTGGATTTCGCGCGGGCAATAGCACGAGCTGAGGAGGCCGAGGCCACTCTCACAGAGAGCATAAGAAAATAATTGGACTTCCCCTTTGAATTATGCCAATGAATGTAAATAACTGACTATGATGAGTGCATGTGCAGACGAGAGATCTAGCGGTAGCGTTGAGTGAGGCCACTCGGCAGAGGGAGGAGGCTGAGCGATTTCAGGTAGAGGCTGAGCATTATCGTGCAGAGGTGACAGAGGTAGCACACCTTCATGTAGAGATGTAGAGATTCTACGCTGGGGTGGCGGAGGCAGAGCGCCTTCGTGCTAAGGCAGTAGAGTTAAGGAGTAAGCTAGAGCAGTCTCGGCTGCAGGTAGCTAAGTTGAGGGGTGTAGTGGGGGCGTACCAGAGTCCCTCTAGGCGATGAGCTAGGGATTGGAGCGTAGCGGTACTCCAAGTGGTGCACACAGTAGTGCCTATGGAGGCTACTTCACTAGCTCCTCCGGCTACCGGAGGAATTAGGATGAGGAGCGATGACGACGATGGCGTGAGGAGGGGAGCATAGCCATGGACCCACCTGGGAAGAGGCACGAGAGCACTTGCGACAGCGGGGGTTCTGGTGAGGGGCAGACTTGATGTTCTATGGGACATATGGATGTACATGACTTTGACATAATGCAATGACATGATTTTTTTTTATTTTTTATTTTTTTATTTTTGACTTAGATGATTACGTGTGTACTGACACTAGCTAACCTAACCTGACAATGACTCCTATGACTGACAAGGGAGAGCGAGTGAGAGAAAGAGGCTTAAGTAGGACATGACTTGAGGAAACACTAATACTAAGGGTAGCAGAGAGAGAGAGAGAGAGAGACAGTCACAGAAAGGCTGCTATCGTATCTTGGTGGTCCCGTTTTAGACCGCTAAGGAGTAAACGAACCACCACTAAAATAAGGACAGAGACGGGCTACACAAGATCACTTTATTAAACAAAATGGTCACAACACGATCGTTCCCTCAAATAGACGGCCCTACTGAGATCGTTAACCACATGGGAGAGACGAAGAGTGTAGATGGAGATAGAAATGGCCCTGTGATGACCACTAAGCGGCATTACGGTCGCTCGATAGACCGCAAGTTCAGAAACCCTATTAACTCCGACCGAGACTCTATTGAAGAGTCCTAATCTATTAGTAGAGTGTCCTAAGTCGCACTAAGACTTAACCCAATTTGAGGCTATCCAACCTCAATCCTGGTGGGAAAGGTCTAGCAATCTAGGCTCTATAAGTAGGGAGGCATTCTAAACTCGTAACTCACACAAAACCCTCTTTTTAGACCTTGAAAACTTTAGGAACATCACCCAAATCATCATGAAGAGGGATCTTGAAGCAAGCACAATGGGTGACGATGCCTACAACGGGCCAAAATCGACTAGAAAGGAGCACGAGGCACTGCAAAGGCTGACCACAATTCCTAGACACCTGAGCTCCAGCCCTTCAAGAGAGGTAAGCTAATGTAATTACTTTCATATTCATTAAGTTTCCTTCAAATCCTTACATTTATCCTCCTCTTCTTCTTTCTTTGTTTTCTTTTTTCCTTTTTCTTCCCTTACCTCAGCTTCTCCCCGGCCCAAGGTGCTATTCAACATTGAAGTGGATGTCTCCCATGATTCGTGAACTCTCTATAGTAGTAATATCCACCCTAAAGGTATGGCATCTACACCCTCCCTTAGTCTTAGCCAAAAATTACCCCAAACTCTCATTAGATTGGCATAGCATCACAACCTTGGTGGAGTTATGGCATCCTCAAACACACACATTTATATTTTCTTCTTTTAAGGTCACCATCCTATTAGACGAGGTAGAGACCTATCTATCCCCCCCCTAGATCCAAAATTGGCGAGGAAGACCTAGTCTGCCATATAGTCATGCCCATAGACCCTACCCTTATCCTAGGGGAATTTCTTCCTAGCGTCAAGGACATTAACACTGTAGTCAGTCCACACCACATCCATCTGATACCCTTGAGCCAGTGGATCATATCCCATTGCAAAAATAAGTGTGGGTGGGACGAGGCGATAGCTAAGGTCGTTTCCATCTACTTGTGTGGGGCCATACTTTTCCCTACCAACTACCGTGTTCTAGATATATCCAATCTTAGCATCATTAGTGGCTTGTGGCAGGGTCTCTCCATTTCTCAGGCTATTCTCTCCTATTTGTATGAGGGGCTTAGCTCAACTGCCTTAGGAGGTCCACTCTTTGGGTCCAAGATCCTACTCGAGTGTTGGATGGGGGTTAGATTGAAATTTACACCTAGGGAGGACATCCCTTCTTATAGTCGCATCTTTGGGAGCCATTCAGTCTTTTTCATTGGCGGTGCCTTCGAATTCCCTCAGCAGGTTGAGTGCCAAACAACAGATAAGAAGACTAAGGACGAGTGGCATCTCTACCTTAAAACTCTGCCACTAGACCGGTTCGTGACACGCCCACCTTTCCTCCACGGCACCACCCTCAGGCTACCTTGCTAGGAGGCTTGGGCTTGACTTGAGGCTCGTAGGGAACACCGCCTTGGCGATGTATAGCCCCCACAGGTGCTTCCTACAGGTTGGACTCCCATGTACCATGGTTCCAATACTACCCCAACTACCTGCACTACAGGCGAGGAGGCTCGGGACAGAGGAGGACGAGTAGGCCATGAGGAGCGTGCTAATCATGTGGGAGATCAGCAGGGTGCGCACTTTGCCAGCATAGGTGATAGAGACCCAGGAGGAGTACCAGGCTTACTTGAGAGAGTTACGTGAGATCTGACCTCGCAGGGATGCCTGATTGAGGATTGAGTGATATTTCATGATATATGGAGATCTATAGTTTGAACTTGAAGCATTTGATATTGAATAAATGAATGAAAGGCTTTGATTGAATAAGCTATTGAAAGATAAAAATAAAATAAATTATGAATGTGTTTTCATTCGCCGGCCACCATGTACATTGCTCCACGGCACAGCCTCGGGAAATGCCGTTAAGTGTCACTCAAGGACAAAACGCATGGGTGAAAATAAAGACGCTATGATGGATGAAGGTGATGGGAAATGAAGACTACATGGGACCTTACTACAGGCGAAGAGAACAAAACATCGATGATTTCTGACGAAAATTCGACAGAGTTTCTCTTAGGCCAGAGGCGTAAGGGAAACACGGGTGCGCGTCCACAAGGAGTGACGGCCCCAACAAAGTGGCGGTGGGTCCCGTGGGGCCATACCAGAAGTCCTCAGCTACAGAAGTCTGCTTTTCTCCCTCCATTGGCAAAGCACCCACTATGACCTTCCTCGGTATGCCCTCAAGGTCTTCGTCGGCACACCCTATGGTGGCCTTCCCCGGCACGGTCCCTAAGCCTTCATCAGCACACCCTATGGTGGCCTCCCCCGGCACACTCCCCTCAGTTGCTCTCCGGCATAGCCCCTGTGGTGGCCTTCCCTGGTACACCCTGGGGGCTCCCTTCCCCGGCACACTCCCCCACCTCACCCGGTACACCGAGCAACGCTCTTCAGCGGCACAGCCGGCAATGCTCCTCACCGGCACAACCGGTGCCCGATGGCCTCCCCTGTCACACTACCAGAAAGGAGGAGGAAGAAGAGTTAGGAGGAGAAAAGAGAGGAAGGAAGAAGGCGGGAGAAGAGAACGGAGGAAAGGAGGAGAGGAAGACGGGTCCTAGGGCTCCGCTGTCCCCGAGAATGAAGAAGGGAAGAAGAGGAATGGGAGAGAGAAAAAGAAGAGAGGAAGAGAGGAGAAAGAAGAGGAGAAAAGGGGGGCTCGACGTGGCCGCCTCCTCACCCCGATGACAGCGACGATGACAAACGATGGCGACTGCGGCGTCGGCGACGGAGAAGACAAGGGGGAGAGGGGTTCGCCCGTCCGCTCAACGAAGAGAGAGAAAGGGGAGGGAAAGAGAGAGGCGTTCAAAAGAGAGGAGGTGGTCCATTCACGCCACCCCCACCCCCTTTTATAGGGGGTTTTTGAAAAGAGGGGAAACAAAAAAGAAAAAAGGAAACAAAAGAAGAAGAAAGAAGAAAAAAAGAGGGAAAATAAAAGGGAATAAAAGAAAAAAAAGGAAGAAGAAGATAAAGGAAGAAAAAAAGAGAGAAGAAGAAAAGAGAAAGAAAAAGGGGGAAAAGAAGAAATATGCCTAATAGTACATACACATATATTCTCACATGTAATGATGGCATACATTTGGCCAGGGCCGTCGTCTTCCCCGGACATCGAGATTTCAAGCCCAACCCTGAAATTCCAACACACCCACGGGCACCGCCTGACTCATCCTTCACCTGCGCTACCCGTGGGTGGGGGGCATGTGTGGATGTGTAAAATTACATGTTCGCGTGTGTAACATCCAGAAAATCATCATTAAAATATCATCATTCATTCATCTCCACTTTCAAATTGATTGAAAGATATAGAAAAATATGTAGAAAGAGGAGGTGATAAATAATTAAACCGTGATCGCCACTGAAGCCAATAGCATGCCAAACATGTAAACAGTAGAGATAGGGCACGTTACATACCTCAGAAATTCAGGAAGGGGCCGAAGGAGGCCAGATCATGAACGCGCTATGTCGTCCAAGCGCCTTCTGAAGAACGCGCTATCAGTGTATAGCGTGACCATAAACAGTGCGGGATTGATTGTCAGGTCCGTTCCTTCCTTGCTCTAAGGCCGGCCAGGGTGCAAGGGCTTCACGTCTGTGTCCTTAGGTGCCTGCAAAACAGTTTAAACAACAATAAAGAGCCCAATTAGATCGTGATTTACATAGAATCCATCCCTATTATTGAACAAAAGCATACAAAAAGGGGGATCGATTACCTGGGGGTTTGGATGATTTTTTAAACCCCTATAGATGGGCTAAAAATAGGTTTGGGTGTGTGCATGCATGAAATTTCGTAAAGGAGTGCTTTTGAAATCAATATGCTATGATATGCGGAGATTAAAAGGAAGAAGTGAAGAGGAAAATAAGAACAATGAAGAACAATAGAATAAAGTCCTAATACTCCCTTGAACGTGAGAAGCCCCTTGTGTACAGACCTGTCTAGAGTCTAAGCTATATGTGCATTGACCTTGCCATGGCCTGCCCACATGTGCACAGTCCTATCTAGAGTCTAAGCACCGAACTTGTCATGGCCCAAACTATATGTGCATTGACCTTCCCATGGGCCTGCCCCCATGTGCACAGACCTGTCCAGAGTCTATGCTATATGTGCATTGACCTTACCATGCCCTGCCCCCATGTGCATAGACCATTCCCAAATATGCATCGACCTTACTTAGGCCTAGAACAAATGTGCATCGACCTTACCTGGGACTTCACCAAATGTGCATCGACTTACTTAGGCCTGGACCAAATGTGCATCGACCTTACCTGGCCTGGACCAAATGTGCATTGGCCTTACCTAGGACTTCACCAAATGTGCATCGACCTTATTTAGGCCTGGACCAAATGTGCTTCGACCGGATCTGGGACTTCACCAAATGTGCATCGACCTTACATGGCCATTTCCCAAATGTGCAACGACCTTACTTGGGACTTCTTCAAATGTGCATCGACGTAACTTAGGCCTGGACCAAATGTGCATCGACCTTGCATGGCCTGGGCCAAATGTGCATCGACCTTGCCATGGGCCTGCCCCCATGTGCACAGACCTATCCAGAGTCTATGCTATATGTGCATTGACCTTACCATGGGCCTGCCCCCATGTGCACAGACTTGCCCAGAGTCTATGCTATATGTGCATTGACCTTGCCATGGCTTGCCCCCATGTGCATAGACCTGTCCAAAGTCTAAGCTAGATGTTTATTGACCTTACCATGGGCCTGCCCCCTTGTGTACAGACCTGTCTAGAGTCTAAGCTATATGTGCATTGACCTTGCCATGGCCTGCCCACATGTGCACAGACCTGTCTAGAGTCTAAGCACCGAACTTGTCATGGCCTAAGCTATATGTGCATTGACCTTCCCATGGGCCTGCCCCCATGTGCACAGACCTGTCCAGAGTCTAAGCTATATGTGCATTGACCTTACCATGGCCTGCCCCCATGTGCACAGACCTTCCCAGGGACTTTCTTGGCCCTAGAGACTCAAAGGAAACTCATGGAAGCCCAAAACTTAATGAAAATAGAACCCTAAAAATGAACATGATGGTCATCCCCACATGCCCTTAGTCTCTCTTTATAGAGTAGGAAATATATTTAAAACCATTCTAATGCATCTTTCACCCCTAAGATCTGAGGTTAGGTGCCTACCTTTGCAACGTTAAACTAAAGATCTGGGGATGATATGCACTCCCCAGATCCCCCCAAGCTTCACCTCTTCGATCTGGGGATGAGATCCTCACCCTAGATCCTCCCAAGACCTTGCTCATCATCCTTAGAACTGTAGATCTGCCCTCCTACGTAGGGCCAAAGTCCCTCACCTCTCTTTCTCACACAAGAAGAACCGTAGATGGTAGAAAACTGAAGATAGGTATTGCTAAAGGCTTGCTACACATGAAACCTACCTCCTTATATAGATTTCGAGCGTCCCAAGAGTTTTTCCCACGTCCTACCAGGCTCAGCCCAGCCCCCAATGCCGCTGGCTTGTAGAGAAGTTAATGCCAAGCACCCCTTCGGGTTTGAACAGGTGTGACCCTTCGACCACTAGTCATAAGTGCTAGTGGGAGTGCTCTTCTACGGGGAATTAGGTTGGGACGTCTTCATATGAAATCGAGAGGACTTCTTAATCTAACTTTGGGTCATGATTTCATTAAGTTTCATCAATCCTAGCATGAGTTATGATTTTTGTAAAATTAATATTCTTTTTTCCCTTTCCAGTCATGACCCATCGTCTACCTAGTCATACATGCGAGTGGGTGCACTCTTTGGTTGGGATTTGGGTTGGGGTGTCTTCAGATGAAATAAATATAACTTCTAGATCTAACTTTGGGTCATGGTTTCCTCAAATTTCAATATCGCTAGCATGAGTTATGATTTTCATAATTTTATATTTATTTTCCCTTGTTCCAGTCGCGACCCTTTGATTGCCCGAGGTAATTTGAGTATAACGCTAGTGTCCAGGTGGATTTTGGCCTCGGCCTCAGCATAAAAGATGTGGATGGCATCCCATTCAAAATTATGACCTTAGTTTCAGGTCATTTCATTAATCACAGAGCGCACCTCGGGCTTCTTTAAGCCTGCATAAATCGTCATCCTGGTGACAGGAATGCCCTCGCACACATAAACCAAATAAATGAACGAAAAGATGAATAAACAAACAAAAAGAACGAATGTCCCCATAATTGTGTCCACACCCGCCCAATCTCTGTTTCAATGGTCATGTACCACCAGGCGTGGCTCAATCAAAGCGCCCTGTCAGGCTCCCCGTCTCGATGATCGTGTGCCACCCCGATGTCACCTCGATAAGCATGCCCTTAGTACTGTTACCCGACAATGGGCATACTTCACAAGTCCCGGCGCAAGATGAAACGTCAGCCCCCTGCCTCTATCAACGGGGCCCGAGCATGACCATCAAGGTCTTACGGCGCCCATCTGCTTCAGTCATAACGGTGCCCCCAGCACCTGATCGCTAGTCACTCTAGTCACATCGAGGGCCCTGACACCCAATCGCTCAACAATTTAGTCACAACGGTGCCCCTGGCACCTGATTGCCAGCCACTCCAATCACATCGGGGCTCCCGGCACCTGATCGCTCAATAATTCAGTCACAACGGTACCCCCGGCACCCGACTGCTAGTCACTCCAGTCACATCGGGGCCCCCGACACCTGATCGCTCGACCATACAGTCACAACGATGCCCCGAGCACCCGATTGTCGGCCACTCCAATTACATCGTGGCCCCTGACCCCCGATCGCTTAACAATTTAGTCACAACGGTGCCCCCGGCACCTGACTGCAAGTCACTCCAATCACATCAGGGTGCCTGGCACTGGATCGCTCAACCATTCAATCACAACGGTGCCCCCAGCACCCAACTGCTAGTTACATCGGGGCCCCTGACACCTGATCGCTCAACCACTTAGTCACAGCATGCCCCCGGCACCCGATTGCAAGTGACTCCAGTCACATCGGGGCCCCCGACACCCGATCGCTCAACCACTCAGTCACCATGGTGCCCCCGACACCCGACTGCCAGCCACTCCAGTCACATCAGGGTCTCTGACACCTAATCACTCAACAACTCAGTCATAACAGTGCCCCCGACACCCGACTGCCAGCCACTCCAGTCACATAGGGGCCCCCGACACCCAATCGCTCAACAACCCAGTCACAATGGTGCCCTCGGCATCTGATTGCCAGCCACTCCAGTCACATCGGGGCCCCCAGCACCCGATCGCTCAATAATTCAGTCACAACGGTTCCCCCGTTACCCGACTGCCAGCTACTCCAATTACATCGGGGTCCGCAACACCTGATCGGTCAACAACTCTAGTCACGAAGCCCCCCCCCCCCCGCATCCAAATGTCGGGTCCAGACAACGTTGAGCCATTCTAGCTCTAACGTCGGCCAACAACTCCAGTCCAACCAGTGCCCATGGCACCCAATAATTCTGATCTCAACGGCTTTTGGTATCTCCAGTCATAGTGATGCTCATGCCGTCCAACCATTCCAGTCTCAACAGTGCTCGACCGCTCCAGCGACAAGTGGTGTCTATGTCATTCGGTTGTCTCGACCTTGGTGATGCCCAACTACGACAACACAACCGTGTCTACGGCACCCCTATTGTCCTGACCTCGACACTGTCTCATAACAAGAAGACATTATGATGCCCCTCTGGTGGCATCCTGCTGAGTCACAGTGTCACGCCCCGAACCGATAGCAGCGGAATGTGTCATTTGCTCAGAATGTGGTAGTTAAACAGTCGTGTCAATCAGAGCATAGTCATAAGATAAGAAATATTTGAACAAAGTAAAATTTCATTTCAATTATAAGTTTATTACAAGTTGGACCCAACGTAAAGGAAAGACTCAATAGAAGAAAATTACAATGAGACACTTGACTAGACTTAACATAAGACTCAAGGTAACCAAACTAGATGGTTCACTAGATGTCAGAGTACACATCACTCTTGCCCTTGCCCATGCCCATCTTGTGTGGTCTCGTCATCACTATAGTCATTACCTGAAAAATATGAAAAAAAACTGGGTGAGTGAAAGCTCAGTAGGACTTAATATCTCAAGCTCCAAGCTAGCTTTAAGTCAATTATAGTTTAACATGCTCATGCAGGTCATGCAAAGTATCATAATCGGGAACTATAATGGCACGAGGTAAATTCAAGAACTACTCATCCATTACATAGTCCCATGCTTGAAATCCTTGAAGGTGTAAATGACCACCTTCGTCCATCGTGGTAGATGGGATAGTGTATAGGATATAGGGTTTCTCCCTTGGGACAAATGGACCAAAGTGATGCTCGGTTGGCAAGGGAAGGTGTGGTGACCCGGGATTTGAGTACCGGAAAGGAACCGGGGCGACTCTTATCTCGACCCGCCTCCCACGAGCCCGAAGACTCGAAAGGGATAAAATGATAGGTGTGGTGTACATAGAAATATCAACTAAAGCAGGACAATAGATATATACAAAAATAATAACTAACTACAACAAAGTCTAGTCCAACAGGAAGTACAGTCTAAAGCAGTAAAACATACCACATGCCAAGTGAACATTTGGCCCGACAAGTTGGCAACTAAGAACCTCCACGTAATGTCCTCGAACCTCGAGGAAGAACTGCCACACCTGAAAACCAGGGATGAGCCTCCTATCACTGGCTTAGTAGGGATCCCGCGAAACCCGAACTGAGAAAATAATGACAGAAAGGAAAGCTACGCCAGCCAACATGAGTACGGTAGAAGTAATGAGATGCAGAGAGTAAGCAGGAAAAACTACCTACTCTAACAAAACCATACTACTGAACCTTGGTCTAGCAAGCTCGAGTCTGAAACTACCAGGAGACATGAGCACTACCCACTAGAAAAATGACAGAATGCGTCCCCTGACGTCTTATACCGCGTCACAAGTGTCTAGCTACAGCGCCCCGGGCACGAGACTCAGACATGCACAAGTACCACAACAAGGACTAGCTGGGGTCACGCTCGTCAACGCGTGTCCTAAGCCCCCAACTACGTGTGCACACACAGACCATCTGCACTAGGTCGGGTCCTCTAGCTGGTTTTCCCCCCCACCGGACTCTGGTGGCAAAGGTAAGGGGCCCATGGAGACCTGCCTAAAAATCGTCTAACTCAGGTCAAGCTCTCCACCACTCCCAAGTGGGTCAGCACACGTGTGCGCAGGAAGCTACGACTAGTGGACAGGTTACTAGAAGGTAGACTCTCCAGTCAATTGAAAACAGCGTCTGAACCAAACGAAGTACAAGGGATCGCCCCTCGTACCAACACTGACTCACGGTGACACAAGCCGAATATGTCACATCCTGAGACCCCTCACGGCGGTCCACACATGGTCCCCACATGATGCCCAGCATCAGTCAGATCACGGGTCAGCTCGTGGATCGAGGTCTGCTCACCCGGGACCCGAATCAGCACGAAAAATCACCGGCTAGGTCTCAGACGATGAACGGTCCATCATTGGCCACACGAAAAAAGGACGGCCAGGACCCCGCCACTCAAAGGCATGGACGGTCCCACGTGGGCCGCTCATGCATGAGGATGAACGGCCAGCCAATGGCTGCTCAGGGGATATGCGGCCAGACCTCAGCCGCTCACCCCAAACACTGCGTAACGGTAAGAAAATAAGTGCGGTTGGGATCTAGCCGCACACGGGAAGGGCGGCTAGGTCCTCACCGCACAAGGCAGGTGCAGTCCAACTCTGGCCGCATGACCTACCAACGGCTCCAAGTGACGTATGGCCAGACCCTGGCTGCACGAGGGGATGTACTGCCAGTCCCTAGCCGCATACCCCAAGCACTACATAACGGTCACAAACAATGGTCAAAACCCCGGGAGATGGGCGGTCGCCTTGGGGCCGCACGAAGGGACATGCAGTCCCATGATAGACCGCTCAACCCTGTTGCGCGTCGAGCCTAAATCGCAGCGCGCCGAGCCGTTGGGTGGCCAGGACATGACCGCACAAGGGATGTGCGGGCCCTAGTTTGACCGCACATGGCTCACCGGTGCAAAAATGGTGAACCTCACCGGAATCACCCATTCGGTCCCATGCAAGCCCCGCGGAGGGGGAAATGAAGGGAAAGGAACCCCCAAGCCCCCTAGCATGATCCTACGCCCCCAAAACGTGAAATCATGGCTTAAAATGATGGATCGGGTGAACTCTCCCCGATGCATGCTCGACCTTTCCCAGCGTAAAAGAACCACTTCTCGGCCTCGCCTCGGCCTACAAACCGCGGGAATTGAAACGCCGTGAGCTAAGGAACGTCACACTACATCACGATAGCGATGAGAAAAAATAGCCAAATTTCACCGGACGGAACCTAGATGCGCACCACTAAGGATCCGCTAAACTACGGGCATTACAATCCCTCCCCCCTAAAAAGAATTTCATCCTCGAAATTAGATGAAAGGACAAGGAGGTAACTGGCACACGACATACCCTACTGACAGAAAAAGACAACTGAATGGAATAGAAATCGATACCTTGAAAATAGAAGGCTGACTTTCCACGTGGCATGAAGTAGACTCGCTTGAGATGGTAGTCAACCATGGCCCCATAAAGTTCCAGCCAATCCATACTAAGAAACGTGTCATAGTCGGCCAACTGTAATGCATAAAGCCTCGCTGGCAGTTTTTGACCACTGACCATAACTGCAGAATTTTCCAAGCACAGAGGAGTAGGTATGTAATCGCCAAATGACAACTCCACGAGCATCTCACAGGAAATTTCATTCACCAACTTTTCGATACGAGTAATAAAATCTTCAAAAATGAAAGAATGTATTGCACCTGAATCGAAAAGAACACGCGCTGACCGATCATAAATTAAAACCGTACCTTCGATCAGATTAAACACCAATGCCTCCGCACGAGTGATGTGAGTGACTCTGTCTCTCGGCGGATGGGTAGCAATAGACGACTACTGAGAAGGTGCAGGAACTGCTAGTTGAAATAGTTGAGATTGAGGCGGCAGAGGAAGACGGAACTGCGGCTGCTGCGATTGGGAAGTCTAAGAGAACTGCACCATCTACTGTCTCAATGGATAGTTACGGGAAACGTGTTGCGGCTGATCACAGCGATAACAAACAACTAGCAAAGAGCATGGCACACCCGGATGACTGCCACCACACCTAGAACATACTCTTGGCTGAAAAGCAATGAAATCATGACGCGGCCGAACCGAAGAACTGAACTGCTGACTCAGATCAGAAAATGACGGCTGATCGAACCTCTTCCTCTTTTTCTTATGACGGAAACCTCTGCCCTGAGATTGTGAGAAGGAAGCACTATCAAGAGGAGAGAGGGCAGAAGAGGCTCCGGGAATAGACGACTGGTGGGGCGGCTGATGCTGTACGGTCGACGGAACCATTCCAATCTGAAAAAGTCCTCGAGTCCTCGCCAACTCTAACTCTAGCACGACAGCGGCTTGATATGCGGAGTCCAACTCAGTCACACGTGTAGCGAACAGCGGCAGGCTCAATTCTCCTTTTAGTCCGCACAAAAACTGTTGAGTCCTTACAGTCTCATCGGTAAAAATGTGGGGTGCATACCAGCCCAACTCAATGAATTTATCGTGATATTGTAGCACTGACATCTCGCCCTGTGTCAGCTCCAGAAATTGATATATCTTGGCTAACTTTAGCCAGGCTGGAGTATAAACATGTTCAAATGTAGCAACGAACTCAGCCTATGTGATCTGTCGAAGCGGACGGGAACAGAAGGCAACCTCCCACTCCGCGGTCCACCACATGCGTGCAGTACCTTGAAGTTGATACGAGGCCAATATAACCTGTTCATCCTCAGCGCATTCCATGCATTGGAAGACGTGCTTGGTAGCATCCAACCACTCCCTCACAGCCTCGGGATCTGATTGACCCTCGAAAGTCAGTGGATGGAACAACAGGAATTCTTTCAGTGCTCGTCCACGACCATCGGGTAACTCCGCAGGTGGAATAGGAACAGCTGTAGCCAGGGCAGGAACCGGTACATCAGGAGCATGTGAAATACTAGCCTCATTCCGAGGAACTAGGGCTCTTCGCCTTCGAGGCGGCATCTTGAATCTAGGAAAACATGACAACGAAAAACATGTCAGCATCGTAAGAAACACCCTAAGCCAGCAACAAACGACTCAAAGGGACTTACTCTGGACCAATGCGGATTTCAATTCCTGATACAATTCCCCAACACTGCTTTGATACCAGCTGTAATGACCCAGAGCCCATGGCACCGATAACCCGATACAAGTACTGAACTACCGCTACCATGAACTGAGGATGCCACCCAGTAGGCTGATGAGACCCCCGAAGGGTTAGTGGGATTGTTGAGGGATTACATTAGAAATTGGGATTTGCAGACACACAATGTTAATTTTTGGCAATGATTAATTAAAATAAGGTAGAAGTAATTTAAAAATATCAGAGTGGCTGGTTCGCTAGGGAGAGAGAGGGGGCAGTCCCCACTATAAAATCCATTTTTTCTGGCTATTTTCTTCCTAAATTAACTAAGGAAGAAAAGGACAAGTGGGTTGGAAGGACATGTGGAAGGCTTTGTGAGTGTGTTGACTGTCGAGGACTAATCCTGCGTGCTGTTGCTCCGTGCTTTCGCGGGTCGCTTCCACGAACTGGTACCACACACGAATCGAACAGTAGGATCGTGAACTGGACGAACTGGGGCTGAGCGGAGCCATGGGGCAGCTAGGCTGGAGAGGGGGCATGACCCCCAGGGAGTTCACCCTCCGTGGGGCGCGCGGCCGCCCCCGAGGCGAACTGGCCCCGGGGTCGATCGTAACCCCAAAGGATGGCCCCCGAGGGTCTTCCTATGTCTTCTGGGGGAGTCATTTGAGGGACACTAAGCTTCGAGGGACTGGGACGGGACCGTGGGGGCCATTGTTCTCTGATTTGTAGTAGCCGCTTGCAAGGTGTTCGGGTAAATGCTCGACACACCCTGGGTTGTTGAACAGCTTGGGCAGTAAGCCGAGGGTCCCCAAAATGGGCCTTGGGCTATGGATGGGAGCTCGTAAGAGCTAGGGGGAGGCATTTTAGGCACACGGGCCATGCCTTAAGCTACGTGCCATATTGCACGGTGGGTTGGCAGGGTAGCCTCGGGTTGGCCCGAGAGCTAAAGACGGGTTGCTCGTCGCCACATGTCTGAGGGTCGGGGGTGGCCCCATCTTGCTGGGGGGTTGTTGTAGAACCCAATTAACATGCTGGCACCACGGGTTGGCCCATGGTTTGATGCCGGAGGGCTAGAATATATGCGCCCACAAGGTGTTTAGGAACATGTCGAACACGCGTGTGTGTGTCGTATACGTGTACTGTAGGCCTCCAAAGCATGTGGTTGTCTTGATTAGGTATCCCTTTGATCTTGAAGGGTCGAGAGAAGGCGTCTTGGGGCTGACCCCCTACCTTTTCATTGGGTGCCACATGGCGTGGCTTAGCGTCGGGGTGCCCCCGGGTTGTCCTGGGTGGCCATGTGAAGTGTAGGCAAAGCCCATAGCTGGGTGGCTGGGATTGGTCCCAGTTGGTTGCTCATGTGATCGTATGCTATGGCTAGTTGATCAGGGGCCTTGGCGGGACCCACAGAATTGTAGAAGGGGCTAGTTAGCCTGTGCCTTAAAGGTGTTCGGGGAAATTCTCGAACCCTCATTTCTTGGGATGTTGCTGGGAAATTATCTGGGTACAACAAATGCCCCCCACGGGTCATGCGTCGGAGGTGAAGACGATGGCATACGGCCTGTGAGCCCTCTGTTTCAGGCCATTGTAGTTGTATTTTGACACTACATGTCCTTTGTTTTGCTATATTATATATGTTGATTTTTCTAGTGTTCTAACCATTTTTATGTGCCCTATCTTGCAGATATGGCACGCTTTGGCAGAGATGAGCGAGTCTCGAGACGTGTGGCCTGGGAGGAGGACCACTAGGTGTGATGGACCGAGTGGCCGATGCCCCCTCTGGGACCACCAGTTGTTGCCGTGGCTAGTGTGGATCAGCTGCACAGTGGCCATATGACTATCGCTGAGGGCCCCATCAGTGAGAGGGCAGCTGGAGTTGGGACTGTGGAGGTTGCTCGGATCCAGGAGGTGGGTGGTCAGTACACTTATGACCGGAGCGGAGGCTACCGGTTGGAGTTCCCTCTGGACCACCATCTTTTTGAGTTTGTGAGGAGCTTGAAAGACCTGGTGGTATGCTAAGACACCACAAACGGAATGCTAGATGGACACTAAGATCTAGACGGGGGGTGAATAGATCTACCTTCAAAAATCTTTAACCCTTAAAAATAAAACTACAGCAGATAGAAGGTGCGGAATAGAAAAGCTATCTACTGTAGAAAGGAGATCAGTATATGAAAGAGCGTGAATGAAAAGAGCAAGAACTGATTCTATATGATCAAACGAGCTTGGTTGAGGCAAAGGCACAAGCGCATTACACTAAGGCAGGTAATAAAGGAACGTAAAGCAATCACACTAGACACAAGAAGCTTTTAGGTGGTTCGGCGCAAGCCTATATCCACCCCACACTCAACCCAAGTGTGGCTTACTGCTGATTCACAGCTTCAGGGGGGGGGCACGAGGCCCAATTGAAAACTAAACCAAACAAAAACAAACCCTAAAAAAAAAATTCCTGGGAAAATGAAGCAATATGTTGCATGAATATAAGTGTTGTGTGATTGAAATATACAAGTGATCTTCCATCTCACAGGGAGAGGGTATTCTGCTAAAATAAATTCGTACATTTTTATTCAAACTTGCACCACAATTAAAAATCTGGAAAGCACTAATCGGAGAATTCATACTATACATAGCATAACAAGGAACCGGTACGCACTATTTTGCTTTGCTTTACCTATTATTCATATCTCACATCAAGCTAACCTCATCTTACTGTGCCACAATAAGTTCATCCAGATAATCAGCATCGGTACTTTGAGGGGGGAATAGCATATCATCGTCCGTGGTAAAATGGTATCTCTCCCCAATGGCTCTTACAAGCTGGTACACTTCGAACATTGTTGGCCTCTCCTTGGGAGCAGACAGAACACAAGCACATGCAACTTTGAGGAACTGGAGAAGTTCACCGTCATAGCCCTTACCAATCAAAGACTTATCAATTGCATCCTGAAGGAGGGAACTGTTTGAAAGGTCAGAAACCCACTCAACCAATGTCCCTTTGAAGCTCTCCGGAGCACTAGACACATGCGTAGGTCTTTCACTAGTAACTAACTCAAGGAGGACTACCCCAAAGCTGAAAACATCACCCTTCGGAGTGGCCACGAGTGTACGTGCATATTCAGGGGCCACATAACCCAAGTCGCCAAACTCACCATTTACAAAAGTACTTAAATGCGTGTCAATCGGGTTCATCAGCCTTGCAAGACCAAAATCAGATATTCGGGGCTCATACTCCTCATCTAAAAGAATGCACTTAGAGCTTATGTTCCGGTGAAGTATACGGGGGTTACAATTATGGTGAAGCCATGCTAGGCCTCTAGCTGACCCAATACCGACTTTCAGCCTTATGGGCCAGTCCATAACTTGTCCCGTTGCATCATCTGGATGTAGCTGATCATATAAAGTCCCTTTTGCCATGTGTCTATACACCAACAATCTCTCGTTCTTGGCAACACAAAAGCCAAGAAGGGGAACTAGGTTTTTATGCCGCACGCTTCCTAGTGTCACCATTTCAGATTCAAACTGCTTTTCAGAATGCTGAGAATCCTGGAGTCTCTTTACTGTGAGCAAAGAGCCACCCGGAAGTGTGGCTTTGTACATTGTACCTGTCCTCCCTGTGCCAATGATTGTTTCTTTGCTGAAATCATTGGTGGCTTTCATCAGATCACTCAACTTCATCTTAGTAACTGACTTCTCAAACATTGATACCTGGATAATGCAGCACCTTGGTTAGCACATTACTGTCTCATATAGAAAATAAATGATGAAAATATATCATCCTATTCATTCTATAGGAGCAAAAACAATCAGCAGACACTGTTTCGAAAAGAAAGGAAAATGAAATCAACTTGCCTTGGCGCCTTTGGTTCCCTTAATGTTCTTCGCCCACTTGTTACCTTCAACATCTTTTTCCTTCTTGACGGATACTCTACGCAAGCAGAAAAAGAGAATAATGCCAACCACTATAGTGGTGAACAACACTCCACCAACTGCAGAGCCAATGATGACTCCTGGATTACTCTTCTTTTTAGTTTGCTGACAAGCTACCAAAGGAGGTCCACAAAGACCAGGATTATCAGCAAAGCCAGCAGCAGTAATATTGGGAGAAAATCTAGGGATTAGACCTGTCAAGGAGTTGTCTGCAACATTCAAAGATGTAAGTCGATCAAGTTGGCTCAATGTTTGAGGGATGCTGCCATTAAACCGGTTATGTTGGAGACTGAGGGTATTAAGGTAGGTGCAGTTTCCCAAATCTGCTGGAATTTCCCCAGAAAATCTGTTAGATGACAAATCGAGTGTTGTCACAAACTTTATTTTTCTCGTACAGATATCTGAGGGAAGGAGCCCTGAAAGATTGTTGTTTGAGAGATCCAATCCAGTCAAACTGGAGCAATTCTCAATACCTAAAGGAAACTGGCCTTGAAGGCCCATGTTAGAAAGCCGCAAGTTAATGACCCTATTTTCATCAGGATGCCAGCAGTCTACACCATTATACTTGCAAATAGACCCTTCAGGGGGGTTAGTAAGATTCCACAAACTTAGGTAGCCATTAGGGTCATTTAGTGACGCCCTTATTCTTTTCAAGCACTGAATATCACTTTCTGTACCATAGCATGTGTTGCTCAGGAACAACCAGATGACAACATGAAGAAGTAAAAGAAATTTGCTATATTCCATCCAAGTGGATATTAAAGACAGACACAAGCATCCAACTTTGCAAGACCAAGGCCCTAAGAATCTTGTCTGTGCTCTATCTCCATAGAACCTGTCTGTGAATGATCAAACTACCTGCATAAAATCCATTTTATATAAAAGGTCAGAACTGGGCCACTAGCATGATAACCAGGAAAATAGAAGAGAGAAACTAGAAGGTGACATCTGCAAGAGACAAGATCCACCAGGGTTTAAAGGCTCATCTGAAACCCAAACCAGACAAAAGCCAAAATCAAGTCCATTTTATGAAGGCACGTCTCACATAGATCAGAACTCTTAAACAAATTCTATGTTTTTCACGTCAATGATTTTACATTGTCTATTGAAGCATGCCACTCAGCAGCGCCTAAAGGTGCAAATTTTATAGAAGAGAAACACCAAAATGTTAGCTTGATTCCATTTCAACCAGGCTGATTCTCACTTAATTGTCATTTTAGAAGACTAATTCCATCTCGATTTCAAAGTTGGTATAATAAAGTCAGTATTAACGCCCATAATTATGGATATCTTCTATTTCCAAGGAGTAACATGCTGAACAGCATGCATCTGCTAGTGGGGATGGCACTAAAATCAACAAGATTCCTTGATCATTACCCTCTGAATGAAAAAAAAAAACCCCCTTCTGAATGCACAAGCACCACTGCACAACACAGAATTCCAATATGAATTAACCTCAACAGGCTCTCACATGTCTTACCCGGTATGAAGTTCTTAAGAGAGAAGAACCAGGAAACTAATGCAATAACTGCCAAATATCTCACACCAAGAACACCAAAGAAGGAAAAAATTGCATGTAGCATATCACAAGCCTTGATGTACTAGCCACATTTAGTGCAACCTGTACAATGAACAATCAGTTAGGTCCCAGGAGACAACAAAAAGAACTGATACTTGAGCTCAAGAAAGTAAACCAACAACAAATATCCACACTTTCTGACTTGCTACAGAAGAACGACTCAGATGATTGATGATGGCAGGAGGCCTGCCTTTGCTTGGGAAGGCCTGTGGGAGAGGAGCTTTCCGCAATGATATGGATATTGTAATCAAAGAGTGAGCTATTGCATTTGTCTGTTCAACTACTTCCGTACAAGATATTGTACAAGACATAACCCAAACAAGGACAAAATCAATGCAAAAGTAGCCTTTTAAGCTTCTAAAATTATAGGCATTCAATCTTCAGGCGAGAGAGCTGGATCAGATGCTTATATGGCGAAAACCTAATTCATGTCTGTCTGTGTACTACATCGCTAACGTGATAAACAGCTGACCTAACATATAGCTTCACCAGCCACCGGATAACTGACACACTTGTACAGCAACTCACGCCTATAATTAAATGCATAAATTGTTCAAGCTCGGATATAAAGTGACAAAATCTCAAACAATCGTTTAGGAATCAAAAGACCCCAGAACAAGCAAGTTTACAGCCCCTGTAGTGCTGGATTAACCGCATCTCACTCCAAAACATGAGAAAAGTAGCAATCCTACAGGGACAAACAAGTAATGAAAAAAGAACACCACCTGGTAAGTGAGAGTCAAACTCAAATAACATGCAAATAACTGCCAAGATCCACTAATGCGTAATCCTGTAACAGCAATTTTCTTCGTGCCCACACAACCCAGCCATAATCGCAGCAGTTCATGATGCGTCACGAAAAACAAGCGCACCGATGATAAGAAAAGCATCCAATCCACAGCGATCGCCCCTTTCTCCCGTCCACAAACAAAAAGAAAAATACCATTCACGAAGACAAAAGGCACAAAAAGGAAAGAGGGGGGATCCATAAAGAGGTACCAAATCACTAGATCGAAATATCGAACACAGAGAGAGCAGAAGCAAGGGAAGAAGCGTCGGACGCAGTTCGAGGCAGCTCCGATTCCCAGAGCAGCCCCCAATTCACTTCGGCAGACACGACACAGATCTCATCCGTCACTTCCCTTTCACCAGTCAGAGTTCGGAGACTGACCTGCGATCTGCAGCGCCACCACTCCACCCTCCGCGAGCAGCAGGAGGAACCCCAGTAGAAACGGCGCAGCCACAAACCCTAGCCCCAGAGAGCAGAGCAGAAGCAGAGACCGAGAGCAGAGGGAGAAGGAGGAGACAGGGGGAGGCGGGGTGAGATGGGAGGGCTGCGGGACGCGGGTGGGAGAAGCGTGTGGACGCGGAAGAAATCAACGGCAACGACCAGAGAGAAAGAGAGAGAGAGAGAGGCGACGACTTGTGAATTTTACCATTGGGCATTCGCTTCGCCCCGGGGGCGGGCAAACGCAAAACGCGCACGCCAGTGCACACACACTTGGGAAAAAAGCGCAATCGGGTTCCAAGATTCCAAGACCACCCCCACCAAAATAGCATAATTATTATAAACACATTTTATATCTATATGTAGTACCGTTTTGTTCCCATGGCTTTATCCCGTCCGTTAGATTAAAAAGCATAAAATCTAAACAGAGAAATAAAAAAAATATGTAAGTCACGGGCTCGACGGTGACGCAGAGTCCTCGGTTGAAGCATTCGCTGCGGCAGGTTTGCTTGGCTCGCGCCAAGTCGCCCGCGATGAAGATGTCATAGCGGATCGTTGGGGCGGTGGCGGTAGTCATGCAGCCTCGCTTTCTGAAAGCTCGATATCGGAATAGGCGGATTGGCAGATGATGCCGCAGGAGATGTCCGGTTCGGACTCGTAGCGGCCAAGGTCTGGCGGGAGCCTGTCGAGCGGGATGCGCTCCATCTTCCGAACGCCGTCCTCTGTCCATTCCCGTTTGCAGATCGCGCGGCCAAGCTCGCGCTCAATCTGCGCCATCTCAGCGAAGCGCTCAGGGAAATCGACGCGGATTTTGTTCCAGTAGCCGGCCTGCCCTTTGACGCAGCCAATGCAGTTGTTGTTGCGATATCCGAGCTTGTACATGGCGGGCAGATCGATGCCTGCTTTGGCAATGATGCCGAGGCAATCGTCCTTCGTCAGACCGCGTTCCCAAAGGATGGGCCAGAACTTGACGAACGGTTCAGCGGCAGCAGTGCGCTTGTGGCGTTTCTCGTATTCCTCTGCCGTGTAGCCGAGGATCACGGTGTCGTCTGGCTCCATGAAGCCGTGTCGAACCGCACGCTTCAATTCAGCCGTGCATCGCGCGCCTTTCGGCCCGACGAGGAACCGCGTCTTGCGGAAAACCACATCTGGGTCGCGCTCGAATTCATCGTTGCCCAGGATGAGAATTTCCTGACCAAACCACTTCTCGCAGTCTGCCAGGAACCGCATATTGTCGGGATGCTCGCGCTTGCGGGTGTCACAGTAAACAACGACGACTTCTGTCGCATCGTTCGGCAGATAGTTCGCCTGAATGGCAAGCTTCGTCGCGACGGCGCTGGCGGCCCCGCAGGAGAACCAGGAGACGATCCGGCTCACGACCGCTCTCCTGGCTTTGCTTCAGGGGATAGAGCGGCTTGGGCGGCAATGTAAAGTTTAGTTCCGATGGGTACGTTCTCAGCCTTAAAGTAAGCTACCGTTAACCCGGAACTTTCCAGAGGCTCGACAGCCTCTCCCACCGCCATCGCATCCGATACGGCCACACCTCCAGCCGGTAGGGATAGGGAGGCAGCAAGCGCGTCAATATCGTCGGCTATGTTGATGCGCTCTTCCCAGCTAATGGGCGAGTCGACGAGCAACAGGGCACGGACACGGTCTGCCAGCTTTTTCAGCGCCTCCCTCACACCTCCAGCCGGGATAGATGGGGGTGCCGTCTCTCCGGCTGTCACGCCTGATACATGCGGCGTCCCATGCCTGCCCGTTCTCGTGTAGGCAGGAGTACGTCCGGTTCTCTCCGCATTTGATTCCGCTGCAGCAACCGGCAAGCCGCCCAGAATTTCGTTGTCCGTTTCCAGCGGCTTCGCTACCGCCTCCCCCGCTAGTCCAGGGGTAGAGGCGAGAAACGGCATCAGTGCCTCGGCAAGCGCGCCGGCCCCAAGGGCATGGTTTCCATCGACGCGCCGGATTTCCTGCGCAAGTGCATCGACGGTCAGTCCACCCCCAGCCTGTAGTGGGTTAGCGGTCATGGGCGTCAGCCTCGAATATGGCCAGGATGCGCGACAATCTTCGATGACTGGCGCGGCCGTGGCGTGGTTGTGGGGAAGGAAAGCAAGCCCATCTCGAACCAGATGCGCTGCGTGCGCTGTAGGGCTCGGAAGGTCAGGCTCAATTCATCTATGCGGGGCAGGCGGTGGTTATCGATTGCCTCATGGCAAGATGAGCACGCGAAGCACGAGTTCCAGTCGTCCGACTTCGTTCCCATAGCCTTAACTTCGCTTGGAAGATGGGCGAGAATAGTCGTCTCCCGGTCGCTGTTGCAGATACCGGGAATACGAACAGTGCATTCCTGCCCACGGGCGCTGTCACGAAGCTTTTGAGAGATAACGCCCATCTCAGTACGTCTGCTCCAACCGCGCGGCATCGTCTTCCGGCCAACCCTTCAGCGCGTCTCTCTCAAGTACCCGATCTAAATCCTTCGCCAGCTTTACCAGCATGACTTCGAAGGCCAGTTGGGCATTCATGCGGGCCTTGAGTTTCTCGTAGGGCTTGGAGCGGGTGTGTTCGCGGACTGTGGTTTTGAGCTTTCCTTACTTGAACCTGTCTAAAATGCTTTCCAACACTTTAGTTAGACAAAACACCATTGGCTATCATGCTAAATCATCCAATAATGATTCATGGTATGTTATCATCAAAATCAGGGGACACAACAATTGGCATTTGCTTTTGTGTTCGTGGGCTATTGTTATTATTTTGTAGGAGTTTTAGCATCCTCGGACTATGCAGGGCTCTCCATTATTGGCCGGTCGAGCATGGAGAAGTCGGGTCCCCACAAACTCCCCACTTGAGACACCCCAAGACGATCATCCATCCCTATAAGGCTCAGGTATAAGCCTCTGGCGATCACCTTGTTTTTTGTCTAATGCATGCACTGTAGGCTCAGTAGCAGCAAGTGGCACTCTCGGAGAGAGGGAACAACGAGAGAGAGGGGGGACACATCCTTCTCCCCGGCGACGACACCCCCCTCATGGTTCTGGCACTTACAGGATGCAGACATCAAGTCACCGTCCTCCCAGGGGCCACGTTCTGATGGTCGTGGCTGTAGATGTTTAATCTACCAGCCCCAAACTACCAATAATAGGCATAAGCATGAAATATGATGAAAGAGAAAGGGGCGATAAAGAAAGAGATGGTACCGTGATCGCCACCAAGGGTTGACAACACCAAAATGGTCTAGGAAGAGGATACAATGGCGCCACGTACCTTGGAAAGAAAAGAGGAAGAACGCAGCCAAAGGTGACCGCTACAACGTGATCACGGGTAAGAAGAAGGGTGTGGGGAATGACGTGGATTACACCTCCTCACCTTCCATCCGACCAGAAAGCGAGGGCCTCAC
Source organism: Amorphophallus titanum (assembly GCA_024336825.1). Taxonomy (NCBI): domain Eukaryota; kingdom Viridiplantae; phylum Streptophyta; class Magnoliopsida; order Alismatales; family Araceae; genus Amorphophallus; species Amorphophallus titanum. The sequence goes on along the minus strand of JANBPO010001371.1, from coordinate 12,217,314 downwards.
GTTCTTCTTGCTTTCCTACGAACCAAAGACAAAATAACAAAGGAAGACCCATTCGAATATGTAAGCGTAGCATCTGTCCCGTATGTATAAAACAACATTAAAGATTGAGGGAGAACGCACCGGGGGAGCATTTTTAATCCCTGTAGAAGGGTGCAAATAGTAGGTGTGTATATTGTGGATGCATGGAGGTTAAAAAATGGATTTAAGATGCAGAGAGTAGAGAGAAAACGATGATGTAAATGTAAGAGTCCTAGAGATTGATCTAAAGGGGGGTCAATAGATTGATCACCCAATTAAAAACTAATACAGCAGCAACAGTTGCGGAATAAAGTCAAAATGTTGTAGGATGATGAGAAGACACTCAAACGCAACCAGACTGAAGCAGATCTATAGGATCAGTACTCGAGCGGTCCTAAGCATTCATCTACTGAACGGTGAAATGAAATAAGATAGGAACAGACCACAGATCAATCCCACAGTAGACACCAGAATTTTTAGGTGGTTCAACCTCAAACCAGAGGTCTACATCCACCCCACACTCAGACCAGAGTGTGGCTTAACTGCTGACTCACAGCTTGCCGCTGATCCACAGCTTCGGGGATAAATCCCTACAATTCACTGAGCAACACAGCTCGCTGTCCAGAGGAATCCTTCTCTGCAACCGTTGAGGATTACAGCTTCACCTGTCCAGAGGTATCCACCTCTGCTCACTGAGGATTACAGCTTAACCTCTACTGACACACAGCTTGAACAAGAGTTTCAAAAATAAAAGAAATAAACGAAGAATCAAAACCCATGAAGGGAATGTAGGTAAACAATGAGCAAGATCAGTTCTGGTTCTGAACCAGGAAGCTGATGACAAATCTCTCTCTCAAACCTGTCACAGAACAATCCTTCTCTTTCTCTCTCAAATCTGCTCTCTCTCTTCTTCTTTCTGGATCAAGCTAGCTCTTGTTCTTTCTGCTTCTACTTTCTTTATCACGATCACCATCTCTCTTGAACGAGAGTCTTCTTATTTATAGGAGGCAGGCAGTAGAGAGGTAGGGCATGTGCTCACCACGATCCCGTCCAGAAGCCTTATCCAGTTCTGGAGTTGTTAGGCCATGTGGCAGCATCCCAGCTTGACTACCTTCCACGTGTCATCATCTTGGCACCTCCTCCATTCTTGGATCACATGCCATTCTTAAACTCCATGAGCAGATATCCTGTAGAAATCAGACTTAATGTCAGCTTGAATGACTTAGACAGATAGTGAAGAGATGCACAGAGTTAATATATCATTAAACTAGATGTGCACAGACTCAATGGATCGTCGGTTAAAACGGCACGGGGGGGGGGGTACCGCACCGGATTAGGGGGCACGTCGATTTAAGTCATTTTTCAATCTTTTTAGCCCATTTAAGTTACAGAGTTAACCTGGTTGTTAATTGGATTAATTGATGAGTGAATTTAGGTCCAAAATGCCTTGGAGCCAGGGTCAAAGCTTGTGCGAGGTTCATACTCGAGCATGAAGCATCGCCAGTTCGAAATACACCTTATTATAACTCAAATAAAGGCGTCAATTGGTTAATTTGATCTGATAAAATTTGGGTAGCATCTCCCCATATCCAGAGGATTGCGGGGGAGAAGTGCAGACATACTCACATAATTGGAGTAAGCTCCTTAATACCGGGTGACACAACGACAGCCGACAGACCCATATGGATGAAAGACCCCGAGGGCTAGCCTACGAGGGGCACCAAATTTCCATGGGCCAAAACATGATCAAGGGATGACCAATGAGGGAGAAAATCCCGAGGGCTAGCCTACAAGGGGCACACAACCCGTGGTCACCACTAATTCCCTTAAGGACAGTGGATTTAATGTTGGACTAAGATCCCCATTAATATTCACCTCCTGGCGGCTCACAGAGGTGCATGTCATCGGAGGGCATGACCCCTATGACCCCGTGGTGACTTAGAGACATCAACGGGGTATGTTCCCCCTTTCCCTGGTCACTGGACAGTGATTCTCAAAGGAACGAAGCACGGTAAATAGAATAGAGTAAATAGGGTGATTAGTTGAGGGGTTAGCAAATCGACATCAGAGAATTAGCAGGTTAGTATTAGAGAGTTAGAGAGTTAGTGCATGCACTTAGTAAGTTAGCATATAAAATATAGAGATTATAAGGGGCAGATTCTCGAACAACTATTGAGCAGCATGCAGGGAGAAGGCCTTGCTGGCAGATCCTGTGCCCAGACTGTAGGGACAGCCGCGCTCTTCAGTTCATAACGATGAACGGATGAGCTACGAGGGGCAGTCCCAAAAGTGGCCAGAGATGCACATAAGCTTGCGCCACTGGGGATGAACCTTCAATAAACATAAGGGAGTTCGATGGGATCATTCCATTAAGAAGAAACCCCGAAGAAGAAGGGGGGCATCGTGTTAATATTGCCCTGGAGAGGACCAGGGCTTATTCAATGTCGACTAGGGAGAACCAAACGGTCGCACACATAGAAGACAATCGATCCGATGGATTTCGAGAGAGAAGAAAAGACATATAGAGGGATTGTCGCATCACGTATCATCCATTATATTATCAGAGTGGTCTCAATACAACATGCCTAAGGCACAGCATAGTGTTGTCACTCAGAGGTCGGCCACCGATTACATAGATGGGAATGAATCCCAATCACAAAGGAGGGAGAAACAAGGGAAGGTAGAAGGAGACGGGCTCATATCATCGCCCCTCTGACTACATACATTTATGGGGATTCTAAGAAGAGGGAAATAGCGAGGAATGATCGGAGGGGTCGTCGGAACCCACCTGATTCCTTCACTGTCGAAACAGAGTATCGGAAAGGGGGTTTTCTTCCCCGGCGCCGGGCTCCTCCAGGCAGACTGACGAGAGAAGTGGTAGCTCTATGGCTTGCTCTCTCAGACGAGACCCTTCTTCTTCCCCAATCCTCTTTTCTTTTCTTTTTTCAGACGATTCACTTCTCTCTTCCCCCTTTTTGTTCTCGTCCTTCCCTTTTGGCCGATCATTGGCTTAAATAGCAGGTTATTGGCGTGACTCTACCCAGCGCGGAGAGAGTGCCGGGATAAGGGACTTAGATTGCTTTTGCGCATCGGGTAAGGGGGGAGCCGGGAGGTGGAGTGCGCCGGTTAAAGTAGCGCGCCGGATTAGCCTATTCTTCCCACTTGTCCAGACGTGAGTGAGACCATGGGCTTCGATCTGGCTTCAAGAGTTGACTTGGCCCTTCATCTCATCGTGACTTTGTAAAAATCACTACGAGAAGTATTGGTAAAGTCTTCAGGTCGCTGAATGGCCAATTCCAGAACCATTTGTGCCTTTCGTTCGGACACTCGGGTTTTTCACTGACATGGCCTTTGGCACTGTGATTTGTGCTGCCGGGCCAGCTTCACTTGTTGTCCAGGCTTCTGCTTGTTTCTTCGGGGATGCTCCCGAACCCCATAGAGATCAAGAGGACCCAGAAACACAACTGGGTAAGGGGAGATTCATGAAACGGTGGGGAGTTACAGACAGAAACATGTAAGTTGAAGTGTATATTTTCCTCATCGATCTAGGGAGAAACAGAGGCCACGCTATGGTCTGCATACTCTTGGCCTCCTACAAAGGTGGTGAGCTTTTGTAGAAAATTAATAGATTTAAGATGATGACATAGAAACTCAAATAATGCTGATATCATCGACACAGAGGTGTAAGACGATTAGCTAATTGAACATATAGGCCTCCTTATTCTCGAGACGCATAGGGACCACATCAGAAGATTGGTGAGCCACTAGCAGCCGACGAGGCCTCAATTACTGTAAACTATTGAAAGAGAGGTCGATCGAAACTTGTAGCCCCTGCAAGACAATTTATTTGGCCAAGAGGGAAAAACTCCGGCCCCCGTGAGAAGAGTGAAGGGGGGAAAGGGAAAAGAATGCAGCAAGATGATCAACAATAATTTCTGACTCCTTTTATTTACCTCCAAAAGAAAATTACATCATGTAAAACTTTCAATGAAAAATAGAAAGAATTACATAAACTAAAGAAAGGAGAGACGATAGGAAGGGGAATGATGTCACCCCTTGTGGGCAATTGTTTGGTGAGGGGAAACCCCCCTTCACAGCAGGGAACTTAACTTTCTCTCTTTTCCTTATGGGGATGGGCTCTCACCTATCCTTGCTCACTAAACTGAGAGAGCCCTCATGTGTTCTTCTCTTCAGAAGACAGTCAACTTGTTTCTCAAGTCTCTCCCCTTCCTCCCTCTTCTCTCCGCCTCCTTTTTGTTACGGGCTCAGGGCCCTTTTTATTGACGTGCCGGTGTTGTCGGATGAGCCCTGCCAGATGGAAATGATGCTGCCGGATGAACGCTAAGCTGCTAGATCGAAGGCGCTACTGTCAGTTTGATGAAGCTGCTGTCGATACTATCAATTCAGCATGGTTGCTATCGGATGGCAGCGGTACTTCTGGATTAGCCATAAGGCTGTCGGATGGAGGAACATGCATCGCCATTGTATCTAGTTCGCGCACTTACTATATGAAGACTTTGTCGGATGGAGCTCTGCTGGCTTGGGCATTGTCTGCTAGATGGAGTGCTTCTACTGGTACTGCTAATTGATCATGTTGCTATCGGACCAAAAGGCTCCCGTCGGATGAACATGCTAATGCCAGTCCAGGAGGATCCCACCGGATGAATAGTTTCTTAGAGGTGCTTCGCTAGTTGGGAAGGAAGCTTGTCGATTAGCCTAAACCACTACCAGGTAGGGGCAGAGGGTGTATAAAGGACTGTTGGTTCAGCCCTTTCACTGTCAGACGGATTTGGGGCCTACCAATTGGGAAGGAAGCCTGTCGGTTGGGCTTCATACCTACCGGATGGATCTTGGCCTGCTGCTATTTCCACACTCACAAAGGGCTATTGGATGGAGGAGTAGAGCCTGTCGGATGAAGAGGAGCACTGCCGATGCTGCCAATCGAAGGTGCCACTAGATCATGATGTCACTACTAGATTAGGAGGAACCCTACCGGATGGGGCTTAGCCTACCGGTTGGGTAGGGCTACCGATTCACATGCACCACTACCGAATGGGCCACGGGGTGCATGGCATGGCTAGAGCTATCGGATGAGGCCTTGGAGGCACTACTAGATCAGAGATGTTCATGCCAGTTCAGTGTGTTGGACCCTTATCCGATCGAGGACTTTGTCGTCGGATGGCTTGAGTCTTGCCAGATCATCCTGCCACCGTTGGTGCTGTCGGATGAAAACCCATGTTGGATGGGGAAGCTATAGTTGTGCTACCGGACGCACACTTCTGCTACCAGATTAGTGGCCATACTGCCAGATCAGAGGACAAGGCCCCTGATGGATGAAGATGGACATAACCAATGCTGCCGACTCAAGCCTACTGCTAGATGGGGCGTTAATGCGACTGGACGGGGAGGCTTTTGTGGGGGCTCCAAGTGTGCTGTCGGTTTGCGCTACTAGGGGTCCACGAGATGGGGCTTTAAAAGAAATGGGCCAGGCTTGCTGGTTCACTTGCACCACTGCCGGATGGGAGCCTTGTGCTCTTTTTTCTTATCTTTATAATTTTTTCTTGCATGGACCATATAATTCATCTTACATCCTAGAACAAGCCCAAATTGCTCAAGGACTCCCCACCCCTTCCTATGATTCTTATTAGGGAGGACAACATAATAATTCTTGGGATTCTTATCAAGGCCCAGCCCAAAATCGTTCAGATTAATTCTTCCAAAATTGGGCTCTATTTTCAAATGACTCTTATGATCAGGCCCACTACAGAGGACAACCCACATCCACCACCCCATTTTCTTACCATGAAGTCAATCCTTCTTCAGCATCTTCTCCATTGAACTCTGCTTCTCAACATATAACTCTATCTCTGCTAGGCTCAACTCTCAAAAAGGAGGAGAGCTTTGATCAGTTTTGTCAATTCATCATGGCTCAAAATCAAGCCATCCAAGCCCGACTAGATCAACTTGCTGCAAACAACAAAGGCATGGAATTGGATCGATTATCTAGCTACTCCAATACAAATTCTAATTATCAACTTCCAAGATTTGACCATAATGAAAGCTTTTGTGATCAACCCATGATTCCCCATGAACACCAGACTCAAATCACTCTCGATTTAGATCATGTGGGGCATATGGAGGAGTCTTATCAGGAAGTTTTTGAGGGAGTTAGCTATAGCTATGATGATGATCAAAAAGATGAACTTGAGGAGCAGGAGCTCAGTTGCACTTATGAGGAGCATTCTAGAGAAGTTGTTGATCTTAAGTTGGGGGGAGAAAAAGGGGAAGATGATGTGCTGTTTAATGATAAAATTTCATTCACTTCCCTTCTTAAATTTGAGGAGACCTTGTCCCAAGGGGAGGATGAAGAGGATATGCGAGTGGAAGATGAATTAAGTGAGGCCATTAATGATCTCTCTTGGGTAAAGGAGGAGGCGGGTAATCTTCATGACTTTTCTCTCGATTGGGCATCTTCTGATCAAGGAGAGGATATTGATTTCATATCTATTCCTGACATCAACGACCCTCACTTTGTGATGGGTACTCTCATGCTGGCCGATTTATCTGATTCTATTGAGCCTTCCAAGCTGTATGGTGTTGAGGAGTATGCTTCTTTCACTTTTGCTCTTCCTTATCTCCTTGACATTGACCCTTTGCTTAAATCTCTTCTCCCTTTGATCCCTTCTCACCTCACAAATGTTCATGAAATCTCTAAAATTGAGGTAGAACAAGAGCTTTTACTTGATAATAAGGTCTTCATCAATATTTTCAACACTTACAAAGACCACAAATGGAAAGAAAATTTTTTGATCATTAATCAGGGGAATCCTTTTGGCCTAACTGATCCATCATGATATTTACCCCAGGCCTCCCAATTAAAAGCAAGGTTGTTAACCCATACATTTCATGTTCAACCTAATTTGGCGAACAACCAACTAAATCTTAGCCCACGCATGTACATGCATTATCTTGTCTTCAAATGGTACAAATAGTGGGAATTGAAAGAAGATGAGATAACGTGGTGGCTCATTCGCAATTCAATGCATTGGTTATAGAACTTGCACTTTCTATTCATGCGTCTGACTGAAGATGAAAAACTTAATACTTCTGGGAGGCAACCCATGGTTTTTGTTGTTTAACGTTTTGTTTTAGTGTGTTTTTCAGTTGTTAGGTCAAGCCAAGGAGATGGAGCTATCACAGTCCATGTCGTTGATGGAGTTTTCACTCCGCATATCAGGTTGTCTCTTTCCTTCTCATCAATTCATATTATTATTACATTGTTCTATTATTTCTATTGCATATGTCATTGAGAACAATGTCATGCAAGTTCGGAAGGGAGAGAAAAAATTTATGATACATATAGTACAACTTGACATGAGTTCTCGCATGATGTCCTGCATTGATCATATTGTCCTACATTTTGCATGAAAGTGAAAAGATGAAATCTCTGACTGAGTTTTCTTGATTCAGACTTTTATTGAAAGTGATTCTGGAATAGGAAAGACTAGGGAAAAGAATGATGAAAAATTTATTCAATCTAGTCATGAAAAACTGATGTAAGAAACTCTTTAAAGTCCTTTAGCACTTCAAAAGAAAAAATCACCCTATACGCTAATGAAACAAGCAAGACAAGCCTTTTATTACTTTAGAGTGGTGTCTAATACTCTACACTTCTTGAGGAAGAGATATTTTTGAAGGGTGACAAATGGATGGTTAAAGGTGAAAAATGAATGGTTTAGGTAAAGAATATATAGCTCAGGTGAAAAATAGATGGCTAAGGGTGAAAAATGAGTCCCAGGAGTGACAAATAGATGACAATGGTGAAAAATAGATGGTTAAGGGTGGCATATGAACCATAAAGCCGACAAATGGATGGTTAAGGGTGAAAAACATAAGGGTAAGGGTGACAAATGACTTGTTAAGGCTAGCAAATGGCCAACAAAGGTGACAAATAGGTTCTTAAGGCTAACAAATAGCCAAATGGATGGTTAAGGGTGAAAAATAGATGGGTAAGGGTGACAAATGACTTGTTAAGACTAACGAATGGCCAACAGAGATGACAAATGAGTTGTTAAGGCTAACAAATAGCCAACAGAAGTGACAAATGGGTTATTAAGGCTAACAAATAGCCAACAAAGGTGACAAATGGGTTGTTAAGGCTAACAAATAGCCAACATAGATGACAAATGGATTTTTAAGGCTAACAAATAACTCCATAAATCAAAATCAGGTCTTACAAGAAATGGAGGATCTATACATTGCATCTGAACTCTCCCTTACTCATTACAACATTGTACAGATTGTACAGATGACACAAATCCTCAGTACAATTGAAAATTGATAAAAATTTACAATAAATTCAAAGTTTGACATTGTATCTGAACAATATTATACAGATGTCTACATACATCTGAAGATTACAACATATTACAAAAAACTCATTACAATTGAGCATAACAAAAAAGTCATTACATAAAAAATAAAAACATTCATTACATCAGAACATTACAACAATGATGTCTTTTCTCTTGGTTCTAATGAGCAGCTTCACAGATTGGAGGGAAGGAATTAGAGTAGGCAGATGAGAGAAATGCATCACATGTCCCTCCACCTCGCTGACGATCAGGTGCCCATCTCTGAATGGGGGGCCTATGTGATGAACAAGTGATAGTTGATGGCTTATCTATCGGGAAAATAAAAAAAATATTTGTCATAACATTGAAAACATTGAACATACCTAAATCTAGTAGTGGCCACAGTAACTGAGAAGGAAAGATCAAAATTAATGATGATATTAATCATATCCCAAAGGTATGCAGATTAAACAGGGAAATAATCAAACAAAGGGATTACAACTAAGAAAAGAGTCTCCTTATAAAATGTGTATTGGATCAAATAATATCACCTCGCTCTTCCATGCTAACCAGCATAATTAGTTTCTAAGATTCAAATTGCAAACTGGATCAAATAATATCACCTCGCTCTTCCAGGAGCTTGTCAATGTGCAGATTGGTACTAGGAAAGAGGATAAACTTTATGGAGAAACTTCCAAGACCTTGTCAAATTTCTCACATATGTAATGAATGTGACATGGTGTTGAAGGGGGGCTCAAATGCAACATTTTCCCCTTAACATTGGGAGGGGTTGCCTTATGTTCAAGGCCATCCAACCTTCCCTCAAAGAAATGTTTCATCATTGCCCTCACTCTTACCTAGCCAAATAGATGATTAGTTGGTTGAAAGGAAGCCTGCAATTGAAGAAGGTGGTCAGTCCATACTGAGTTTTTTAATTTGAGCAATAAAGAACACCTCTATTCCACAATTGAGTTTAAGTGAGAATATTGATCATACCTTCTTCCCACCAATTTGTTGAAATATGCACCTTATCTAAGAACATTGAACATACCTTATGCCCAATAAGTACCAACATACGTAAAAGCTTATAATAAACAAAGATAATTTATAAATCAATTTCTCCTCATTGCAGTAATCTCATTGCACAATAGAGATAAGGAAAAGTTGTATGGCATACTACAATAACACCATTAGTCATACAAGGATTGTAAAACATCACAGTTCAATACAAAATTAAAGTAGATGACAAGAAGTTCTAATGTCGCCTCAAACAATAATAACTGAATGTGAAAAGAAGATATCATCAACCCAAAGAGACCTAAATATGCCCATCAATGTGCCCCCAGATGTCATCAGCTATATAGTTCCTCAACCCTTCTCCTGCTACCACGTCCAAGTTGTTGACATGAACATTGTTGGGAACATCATCATCTCCAGCATCGTCAACCCCTACATCATCCTCCCCAACACGTTAACCCAAACTTCTCCAAACTGCTGGTGTAGAACCCATGGGCCATGTTGATATATTACTAAAATGCAGATAAATGGTGCATCGAGGAGGCACCCTGCATTTCTTACAAAATTCCTAGCAAATATGCCTCACTTGGCATAAAGACGGCAAAGACCTGTCTTCTGTTTAAAATTTTGTCCCAAAATAAAAGTCAGCCAACGCTAGGATGTCTAGGTTAGAAATTTTCATCCAGGAATTGCTCAAGCTTTCCTTGGAACTTGGAAGCATATTCCTTGCTATTAAAGACATGATTCCCCGTATGTGATGGTCCAATCTGATGCTCGGCTTGCAAACTGATTGCATTCCCTGCAGTGGCTGCGACTATTTCATTTGGAGAATTCAGTTGTCAAAAAGTTCAATACCTCAAAGTAAGCAAATCCATTGTGCAATCCACCTTGCAATGAGTCATGGAACTGTTTCTAGGTGTTGAATCAAAATGAGTTTCTTCTGCTATGCTGGATCCCAGACACTGGAACTTGGATTTAACGTTTAACTAAGTGCTTGCCTGCATCTTGGGTTTCATCTCTAGCATTCAACAAACTGCTGTTGCTTTTCATCTGGAAGTTCCATGTTTGTCTCTGCTTTAACAGTTTTGTCTTATGCAGTGGATGATACCACAGCATCAGATGAAGGACCATCACACAATGAAGCTCATGGCCATCATGGCCGAGCGGGACAATGCTATCCAAGAACGCATCTTAGCCCTCTCCGAGAAGAAAGCTGCTTTAGCTGAGCGAGACATGGCGATCCTCCAAAGGGATGCTGCCATTGCCGAGAGGAACAATGCCATCATGGAACGGGATTCAGCCATTGCTGCCCTTGAGTATGTCCGAGAAAATGAAATGAGTCGTAATGATGTGCCAGGGTGCACTGCTCCACGAGGGTCGAAGCATTACGACCATCATCATTTTTCATATGTTAATCCACAACCACAGCAGCTATCTGATGCTCCTGACAACCACACAATGGATATGCAAATAAGTGAGGCATTTCCAACATCCGTTCATTTGGAGAATACTGCAAAAACAAAACGCACTAAACGGTCGAGGAGGGAGGTGAAGGACCCTTCAAAGGAAGTTTCAAAATTACCGAGGAAGCCTAGAAGTGGGGGTGAAGACTTGAACAAGAAGGTCACAGTTGCTAAGCCTCGTGGTAAATGGAAGAATCAAGCAGCAGGTGGGGGTGGGGAGGATCTGAACAAGGAAGTGTCAGCTGCAAAGAATGATTGGAAGGGCCAAGACTTGGGATTGAACCGTGTAAATTTTGATGAGTTGTCCATGCCAGCACCTGTCTGCTCATGCACAGGGACCCTGCAGCAGTGCTACAAGTGGGGGAATGGTGGATGGCAGTCCGCATGTTGCACCACCACACTTTCAATGCACCCATTGCCAATGATGCCCAACAAGCGCCACACACGGATGGGAGGGCGCAAGATGAGTGGCAGCGCATTCAGCAAGTTGCTCAGTCGGCTTGCAGGAGAGGGCCATGACCTATCCAACCCCGTCGATCTCAAAGACCACTGGGCAAAGCACGGAACAAATCGCTACATTACCATCAGGTGACCCGTATGCTTCTTTTAATTGCCTCAGTGGGGATACTTTGTGACAATTATGCCTCCCCAATGCAAATGCAAAAAGTTCTCTCTCTCTCCTTTTCTCCCCTCTAGGAAAAGGAAGAAACGATGGTTCCCGGGAAGAAGAATGTTTTGGTTAAAGCTTTAGCAGGGGTAGTGTTTTGTTCTCCGTACGCCTTGGTGGGAGGATAATTTTGTTCCCGACAAAATGGATTACGGTTGTGGAAAGTGGGAATATCCTGTTATTATACTTGTCAAAAATATTTTGTTTTGTCTGTTTATTGATGCGCTTTCCGGAATTGTGGAAGAACAATGGGGAGTGCATCTGTTGTCTAGCTGGTAATGATGACAATTTTGTGTGCGCAAGCATTAGCCTGATGATAACCTTTTTTTGCGTGTGCATGCATGTGTTGGTGTGTTGGAGGGAAATCTTCATGTTGTCTCTTCATGGTTCTAGTTATTCAGGATTCAAGATCTCCAGCACATGCATATGAACAATTTTTGAATATGTTAATTATCAATTCATATTGTCCTTCGATTAGCTAGATCTATTCCGCTGCAATTTATTTTAACTAGCTATAAAGAGGGCTTCATTGTGAAAATAGGGGCAGATCTATTCACCCCTCCCCTCTAGATCCGCCATCCACTACTCAACATGCAGGTGACGGAGCTGACCGCCGCCATAGGCGAGGGCGACCAGTTGCGAGAGGAGCTCGTACTGGCACAGGATGAGGCCGCCGGTTTACGGGAGGAGCTGGCGCAGAGCTACTGCCTGAGAGAGGAGGCAACCCACTTACGGGGTGAGCTGGAGCAGAGCCTTCACTCAGGGGGGGAGGCGGAGTGCCTACGTGTCGAGCTAGAGTAGAGCGTTCGCTCGAGGGAGTCGGTGGAGTGAGGCCAGGTTGAGGCGCAGGAGGAGGCAGCCTGCCTTTGACAGCAGCTAGCACAGGCCAGACCATCGGACTCAGTGGAGATGGCGGTCCTTCGGGTAGAGGTAGAGCGACTCTGAGCTGCGGCCTCGGAGCTGGAGCGGTACCGACTGGAGGCGTTCGAGCTACACGGCGAGTTGCGAGCATACAAGGATATGAGCCGTTCCCGCAGCGGGATGAGCGGTAGTCGTGCGGCCCCGAGCGGGAGTCAGGCTACTCACGACTCTGTTGGGCGTTTCCTTGTGACTTCCTCTCAGTGGCAGAGGAATGAGGGGGAGGACCAACGCCGGCGACGAGAGAGGGAGGAGGGTGCGACCTTTGCGATGGGCCAGCCATCAAAGAGGCAGGAGGGAGGAGGTGATAGCAACAGGCCAGAGGGGGCAGCCTAATTTTGCTTTGTACTCTGACACTTGTACATGATGTGATATGATAGTGACCTAGTTTATTTTTCTTTTGTCTCTCTCTCTCTCTTTTATGTTATGCATGAATGTATGAAAATGTAAATTCTCGTACCGTGGGAGATAGGGGAGAGGAGAGAGGCGACGACTTACAGGTGAGACATATGGGAGAGGCGAGGCACGCCGACTTTACGGGAGAGACGATGTGAGAGGAGAGAGGTACGCCGACTCTGTGGGAGAGATGATGCGAGAGGAGAGAGGTACGCCGACTTTGCGGGAGAGACGACGCGAGAGGAGGGAGGCACGCTGACTCTACGGGAGAGACAACGTGAGAGGAGAGAGGCACGCCGACTCTGCATGAGAGATGACACGAGAGGAGAGGAGTACGCCGACTCTACGAGAGAGACGATGCGAGAGGAGAGAGGTACGCCGACTCTGCGGGAGAGACAACACGAGAGAAGAGAGTTACACCGACTCTGTGAGAGAGACGATGCAAGAGGAGAGAGGTACGCCGACTCTGCGGGAGAGACAACGTGAGAGAAGAGAGGTACGCCGACTCTGTGAGAGAGATGATGTGAGAGGAGAGGGGTACGCTGACTCTGCGAGAGAGACGATGCGAGAGGAGAGGCACGCTTGATGAGAGGAGCGAGGGCGAGCATTAAGCAAGAATAGCAAAGGGATGGGCGGTCACCCTTAGGCCGTACAGGATTTATACGGCCGCCCATAGGCCGTATGTATCAGTTGGGTGGCCCGTAACTGGTCGCAGGATGTAATGGGCATTACCATATAGGTTCCACGGATCCAGAGTTGTGCGGCCCATCATGGGCCGTTCAAAGAAGAAGGACGGTCTATCGTTAGACCGCCCAACTCACCATGTAGTTAGTTCGATCGGGACTCTCTTGGGGAGTCCCAACCCGAGGTGTTCTACCTCAACTCGACCCAAACACTATCCAAACCCCTCCTAGGATTATCTCAACCCAATCCTAATGGGTTTAGATCTCTAGAACAAAGATCTATATAAGAAAAGGGGGGCCAAATTCATGACTCATTGTTCTCCTTTTTCTCTAACCCCCTAAGTCTTTGTTTTCTTTGCCAAAACATCATGAAAAGGGCTCTAGGAGGGAGTTCCATGGGAGGAGCGAGCTACGAGGGACCGAAGCTGGCCAGAAAGGAGCGTGAGGCGCTTCAGCGGCTAGCTACAATCCCTCACCACCTTAGTTCTAGTCCTTCGAGAGAGGTGTGCTTGTGATTTTATTTCAATTCTATTTTGTTTCCTTCTTAACATTCTTTTTTTTGTCTTTTTCCTCTCTCTCTCTCCCTCTTTGATACGGTTGTATCCTTATGTGTGATAGAGTAATACACCCTTTCTCCTTATCCATGCTTATCTCAAGTTTGGAGAATTGCTCTAACATCTTCCCCTTTTGGATCATACAGTTGGCCAATAAAGCTCTCGGCTTTCGACTGAGGGCATCTGCTATGGGATTACCCTTTCCAGGATGGTATTATATAGTGAAGTCGAAGTCCTTGAGATATTCTAGCCATCGTCTTTGTCTCATATTCAATTCTTTTTGTGAAAATAAATATTTGAGACTCTTGTGATCGGAGTACACGGTAAATTACTTTCCGTAGAGACAGTGTCTCCAGATCTTCAAAGTAAACACTACCGCAGCCAACTCTAGGTCGTGCACCGGGTAGTTCTCCTCATGCTTCTTTAGCTGTCGGGAAGAGTAGGCAATGACTCTCACTTGCTGAATTAAAACACATCCGAGGCCAATGCCAGATGCATCAGTATACACCTCGAATTTCTCTCCTTCTACTGGTAATGCTAAAACTGGGGCAGTCGTCAAATGATCCTTCAAGGCTTGAAAACTCCTCTCACAATCTTCATTCCACTTATAAGGAATCTCTTTGCGGGTCAGTCTAGTAAGAGGAACAGCAATCTTGGAAAAGTCCTTTATAAATCACTGATAATAACCAGCTAGACCCAAGAAGCTATGGATCTCGGTTGCATTTATCGGTCTTTTCCAATTCTTCACAGCCTCGACTTTTGATGGATCCACAGAAATTCCATTCTTCGAAATCACATGCCCTAAGAAAGATACCTTCTCAAGCCAAAAATCACATTTACTAAGCCTGGCATAAAGTTGATTCTTTCTTAATATTTACAATGTTGTCCTCGAGTGCTCTTCATGTTCTTCCTCAGACTTTGAATAAATCAATATATCATCAATAAAGACAACAACAAATTGATCTAGATGAGGCCTAAATATGCTATTCATTAACTGCATAACGGTTGCAGGGGCATTTGTTAGTCCAAAAGGTATAACCATAAATTCATAATGCCCATACCTGCTCCGAAATGCCGTCTTGTGAATATCATCATCTTTGAGAAATATTTGACTCTAGATATTTGATCAAATAATTCAACGATCCTTGGCAGTGGATACTTGATCTTGATAGTAAGGTGGTTCAACTGTCGATAATCGATGCAAAGTCTCATCGACCAATCCTTCTTATTGAAGACTAACACAGGTGCTCCCCACGGGGAAGTACTTGGCCAAATAAATCCTTTCTTCTAAAGCTCCATCAATTGTTCCTTTAATTCTTTTAGCTCGACAAGGGACATTCTATATGGTGCCTTAGAGACAGCACCAGCATCAGGGATACGGTCAATGGTGAATGACACCTCCCTTTCCGGGGGTAAACCGGGCAAATGCTCTAGAAAAACATCGGAAAAGTGATGCGGGACGGATGACGACCGGGCTAAGACGTACGACAGACTCGGATTGCGGCCAGCACTAGCGCGCTAAGGCAAGCTGGGCGGCTGGTCACCGAGGTATTCTCCGGGCGGAGACGTCTCTCAACAGCAACTCACTCGTGCCCGACGATCGTCCCTTGCGAGGGAAACGTGGGGATCGCGGTGATTAAGAAACAACCGCCGCCTATGGTATCGATTCAATCTCGGTGCTCGATTGGAGCTACGGAACGGGCGCTCACAACTCATAATCGCAGTGATTTGAAACTAGTTAACGGCCCTATTCTCACAAACGCAGCAATATAGAAAGTATACTAAACCAGCAAAGTGAGAGAGGAATGAAATGCGTACCTCCATGCCTAGGCGTGGGGAAGAATTCCCGGCCGAATTTCGAACAACCCCGATACACAAACGACTTAATTTGTTTACAATTTCAGAACTTGGCCCACTCCACATAGGGAGGTATCGGGCTACAATGGCTAATTTTGGGGTTGCTGGGATGCAGGTTGACGGGCAGCACTCATCGGAGCCGAGGGAGGCGCGTCGGGGCCGATCGGGTACGTCAAGGGTGAACTGACCCGGTTCTATCCGCGCTGGTCACCCTGCGCAGCAAACTTACAAAGGCCGGTACGCCAAGATCCGATGTCCGACCGAGGTTTTGTTTGTTGGAGAACGTCGGTGACTGGAAGTAGTCTCCCTGCGGCACCACCCTATTCTGGTGCAGCCAAGGCCGACCGAGCAACGCCTTGTAGGAGGTGTTGGAGTTGATGACGTGGAATTGGACCTTCGTAATGAAGTCACCGAAGGCCAAGTCGAACTCTACAACCCCCATGGGCACCTCGCACTTCTGGTTAAAGCCAGCAATCTTGACATTCTTTACTTCGACCAGGTGAATGTCGAAGTAATGCTTCTGGTACACCTAGTAGTGGAGTATGTTGACTGCCACTCCTGGGTCGATTAGGACCCTATTGATAGGCTGCCCATTCAGCTACCCTTTCATGTAGAGTGGCTTGTTATGGCTACAGGTGGGCAAGAGCATGTCGTCCTCCGTGAAGACCACGGCCATCTTTGGGGACATCTCCGCCAAGCATACCTCAAGGTGTGCCGGCGTCTGGAGCGCGGCAATGATGGCTTGTCGTGTTTCTTCATCCAGGGATAGCATGTCCCATATGGTAAACCGAGCCATGATCTTCCTGAGATGCCTGACTATTCGGTTAGTAGCTTGAACCTTGAGTAATTTCATTTCTTCGGCCTTGCCGCATCTACCCCTGGCTTGGGTCTGGGGCACCGGGTCTGTAGGCGACCCCTCCGCCGGATCTGGCACAACTACCTGAGCATGCAGGGCCTGCTAGATTTCCTCTTTTTCCTTCATAAATTCGGCGAGGTCAGGGATACCATCAAATTCTTTCGCTAGCTGGGATGGGACCAACACCGGAGGGGTCGGAGGGTTACTCGCAGGTGGAGCCGGGCAGCTGCTAGCCCCCTTGGTTGGCCGTGGTCCTTACGGGTGCACCTGACTTTCTGTGCGGGCCCGAAGGAATTCGGCGAAAGTGGGAGCACCCTGACTTTTCAACTTCTCGGGATAGAGACCCGACAGTGGGGGAATCTCCATACCTAGAACCTCAGGTTCGGGGACTTGGTAGGGTTGCTCGCCTCTCAGCATGATACTGTGGTTGTCCTGAGGAGGGCCACCCCATTTCTTCCCCGACCGGGTAGCGTGTCGGGAGGTGGATGCTTCGACCTGATTTGCCTCTGGCAGGTCATAGGGGATCCCATCCTCCTCCTCCTCCAGAGAGAGGGCGGTGTCAAACAGTGCTGAGAGGGTGTTGCAGGTGATGACGACCCCCTTTCTCTTCTTACCTCTGGCTCTTCTCTTTTTCTTCTTCTTTTCTGCAATAGTCAGTGGCTGCTCTTGAGGGGACTCACCCCACAAGGGAGGCTCTTGCTCTACTCGGGCTTCCACTTCGAGGGTCAGCTTGAGGGATTTGAACTCCTCCCATGGAATAAATTCTTTCAGCTCAACAGGCCGGATCTCGGGCTATTCATAGTCTTCAAGCCCGTCAATGATGGCCTGGAGTCTCTCAACCGCCGAACTGACCTCTTTGTGCATCCGCATCAGGATGTGTTCCTTCTTGTTGTAGGTGGGCTGCCTCATGACTAGCCGAGGGGCCGTATCATGCCATACAGGGTTCACCGGTGGCCGTGCTGGCCGGGGAGTGACACCCCTCACATGAACCTCTGGGGCGGGCCGAGGGGCCCGTCTCCTCCTATTCTTCTTTGGTGCAGGCTGCCAACCTCCTTGGTCCTGGGCCGGTGCTACCACAAAAGCTTCATAAGTAGCGCGGGTACTAGCCTCCGCCCACTCTTCAGGCAATTCCTGGTATAGGGATATCATGTTGACGCTGGAAGCCATGTTGGGCATCTCATGTGGCTGCAGAGGATCTACTTTGTGCTCCCCCATGTCCAATTCTCCCTTCTTGATTAAGGATTCAATGACACCCTTGAAAACATAGCAGTCCTTGACAGTGTGCCCCAACGTCAGATGGTAATGGTAGAAGCGAGGGTCCTCTTTCTTCTTTAGGTCACCGGGCCTCTTCGGTTTCGATAACGTGATTTTGTTGTAGCTGGTTGCCCATTCGAACAGAAGCCGGGACTTGTCTCGAGAAACAGAATATAACTTGTTTCTCATTTTCTCCCTCAGCGAGGGGCTTTCCCGCCATTCTGTGGATCTAGGCGGTGGAGGGTTTGTAGCCACTTTGGCCTTTTCCTTCTACTTCTCAAAAGCTTGAAAGTCCAATGTGTGGACTTCTGGTGGAATTGGCTTCTTCTCGGCCTGCCTCGCCCTCTGGCTTGATGCGGCCGGGGTGGAAGAATACCGAGCAAGGAATGCCTCGATCTCAGCCACTATATTGTTCAGGCGGTCAAATGACTTGACCTCAGTGCCGATCATCCTCTCCAGGATTTCTTTCTTCAGATTTTATTTACAAATCTGCACTGCGTCCTCCTGATGCGGGGGACGTCTGCACCTCATGCTAAGGTTCCTCTATCTTTTAATATAGTCGAGTGTCGACACATCGTTTCTTTGTCTCGTGACGTAAAGCTCTGCCACGGTGACTTCCCATTCGGCAATGTAGAATCTTTCTTTGAACTTCTTTTGCATGCCGGGCCAGTCGGCAATGGACCCTGGTGGCAGGCTTGAGTACCACTCGAAGGCAAGCCCAGTGAGTGTCGAGCCGAAGAACTTCAGGAGGTAGGCTTCATCAGCAGTCAGGTCTCCCATAACATTTACATAGTAGGCAATGTGCTCCCTAGGAGACCCTTGCCGTTGAACTTCTCAAACTTCGGAGGCTTGGTGATGCCAACTGGTAGTTTCTTCGCGGCGTAATGAGCCGGGTAAAGTACTCGGTAGACATCAAAGGGGGTTCGATCACCATCACCCCTCTCGGCTAGCTTCATATCAATCATCTGCTCAAGCATCAATCGGCTGACGGCGGGTGGGTCGACTGGGC
The DNA here is from genome assembly GCA_024336825.1 of Amorphophallus titanum. NCBI lineage: Eukaryota > Viridiplantae > Streptophyta > Magnoliopsida > Alismatales > Araceae > Amorphophallus > Amorphophallus titanum. The sequence continues at coordinate 12,198,268 of JANBPO010001371.1, read as the reverse complement.
TTGGGTAGAAATGGGCGGGCGGCGCCCTTGGAGTGGTTAGCACTGTCGCCTGCGTAGCCATGGTAGACCCTTGGGAGGGGAGAGCTGACGATGGGGCCGGTGTTATGTATTATGCCCGTTGCAGGGGAATGCCCCCAGGAAAGTTGGGTACCTCTGGGACTGCCGCAGCCTGCAAAGTCGCCTCCGAGGATTGTCCGTTGCCCCCGGGCGCCTCGAGTAGGACCTCGGTCTGTCCAGATGTCGAGGGTTGGGCATTTCCTTCATTTAGTTGCTTCTTTAGTAGTTTGATCTCCCGCTGGTACTGATGTATCATGTATAGCATGGCGGGGTTGCCCGTGGGGAGACTAGGCATGCCCTCTATCTCTTCGGTCGACGTGTCCTCGGATGACATGGAGGGTCCGCCACTAGCGCCTCCAGTGGTGATAACATTAGCCGCCAGGGCCACGGAAGGAGGTCTCTCTGACGCCTGCATGCATCACTTCGCTTGCCACTCTTTGTCTTCTGGTGAGAGGACTGGGTATGGCGGCAAGCCTGGCCACTTCTTCGGGGTCAGTAGGTAGAGCTCCGTACTGACTGAAGACTCTCACCATGTTGCAGGTGAAAACTCTCCAGTTTCTATTTCTCTTCACCAACCTCCTTGACAGCCTCTCTAGGAACACCAGTTTATCAAAGACCGATCGCTGGGGCGACGTTTCCTCCCGTAGAGGGGGCTGGCACAGCTCCTCTGACTGAATCCTTGACTCTGCACTGGGCACGGGTCGAGCTTCTTCTTCTTCTTGGAAGGCGGAGGCCACTGCCCCCAGTAATCTCTGGCGACCCAAGGGAGTGCTGCCTGGGCGCCGGAGGTAATTTCTCATGGCCTGCTTGATCCCCTCCCACTCCTGGTCGGGGAGAGCGGCCGGTGGTTGGGTGTCGGTGGCGACACCATGATGGGTGTAATTCATGTACATCAGGTGGTCAACATGATGATGGCGCCTATGACATCGGCGGTGGGTATTTTTGGGCAGCACCGGTACAGCGACTGCCATGTGGCGGGTCATGGCCATCACCTCAACCTTTTCGCCTCTTCGCCCCCTTGCACGGCGGGTGCAACTAGGTCCTGCTTGTGCAGGTGCCGCGGGTTGGGCTTCCTTGGGAACCCAAGCCTGTTTCAGCTTTGCTGACTTGCGAGGCGGCACGTCGGCGGGTGCCATCCTCTCCTTCATCTTCTCCAGTCTTTGAACGGAGTTGCGGACTGGAATGGTCGGTATTGTTCGGTCCGGGATCACCTCGGATCTCTGTCCATTAAGATGGACTCTGATGCCTCCAACGACGACAGACTTGCCAGAGCCGGAGAGTCAGCTTCTTGGTGTGACGGCGGCGCTGCTCCTTCGGAACCTCCTCCGGTGGGATGCCGATGCCTACTGAGGTGAGCCGATAGTCGGGTGCACGTGGTGCACGTGGCAGCCCAGCATCTTTGACGGGGCGTTGTTGTTGTTCTCGGCCACGGTTTGGCCGGTAGCAGCTTCAGTGACTCCCGGGATGGGGGCGTCGGGCTTGGACTCGTCAGACGCTTCCAAATCGAGGATGTTGACGAAGGCTACCCCCAGGAAGTTGGGGAAGCCCACCACAGGAGGGAAACTCCCGAAGCAAAGGGGGACGGCAAGGTAGCCATCCCTGATGTGGCTTTCAATGACCTGCGGGCCAAAGGAGACCGCCATTCTCGAAGTTGAAATGTGCTTTCTTGCATTTGCAAAGATAAAACAATCAGTATTACAAGAAGGGGGCCGTAAAGCCCCTAATTTCGACAAAGAGATGAAAGGTGGATGGGTCCCACTAGGCGTGCCAAACTTGTGGATGCACTTTTTTATTAAATTAAATTATTTGATTCATTCGTTTATTAATTTTGTTAAGTGCGTGGGCATGTCAGTCACCGAGGTGACAATTCATTCGGGCTTCACGGAAGCCCATGATGCGCTCGGTCTGACTTCGTCAGGTGATTGTCCAAACCACCACCAACTCCTTATGAAAATAAAAAAATACACATGAGGTTGTAATAAAGTACCACTTTCATTATGGAAGGAAGAAGATACAAATGTGACCCTCAAGGGAGGCATGTACAAGGAAATGACGTCTACAGATGCCGAAATATGTCTTCAAAAGCCAAGAGGCCTACATGAGAAGCAGCCCTTAAGTCATGTAAATGAGTCTTCTCCTCCTGCAGCCGAGCAGACTCATCTTGAAGAGAGGCCACCTGACCTTCCAGCAGGGCTACTTCCTCGGCAAACTGTGACCGAGAAACTATTATCTGTGGAAGTTCAGCCCAGAGATCAGCCAGTTCAGCCTCTAGAATCCCTATCCAGCTGCGTATAAACTACTCCCGGTCAGTCAAGACCTGTAGTTGGCCTCGGTGCTCCTAAAGAGTAGAGTCCACCTTCCCCAACTCGAATTTGCACTCCACCTTCTGCAGCCTCAGAGCTACCAGCCTGTCAGTCGAAACACGCAACAGAAAATCCCAGCGGTGCATAAATTTCAGCAATAACAAGACACGCTGGGCCCACGTTTCCAAGGGACAGCCCATCGCCTGCAGACCAGCAGTGAAACGGTTGGCTATCTCCTTCAATTGCGGATAAGTTAGTTCGGGCTGAGATTCAACCAACTGGCATAGCATGTCCAGATTCTGCCAGATGAAGCTCTCGGGGAAAGCAAAGCCGAGAGAATTAGATGGGGCTACTTCAAAGGTCACCTCACTGTCAATGTCCGTCCACAGTGCGACGTCCGGTCGGGAGGAAGAAGACGGGAAATCTACTGGAAGGTCTGACTGAATTTTCTCTGTAACTTCTCACAGAGCTGAGGATTCCTCCACTGCCACCTCCCCAGGGGCTGTTGCCTGAACACTCATAGGAGGAGAGCCGGTGAGCGTCGGAGCTGTCTCTTCATGGGTCTCCAGCATGGGAGCTGCTTCGGGGCTGATTATTGGTAGTAAACCGATTGCTCGAATGGTTGCCTCCTGCTCGGCCACCTCTTCCACGGCAGCTACATCCTTCAATAATAAGGCCCCAGGGGCCATGGCTTGAGGAGACAGAGGTTCAGTTTCCATAGATGCTATTGCAAGGACCGCAGACTCAGGCGCGATGATCATCACCGCAGCTGGTACAAATGCAGAACCTCTGGCCGGGTCTACTTCGGCCCTCAAATCTGAAACCCGGATAGGAGCGGAGCTGTCTCCTGAAGTGCCCAAGTCCAATGATGCCAGGTCTGTAGAAAACTGTATCCTCACTGGCACGGGACGTATTATCTCCGAAGTTCCCACACAGGCTACTGGCGATGCAGCAACAGTAGCCAAGGCTTCAGATGGAATGGCCTCAGAAACGGCGGTCGTCACTGGGCTGGTCATGGCAGGCTCCTGAGAACAAACCAAGGCAGCATTAAGCAATAAAAGGGAAAATGGGTGGAATAGCAAGATAAGATGGACTTACGCTTAGTGAAAGGTCCACGCCCTCAAAAGAATGCAGGGGGGATGAGAACTCTGCAGCCGAGACAATGAAGGGAGGAGTTATGTTTGTTTCTGTGTCAAGCCCGGCAAACTGTCCCTGCAGCTCCTCCTCAGAAGATACCACCAGTAGTTTCAGAGGTGGGAACGGCGAAAGAGTTTTGGTCAACACGGGCAATGCTTCCGACGTAGAAATATCCTCTTCACTGCCACTGAAATATATTTCTTCCTCCTCTGTATCGGAGATGGTCGTGGAGCTGCTAGAAGATATCTCCACCCTATCCACAGGTTGGGCGGCCACTTCCAAAGCATGCCGGGATGTGGACCGGGTGACCACTCGCCTCGTCGGGGCAACGCTCCTTTTCATCTGAGTCTTATGACCCTCCCGTGGCCGAGGTGCGTCCCCCATTGCTATGATAGCCCCGGTTCCCTCTCCAGCTGTTATCACAGTAGAGGTCCCTAAGAAGAATGATAAAACAAAGATTGAAAAGGCGAAGGGATTGATAAAAAGTATATTTACCCTCCGCCTCGCCAGCTGGTGTAGGAGAAGGCAGTCTGGTTTCTCCCTTGGAGGGCGCCACTATCTGCTCTTGGACTGTGACAGGAAAAGAAGAAATCAGATCCAGAGGTCTCCTCAAGAGTCACTCGTAAGGGTTATTTGAGGTGTTGTGGATATGCATTGAAATTCAAGATAATTATAGGAAATAAATTATAGAACTAATTAATTATTTGACAGAAATAAAATTAATATTTTACAACTAAATAATTTAATTATAGAGTCCAGTCTACAAGTATAGCCAACAAAAAAAAGAAATGTACACTACTGCGAGATATACCCCGACACTGGCAAGTTTGCTACTAAAGACCCTCCAACGATGACGCACCACCTCAAGGAGAAGCATTGCACTTAAAAAAGTAGAGAGTGAGCCTCATCTCATTGGCTCAATAGGGGTCCCGCGGATCCCCCACCACAATGAATGCGGTAAGCAGTAACAATAGTAGCAACAATAATAACAACAATAATGAAATCGCGAGTAAACAACAGTGGCTGGAACAACAAGAACGGTGAGTGGAGGAACCATGGAGCCTCTATGCTAACCTACTCACGCGGTCGTAACAACCCATTATCGCTAACGGAACCTATAACAAGGCCATGCGACCAAAGACATAACCTCCACCTTCGGGAGGACATCCACACACTGGTAAACCTCCGTCTCGAGCTAGGACTAGTGAGAGAACCATGCCCTACACACAGGGTGACACTAGCCCGTCTACCGGAAGGGTCACGACAATGCTGTCGATAACTCAACCTTCACTGGCATAGGGTCCACTACTTAAGTATACATAACAAGGTCAGATGTGTCCACTGACATCTTATACTGTGCCAAGGTCTCATATGCGCGCACACTGCCCACACCGCAATCTCGGGAGGAGCAGAGGAGACACACACGCAGCACACCCCGGGGCTGGCTAGGATCCGTGCCCTTCCGCCTATCAGCACGGCCGTGTCCTGCTACCTGACATAGGGTACACATCACTATGCCCGTCAGTAATGTACTCTTGTCCCAACCAAGGTACATACGCTCAAGTGGTCTCGCCTTTGCACAAGGAGTGTCGTACACACTAGGCGGTCTCGTTCGATCCATCCATGATTGGCCACTAGAATCTTTTGTGGTCTTGCAGAATCCCATCAAAACTCTTTCATCCGTGGTCTCACAAGAATCTACCATAAAACACCATAATCTGTGGTCTCATTAGAATCTTGAGAAAGACGTACACGTGCACGCAGACCACCGTAAACCATGGTATGACACCACTAGGTGCAAAGAAAACTACCCAAGATCGGATGACAGAATTAGTGGGTACCAGCCCACTAAACTCCCACAAGGATTACTCACAACGATCATGGAATCCACACGGATATGACCCTTTGCAGTCACAGGACTCACGCGGTATATAACCCACTATGGCACAAAAGCCGTGTGGAAACTAAACTAAGTGAATATGACCAAACCCGCAGTAGGAAATCTATGAACCTCATATTACGCGAATCCATTCTCGGGCTACCGCCGCCCTTACAAGCTGAAATGGCCAAAATTCCATGTGAATATGTGAATAGAATGTTAATTTTCATGTTCTAGGGTGAAAACCAACTTACGGGACTCAAATGGGCTGAAAAGCCCACAACCCGGTTGACCTGGGCCACAGGTCGGTCGACCTAGGCCTCAGGTCTGTTGACCTGCCCAGCATGGGTTGGTCGACAGGGAAAGCATGGGCCAGTCGACAGGTTGGGAACGTTGTTGGGGGGTCGACCGCATTAAGGTGATCGTGGTCAGCCTGAGGACCGCGATCTGCCAAAGACGTGGTGGGTCGTGCGATCGTGTCCATGACCGCCTCACCATGGTTTCTCAAATGAACGCAGTGTCTGTTCACACTGCGTTCATTATCCAGAAGCTGAACTTGGTTCAGAAGACGATCACATTCTCGTTTCGATCTGGGCTTTCGTGAACCAACATGAAATCGCCCGTTGCACTCCCCATTCGTCTCGAGCGAAGGGGAAAACATGCAAAAACCCTTCATATGCCTTCCACACATCAGAAGGACTCAAAAGTACAAAGAAAAGACCAAAGAAAAAGGCGATTCCATCAATTACCCCAAACATGCACCCATGCCACACACATAACACATTCGGCCTCATCCCGACCTCAAATAGCGAGAAAAACTCGACCATAGTGAGGGGAATCACACCCCGACATGCCATTAGCTCGAAATCTAAAATGCATGCTCTAATTGCCTTTGCATGATTGTATGTTTAGTGTGAGGTAGGGATCCGCGTGACCCCTACTGAGTCTAGCTATGACTCACCCTTCTTCTTTCAGGTGGGCCGCGATAGCCATCTCCCGGAGCTTCTCAAGTTTTTGGCGACCGTCCTTAGCTGCCAGCAGTAGTCGTGTAGTCGATCTGTTGTTGTCCTCTTCTTGTACTTTTGGCCGAGGTATGCCCCGTGTAGTTGTACATTTAGACTTTTGTTAGTTATTGGACTTATTCATCTGTGAATCTGGACTGTTATATATGTTTATCACTCTGATATGTTTAAATTACTTCGGCATTAAAGTTCTATTTTCTGCTTTAATTAATATTACGCGTATAATTTTCATTCGTTATGCATACCCTCGACAAACTCCCCCAACCATTACGGGGCCTCATCAGCCTCTTGGGTGACTTTCCCAAGTTCTTGGTATCGGTAATCTGATGATATCGAGTTATCAGTATTCAGATCTCTTGGGTCGTTACAGTTGGTATCAGAGCGGTGTTAAGGATTTGTACAAGGAATTGAAATGACACCAGTTCAGAACAAGTCCATGTAAGTTGTCTACTGCTGACTTAGGATGTTTACTATGATTACTGATGGATTTTTTGTCATTACGTGTTTTCTTCTAGCTCAAAATGTTGCCTCGTGAAGAAGAGGTTGAGGTCGTGGTCTAAGGGAGGAAAGTTGTACCTCTCCTCCACCAGTAGTTTTTCTAGACCAAGCTCAAGCTGATCTTGCTCCTCAAGATGATTTGCCTCCAGGTGGCCATGGCAGAGTACTAAAAGAGTTTTTGTTGTTCCACCCACTGACTTATGAAGGTCAGGCAGATCTTGATGTAGCCAGAGTGTGGCTTGATGCAACCGAGCGTGTATTCTGTTCAATGGAGTGCACGAAGGATGAAAAAGTCGCGCTTGCTACATTCCAGCTTCAGGGAGCAGCACTCGTGTGGTGGACCACAGAATGGGAGGTTACTTTTCGTTCACATCCACTTCGCCAGATCACCTAGATAGAGTTTTTCGCGTCATTCGAGCGCACGTATAGTCCAGCTTATCTCAGGATGGACAAGATGCGCCAATTCATGGAACTGTCTCAAGGTGATATGATCGTGCTGCAGTATCAAAACAAATTCATGGAATTGGGTCGGTATGCGCCCCATGTTCTTGCTGATGAAGCCTTGAAGACTGAGTAGTTTCTGCGTGGGCTAAAGGGTGAGTTGCGGCAGCCGTTAATTGTAACTCGAATTATCGAGATGGATGCAGCGTACCAGGCAGGTGCGACGCTAGAGCTGGATATGGCAAGATCTCGAGGGTCTACTCAAGTTGGCCTTGTTCAGTCGAGCATCTAGTTTCAGCTGAGTTTTCAACCGTTTGTGCCAGGAGTTTCACCTGCTGTGTCGATTGCTAGTGGCGCTTCTCTTTCTAAACCCAAGTTCAAGTGATTCAAGAAGTCCAAGAAGAAGTTTGATCAGCAGGCATCTTCTGGAGCCGTTCAGCAGACAGCTCCTTCCTTTTAGCAGCGTTAAGGTTCAACTGCTAGTCAGCCGAGATAGTGTTCGAGGTGTGGTGGTAGCCACCCAGGCAAGCCCTATTCGTTGCTGGTGGTCTATTTTCACTGTGATCAGTCGGGGCATGTGGTTCGAGACTGTCCGCTGAGGCCAAAACCGGTGTAGTTTTCTCAGTTTTCTCAACCACAGCCGTCTCAGTTCAAACTTCCTCCACCACCTCAACCTCAGCAATTCTATCCTCAAGCTTCAGCTTCTTCCCAATAGTCTTCTGCAGCATCCAGCCGAAAGCAGAAAGGGAAGGTTTCGCACATAACTCGAGCAAAAGCCGTAGCGTCTCATCTCGTGGAAGGTACGATCATGCTTTATGATCATGCAGCTCGTGTTCTTTTTGATTCAGGTGCTTCTCACTCTTTTATTTCTGAGAATTTCATTACATGTATTGAGGAGCCGACATCTGAGATGACTTGTGAGTTGCTTGTTGAAATGCCTTCTGGGAATTTCATGTTCACCCCTTTGTGTCTGGAGGAGTCTCCTATTGTTATCAATGATCAGCCATTGCCAGCGAGGTTGTATGCATTGCAGCTAGCGGACCTGGAATTTCAATGTATGCTCATACACCTTCATGCACTCCTTTTATCCCTTCGGAGCTTTACCACTCTTGGGAGGCCTCTCTGGATCCAAGTGGTATCGGGTTTACCCGATATCTGGGTTTTGGGTCATCACAGGTCGTATCAGAGCTGTGTTGTGAGGGATGTGTGAACGTACATGGGAATTCGAGATATTACAGTGCTCAGAGTCGATAAGGTCCAGTACAGTTGGCAACTGGCATAGATTTTATGTTTCTTTACTACTTTTCTTCTCGTGTGAGCGCTTGCCTGTGTTGTGTTCGCGCTGTGTGAGGTGGTTTTTACTCTCGCCAGGATGTAACAGAGGGTCCCTTTTTGTCGTGGTGTTGGTCTTGGTTCTACTATGCTGGGCAGAGTTGCCAGTAGGTGTGAATCTGTGGTGCAGCATTCGTGTTTTTTCGTGGCGTCATTCTGAGTTGAGCTTTGGAAGTGTTGTCTTAGTAAGGCCTTAGTCCTATGTCTACTTATGTGTGGACTGTGTTAGTTCTGAACCTGATCTGCTCTTGTTTCGGTGGTGGCCTGCCTTTGGACCGAGTTTGTGAGTTGGGGGCCATTGCCGTGTTTGGCGGTTATTGTGCTGTGAAGGTTTAGTAATTGTTTTAGTACGTGAGGATAAGCTGAGACTGGTGTTCCTTGCGGCTTGTATTGTAGCTCTTGGCACGATGGTTTGCACTATGACAACTTGTGATCGGCTGTTAGCAGGTTCGGTACTCGAGGCATGGTATATTATAGTTTCATGAGCTGCAATGGCCGCAAGAGGTGTACTGAGATGTAGATGCCGAGTTGTCTATTTTACTTGTGTGCTTTATGTTGAGTGCGCAGCGGAAGCGTGTGGGCCCATAACCCACAGGTTCAAGATCCTTAGGTTGGAAGATTCTGACCGATCGAGAGGATTGTTTCATCGGTGTGAGTTTATCTTGGCTATGTGTGCCTTGATGCTATTGGTTGCCGTGCCGTTGCTCGAGGCATTGTGGTTGTAGGCACTGGTAGTTTTATGATTGGGTAAATATGTAGGCAGATATGCTGATTGAGTACCCTTTCTTTTTCTACGTTCCTTGGAAGTTGTGCAAAAAATGTGGTCCTGGAGATGTATTTTCGAGGTTGTTGTGGGTCCTTGTTGGCAAGTCACTCGCAACATGGCTAGCACGTTTCAGCTGTGTGGTTAGGTGTAATTGTGCCTTGATGTGACCCAGCTTGCAGTTGTGTCCCATGGTTCTGTGTGGAGAATGGAGCTGGAAATTTTGCTGGTGTTGTTGAGGTTGTGGTTGGTTTGTTGTTTATGGTCAGTATGGGAGGAGTTCACTATGAGTGTGAGTTTGGTATTGTGTGGACCGTGATCTTGTCAGTTGGTTGTGCTGTACTCTTCTGCTGTAGTAGCGTTAGCATGCAACTCAAATCAGATGTAATGTCTGAGTGAGGACTGACTTGATTGTGCTTGTGGTCCAGTGCTATCATTGGCATTCTACGTGTCAGTTTTGTTTGTTGTTATGGCACAGAAGCCGATGGGTGGAGCAGTCAACTGAGATGTTGTCATCCTCATGAAGAGCTGATGCTTGTCTTGTCTGTCGAGTATGAGATGTTATCAGTGGCTATTTTCGTGGCATGGCTGGTGTCTTGTCGATATGTGAGACGATAGCGATGTTGCCATGATTTGGAGGTGCCAGACTAGTGTTCCTTCGTGTATCGTGCTTGTTCTGTGGATCGGTGTGCCTTGAGATGCAGAGCATGATGATCTTGCTGGTGATCGTGGTCTGGTAGTGTTCCTCTGAATTGTGTTTTTGAGAATCGTGTTATCGTGTTTGGTGTTTGAGGTTTGGCCGGTGCTTGGAGAGCATTGTCAGTCATTTGGGTTGTTCTTCCCTGTTCCCTTGTTGACTCCTTAAATTTCGAGGATGAAATTTCTTAAAGGAGGGGAGGATGTAATACCTTGGATCATTCGGATCAGAATCGGAGAGCTTTCAGAGCGCTTTCGTGGGTTCCGAATTGTGTTTTACGATCCACACAGGTTTTTCCCCTATATAAGTTACGGAATCCCGTGGAGAGTGAACCGTTGAGTTTTGAGGCTCCAGGATGTTGCAGGTGCATTGTGCTCTTTCTCGCACCCTAGGAGGAAGAAGAAGGTGGAGAGGGGAGATGGGAGGGAGTCACACCCTCAAGGGAGCTAGGGAGAGGGGCGCACCAAATTCTCCAACAAGGGATTTTTCTCATTGATTTCATTCATTCCTTCCAATTGAAAATACAAGATTATATATGGGGAGGGGAAAACCTAATTAGTTTCCTAATAGGTTTACAAGAAAAAAAAGAAGCAATTTAATCTACCACCAAGACTTTCCATCCAAGGGGGGGGCGCCCAAGACCAAGTGGGGAAAGGAGAGGGAGTGGGGGCGGCAGGCAGAGAGTTGATGCAGACTTGTCCCAGTGAGACCCACCAATCTAGAAGTAATGTAAGGCTACCTCAGCAGGGCACTTTGACCTAAAGTTAATGTCGACCAACCCTTAGGGTATGCTGGCCAAAGTTAATGTACACCGCCCCCTAGGACATATTGGCCTGAAATTGGATGCTGGCCAATCTTTGGGGGGTGCATTAGCCAAAGTTGATGCGGACCGGCCCTTAGGACATATTGATCCGAAGTTGATGCAGGTCTACCTCAGAGAGGCTTGTTAGCCTGTAGTTGATGTAGACCTGTCTCGACGAGACTTGTCTGCCCGAAGCTGACGCGGACCTGCCTCGACGAGGCTTGTTGGCCTAGAGTTGATGTAGGCTTGCTGGCCTAGAGTTGATATGGACCAGCCCGTAGGGCATACTGATCCGAAGTTGATGTGGCCTATCTTGGCGAGGCTTGTTGGCCGGAGTTGATGTAGGCCTGCTTCTGAGAGACTTGTTGGCCTAGAGTTAATGCGGACCAACCCCTAGGGCGTATTGATCCGAAGTTGATACAGACCTGCCTCGGCGAGACTTGTTGGCCCGTAGCTGTTGTAATCCTATCTCAAAGAGGCGCGCCCATCTGAGTTGTTGTCAATTGACTATTGAATTGTGCTAGCTGGAGATTGAGATTGGCTGACCCTTGGGGGTGCGTTGGCCAAAAGTCGTTGTGTCAGTTGACCACTGAGGTGTCAATGAAGATGTGTCGGCTGACCGCTGAGGTATGTCGCCGAATGTTTAAGCTGGCTAATCGTTGACTTGTGATAGCCAGAGTTGATGTAGACCAGTCTTGGGGGTGTGTTGGTCTGAGTTGATGTCGGCCGTGCACGGGCTTAGGCAGATACCATCCAGCAAAGACTCGAGTGCAATGCCACCCTAGGTAAGGTCATCATAACTTGTACATCAAAATTCTGCACATTTCATTTTGCTTTGAAAGGGCACTCATTGGATTATGTCTCCCTTCCTTGTTTTAGCTTCAGTTGGTGAGGCTTCACAGTTGCCTCGGAGTTTCCTGACTCTTGGGATGGAGCAGCCGAATGATCCTCAATTTGGTGTAGCATTGCTAGATGCATGCATTTGGTCTCCCTTGGGACGCTTGGATGACTGAGCTTGTGTCTTATGGGAGGAGTTTGCCTGCCTTCGCGCTATTCAGGAGCGGAGGCGGAGGACTCAACTGATGATTCAACAAGAGGAGCAACAGTTTTGCAGACTTCAGGCGGCCCAGGCTGAGGTGGGCGCCCAGGTCGAGGCCGCTTGTGAGCGTGGACAGGTGGCCTCCCACAGAATGGAGGAGCTTTTGGAGAGGTCCGGGGGACCGAGGAGCGCAGTCTTATGCGTGCCGATGTAGATTTTCTGTCATAGGCTTGAGGGGCTCCAGGAGCTCTTGCGAGAGGTCCGAGAGATCGAGGAGCGTAGTTTTGCGCGTGCCGATGTAGACTCTTTGTCGTAGGCTTGAGGGACTCCAACAGCTCTTCAGAGTGAGACTCGCCTTACTGAGCTGAGGAGGAGCGAGTCTGATGCATGAGCTTTCTTGTATACAGGGCTTTTGTACTTTGCCCATGCTTGTCTTGGTTACCCTGAGGGCTTATCTCGGGCTCCCTTCTTTGACGATGTCAATGAATAAAGGACAGAATTTAGCAATTTTTGCTTCCATTCTCTTGCATGTATATATTTTTTTGTCACTTTACCAGCCCTATCGTCCTTTCGGATTTTCGCCAGGACTGGCCCCCTTTAGCTTTTTCCAGTGCGCCCTTACGGGTTTTCACACTGAGAGGTACCCATTTTTGCCTAAGGCGCCCTTTCGGGTATCTTCGTGTGCTAGAAGGCTTCGGTGGAGCTGAACATTGACCTCTTCTGGTAATTTTACAGCCTTCAGCGCTACCCTGTCGATACTGCCTATGTGCACTTTAAGGCTCGGCCCAGTAGCAATATCGTCTGAGTCTCCGATGCTGTGTCCAACCTCAAGGGTTGGGCTCAGCGTTATGTATATATCACCAAGTCGAGTGCTCGCGATCACTCTGATGGCTGGAGGTTCGTGGGCCTTCTTCCCATTTGGTCGGATAGGCGGCCTTCGGATATGGTGGAGGAGACCAAGAAAATAAACGTCCTTCTATGCTTTCCCCTCTTCAATGCCGACCTTGCAATGACACCGTCGATACTTCGGGAGCTGGGGATGATCCCCCCATTGCCTCAAGGTACTATCCATGTTCTCTATCATGTTCGTCGATGGTGGGCCAGACTGATCTTTCTCTGGATTCTCTTGCAAGGGCACCGGAATTATAGGGGTGGCACTACGAGGTAGTGTGGTTGCCGTAGCGTGCTCCTCGCCCCGTGGACCACGTCGAGCTGGGGGCCGGCCAGGTGACCGTCTCCGCCCCTCAAGCCTTGATCACTTTTGCTCTGGGATGCCTTCAGTACCTAGTTCCTGTGACTGTCCTAGTAGCAGGTCCCTCTGCTGCACTCGCGGTCAGTGGCGGGTCAAGTGCTCGGAGGGACATATCCGAGTAAGTCGCTAGCGCCACTGAAGTCGAGTCCGCTATGCCTAGCGGTGGGTGCATCACGCAGAGTGTGGATGAGCTGGCGGCGCTGGATCGCTAGCGTCGCCCAAGGAAAATGAGCAGGGTTCCTGGTCAGAGTCAAACCCTACCGCAGTCGTCGTCCGAAACTCCTCCTCCTCCTCCCCCTGAGGTTCCCCCTCCATCGCCGCCGACTGTGGAGACTGTGATCGCCCCCCTAGCGTTCATTCCCACGCAGGGGGGGGGACTGGACATGGGTAAGGCCCCTGCTCTGGAGGATACGACGCCCAGTCGAGAGGAGGCAAGGGCTCGCTAGTCGCCACCCGACGTTCCCTAGGGCCCTTGCTTCTTGTCATAAGAGGTGCCCATCCTCATGTCCTCCCTCTGGATGGAGGCGAAGACCCTCATCAACAAGACTATGCACCCCCGGGACTGGACCGGGGAGTTCAGCCTTGGGGCCCAGGATGAGTTGGTGGACTTGACGGTGAAGAACTTCGTCGCGCTTGCCATGGTGTTCAGCTTATGGTAGTACCACTTCGGCGGCGTTGTGCAGGACTTGGAGACTAGTCAGGTTAGGCAGGTAGGGTTGACAGTCAAGTGCGAGGAGCTTGAGGGCCACCAGAAGGCGTCTGAAGAAGAAGTGGCCGAGCTCCGGGAGCAGTTGGAGCAGGTGGGACAGGCTCTCTCTAGAATGGAGTGGGATCAGGACTTCTTCTGTGTTTGGCCCAAGACGGCTGAATCCCATGCGTCCAAGCTGGGGACGCAGGTGAAGACCATTGAGCTTCGGGCTCAAGAGATGGAGGTGGAGGTTGCTGAACTATGCTCATCGATGTCGACCGCCTGCGAGGAGGCGGTGGAGAATTTTTGCTCATCCCTGGCTTACCGGGCAGAGCTGACCTCGGTGGCCCTGGAGGTCTTCGGGCCAGCGTGTGACCGCGGCTTCCAGGAGGGATGGAAGGCCACTCTCTAGGCCACGGCCGAGAGCTCGGGGGTCTCGGTGCCTTCTCCTCCTCCTCCATCGATGCCTTACGGTGCTAAAGCTAGTGGTGGCGAGGAGGAGCTTGGTGACGAGGAGGCTGGGGCCAAGGAGCAGGCACCAGAGTCGAGCACCAGTGGGCGACCAATCGAGGGTGACCCGTTGGTGGAGAAGCATCTAGTTGACTTGACTAATGACCAGCAAACTGCAGAAGCTACTACTGCACGTGAGCCCGAGGATGATGGGTCACATGTGTTGACACCCGTTTTAGCCCACAAGTTACGTTATTTTTTTTATTCATCATTTTTGATGTCCCGAATTACCCATGATTTTGGAGTCTTCCTTGGATGGATTTCGAGCCCATTGCGTTGTTCCCTAACTTTTGAACATTGGAGATCATGATTTCTTAGAGCACTGGGTCTTATTTCATCAACTTCTGACTTTGTGAATCATTGTAATTTTCTTTTATTAAGTCAAGAGTGTTCTTAGTTCACTATGAAAAGTTGTAATAGAAATACTTTAAGATTATTATGAATAAAGGACTTGGTTATCTCTACTTGTGCACACTCTATCTTTATGTCGAATACACTTACGCTCTGATTGACATGATTGATATAAACTCATCACGCGTCTCTGGGTTCCTTCCGTGCTAGGGGCGTGACAATTGGCATCTGAAAGGAAGAACTCACTCTCATGCAAAAAGGTTAACTTCCATGCTGATTCCCAAAAGATCAATGCCCATGCACACAAGAGAATTGGGAATTATCATATGTGCTGCTTTTATTCTGGTGAGTATGGTCACATGCTTGATAACTATCATTGGATGAGAAGTGATGAACTGAATGCAAAAAAGAAAAGAAATTGGCATGCTAGACATGCAACTAACCATCAAGGACCCAAGAGAACTTGGGTACCTAAAAATTCTAAATGAGATTTTTGGGTGCAAGGTGCCTTGGAGCTGAACAAAGGATCAGCATGTGATGAAAGCTCAAGGCACAGGTTTGTAAAAAAAACCTTCAATCTTTGTGAGTGTTGCATGTTAGGTTTTCCTTTCAGTTATTGCAGTTAAGCTTTTTCCTTGCTTACAATAAATTATGCACATTCGAGGTTGTTGTCAACCTCTCCTTGATTGATCATGAAAAATCTGTTTGTTGAGAGGATGAATATGATGATGAGTTATTTGCATGTTGTCACTACTTCCAAATTAGCAGCCATATGGATTCCATGTTTACCATTGTTTTGATAATGTCTGTCATGGTTGCATACAATCCAACTCATCATCCATATGGACATTTAACCTTCTACTTAATTGTCCTAACTTCCATAAGCATTTGACTAAGGGGGAGTCTAAGAGTTTGCACTTCAGCCTAGAATTCATTGCAAATAGTTTGAGCTTGCATATGTGTGTGCATTTTTAAACATCACTTCTGTGGTTTCATGCACTCTCATGCATTTCAAGCTCAAGGGACCTAACACTTCATGACTAGCATGTCTTACACTCTCAATGCATTATCATGTCATGAACCCTTGGTATATAGAATAGTGAATTGTGGAAGGTTGGATTAACTCCATCTGAAAACTATCACTTTGCGTGAGATGACCTCCAGATCAAGTTCTCTGCCCAGTACCATGGGTCAAGTGTTCATGCAAGTCATAGGTTGCATACTTCATTGTCAAGTCTCTCAAGGCTTTTTGAAGTCCAGACACAAGTGAAGGGGGAGTCATCATAAAAGTCCATGTTGCATCCCTGCATAGCTTGATGATCCATGGATTGAATGCATATTCTCAGAGGGAGCATAATTTGATTTGAGAAATTGCTCTGTTTGAAAACTCTGTGTGTTGTTTGCCAGACTGCATCGATGTATAGGACTTGCAACGTCAACCCAGTAGTTGTCTCTTCCACGTTCACGCCTTTTGTTTGAGCCCACTGTGTCAACCCCCTGACATATTGTTGACACTCAAAATATGATGACTGGCGATCAAGCCGCAAAGGCAAATGATGCGGCTTACCGGAGCACGGGAGCCGAAGAAAAGAAGACCGCTGAAGCCTCTCAAGCTGCCAGAGCTTCAAGCAACCTGCAATGAGTGTCGAGGACTTCACCTTAAGAAGGCCAACATGACTCCACTACCAACCGGCAGTGCGACCAAGCCTACATAATGATCCAGTGTCGACTCTGTCGCGCCGCTACCCTACGCCACCACCCGACCAAGGACGGTGGTCTACCCGGTGGCCTCTCGCCCCAATGAAGACTCTCCTAAGGAAGAAGAGTGCCATTGGCCCTTCACAACGGGAAGCTGGAGGCTCCGACAGCAGAAGGACCCGGTCACCCGACATGGGTTCAGCTTCTGGCGAAGGTGGGTCTGTCAGAGGCCAAATGACTGCCGATCGAGGCAGAACATCATCCCACACGGGAGCTCTGAGCCTGAGTCGGACCGAGCCAGAAGTACAAGTCATGATGCCAAAGGCCGTGTCAGCAAGGAAACCTGCGTGCTCGAACTAAACACATACGGAGTCCGGACTGATGCCATTCGGCAAACCGAGAGCTTCGTCAACACCCTGCCAAGGTCTTTTAGGAGCCCTACAAGAGCCGTCACGTCGTAACGTGACGTAAGGCTACGACTAGTGAAGGCTCACAAGACACAGAGACTCAAAACACCTGTGCGGAAGTACAGACAGGCAAGAGAGCACTATCGCACGTACTTCAAAAGTACCAATGGCAGCATAGCCACTGCCGACAGACTCAGAACAAGACAACTAGACCTACTCACATAATGATCCTTGAGTCAGATGACTCAGAGGCAAGATCGTCACTAATAGCGGACCAAGCCGTTAATCAGTCTAATCCTAAGCTAGAGAAAATGACGTTGTCGGAGGAAACGACACGCGAAGACCTGAGGGAACACCGAGGACCCTCAACACATCTAGACTTGCAGAATGAGTTAAAACAATACCTCACTGCAGCCAGAACGATGTCTCGAACTAGACAGGACCGCCGAGACACACAAGGTTACCTGTCAACCGTTGGGTGACCTCGGGTTGACCGGAACTAGACAATGATGACTCAACAATAGGAAAGAGAATCCTACCACAAGCAAGAAGAGTCCTGGCTGCCTTATAACGTAGTCTTAGCCCTCATAGGATGTCAAGAGACATCCACGGGAAAGCTGGTAGACCACAAGGACAAGCCAAGACAATCGAAAATGAAAACACCAGAGGACGACACTCTGGGCAAAGTGAACCATCACTCAACCGCTAGGCAGACCTGGCAGTCAAGGAATGGCCGCTACGCGACCAGAGACAAGGACGCTGGCAGTTCTAGATTGAGTAGTTTAGGGACCTGTCACAGTCAGGGAAGTGATCGCACCCAGTAACCTAAACCGACCTATCCAGAGATTACCGACATACAGACACCGCCCTATAACACAAATCTAACATAGATCGACACGGAACAGCCATTACGACCAATGGACAACACCAAGGGGATGGGCGGTTATAAGGGGGCCGCCTAAGGGCATGAACTGTCCAGAGAGGGCCGCTCAAGGGTCAATTGCCTAAAATCCTATGGGGGATAGGCGGTCAGGGAAGAACTGCCCAAGGGGATGAGCGGTCAAGTCTTGGCTGCTCAAGCCCACGACCAAGTCTAGTTCCTGGTCAAAACGGTCTTGACCGGATCGCTGAATGGAGTTGACTTACTACAGTGTCAGTAAAAACGGTCTTGACCAGACCGCCTAATGCGACCAACACTCAACTGTTGACCAAGGGTCAACTGGGATGGGCGGTCAGATGCTGGCCGCTCAACCCAACGGAAAGACAGGCGGCTGAAAGCTGGCCACCGTAGTGGGGATAGGCTGTCCACACCTGGCCGCCCATACCATGTGCGGTCTATCGTGTGGCCGCATAAGCCCCAAAACCAGACGGAGATAAACGGTCCAGAGGCAGCCGCCCATACCTTGGGCGGTCTCTGGTGTGACCTCTCAACCGTCACAGCGAGCAAACCATGGGGTTCGTCCGATCGTGGCCTTTCCACGCCCCATTCGCGTCAAAACGTTGGGGATACAACCACAATCACACAGGGCAACCCATAGACTCGATCTGGAGCCAGATCGGTTGAGAAATGGCGAGAAACGAGCGATTCTTGTGAAATCACCCAAAGGAGCAACTGGACTTCCCGGGCTCCCCACGATCAAACAGGACCGCTGATCGACACAAAATTGGTATCAATGGAATGCTAACGTTCCCAGGGGTCCATTGACTCCAACCGATCGTAGAACCGTCGCCGATTTTTGACAAAGCCTACGAAACCCACGAAACTCCAACGGGGCCGATCTCGCCCGTTCGAGCACGAAATGACGAGCAAGGATAGGGAAAACGTAGAGGATGAAGTGTTGATCTATATCCCTACCTCCACCAAAGAAACCGCACGCTGAAGCAACTAAACCACGCCGAAAACCACCAGGAATGTGAACAGTGCCTTCTTGGAATCCTCCAAGGGATCGCGCCCGCCACGCTTCAACCGCTGCTCCTTCCTGCGAACCGATCACCCCAGCACGTCCACGCCTCGGCCAGCTCCGCAATGGTGCACGCCCCACGCCGAATGGACCAGAGACGGGAGAGAACGGAGTGAGAGAATGAAAAGTTGAAAATGAGCAGGAGAGATAGTGTGGTTGGTTTAAATAGAAGAAAATTAGGAATTTTCCTAATTTTCTAAAACATCAGAATGTCATGAACAGAAGTCCATGGGATGCAACTGGTCACCCCGGAATAGGTGACCCCTCTTGAAGCACAAACTCACTATAGTCATGCGAGGGCCCTGCTTAAAGGACGGCATAGATCGGACCAAAGTCTGGACAATCACCATGGGCATCCTTCAGCCTCTTTAATCCTACCACCTCAACACTTATGGTGGTCAACATCATCATCCGCTGACTCAGCGCATCGGCTACCTTGTTCTCTGTCCTTGCTTTGTGCTTAAGCACAAAAGTATCCTCCTGAAGATACTCCACCCATCAGCTATGGCGAGCATTCAGCTTCTTTTGGGTATGGAGGAATCCTAAGGCCTCATGATCAGAGAAGAGAACAAACTCCTGATGCAAAAGATAGTCCCTCCAATACCTTAATGCCTGGACAACTACGCACAATTCTTTATCATATGTAGAGTAACGCAGTTTGGCATCATTCAGCTTCTCACTAAAGAATGCGATAGGGTGGGATTCCTAGCTCAATACTCCTCCAATATCGACTCCAGAAGTGTCATAGGTGACCTCAAACACCTTAGTAAAATTGGGTAATGAAAGGACAGGTGTTTGGGTCATACGCTTCTTGATGTCATGAAATGCAGTGGCTGCAGCCTTAGTCCATACAAACGCCCCCTTCTTAATGCAATCTTTGATCGGGGTAGTGATAGAACTGAAGCCGCGAATGAAGCGATAGTAGAACGTTGCTAAGCCATGAAAACTTTAGACATCATGGAGTGTGCGAGGTTCTGGCCATTCCCTGATAGCCCTAATCTTCTCCAGATCAGTAGAGACTCCATCTCTAGACACAATGAACCCGAGGAAGGTAATCAGATCGGTCATGAAGGCACGCTTCTTCGGGTTGGTGAATAAGCTCTCTCGTCTCAATACAACACAGATCTACCTAAGGTGGTCTAAGTGGTCCTCCCTAGTGCGGCTGTAGATAAGAATGCCTTCAAAGTAGACGATAAAGAAGACCCCTATCAAAGGGCGTAAAACCTGGGCCATTAATCGCATGAAGGTGCTAGGGGCGTTGGAAAGCCCAAAGGGCATAACCAAGTACTCATAGAGACCATCCTTGGTCTTGAATGTTATCTTCCATTCATCCCCAGGCCTAATCTGCACCTGGTGATAGCCACTACGAAGGTCTATCTTTGAAAAGATAGTGGCTCCTGACATCATGTGTAGTAAGTCATCTAGTCGGGGAATAGGAAAATGATACTTCACTGTGATCTTGTTGATCGCACGGCTCCACGCACATCCTCCATGTGCCATATTTCTTCAGAGCAAGCAAGTTGGGAACAACACATGGACTCTTGCTGTCCCTAAGAGATCCCCGACTCATCAACTCCTCGACCTGTCTCTATAGTTCGGCATGGTCCACGGGACTCATCTGGTAGTGGGGAAGGTTGGGCAAAGATGAGCCCGGGATGAGGTCGATCTCATGCTGGTTATCCCACATAGGTGGAAGGCCTCCAAGGAGATCTTCCGAGAAGACATCTGAAAACTCCCGTAGGATTGCAGCTATCTCAGGGGGGTGCTCATCCTCAGACCTAGGGGCGACATCTTCCACTCCTCGAACAACAATAGCAAGGATAGGACTACTCCCAGTCACCTCTTGCTCCATCTCTCTGGGACGAATCATCATCAACCTCTTGGGTGGGGGATCCTCTTTTCTAGGAGCAGTCGAAGAGGTAGTGGCCTGTGCCGAGGACGAGGTGGGTGGGCCGGCCATCCCCTGACGAGGAGAGGTTGCAGTGCTGGGGCCAGCTGGTCCTCGGATAGATGGGTCCTTCAGCTAGATAGGGTGGAGAGTAATCCTATGGCCACCATGGTCGAAGGTGCATGCGTTCGACCTGCCATGACGGGTGGCATCCCGATCAAAGAGCCAAGGCCTACCAAGGATGATGCTACCCACCTCCATAGGTAGCACATCGCACTAAATCGCATCGTGGTATGCCTGGAACTGTAGCGGTACCAAACACCGTAGTCTGATCGGGATGGAAGTGGAATCCACCCAAGACACTTAATATGGTGTGGGATGATCCACGGGCATCAAACCAAGGCATTTAACGGTGCCCGTGGAGATAGCATTAATGCAGCTCCCGCCCCCAAACATTATAACTATTACAAACCAACATGAAATGGTGAATAGCACCCGAGTGAGGGGCGTTATTTCCTTAAAAATGACATGTATATGGATGCGAATTAGTAAAAAAGCATGATAGATGCTTGGACGCGTCTTTCTTGAACCCAAAAATAAAGAAACACCCTGTTCGAACTAGGAAGTAACGGGTGTTTGGGGAAGAAATAATTTAGGGAAGGAATTAAATGTGAGAAATCCTAATACTAATATGACTCTTACTGAGAGTTTTACTCCAACACTTCCAAATCCCAATCGAACCTCAACACAGTGGGTTCCCAAAACCCTATAAATACCAACCCCCAAGCCAACCCGTTAGCTCTTCTAAACAATCAACCTGCTGCTGATATTACTTCTCCCTAATTCTTCCACTGTTACTGCACTCTCTTCTTCCTCTCTGAAAGCCGAACGTGCCAAACAAATTTCCTCTATTTTTCTCCTGTTGCTATTGCCGACGTGAAGAAACATTGCTTCATCTTCCTAAAGCTAGTTCTACAATCATCATCTTCCCTGTCGGCTGCTTTGAGTTGCTGCGATATATTAAAGCTATAGCTTCTGTTAGTTCAATTGCAGAGAGGCTGATTGACAAGTTCTTCTAGTTCAAACTGAGTATCATATCCCTGCTACTATTCTTCAGTCATCTTCACACCGTTGGTAGCTGGGGGAGAGTTTTTCCTTGCTGTCGGTGCTCCATTTCCTTCTATTTAAAGGAAGGAAGTGTTCTTCTTTCTGATTAGAAGAACTGTTGCAGAGAAGCTATTGTCGTTCTTACAACCAGTTCCTCTGTTTCAATCAGAGTATCATTCTATATAGCTAATCTTCAGTTTCTATCATCAATCCAATCATCACCCAAGGTAGGTTTTCTCAAGTTCTATGCCCAATTCAACAACTATAAAGGATCATGCATACATATAGTTCATTTTACCCTGTTTTTATAACTTTCTGTTTCAATTTTGGAGTTACAGTGAAATAGCGACCCAGTCATGGGCGCTATTCTGAATTTGCGACCAAATAGCTGTCGCTAATTTCATGCTTAATTATTAAACCAGCATCTTTAAAATTTAATAACTTAAGATATGGACATCTAATCAATTACATGTGTGCATGGCTAGATTCCTAGTATTTTTCTCTACCTATTCATGTTCTTGTCCTTAGAAAATTATTTGAATTGAAAAAATGACACTGTTCATGCACTGAGAGGAACAACGACCAATGTTCTGTTGCAACATTGAGACCAGCGCCCAGATACTGGATGCTATTTACTGAAACGTGGCTGCGCCATGGGCGCTATTTAAACCAGAACCAAATGATGTGTTAAAAGGCTATAAAAATTTCAGGATTTGTTTACATTAAAACTAGAACAGGAATTTAAAAGTAACAGTTGGATTACAGGCGCAATTCAATAAATAGTGGCTGTACCCTAGGCACTATTTGAGAAATAGCGACAAAGACCCAGGCACCAATTTCTATCATGTGAGTTTTTCGTTTGTTTCTTATACACCCTTCCATTGGGTTACATATACGGCACTATATTCCATCCATGAGTATAGTCTCACGTTTCTCAGTGATTTATCAGTTACCCCCTACTTTCTCAGTGACATACAAGCCCTTCGTTGGACATTCCATTCTTTCGGACTGGTGAGTTAGTCATAGAGACCTCCATAAGTCTCCTTGAAGCCTTGGATTCCCTCAAGGCCAATTGAGCTGGTTATATCCTAAAACCCATGACACTGTTTAAATGCTATGTCACTCTAAAGAAACATGGTATACCGGTCCTCATGACATGCTAGTTGGATGTCATGAGAATATTCTTTAATTAATGGAATGGGAAACCATGCCATTTAATATTCTTTAATAATTATGTGCCATACTTATGGACACTAATTCTCTCTACCTTATCCTGTACAAGAGCGAGCGACCATATCTATATGAGCGCTTATTCTTAATGACAAGGCACCCAATTAGGGAGCCGATTCCACCTAGTTTTCAACGTTAACCGTGATTATACTGTCATTATCGTGGTACGTCCTTACTTATCATGATCAATCCTTAAAATTCTATTCCATATGATCTACCTTAAAATTCCTACAAGTTTATTCCTTTGGAATTCTATATTGGCTATAACTAAAGTGGATGTCGAAAAAAATACATGATCAATGCCTGCGTATATAAGGGCCCGATCTGGTCTTGGGAGGAGCACCCGAAAGTACTTGTACCCATGGGAGTTGTAATGATCGCAGTGTGGCATTGCACCGAAGTGCTTGTCGTTCTCGATGACATTCCACAAATCTCGTACTTGACTCGACTTGACATGACATGACTCGCGTGACCCGGAAAGGGTATTTACTATATACTTGCTTGAAACATGATAGCCAATTCTCGACATGACTTGATGAATGTACTTGCTTGAATATCTTGATATTTATTGACATGAGTTCTTGAAAGACATGCTAATTCACTCGACTATCGTTTGGATATACACTCTCTATCTTGATATACACTCTTTATTGTCATTTTATGCGAGCATGCATAGCTTATTGCATTTCATGTAACATGTAATCTACTTAAAGCAAGTTAGCACTTGAGATATAATTCCTACTGAGCGTTTGCTCATCCAGTGTTTTCCCCTATTTTTCAGGTAAGTCTGATGACGAGACACATTCAGATGGAAAAGGTCAATAGTGAAGAGATTAGAGCTACTCCATCTATCAAAGCGTCAATTAGTCCTATCTTTCTATCTTCTTGAGTCAACTATTATACTTTTAATTTTTATTGAGTCCTAGTACTTCCTTTAAGAGTTTGTAGTTGAAGTATTTCAAGTTATGAATGAATAAAGGATTGGGTTATCTTTACTTTTGCGCACTCTGTCTTTGTGTCAAATACACTGACGCTCTGATTGACATGATCGGTATAAACTCGTCACGCACTCCGAGTTCCTTCCGAGCTCAGGGCGTGACATGCAATTTCTTCACTGTTCTAGAGGGAAACTGTACAAGTCTGAACCTGATCATGACATAATTGCCCTCTTGGAACTCACGGTGGTTCCTATGAGCATCGACCAACTCTTTGTATCATGCATTACTGGCCTCTTAGACGACGACTATACAACTCCTAATATGCTCAGAAAATGACTCGACTGACTCTGATACTTGGGAATGCAAGGATGGTGAGACTAGACCTATCTACTTCCTATGCCTACGACCTGTGACAAATTCGAATGGACTCAATTAAAATAAAATGACTTGGTATGATTTCTAAACATCATCCATGTACATCGTGAGTAGAGTCAACTCGACCCATAATCCGATGTCTCAAGTCTCGGTCCACATCAATCTCCTCTGCTTCGATAAGATCCGTCCTCGGGTTTTGAAGTGTTTGAGGATGAGGTGGCGGGCTACTGGAGAGTCACTCAGACGCTGGGCAGGGATCACGGGGTAGATGAAGTTAGGATGTTGTCTCTCATGGGTGTGGCCGAAGTCAAACCATATCGCGTCAACATAGGGCGTCGATGGCGGTAAGACAGTGACGAGTGACTGCTCAACAGAAGGCTCGGGAGAGGTTGGCAAAATAGGGATGGCTAACTGCACGGGGGCTGACTGCATAGTGGCTGACTACATGGGGGTGTCAGATAGCACATGAACGGGATAAGACTAATCTTGACAATATTTTTCAATCTCGTAGTACCATTGCTTTTCCTCATTATCCAATTCTTCTTCTAAGTCCATTAGCATGACCTCTTTATTTTCAATGATCTCCTATTCCTTAACCTTCTTCAGCAACTCCTACTTAACCCTAAGAAACGTGGGATCCTTAATGGAGGGAGTGAGACACCTATGAATGATGATAGAATAGAAATTCCTCTTGAGAGAGAAGGCTAAGGAGGAAGCTAGTGAAGCAAGAGCGTCAGCTAGAATATTTTGGTTGTGAGAAACATGAACAAAGATCAGCTTAGAAAAGAGCTTAGCATAATTTGATGTGAGTTCCTGGTAGGGTTTAAGCTTAGAATCAAGTGTGCGACACTTGGTAAGTACTTGGCGTAGAATAAGCTGACTATCACTTACAATCTGCAATTGGGTGACACCATATAGATGAGCGGCCTCTAGTCCGACCAGAAGAGCCTCATATTCAGCTATATTATTTGTAATAGAAAATGCAAGCTGAAAGGCTTGTGGAATGGTGACTCCCTCAGGTGATAGAAGAACGATGTCGATACCCTTACCTTGAGAATTCAGAGCTCCATCAAAATGTAACGTCCACATCTAATTAGCCTTATTGACGGATATTAGTTTCTCATCTGGAAACTCTGATCGAACAGGATCAAATTGAGGAAGAGGGTGATGAGCAAGATGTTCTACTATGGCATAATCTTTGATCACTTTTTACTGAATGTTAGTGATGTCGAATTGAGAAAGGAACCGTTGCCATCATGCCAATCAATCAGTAAGAATAGATTTCTCGAGAAGAAACTTGATGGGATTCATGCGAACAATGAGATGAACCTCGTGAGCTAAGAAATAATGCTTCAATTTCTAAACTACCTAGACTAGAGTTGCGCAGGTCTTCTCCATAGTTATATACTTCTGATCATAGTGGTTGAGAACAAATAGTAAGATGCCCTCTCCTTACCTTCATCATCAACTTGCGCAAGGACATCATCTACCGAGTCATCCTGGATAGAGATGTAAAGAACAAGTGGTTTGCCTGGAACTGGTGACTTCAGGACAAGAGGACTGGATAGATAGTCCTTCAATCCATCAACATGCATAAAGTCAACAAAAACTCAACACTTTGCACATAAAGTTAATACATTTCCATAAAGTCAACTCTGTGGACATAGAGTCAATGCATCTGCATAAATCCTGTGTGCATTTCACTGCATTGATATAGGTTTGTGGATATTGCACAAGGTCTGTGCAATATTCAAAGTCTGTGCATGTTGCACAAGGTCCATGCAATATTCAATTCTGTGCACATTTCAATTAACTGCATAGAAGGTCCGTGCAGAGTTCATTTCATATACAAAGTCTGTGCACGTTTACATGCCAGCTGTTGTAAGGTCTGTGCACATTTCACTTACTACATATAGGTCCGTGCATATGCTCATAAGGTCCGTGCATGTTTCTATTCAGCGCCTCATAGGACCATGCATGTTCTTGTGAAAACCACACGTATAGTCCGTGCATGTTTTGCCATATGTTCTGTGCACATTTGCATTGCTCACTTAAAGTCTATGCATGTTTTCAAGCCTTAGCATATGGCAAGTCCGAGCTCGTCTCAAGTCTGTGCAAAGTCTTGTTTATGCATACATAAAGTCTGTGCAATCTCTGTAGAGGAAAGTGCATATTGTCTATAGGCTTAGTTGAGGTCCATGTCAGTCACTACTCAAAGTCATAAGGTCTGTGCAAGTTTCTACCTAGTGTTGGCTAGGGTTAGTGCACATTCTATTGAACAGCATGTAGGTCCGTGCACACGCCATCTAGAGTCTGTGCACATGCATGAATAGGACCAAGCACATTCATACCCAGGGTCCATGCACATGCTCATTTCACTTCATATAAAGTCAGTGCACATTTTGTTTCATAGCATATAAGGTCAGTGCACGTTTTGCTTCATGCCATATAAGGTCAGACTGCACACAAGGTTGGTACAATCTTTTCCATTGTGTATACAAAGTCTGTGCAAGTTTTGCCCTGTGCAAAACACGGTCGGTGCAAACTATAACCAGACAGTGCATGCTTGCTTGCAAGCAGATGAAAGTCAGTGCACGTTCTACATTATGCATATAGTGAGTCTGTGCATATTTGCGTTGTTGACATTCGAAGTCCGTGCGTGTTTGCTCATATGCTATTAAGGTCCATGCACTAGATCTCATTCATGCAACACAAGGTCTGTGCACATCTCTCTTGAGTAATACATGGTCCGTGCACACTTCATTCTTGTGGGATGCTAAGTCAGTGCATATATCCTCTTATGCATACCCAACGTCTGTGCATGCCTTGTTATATTGTTTTGTGAACATTTATCTTATGCTATTCAAAGTCCGTGCATACCTATTCATATGCTATCAAGGTTTGTGCATACCTTCATACATGCATAATAAAGTCAGTGCATACTTGTATATCTCAAGGTCCGCGCACATCTACTAGTACTAGTCTGTGCACGTTGTCATTTGATGCAAGTAAGTCCGTGCACATGATATAACCTGCCCAATTAATCTACACACAATTGAAATATGGCTGACTACAAAGTGTTTGACTAAATGTTTTTCATCTTGTTAACAGGGACTTAAGACTAAAAGGTCGAAAGCAACGGGATCGTACACCTAAATAGTTGAAGACTGTCATATGGCTTAAACCTCTTACTCACAGACACGTGATCTAAGGCTTTGGCGGGAGTGTTCTGTCCACACGCCTCCTGGGCAAATCTTGTAGGGACCACAAGACCAAAGTTGGAATCCTTCCACGTGGAGCCATCTGAAGGAGGAAGCATCATCATCTTCATCAAATTACCTCTGGCGCCCTTGTTCTATAAAAAGACCGCCTCATCCTTCGATGAGGGGGGCTGATGCAGAATGCAAGAAGCTGAGTGCTGCCAGAGAGAAAATGAGAGCAGGAGAAATTGACCAGAAAAGGAGTAGAGATCAGAGAAGAAGAAAAGAGATCGAGAGAGCAGACTGAGAAGAAATATAGAGAGCTTTTGAAAGTAGAGATCATGAGAGAGTGCAATAGTGAGTTTGAAGGAGAAGGAACACTAGTAGGCTCTGGATCAGATCCAAGGGATCAGATCCAAGCTACACTGCTCCTGAGCGAGCTATATTATTGTGCTTCATTTCCAGCTTTCCGTAGCTGAGTTTCTATCATTTTTGTTTTTCCCATTTTCTACTTTGTTCGGAAAACACTAGGTGAGCGAACACTCAGTAGGAATTATATCTCAAGTGCTAACTTGCTCTAAGTAAATTACACATGTTGTATGGATGCAAGTATAGCTATGCATGTTCACGTGAAACGATAATAGAGAGAGTATCGTAAGAGATAATAGAATGAACTAGCAAGACTTCAAGATTTCATGTGGATTATATCAAGATGATCAAGCATGTTAAACATATCAAGTAATGTCAAGTGAATTGACTATCACGTTATCAAGCAAGTAATTACCCGTTCTGGGCCACACAAGTCATGTCATGTCAAGTCAAGTACAATTCGTAGAATGTCAATCAAGCAAGTCATGCACTTCAGTGCAATGTCACACCATGATCAATAATAGCTCCCATGGGCACAAGTACTTTTGGGTGCTCCTCCCAGGATCAGACCGGGCCCTATATGCACAAGCTGACGCGGGATAGGACCCGGTCAGAACTACGACTTCATGGACAGCAAGTAAGGCCGAACAGGCCGGGTTGGACACGGCGGACAAACACGCGGCGCACTCAGAATTCGAGTGTAACCCGGTGATGGGGAAGATGGCCTTTGGCCCACAAGCCATCCACGTGGTCAAAACTCGTGAGTTGGGTCGGTGGGAGGCCGACTTGAAGGGGTGGGATCAACCGGATTCAGCCGGGGCAGACCTCGCGCCCGAGGGCACTATGGGGTTCACTCTCTCGCATGGCAGCAAATTCATATGTAACGGGGGACGGGACCGGGCTCTCTCTCACATTCAGTGCAAGCACAAAGAAAATACGAAGGGACAAACCAAGGGGAGCAAGTGATCAGCCACGTACCTCGCCAAGCCTAAAGAGGCCGGCGCCGATTAGAGATGAGAGCGAGCTGGGGAGCGTGCGTACCCGATAGACACGCTACGTCGAGGAAGCTCGGCAACGATCCCTGCTAATACAATGACTACACTCCACGCAGGAAGGGGGATCACAGGGGTGGGGCAATCCACTACATGCACTACCCTCGCGTAGGAGGGGGAACGAGGGGAGGAGAAACCAAACTATGATGGTACGCCTAGCTCCGACGTCCAATCGAGGTGCTGCCAACACCTGGACGAAGCTTGGGGGATGCCGAAGGATGCCTGCAAGTCCGATGTCGAGCCAATGTCGCTGGAAGGTGGAGGAGGTCACAGCCGATGGCCGGTGCTGTTCTGCCTCGCAGGACTGGATGTCACAGTTGAGGTGCATCGATAGGTGCGCTCGCTGTAGAACTCCAAAAGTGACGGGACCAACTCGTGGGGATAGCAGACAGGGGGTACTACAAATCCTCAAAAGCTGGTGGCCATCAGATCATCTCACAGGTTCTAGTCACCTGGACGGTCGGTGTCAGGTTCCTGGGCGGACAACAGGACAGGTCGACGACGGCTAAGGTGGAATTTTTGATGCCGAAGTCGGAACGGGACGAAACCATTACGTTGGTTTTGTATCGTCAAGAGCTGCAACTTTGTGGAAGACTGCTCAACCTGAAACTGAGTGGAAGAGGGAGTGTCGGGGCCAACTTGGCAGCAGACTGTCCTGGGCGAATAGAGGGCTCCGGGTCTGGCGTGACTGAGGGAGAATAGATGCCCTTGGCGGAGGCATTGTTGAAAGAAGGCGGGACCACTCTGGTTCGTCAGCGCTTCGAAGAAGAAGAACTCTCGTGAAGGGAGCTCTAGCAGATTCGCACAGGGGCAGTCGATGTCGGCGTTGCCAAGTGGCACATAGGAACAGACACAGTTCAGGTGCAGTTGCACAGAAACGCCAATAGCGGTTGATGCCGTTGATGAATGGAGGCGGGACCACTTCTGGAGCGTGGCCAACTCGAAGGTGGATGACTCTTCTGAAGACGCCTCGAGCCGAATCCCGATGTGGACGCCGCTAGTAGCTCTGTCAACTGAGTGTCTACTGCAGGCTTGTAGCAGAGAGTAGCAGAACAACACTTCTTAATCCACGGGAAGACGTGGCGACGATGGGCGGCTCCGAGACTACTGTGGACGCACCGAGCAGGGGGTGCGAATGTGGGTTGCAGAGGGAGAGGGAGCATGGGTGTGGGGTGCTGGTGAGGGTGGCTAGGTTAGGTGTGGGGGTGGGGCGCGCTGGTTATGGGGAAGGTACAAGAAAGTGCTAAAGCTCGTCAAGCACCAGACTCACTCCACCTCAGGTTAGCAAGGCGAGCCTCACTTTGAATGGTCTCCTCCTGGAGCTCCTCAAGCCTACGGCGGAAAGTTTCTATCTCGGCCTGTGTACTGCGACGCTCCACCTCAACCTTCTGAAGCTCCCTCTGTAGCTCCTCGACCCGAAGGGAGGCCCTCCGGTTGCGCTCCTCGGCGCCCTCGATCTGGAGGCCAACCTCAACCTGGTCTACCCGGAGTCCGTCGAGCCACTCCTCCTCATGTTGAACCATCAGCTGGGCCCTCCGTCTCTACTCCTGCGCGATATGAAGGCGGGTGAACTCGCTCCACAAAGCTATCAGCCTCGCCGTCCACACATCTCTGGGAAGACCTAACATGTGATAACCCTAGGTAAAGGTCTCCAGGCTGCTCCTCAAAGCCTCCGCAGTCGGCAAGGGGTCGACCCTGATCAGTTGCTCAAGCCCCTGGAGAAGCCGTCCAGTCGTATCAGCATCATCCAACATCACCCCGAGTTGAGGGGTGTTGGACCACTCAACCCCAAGGGCAGGAAAGTCCGGGAGCACCTCTAGAGCTTCTCTCAATGGAGCTGCAATGAAAGAAAAGTGGAATAAGTGCTTGTTCTTAATCAAGAGGATAGGCACGAAAAGTCATGAAAGGCACGATATGGTGATATACCTGAAGCTGCCTCGGGTGTGCAAACAGCTGCGGAAGTATGCTCATCCCCAATGGCCGAGACGGGAGTGCTCGTAGGGGCTAATGCTGGTCCACCTGGCAGTGCATCTGTAACCCGGCTCCCTGCAATCCAAGTAGCAGCATGTAATTGCTTGTTTATGGAGTGGCATACAACTAATGTTGAGCCCTAAAAAATAGCTGTGTACCTGTCTCAACAACATCCCCTTCTTTAGCTATGCTAGGAGGGGCGGACTTTGTATCGGGGACCCTTTGGAGCAAGATTGCTCACCCACAAGCACCGACCTTGCCCCGCCTGGAGACTCCCCTGTCACAGGGACCTTAGCCCTTGGCTCTAAGGAAGGAGAGTCTGCAAGGTAGATATAAGGAAATGGTTAATACCATAAACAAAATGCGGACATAAACTGAGCTATTCATTGGTAGATGCAAGAAATACCTGTAAACTGGGCGTCCGCCGGTGGGGCGTTATGCCCGGGACTGCGCTGGCCCTCTGGCGATCCCTGAGGAACTTTCTCTCTTGGGGCAGCCCCGTCGGGTTGCGGTATGCCATCCCCGACAGCCTGGCCTGTCACTATTCACACAGCCAATGTATTAGTCAACTCAGCAATGAAGGAATAAAGAGATCTACCACAAGTCCGCAGATTTCTTACCTGAAGGATCAACCGCGCTGTCCTCGTCGATACCAGCATGAGGGGAATGCCCCAGTAGAGGTTCTCTTGGCACCACGGTTTCAACACCAGCCACCTCCATAGCCTTTGTGGCTTTGGCAGTATTCCCGCAATTTAGGAGTTTCGTGAATGAGCCAAACTCCATAAGCTGTGAGAAATCCTCCATCGAGCCAGCCAGGTCAACTCCTGTTTAATAATAAACCATATGAGCCAAACAAATCTTTATAAGAAGAGGTCAGGCGAAAAAGGCAAAAATGCATATACGCTCACTGCAGGCATCCTCCAACTCTCCCTCTTCCTGGGAGTCACTCCTGCCTGGAGAAGAACTCGAGGTCTTAACACCTGGGGAAGAACTTGAACTCCCTCTAGAAAGGGGGTCAGAAGCCGCATAATTCCCACTCCCAGAAGTGGAGCCACTCCCAGAAGTGGATCCGGCATTGTCTTCCGTTGTTAAGACAGGAGGAACAACATCAGGGACTCCTGCACAACCAAAGTACGACACTAAAGAATTAGTGATCTCCAGTTTTTCATGTGTCAATGAAGAAGCAAGGCGGGGTATATTACTTGAGGGCTGACTACCCATGGCCCCCGTGACGATAGGCGAGGGGGAGCTGGCTGTCACCGACGTATAATTATCAGTGGGAGAGATCAACTCTTCAAAGCTGAAAATGATGTTGGGCATAGGCTCGTCTAGAGGTATATCTGCTCCCGCAGGGGCGTTCGCCTGGGAAGGAGAGAAACTCCACCTGCAGTCTGACGGACATGGGCGATACCGAGTATCTCACAGCTACCGATATCTTCTGAAGACTTGGAGGGACTTGGCCCTAGCGGGGAGAGATAGGGCTGCACAGACTCCCAGGGTGCTGCTGAATGTGTGGGTCCGCCACTTCTACAACGGCACCTTCTGCTTCTATCAGGATTTGGCCAGGGATCAGACTCCATGGGAGGAGTACACTAAGGTGGAGCTACACTTCCAGATGTACTCCAGATATATATATGCACCACAAGAGGGGTGGAATCCCCACGGCTTGCCGGACGTGACGCATCTTGCCGCATACCTGGCATATTAGTTGGTGACATTTGTGGTCCTGCATGGGGAGGATGGCTTGCTGAGGGCAGAGTTACTGTGGCCAGCGTGTCTGCTGGCAGAGGGGAGGTAGTTGGCCTTGGCCTTAGCTGCATTGGCCAATGTCTATCAGGGGCTGGGTGTCCTTGTAGTGCACCTAGTGCCTAGAGAGAGAAGTCTGTTGTTGCCAACTCACTATCTGAGTGCGTCGACTAGATTGTTATTTCCAGGGTTGGTAGCTCAGGGTACCATGGTGAACCTGACGACACCTCTACTTTTCAGCTTCACTGGGTAGCTTGACAGAGATGCTGAGGTGTAGCTGGAGCTGGCAAGGAGAGCCCTTTGCTACCTACCCGACAGAGGCGAGGAGGGACTGCCTTTTGACAGCGCCACGAGGGACTCCAACCTATTTCTGGGGATGTTGAGTGGAGGGGCGGCCAGTGCCCACCCGCATCAGAGAGAGCCGGAGGCTGGACTGTGGACAGAGTGGGTGCTGAGCACCCGACCATTCGTGTTGAAGCTACACCTATCTGCGATGAGTTCTCTAGAGTCGTATTACCCATTCTGGTTTGCCCAGAACTTCGGCTACGACTAGGGGATCCCGCCGAACCGGGAGTTTCCTTTGACATGCCGACAGTACAGAGGGAAGGACACCCACCTACTGGAGGCAGCATGGTGGGACTTCTACTACCGCCAGGAGCTGGAGCAGTTTATGATGCTTTGGTAGCGACGCCAATGACGATTCGACGTCCACTACGCCAAGTGGTGGTTCGAGCATAGCCACCTGTACTGGCAGAAGGCCTCCGCGATCAGAAAGGCGAAGAAGAGTCATTTGCTGAGTGAGGATCTGCCTCCCATTCCACTGGACGATGGGTACTTGAGGACCCGCGTCGCTCGAGTTCATCGGGAGGTCGAGCGACTTGTGGAATAGTGGCCCTGGGGCAGCCGGGGTTCATCGTCCGGGAGTCGAGGCAATGGTGGGGTGCTGAAGCCCCAGAGGCCGACACTAGTAGTAGCGGCGACGACTGGGGTGAAGGTGCCTCGACAGAGGGCACCGAGGAGCTGGTGGACCCAGTTCCTAGTCGATTGCGGCTTTCGAAGCAGTGGTTCATTAGGCTGGGTGCTCCCTGAAGGGAGCTTTGTCGACATAGCAACCGATGATTGGAGGCGACATATCGGCCATGCGATCGGGTTGACCGGGCCCGTGGAGTTTGTGCCCCAGATCCAGTGTGCCCACACTCTGAGGGACATTCAGGAGGCCGTCGCGAAGGCGGCCCAGGCACTAGCGCTGAGACCGGAGCAGCTGGTACCCTTGCCATTGACCCCCTTCGGGGCCTCAGGTAAGGTTCTTTCTTTTAGCATGCTACCTTAACTTGGTTGCTTTCTGGGACATATAACTGAGGCGTTGTATGTTGTTGTGTTTGTTGACAGGTTCTGCGGCAGAGGGGGATCATCCCTCCACGGAGGCATCCTTGGGGAGTAGGGACAGAGGTTCACAGCCTAGGCGAAAACGCCCTCGCGTAGAGGCTGCAGCAGTGTGGGATGGCGGGTACTCTAGAGGACTTGAGGCTGGCGGGCAAGTCGAGGTAGAGACGGCCTTGAGTAAGCGTCATTTCGTCCTCTTTTCCCCTGCTTGGTTTAGCCATGGTGGTTGGCTAATCTTGTCTTGGTGGGTTTATCTTTGTAGCTCCACTGGAAACTGGTCTGGAGGCGACCTTCTCACCCCCTCGAGAGGTGGACCCTCTGTCTGAGGAGGGGGTCGAGTGTGAGATTGACATGGAAGGCGTTTATTCATGTGATGAGCAAGCTTCCCCTTAACACCTCCCGTCTGATGTTCAGGAGCAATATAAACATTTTCTTGCTGAGTACATCCAAGTCTTCGCATGGTCTGATGAGTAGCTTCCCAGGATCCCCGAGGAGATTGTAATGTAGAAGCTCAACCTCGACCCGACGGTGAAGCCTGTCCCGCAGTGCAGAAGAAAACATGCCCCGGAGAAATAGACGATCATCAAGGAGTAACTCGCCAAGGGGAAGGAGACTGGCCTCTTCCGTCTAGTCCTCTACCCGACATGGCTCATCAATGTCATTTTGGTACCCAAAGCTTTGGAAAAGTGGCGAATGTGCGTAGACTTCACCGACCTCAATAAGGCCACCCCGAAGGACTATTACCCGCTGTCGAGCATTGACCAGCTTGTCGATTCAACCTCCAACAACGAGCTGCTCAGCTTCCTGGATGTCTACTCTGGCTACCATCAGATCAGGATGGACCCAGAGGATATTGAGAAGACCACCTTCATCACCTACTTCAGCGTACAATGCTACACCCGAATGCCCTTAGGATTAAAGAATGTCGGGGCAACATATCAGAGGCTGGTCAACCAAATCTTCGAAGGCCAACTCAGTCGAAACATCGAGGCCTACATCGATGACATGCTCGTCAAGACGCCAAAGGCTAAAGATCATTTTGCCGACCTAGCTGAGACCTTCAGTACCCTCCTCAAGTACAAAATGAAGCTCAATC
This sequence comes from Amorphophallus titanum, assembly GCA_024336825.1. NCBI lineage: Eukaryota > Viridiplantae > Streptophyta > Magnoliopsida > Alismatales > Araceae > Amorphophallus > Amorphophallus titanum. Next base: position 12,163,076 of record JANBPO010001371.1, on the reverse strand, counting down.
CCATTAAATGCGCCTTCAGAGTTAGGTCAAGAAAATTCTTAGGTTTCCTAGTAACTCAGCGCCGGATCGAGGCCAACCCCGACAAGGTTCAGGCTATCCTGGACATGCGGCCACCCACCTGCGTCAAGGACGTCCAGTGCCTTACCGGATGCATCACCGCACTCAACCGTTTCCTATCCCGGGTGACCGAACGATGCCTACCCTTCTTCAAATTATTGAGGGGACCCAAAATGGCACCTATCATGTTTGCCTAGGATGAGGATGTCAGAAGGCCCTTGAAGATCTCAAGGAATTCTTGGCCTCGCCCCCGGTACTATCAAAGTCGATTCTGGGTGAAGCATTGCACCTGTATTTCTTGGCGACTCCCACCACCGTAAGCTCGGTCTTAGTCCAAAACGACGCGGGAGTCGAGAGACCGGTCTACTACACCATCAAGGTGCTCAACGAGGCCGAAAGAAGGTATCCTACAACCGAGAAACTCATGCTAGCACTGGCTACCTCAGCCAAGCGCCTCCGACCTTACTTCCAAGGTCATTCTATCATCGTGTTGACCAGTGAACCCTTGAAGAAGATCCTCTCTCATCCTGAAGCCTTTGGATGCCTCGTCAAATGGGCCATCATGCTCAGGGCCTACGACATCTCTTATCGCCCCCGGGTGACTATCAAGGGATAGGCCCTCGTGGACTTCATCGCAGAGAGCACCGTCCCCATCGAGGAAGAATTTCCATCCGCGCACGGACCCATCTGGGACTTATTCTTGGATGGATCATCCAACTCAGCCAGAAGCGGCGCCGGTGCCCTCCTCAAGTCACCCGAAGGAGCAGAGTTACAATACGCCTTGAAGTTCAACTTCCAGGAATCCAATAATGCTTCCGAGTATGAAGCCCTAATTTCGGGGGCCAGAAAGGCCCGACAACTAGGGGCCGAGCGAGTCAGGATTCACACTGACTCCCAGCTGGTCGCCAGCCAGGTCAACGGTGATTGTGAAGCTTGGGAAGCACCTATGATTAAGTACCCTTAAACAGTCCGAGGGTTAGCCCAGCTATTCGAGAGTTTCGAGATAGTCCAAATAGCTTGGGAGGAAAACTCCCGAGTGGATGCCCTCTCTCACTTGGCCTCCTCCCTCGGCCCAGAAGGTACTCGTTCGATCTTCCTTGAAGAGCTAGAACAACCAAGCATCGAAGCTGAGCTCATGATCATTGACCTGACTACCCCGAGTGACTAGCGGACCCCTTACGTCCCTTGGCTCTGAGACTCCCAAGTGCCTTCTGACCCTCGGGAAGCTTAGAGATTGAAGTACCAAGCCCGATGTTTCATCATCTTAGAGGATGCCTTGTACCGTAGGTCTTTCTTCGGTCCCCTCCTTAAGTGCCTCGGTGCCGACGAAGCCAGCCAAGCAATTCAAGAAGTTCACGAAGGCATCTGCGGCGTTGGCCCAGTTAGGAGGCAATCGAGAGGGGGGTGAATTGATTGCCCACCCTTTCTTTGGCAATTTAAACTAGATTGAATTAAATCACAGGGATGACAAATCAACACTAAATCAAGCTTGATTAAGAAGCATGACTTAACAATATACAAGCACTCTCAACTCTCAACACTTGATGATATCACTCAGATAACGATGATTGAATGGGCAATTGATGAAACACTCATCTCACTAACACACTCGACAACCGAACGGATAGGAAATAATGCAATCACACAATAGCATATCACGACACAGAGATTTTTAGGTGGTTCAGACGCACCAAGTGCCGTCCTACATCCACCCCTCTCACCTCGAGAGGATTTCACTAACACACGTTACGCGATGGCAGTAACAACCACACACAGGCGCGACGGCCCAAACACGTGGGTTATCGCACGACGAAGAGACACCCCACACACACTCGGAGCAAGCTCCAAAATCATCTTAGACAAAAATAGAATGAGAAAATACCGTGCCCAGTCTTAGATTTGAAATGTGAACACAATAGAACTAAAAGATGATAGAGAAAATGATTCTTCCCCTTAAATCTTTCAACCTAAAACTGGAGATGTAAGAAGGGTGGCTTGGAGTGATGAAACTGAGAGATGGAAGAGCTGGGTATAAGTCCCTACTGTTCATTCTGTCGTATCAAAATCAAAACAAACTATAGTTAACTTATATTCAATAAAGAGTAAAATATCAAATTATCCCTACTTAAGTGTGAGCGTGTGAGAGAGAGAGAGAGATAAAAGAGAGAGAGTATTACAGCTGAAGTCGATAGCACTCTTGGAGGGAGGACGTTGGAGACATCTCCCGCTCAGACGTTGATAGAGGAAGGGAGGAAGAGAGAGAGAAAGAAAGAGAGTGGAGGGAGGGGGGACGTTAATAGAGGAAGGGAGGAAGAGAGAGAGAGAAAGAAAGAGAGTGGAGGGAGGGGGGACACAAGAGATGTCTCCCCCTTCGATGGTAACAACGGAGGGAGGGGAAGGAAGAGGGAGAGAGAGAGGGGATGGTAGACATAAAGAGGGAGAGAGAGAAACGGTGACATAGAGAGGGAGGGGGAGGGGATGACGCGGAACGGCGTTGGAGGAAGGATCGACGGTAACTCCGGTATCACGAACAGGACTGGATAGGTTGTTATCTCGCGCAGCTCAACCTCACGCCGGACGGTCTCACACCGGGCGACACACTCAAATCTTACAAAATGAGAAAGGAGGGAAGGAAAAAATAGCAAGAGGGGAAGCTCTCACGTAGGTTGCAACTCTTAATAGTATTCATCATATCAAAACTTACACCATTAGCCCCCTTTATATAGGAGGAGGCTATAACATCCATACCTTTAGACTTTTACAAATTGTATATATGTCCTAACCTAACAAGACTCACCAACCCACCTTTTGACTTGTGGGTTTAATAAAAATAAAATGTAACAACCTTCGACTATAACTTAGCCTAATAAGATAAAAGGAAATATACATGTAGTAATACATGTATTATACACACAAATACATATGCAATACATAAATACGTGACGCCGAGTCTTCAGGAAGCCGAATCTCCGAGCCACAAGCTCGGTGCGGCGGTGTGGCGTCTGGTAGTGGGTCCGGTGTCTCCACCAACCCTCCCGGGGCGGCTGGAACTCGACTCCGTCGAGTAAGGTGGAACACCGCTCTTGTAGTGCTCCAGCAAATCTGGATCGAGACGCTGGAGATCCTCCTGGCTGATCCAGGAGTCATCTGATGGTGGATGGTCCCGCCAGCAGACAAGGTAGCGCTGGTACACCCGGCTCCGTGTAGTGGTCACCTGCTCATCCAGTATCCTCTCAATTTGCTCGCGCGGGGCTCTCGAGGCTGTAGGGCGCACAGGGGTGGGCTCACTCTCAATGGGAGGCAAAGGCTCGAAAGGGTCACTAGGAATCGCTGTGGGCTCCTTGTAGGCCACTAGGTCTGTCACATTAAAAGTCGAGCTAATCTCATATTCGGGAGGTAAGTCCACAACATAAGCATTAGAGCCAATTTTCCTCAGAATTGGGAAGGGACCATCACTACGGGCTTGCAATTTCTTAACGGCTCCCGAAGGGAGTCGTTCGGGCCGACAGCTGATCTAAATGTCAATTACTCTATATGTCAAGTCATTTATATGCCAATACCATATAGGTATAACGTTAAAACTAACGCCAAGACCAACGACATAAGCTGACGTCAAAACCAACGTCAAAACTAGCGTCAAAGCTGACATCAAACTAACCCCGCTAATAGGAGAATCCTCTACCAACCCAGTGATAGGAAAAAGAAGAGACACACTAGAAGTGAGAGACCAGACGCGTCCCCTAACGACTTACACTGTGCCTCAGGAAACTCGCGGTTAGCTAAACAGGACTCAACCAGCGAGAGGTGTAACAGTAACAGTACCAAACAAGAACTAGTCGGAGTGGCACTCGTCAGTGTCAGTCCTACAGCCTCCGACCATGTGTGCACACACTGACTCCTATCTAGAGACAGGTCTCTAGCTAGTTTTCCCCTCCTGTAGGACGCAACGGTAACAGCAGGGGCCCACGGTAACTAGCTTAAGAACTGTCAACGGGATCACCCTTCCACCTTCCCCAGGTGGGATGACACTCTCAGTCGTCGGGCTACAACTAGTGGCTCCATCACAAGGTGAGAGAAAGCTACTCTATCGGGGTATAAAATAATGCCATAGTTTTTATATAATAGTTTAAACATGGTGAATATGCATTACCGAATGCATTAGAAGCTGAACATGCACTAATGGAATGCCAGAAAGCATAACGGACCAACACAGGGCCGTTACCTCACATAACGGATCAGGGCAGGGGCGTCATACATTGCATAACGCGCCTCCGATCGTCCGTTATGCTCACCCGAATGCTCAGGTGAACACAGGGCACAGGTATGCAGACCATAACATGCTTGCGATAGCGCATTATGTGTAGTATAACGCATCTTCCCCCGTGCGTTATACCCTGACGCATGATGCTATATAATCGGAGATGCAGAGCATAACGCACTAGGCATGGGGCGTTATGCTGAGTATAATGCGCCTCTCATGGTCGTTATACTCGCACGAGCTGAAGCCGGAAACCCAGGGAGCATAACGCACCGGGACTCATGCGTTATGATACATATAACGCATGGGTCTGGGTCCGTTAAAGTCTCTCGAACACCATGAATCCACAGAAAACCCTAGTATAATGCAGTGTATAACGCATCGGGCTAGGAACGTTTTACAATGCATGACGGGTCTACCTTAGGCCGCCGTGTTAACCGCCTTACTAGTCAATGGTCAACGGTCAAACCTATCGGTCAAAGGGTATAGCGGTCTATCAAGGGTGCGTTAAAGCCACCCGAACGCTAAAACTCCACAGGAAACTCAGAGCATAATGGATGCGCGATAGCGCGTCATGCTAATGGCTAATCTGAGGGTTCCAATGGCATAACAGATCTGAAAAGGTCCGCTATGCTCACATAACGTGCCCTCGGTGGTGCATTATGCTCATGGCAGTCTCTGGTCCGACCGCCATGTGAGCTGGGCGGCGAACGGGTTGAATTTCAAACTGCGTCGTGCCCCGGTTGATCGAATCGATGGGAATCGGCTACAAAACTCAAAAGCAAACTATCACCCACCCAGCCCGCATACATGCACGCCCATAGAAGTTCAAACAAGTAATTAAAATACATCTAAATAATTAAAATGCCATTTTTACATATTTTAGGACAAAACCTAAAAATGAACGAATCTAGGCCAATCGACAGTGCATGCCTGTGCAAGTGGTGTGGAAATGATCCTAGCGTGGAGAAGAGTCCATCCCCCTACCTCAGACGTGACGAGGAAGCCGATTCGATGCCGAACGGGTGACGAAGGCAACTGTGACCTTCCGACACCACACGCCTCCACGCTCCGCGGATCGATGGAAGAAGGACGTCCACGTGATCCTCGCGACGAGACCTTCCCAACGGTACCTCCCACGCCTCGATCAGCGGCCGTTTCGATCAAAACCGGGAGAAGGGAAGAAAAACCCCAAATTATGCCTAAAATTTAACAAAAAGGGATTTACACGGAAAATGAGACAAATGTCCGCCATCAGCGATGCACGAGGCGTCAAAATACTCCTGGCAAGACGAAGATAACATTCCCCTACCTCGATCGCGATGAAGCCCGCCAGACGGTGCAGATCGGGCGACGGGGCGTCGCGGCTCCTCTCGGCCAATTCATTCACAGCTAGCCTGAAGCTCTGTAGGTAGCCTGTATAGCACCTCAGATCATCTTTGTCCTCCTCAATATCAACTTTGGCTTTCACCACGGCGGCATGGCATCCCCACGTCTTCCCGATCCTCTGAAGTCACCGTTGATCCGTGTCGGTTCCCAGAAGGCGCTTTGAAATCAATAATCCCTTTGATGTAGCCCATGGGATCCGTCTGGGCAACCCCACTCGGCGATGGCAGCGGTGTGCTTGGTACAACACAAAGTCCTCGGCCCCCACAAGCCATAACTCTTGCTCTGACGATCCACGCACTCTGAATTCTTCATGTCGATACATCATCGGCACGATCACAAACTCATCCTCAGGCAGGAAGTTCAGATAGTCACGCCAATCATCTCTGGTCTTCAGTAATGCTGTCTTGCATATCACCTGATCCTCAGTACCGAAGATAGCCCTCGCTGGGTAGATGGTGCTCTTCTCGAAGATCCGAGAAGTAGTAGTCACCTCGTCATCAAAGTTGAAGCTCAAGTGGATCTCCATCCACTTTTGTAGAAGGTAGAGATTCCCCATGGCACTGTCGCCAAGGCTCATCTGAGTGAGCCCACAGTACATGTGAGCCAACACCGCCTGGGAAAGAGAGTGCCCTATCTATAGGAGGGTCAGTGGCCCCACATACTCTCCCCTCAGCACGTCGCCTAACGTAGGGAAGAGCAATGCCCCGCCCAAGCACAATGTCACACCACGCATCAGTCGATCCGCTTCCATTGCCTTATCTTTCACATGGCCCAAGAGCCAACCTGCTAGGTGGTAGACTAGGATCCCTCTCTGGTGTGTCATCGGGCGAACTTCACGCTTATCTCTCACGATCTCTGCTAGGATCTCATCCCAAGCAGGAAGGTCAATCAGCTCACCCACCTCTAAATCACTCCACTAAAAGATGAAATCCAGCTCTTCTACCAGCACTGAGGCCTCGAACTCGGGGAAGACAAAAGTGTGGGTATCTAGATGCCACAACTCAATCAGTGCTACTAATGATTCCCAGTTCCACCTCATGCTACTGAAGTGCTTTGCCATGATGACTAGGTGGATCAGATGCCATTGGTGCATGAATACTCTCATGGCAGGCGTGATTGTCGCCATCAAGTCATGGAGCCAGTCGTAGCGGCAGGCGTGTCTTGCCCCAGGAAAAGTAGGCACAGGTTGCACCGTTTATAAGGGAGAAGAGAGATGAGAAAACAAAGTCAATCAATAAATGGGCAAAATCCTGCCAAATACAAAAAAAAATTACATTTATGTCATACAAACCATACCTTGCTCTGCTTCACAAGGTTGCTTAGGTGGCCGAGCACATCAGAAAGAACACTAAGTTCATGGGAAGACGCCATGCCTAATCTCCTCCTTAGGACTGCTCCTCTAGCTTCAAGTTGATGTTTAATGATAGAGTAAGAATGCCCCGGTGGTGCCCTTTTGTAGGCCAAGAGTCCTACCTAGCTTAGACTCCCATGTGGTTTGGGATAAGAGCAAGGGAGGGTGGCCAATATGATGGCCGCCTAGCCCTGATCTAGGCGACCACAAGTCTGGCCGCCCAGACCATGGGATGGCCAGTGACTTGGCCGCCCTCATTCCCCTCCTTGTGAGCTATGCATCCTTGTTATGTATGGTCTAAAGGTTCATTAAATGAAATATGCTTATTGTTCCATTGTTATTATCGTTTATGAACTTTACTAATGTGTGCTAATGCAGGTGCAGATCTCTACAACTATGGGACCAGAGGGCGATGCGGCCCCCATAACCTTTGCATTATAGGTAGAATGCCAGAGGCTAATAGCTTCGGGCGTATAAACTCGGAGTTCCTCTTTAATAAAAACCGCGAAGAGTTTATACTCCTTAAGCTATTTGATGGCCGCCTACTGCCTAAACCTGAGATGATGGACTTCCGAATTCTTGACTATGCTTAAGTGCAATGTGGGACGATGGACCCCCACCATGATTTGGACCACGTCTGTCGCCCAGCATGGGATGACAGACTTTTGGAACTCTTGGCCGATTGGTTTAGAGGCAGCCAAATAAACCCTCCAGCTTTGCATTAGATAGGTCTTTTTCATTTAAACTCAGTATGCATTATATAGGCCCTTTTAGCCTAATTTAATTAACCCCATGACTCTAGACCTAGGTAAATGACTCATTAACCTAGGTAGTGGACTCAAATAAAAAGAAAATTACATAATTATGACTCAAGAAAATATGAAAATTACATGCCATGACTTAGAAAAATGTGGCGAACACTATGGAGCATAGCCGACGAGCAACGGGACCCTCGAAAAATGAGGAGTGGTAGGAGATGTCCCCATCACGCAGACTATAGGGGCGGCTGCACTCTCCCTGATCCATAACTGTGGATAGGGAGATAGTGAGAAGCCAATCCCAGGGGCCAGAGGGAGATGTACATACACACATACCTCCGGCGGATAGAAACATGTCGGACACATGGCGCATGAGACGTAGTTTGCATACTGGAGAAAACCCCGGGGAGAGGGGATATTACTATAGCCCTTTTAGGGATAACCCAGGGCATGTTCCGCGTCAACGAGGGAAACCGGATGACAACACACGTGGGAAATTGAATGCACTCATAAAAAGGAGAGGGAACACATACGCATACCAGAGTTTTCATTCATGCCCAGAGCTGATCACATAGCCTAATAAGTACATGAGATTACATATGTTGATGTGGCTTGGCATTGTCGTACAAGGCCGATCAAATCCCCAGATCAAGCATGAAAGGGGGGGAAGGAAAGTAAAAGCCAGAAGAGCAACGGGCTCATATCATCGCCCGTTCATTACAAAAGCCATAGAGAATAAGATTCACAGAGAGGAGAAAAGAGAATGGTGGAAGGGATGCTCCGCCACCCACCTCTACTATCGGCAACGAAAAGAATTGAGTATCGGAAGTCGGCCTCTCTTCCCCGACTCCAGGATCTTCTTGATGACAGTGGTGGTCTCTCTCCCTCTGGTTCCTCTCTCAGTGAAAACCCCTTTCTTCTTCCCCAATTCTCTTTTCTCTCAGACGATTGGCCTATTTCTCTGTATCTCCCTCTCATCTCTCTCTGTTCGTCTCTCTCATTTGGTCGAAGACGATTGGTTTAAATAGCAGGCTGTTAGCATGAGTTCACCAGGCGCGGAGAGGGAACGTCGGATAAAAGCTTCAGCAACTATTTTGGACGTTGGGCCAAGGGGCGCTAGGAGGTAAAGCATGCCGGGTAATAGAGCGCACCGAGTAAAGCCTCATTTCTCGGGTTGCGGGCCTCAGATTGACTCTAGGGATTGCTATAACCCTTCATCTCATCGTGGCTTTGTACAACCGCTACGAGAAGTGTTGGTAGAATCGTCGGGCCACTGAATGGCCAATTCCAGAATCGTGTGCACCTTTGGTTTAGACACGCGGGTTTTCCCTGACACGACCTTCGGCACCTTGGTTTGTGCTGCTGGCGTGGCTTTACTTGTATTTTTAGCTTTCTCAGGGAGTGGGCCACTACTCGAGGTGCTTTCGCCCTGGCTGGGCGGCCATCTGGTCGCTAACAGACCAAAATGTTGAGAAGATGTACACGTGCTGGGTCACTCAGGTCTTCTATTGATAGGGCCTTCGGCACCTTGTTTTGAGGGGCCAGAGACGTTCTATCACCTCAGGGGGGCTTCTCATCAGGTGGTGGACCACCAGGTACATCCTCGCCCTTGGTCAGATGACAGATGTTGTTTATGCGACACGACTGAGTCGATGCCGGTTCAATGGGCAGGCCGAACGACACTGACGGTTTGTTGTGGGTTCCTTTCGTTCCTCCTGAGGTGAAGTCCCTGGTGCTCATGTCGGGTGACCTGAGGTTCCAGCAGCTCGAGAAGACCCTTGTGTATTGGCTTTCTTTGGCTTCTGCGCTTTAGCAGGCCGTATCATTCTCATCGTTTAGGCATGATCATCACCGAACATATTTTGAGTGCCAACAAATGCCCCCCAGCCGCGGGTGCCGCGAGAGAGGGACGAGCAAGGCGGGGCCAGCGGATGCACTCAGACTGGGTCAATTCTTTGTCTGGCTGGCACAGACCCTTGATGGACTTAAAACGGCGCTGTGGTTAAACCGGCGTGGCCAAGGCCTTGCTAATACGACGCGACTTAATCTGTCGTGCCCTTTTGAGTTCGAATTTGGGCAAGAATGCTAAAACGACGCGCCTTTTTGATTGTTGAGGTTAAAATGGCACGTTAAATAGCACGCCGACTGGACACCCTCGTCGACCTGATGAGGACCCAGGTGGCCAGGGAAGGAAGGTCACTACCGCCTCGGGTGAGTCCCCCACGCGCAGAAGCCTCTGGACAAACAGCTAGAGGCCGCTTCACCCTCCAGGGCGGGCGGCTTATCCGCCACGGGCCAGGCGGGCCCTCAAAAGCCCCGCCTGCCTTCAGAGCAAGAAGCCTCCTCCAGTCCGAGAGTGAAGAAACCCGGGCTGCCCTGGCACCCCTCAAAAACAGAAGCTCCTGCTGAAGAACGGCGGGATGACTGCCATAGGCGAGCTCGTAGCCTTCCGGCTACATGCCAGCCAGAGGTGTCTCTCCGCCTGCGAGACTTCGAACGACATTTTGCCGAGCAGGAGCGCGCCCTCCGCGCCCTGTAGAACGGCTTTGCCTCGGAGGACGAGGAGCAATCCCCATTCTCCGACCAAATCTTGAGGGCTGAAGTTTCTCCGAGAGTCACCCTCCCAGCCTTCAAGCCCTATGACGGCCAGGGCGACCCGGCCGACCATTTCGACAGCTTCGACGCTTTAATGACGCTGCACAGAGCTATTGACGCTGTCAAGTGCCGCGTGTTCGTAACCACCCTGGTGCAGGGGGCCCAAGCCTGGTTCCGTGCACTCACCCCCAGCAGCATCACCAACTCCAACAATTCGGACGACTGTTCAAGGAGAGCTTCGCCGGCAGTGGCCCTCCAAGGTCGATAGCGGGATTACTAGCCCTCAAGCAAGCATAGGGGGAGAAACTGCGGGCTTACATCAACCGTTTCAAAATGGAAGCTCTGCGCATCCCCCGCCTGGATATGGCCTCTGCCATCACCGCACTGACCGGAGGCACCCGTGACGAAAATCTCCAACGAGAGCTGGTGCTCCACCCTCCTTCCTCCCTCGCTGATCTCATGACCTTGGCTCTGCGCCATGTAGAGTGCGAGGAGGTCCTCATCGCCTGTCGAGATCCCGCGAGCTCGGGATGGGAGGGGGAGAGAAAGAGGTCGTCCGACCAGCCTTCCGGACAGGGGAAGAGGAGGAACCGAGAGGGCGACCGAAAGGAACCCCCGCGCAAGTTCGAGCGCTACACTACTCTGTCTGCACCTGTCTACCAAATTTATGAAGAGATAAAGGACTCGGGACTACTCCGCCGCTACCAAATTTATGAAGAGATAAAGGACTCGAGACTACTCCGCCGCCCCGAGCAAATGAAGACCGACCCAAAGCGCCGAAGTCGTCGAAAGCACTGTCAGTCCCACGACGACCACGGCCACCATATTGGGGACTGCCAGTGCCTCAAGGACGAGATCGAAAGTCTCATCCGCCAAGGCCGCTTATCCCAGTACGTAGTCGAGCGACAAGAAGACTGCGGAGTCCCCCCAGAAGAGATCAACAACCGCCCTCGTGGAGTCCACATTAACGTCATCTCAGGAGGATCCGCCATACCGAGCGAGCCTCCCGGGCTTCCGAGCCCCCTAAGGCTTCGCCAGTGACCAACCAACAGACCTTGGTCTTCTCGGACCAAGATCTCGAAGGAGTGGTCACCCCCCATGATATGCCCTTGTTATCTCGGCCACAATAAATCATTGTAACGTGGACCGGATCATAGTGGATAATGGCAGTGCCCCTAATGCTTTATCGTACGAGTGTTTGCTAAAGATGGGTGAAAACTCGTCAAAACTGCGTCCGATCCGAACCCCCCTCTGCGGGTTCAATGGCCAGGTAACCTATCCCGAGGGAGCCCTAGGCCTACCTGTTACCCTCGGTACCCCGCCCAGAGCCGTCACCTTTGTGGCAAACTTCGTAGTGGTCAGGGAGATATCGGCCTATAATGCCATTTTCGGCCGAGGAATCCTCGGCTAAATCAAGGCAATGCCCTCCACCTACCACCAAAAAATGAAGTTTCCCACCAAATACGGCACCGGGGAAATCCGAGGCAGTCAAGCAATGGTTAGAAGATGCTACGTGATCTCGGTGGAAGCCATAAGGCCAGAGGACTAGGGCAAAGAGCTCGGGACTATTGAAGACAAAACGGCAAGCCAACCCGGGGGAGAACTCCTGTCTGTTTTCCTCAGAAATGATCCGGCCCTTGAACTAAAAATCGGGGCAGACCTGTCACCCGAACTCCAAACTCTCCTGTACTAGACCATCAGATTCAGAAGGACGGGAGTCAACTCTCATCTTTGGAAAAGCTTCAACCCGCGGAGGTCCCTCGTATGGCGGAAATTGAAAATATTTTCATGCCTAGTGCTATAATCACCAAAGGTGGTGTGGTGGCCAACGAGGTGGGGGTTCGAATGAAAGCACAGCAGAAAGCTACAGAGGGTTCCTCTGGTTACTCTTCCACATGATTCTCCCCATATTATTCTAGATTATTAGAGGCATAGCTAACTCCGCCTCTAGGCGTGCTCTTAAAAGGTTCATTCGTCAATTCCACTGTTCTATTGTTGCTATATCTGAACCCAAAGTTCCTTTCAGCCGTGCGGAGCGCATTGGCCGCTCTCTTGGTATGGATTCTATTTATGCTAATTCTGGGGAAGACTCTAAAATTTGGTTATTGGGTAAAGCAGGGCTTCACCTTACTATTGTCGACACTTCTGAACAACAGATTACTGTTACATTTCTTATAGATAATTCTGAGATATGTTTTCTCACGGTGGTCTATGGTGATTGTATTCCGACTGTGCGTAGGGAGTTGTTTGATTCCCTTTTGGATCTAGCTGAGGTTGTGAATGGCCCATGGATTGTAGGGGCGATTTCAATTGTACAACTTCACCTATGGAGAAATCTGGTGGTTCCTTTTCTAATCCTCAAGCGATACTGGACTTTAACTCTTTTATCTCTGCTGTCGGTCTCCTTGATGTAGGCTTTGTTGGAGCTCCATTTACTTGGTCTAATAATAGAATGGGTGGGGCTGCAATCAAAGCCAGGCTCGATAGAGTTTTGCTAAACTCTAATTGTCAGGAAATTTTTCCTGATCTCATTGTGAAACATCTGCCCAGGGGGCCTTCTGACCATGCTCCCATGCTTCTCTGTGAGTCGGCTTCTAGCAGGCACCCTGCTCGCTTCACTTTCCTTAACATGTGGAGCACTCATGATACTTTCAGTGCTTTGGTTTCAGAGGCATGGAATAGTTCTGTATGTCATCATCCCAATCCTTTGGTGACTTTTCATGCTAGATTGTGCAATGTGAAGAATGCTCTGAAAGCCTAGAATAAAGATGTTTTCGGGGATGTCAAGAAGAATATAGTTACAGTAAAACTGAATGTGGCCAATTGTCAGAGTAAATTTAATGTTGATCCTACTGAGACTGCCAGAATTGCTTTGAATGAAGCTAATGCTCTTCTCAGGAGAGCTATTCTTTGCGAAGAAATGTTTTGGGTGAAAATGGCTAGACTGAACTAGCTGGACAATGAAGATAGGAATACCTCTTTCTATCATTCTGTAGTTCAAGGAAACCGGAGGAGGAGTTACATTCATCGGTTGCAAGTCAATGAACAGTGGTGTGAGGATCAGAACATGCTGAGGGATGAGGCTGCTCTTTATTTCAATAAACTCCTTACCTCGGAAGCCCATTATATTGATGAGGATATTCTGCAAACTATTCCTTCGATTGTAACACATGAACAAAATAAGCTTCTCTCTGAAATTCCTTCTGCAGCTGAGATCAAGGAGGCGATCTGGGGACTAAATGCTAATGGGGCTCCTAGTCCAGGTGGATTCACTGGTTTGTTTTATACATCCTGTTGGGAGATTGTTGCCCAATCAACCATTGATGCGGTTCAAGGCTTTTTTAAAGGCTTTCCAATGCCACGGAGCATCTCTGCCACCCTAGTTACCTTAATTCCTAAAGTGGCCTTCCCTCAGAACTTTGGTGAATTCTGCCCTATCAGTCTATGTAACTTTATAAATAAAATTGTGTCTAAGATTCTTGCTACAAGGCTTTCTGTTATTTTGCCACTGATCATATCTGAAGAACAAAGTGCTTTTGTTAAAGGTAGATTCATCATGGAGAATATCTCTATATCCAGGGAACTTGTCAAGGATCTTAATAGGAAGACAAGAGGACATAATCTGATTTTAAAACTTGATATGATGAAGGCATATGACAAAGTCGAATGGGACTTCCTTCTGGCTGTTCTAACCAGATTTGGGTTCTCCACTAGATTTACATCGGTCATTGGCATGTTGATTTCTAATTGCTGGTTTTCGGTATTGTTTAATGGATTGTCGATTGGATTCTTCAAATCTTCAAGGGGTCTAAGGCAGGGTGACCCTATTGCCCCTGCGCTTTTTATTAATATGCAAGAAGCTTTAAGCAGAGGTATTTCTAAGCTCCATGAAGTAGGGTGCTACCTTATTCAGGTCCAAGTAGATGTTCGGTTATCTCCCACCTACATTTCACAGATGATACACTTATTTTTCTCAATGGGCAATTGAATAATATCAGGAAACTGCAAGCATTTCTTAAGTGCTATGAATAATCTTCTGGCCAAAAAATCATTGAGGTAAAGAGTACCTTCTATATTTCAGAGAAGGCCCCTCTGTCTACTGCTAGCCGCATCCAGGCTATTACGGGGTATAAGTGACAGATTGTAGCTCTGATTTACCTTGGCACCCCTCTTCGGCCTGGCAAGATTTTGGTTAATGATTTTAAGTATCTGTTGGACAAAATCAACTACAGAACTACATTATGGAAATCCAAGTTATTATCGCAGGCAGGTAAAATTACCTTGATCAATCCTGTCTTAACATCCATACCTATGTACTTAGTGGCTTCATCCTCCATCCCCAAAACCATATTAAATTACATTGAAAAGGCCTGTGCGAGTTTCTTTTGGAGTGATGGTACAGAAAATCGTAGGCGTCACTGGGTTTCTTGGGAGATATTCAAGAGGCCATATCAGGAGGGTGGCCTTGGAATCAGGAGCTTATCCCACATCCAACTTTCACTTGCAGCTAAGCAGATTTGGAATATATTGAATGGCACCTCTCTCTGGGCTACTTATGTATGCCACAGGTATTGGAATGGGGCCGCCCCACGTCCTGGCCCTTTTCCTCATGGTCTGCCTAAAGAAATTTTTCGCCATGCATGTGGCCTGGTTCAAGCTAACTCGAGATGGATAGTTGGCAATGGTGAGTCTGTTGATTTCCTGGATGATCTATGGATTGGAAATTCACCTCTCAGGTCCATCGTGCCATCTCAATATGACGGACCTTCGGCCTCGGTTTAGTAGGTCATTAATA
This sequence comes from Amorphophallus titanum, assembly GCA_024336825.1. Taxonomy (NCBI): domain Eukaryota; kingdom Viridiplantae; phylum Streptophyta; class Magnoliopsida; order Alismatales; family Araceae; genus Amorphophallus; species Amorphophallus titanum. Next base: position 12,147,873 of record JANBPO010001371.1, on the reverse strand, counting down.
ACAGCAATCACCCAGTGTGGCTACTGCTTCCCTCTACTCAACTTCTGGATGGTATGTCACTCAGCGAGGAGTTCCCTGATTACCGTGTTTGGGCTCCCTCTCCCAGCGGAGTTTTCACCAGCAACTCTGCTTATTAGCTGGTTAGACCTAGCGGGGATTCGCAGACCTCCACTGGCAAAACTATGGAACCATTCCTTCTACAATCATGCATCAGTTTTCGACTGGAGAATCCTTCATAGAGCCATCCCAGTGGATAGTCAGGTTGCTGAATGTGGTATTCAAATGGCTTCCAAGTGTGCTTATTGTCATCATCCTAAGGTCGAGGACCTTAACCATCTTTTTATCAGTAGTGATTTGGCTACGAAATTATGGAGCTGGTTCACTCCCTTGATTAGCCCGGGCATCGTTCTGCACTGCCATGTTACCACCCGCCTCTGGAGCTTTCTTGAAAGCTGCAATGTGAGTTCTCCTTTTGGTTTTGCCTCTCTTTATGCCTACCTCCTAATTCTCTGGGAGCTATGGAAGGCCAGATGTTCCAACAGGTTTCAGTCACAATTTATTTCTAGTAGGAACATCATCTCCTCAATAGTGCACAAAGTCAGCTGGGCACTGAATAAAACCAAATTCCATTCGGAGATTAATCACCAACAGGTAGCGATTCTTAACCAATTTGGGTACCAACCGAGGTGGACACAAAAGGTGTTTAAGTTAGTCCGGTGGATTCCCCCTATTTCTGGATATTGTCTTAACATGGACGGTGCATGTAAAGGGAACCCAGGCATTAGTGGAGGAGGTGGTTGTATTAGAGATAATGTTGGTAATGTCAGAATAGCATTTGCTCATTTCTCCGGCACTGGGAACAGTCTACTTGCAGAGGTCCGAGCGCTATGTGATGGTCTACGTTTGGCCACTGCATTTGGTTATGATCTATCCTTGGTTTAGTCTGATTCTGCCATGCTCGTGCAGTCCATCAACAGTTCTATCTGCCCGTCGTGGCAAATCCTCAAGTGGTAGCGTATTGTGCTACGTTATATTAATGTCATTAATATCCTAGTTGTTCATGTCTACCGGGAGGCAAACCGCATAGCCGACTCTCTTGCTAATCATGCCTGTTCAGTTGCGAACAATACTATCTTCAGCTCGGTGCCCACGCTTCCTCAAGCCTGCAAAGTAAATGTTCTTTTAGACAAGGTCTCCCTGGGCAGTATAAGAGTGGTCTAGCTTGGTGTCTTTTAGGGGCTATTCCCCGTTGACTTTGTACTCTTTTGCCAACATCAATAAAATTATCTTGCTTTTGTCACAAAAAAAGGGATTAGCTGGGGTCACACTCGTCAGCGCATGTCCACTGCCCCCAACTACACGTGTACACACAGACCATTTGTTCTAGGTCGGGTCCTCTAGCTAGTTTTTCCCCCAGTCAGACTCGAGTTGCAAAGACAAGGGGCCCTACAGTAACCAGTCTAAAAATCATCTCACTTGGGTCACGCTCTCCACCACTCCCAAGTGGGTCCGCACACGCGTGCGCAGGAAAGCTATGACTAGTGGGGGCTCACAAAACGTGAACACTGAAAACTACGCACGCACCCATCGCGAGTAACGCGGAGTAACAGGTGGCTCGGAGCCATCTGACTCTGGACAGTCCACTAGACCTACTAAATCTAACGGTCCTTGAGTCACGGCTTCCATCAGACCAGCAGCAACGATTTTCCCTCTAAGGTCTGTCCTTTGATTGGTCCAGCAGGGACAAGGAGGAGTGATTTGGACTTCATCTCTTTTGACAGCAGGTAGAAGGTGCTCGACAAAGATCATTCTTGATCTCCAAAAATTTGAGCATTTAATGACCCTCAGAGAGGGATAACTTGCGCTCTGCATTTCTATTGACTCTGGTTGACCTTCTGCACATAGTACTGTTCTAGGATCATATCCCATTTAATGACAACAGAAAGTGGTCCTGACAGGAGTCAAGTCTCAGATATGGATTCTGACAGAACTGCCACTAAAAAATATGTTTTGGTAGGGTAATGATGACTAGAACAAACATCAAACATAGGAGCATCTTCCAGACCTCGAAATCTATGTATTTGGGCATTTACAGTACCTATTTTCTCTCTCTAGAACACCCAAATAATTTGATAGAAAATTGGCTTGAAGGCTTCTGGGAGAGTAGATAGGTCACGCCAGGAAATAAGGCTGCATGCTCCCCAGACATCAAGGATGCTCTTCTGAGGCCTTGAATGCTCTCCTGAGGCCATAGATGCTCTCTTGAGGTTGCATGTGCTCTCCTGAGGTCTTGAATGCTCTCCTGAGGCCATAGATTCTCTCCTGAGGTTGCCGGTGCTCTCCTGAGGCCATAGATGCTCTCCTGAGGTTTTGAGTGCTCTCCTGAGGCCATGGATGCTCTCCTGAGGTCTTGAGTGCTCTCCTGAGGCCATAGATGCATTCCTGAGGTTGCAGGTGCTCTCCTAAGGCCATGGATGCTCTCCTGAGTTTGCATGTGCTCCTCCAAAGGGTTGATATCAAATGCCTTTGCCTACATGCTCCCCTAGCACCAAGAATACTCTCCTAAGGCTGTGGATACTCTCCTGAGATTGCATGTGCTTGGACCTTATTCCATCTTCAAAGCTCATGATGCATCGACCTTAGTTGCCTAGACTGCATATGTGCACCGACCTGAGCGTTCAATGTTATGGGATGTGCATCGACCCTTCAGACTGGGCTGCATATGTGCATCGACATGACATGTGCACAGACTTGAGATTCTATCATGCAAATGTGCATCGACCTTTGTGGCGTTGAAAGTAAACATGCACCGACCTTATAGAGTTGAAAGCAAGTGTGCACGGACCTTGTAGTACTAGTGCAGACATACTAGCATCGACCTTCATATGAGAGACTTCTATATGTGCACAGACTTTATAATGTGGAAGGCAAAGCATGCACCGACCTTGTCTTGTGCTAGCACAATGTGCGTTGACCTTGGTCTTGTGCTGGCATAATGTGCATCGACCTTGGTCTTGTGCTGACTTGATGTGCATCGACCTTCTTTCTATTTTAACTGAGGTAGCATCGGCCTTACTTCTTCATCGCTTGAATGTGCACCGACCTAACTTCTTCAGTTCAAGAATGTGCATCAACCTTTGTTCTTCAGTGGAAGAATGTGCATCGACCTTCTATGTAGGACTTCTATATATGCACCGACCTTTTTGACCAACATGCAAATGTGCACCGATCTTGTAAAATAAGAAGTGAAATGTGCATCGACCTTACTGCATGAATAGTGATGTACATCGACCTTACTTCAGTTGATGGCTTGAAGTAGCCTTGACCTTTGCTCTGCATCGACCTTTGTACTATTCTAGCTCGATGTGCATTGACCATGTAGTGTTGAAGACTTGAAGTAGCATTGACCTTTGTTCTTGTTCTAACTTGATGTGCATCGACCTTACTTCATGTAGCAAGAATGTGCGTTGACCTTGGTTCTTCAACTTCGGCATGTGCATTGACCTGTCTGCGTAAACAGTAGCCGTTGCACCGACCTAATCAACATGAAACTTTTCAGCTTGATTTATGTGCTGCCAATTGCCTTGATTTCTGTGCACCCAATATTACCATCTATTTTAATTTCTGTGCAACCATATATCTTGAGTTTCTCTTTCAACTTGGAAGGTTCTTGCTCTTGAATTTTTGTATCTTAAATTCACCCTTGATTTTCGTACTGCCAATTGTCAAGATTTACGTGTCATTCTTGATTTCTTATTCTTTGCTTACAATGACCTGAAATGTATGAATGTGTTTATCAAATGCAAGTGAGGCATTGTCGGTGATGCACCTCGGTAAGTCCGAGCATACACTGTTGCAAGGTCAGTGTACTTCTGACCTTAGCCATTTGTAGACCGAGTATGGTATGTTTGCTGTACATGAGGTCCATGCATGAACAGTGCTCATCTTGCATTACCTTTTGACTTAAAGTCTGTGCACATTCCACCGTATCACAATGATCAAAGTTCGAGCACATTTTGGACTTAGATGAAATTCTATTGGGTAGCTTGTTAAAGTCCGTGCATGCTTTGCATCTAAGTCCATGCATGTACAGTTTCTCGGTTTGCATTGTCAAGTTCATGCATATCTCATACTATGTCCTTGCACGTTTACATAAGGTCCATGCATATTTTGGACTTAGATATTTTGCTGATCGGGTGCATCCAAACCACACGCATGAACAGTCTATGCGTAGTTGTCCATGCACATTACATCCAATGCACAGCAAGTCTGTGCATGTTCTGTTGAAGTCCGTGGAGGTATTAAACAGGTCCGTGCATGTTGTTCTTCCAAGTCTGAGGATGACCAGTCCACTGCACTGTAAGTCCATGCATGTTCTGGCCTTGGCCAAGAACATATGTCCATGCACATTCTATTTAGAAGGAAAGTAGGTCCAAGCATGAACAGTCAAGTCTTCGCATAGTCCTTGCACGACTTCACATGGTCCGTGCATGCTAAACCCCGTGCACATTTTGGACTTAGTCTTATTGCGGCTGGGTTGCATCTCAAGCCCTTGCATGCCTTCATATGGTCTGTGGAAGCCAAACCCAGTGCATATTTTGTTCTTAACACAATGTCTGTGCACGTCAAACCCCATGCATATTTCTTTCTATGTGCAACTTGTGTTAAAGTCCGTGCATGTTTTGATAGCCTCTCAAAACCAGCATTCGTGCATGATTTCTTAAAACCTACATCCGTGCATGTTTCAACTGCATTCTCAAAACCTGCTTCCGTGCATGTTTCCTTAAAACTTGCATCCATGGACGTTTGTATCTCTGCTTCACAAAACATGCATTCGGGCATGTTTTGCTTTACTTCACAAATTCCATCAACTTGGCAAGCAAGTCCGTGCACATCATACCCCATGCACATCCCTCAAAACAAACCCCTTGCACGCTCTACCTACCATCAGCTGTGGAGTTAGTCCTTGCATGACCTTGCTTGCTTTGTTTAAATGTCAGTGTATGCACTGTTGCAAGTCAGTGTATGTCCGAGCATACACTGTAACAAATGCAATGCATGGCCAAGCATATGCATTAAGCCTTCTCTGCAAGTCCAAGCATACATTTACACCCGTGCATGTTTTGCTCGTCGATCATCAAAGTTGGAGCATACACTATTGCAGAGTCAGTGTATGTCCTCTTGAAGTCTAAGCACGTACACCTGCATGTCCGAGCACATACACTAGCAAGGTCCGAGCACATAACTACACCCGTGCATATTTTGGCTCACTGCATGTTGAATTCGGTGTAGACACTGTAGCTAAGCCAATGTTATAAGTCTGAGCACATAACAACCCCGTGCATATTTTGTAGTCAGGGCAGACATTGTAGCTAAGCCAGCCAAGTCCGAGCAGGTCTGTATTGTGACTGCCTTAGCTGTAGTAAGTCCATGCAGATTCCTTAGCAACCAGTCTACTTGTACTCTAAACATACTCCGTGCATACCCCGTTCATCTTTTTCTGTTTAGTATATTTTTAACTGAGTTAATGTTTATTTCTGTGCTGACAGGTAATGTTTCGTGGAAAATAAGGGTGGCACATGATCCAAGGTTGGATGCAGTGCCAAGATCATGACACGTGTAAAGTGAATGGCAAGATGCTGTCATGTGTGAAGGTTTTAGGGTGGGACTTCGTGGAAGACGCGCCCTTTCTGCTGCTGGTATAAAAGGGAGTTTTCTCCTTCTTGGAGAAGTGGATCGTGAACTATTTCCAGACAAGCAGAAGCCAATCTGTGCGATCTAGAGAAGAAGAAGAGAGAAGAGCAAAGAGAGAAGAAAAGGAGGAGAAGAGAAGAGTTATTCTGAAAGTGGATTGTAGAGAGATTGTGAGAGAGAAAGGTCTCTTAGTCTCCTGGTTCAGAATCGGAGCTGAGATTGCTCAGTGTTGAGCTATATTTCCCATTTGTAAATCGCCATTAGTTCTCAGTAAAGAAGCCCAAGACATGCCCTTGGGGTAATAAAGTACAGACAATTTGAATGGCGTAACAAAAAGAGGGGAAAGGGGCAATACAATCAAACCCTAGGCTAGCTCCTCTCCAATGCTGCTAGATGAGACTTGGCAGCTACAAGCTCCACCTCTAAGGTCGACACGAGCTGAACACTAGCTTTGGCCCTGGTCTCGGCAACCTGCCACTCCGCTCTAGCGAGCTCTACGACTCGCAACTACTCCTCCAAGGCCTTCCTCAAGGCCTTAACTCGGCTCTCCGCCTCGCCTAGTTACATGACACGGTCTCAGGAAAGCAACATGGCTACCTCCGTATGGCCTCTCTACTCAGCTATGACAGAAACGAGCTAGTCCCGCTACCCCTGTGCCTCTCAGATGGCCGCCTTCCTCTGAGCCCTCTACTACTCAACCTCACGATGTTGCAAGTACTCGGCCCGGATCTCAGCCAGCCCAGACATCCAGAACTCGCGAGGGAATCCAAGGGTGTGGTAGCCTTGGGTGCACTCCCTCAGCCGCTGTCGAAGGTCCTCTACACAAGGGAGAGGATCGCCCTGTAGGAAGCGTCGAGCTCACTGGAGCAAGGTGGCGCCCATGCTTGCATCCAGTAATGGCTCTGGCGGGGAGGCAGATGTAGGCCACTCAATCCCCAGGCTCAGGGAAGGGTCGTCCACCTTGGCCAGCACACCAGAGAAGCCTGCATAATTCCACCAAACACAAAGGGAAATAAGCGATACATCTAACATTTCTTTGACAAGACAAGGTGGAAAACCTGAGAGAAAGCCCTAATCCTCACCCGGTGTGGCTCCTGCCACGCCTGTGGCCTCACCGATAGGGGTCGGTGAGGGCACCCTCTCCTCCACATCTGCAACATCGCCCATCGGGGTCGGAGAGGGCAAGGACTCCTCCACGATCCAGTTGTCCTCAGTAACCATCGGCGAGACAGAAGGCTCCCCCCGATCACTCTCGCCGGGAGCCGATGCGCGCTCCTCTCCAGACTCCAACCCTATTCACAACATGATAGTATCAATATCCAGTAATAAAACTCAAATAAGGGCAAGATGGGCAGGGGAGAACCCTCGCACACCTTCCAAATTAGCCTCCATCTCCACTTCCCTGGCAGAAGAGGCCTCAGAAGTGGAAGAGCTCAAGCTTGAACTATCACCCGTCTCCATCACCATGCTACCGCTGCTCGAAGAGCCGGATGAGGCTTCCGAAGAGCTCCCAGACACGGGCGAGCCAGTGGCACCTGCAGACCAATGAACCAAGCCTGGTCACTATGCAATCCAACGTCACGTGGAGGCAACTTTTCGGCAAGGGGTTTCAGACAAGAAACTCACCAACAGGGGCGCCCCCTTCGAAAACCCCCTCGATGTCGATGATGTCCTCGTCGCCCCCAATCGAAGCTATGATAGTGGACTCGTCCCCTACTACCTCGGCTATGTCACGAGGGAGCTCACCCTCCTCCAGAGGGGAAGAAGCACCTGCAACCAACACCAAAAGAGGCTTAGCATTGGTAGCCAAACTAGAACACCCACTGTAAATGACTAAGTGCTCAGCTGCATACTTGAGGGCCCCACTCTAGAGGACCTGACCTGTCTCACAGTGCAGGCTGACCCCACAGTGGGCAAACGCAGGAGAGGCATCCTCGCCAGCAGTTGTGGTAGTATGCCTAGTGTGTCCCCGGCAACAGGTGGAGGTAAAGGGGCCACCTGCTCAGGCTCCGCCCCAAAGGATGGGAGAGCCACTGACGGGCCGGTGCTGACCAACTCCTTGATCATTTCTAGAGTGGCAGCCACGTCCTCTCCTAGTAAACGTAGAACACAAGCTCAGTCAGCTATTCCAGCCCATGAAAAGTATAACAAAGGGCAAAACAATTCCCTTCACAGCAATCCAATACTTACCCGTACTGTCGTGGGCCACTACCCCACTCTCCCACCTGCGTGGGGGCCCCACCCTATGTCTCGGAAGGGCCAGCAGCCCCCGATACCTCTGTCGCCCCTACATAGTACAAATGGCTATGTCAATGGCCACGACCGGGCAAAGCCACAGCCAGTAGATATCCAGTGTCAAAAGCCCTCACCTGAGCGGGCCTAAGAAAAGTTTTGAATTGAAAATAATTTCATTTGTAGCTGAGAAGGAAAAGGGACCTCTGATCAAGATGAATAATGAAAATTCAGCTGCTAAAAATGTTAATCCTAAAATGTCCAGTGCCAAGGACAAGGGTAAGTAGAAGATTGGTGAGCCTAGCACACACTGCCCTACACCTCAGGGTAGAATTCCGGTTAGGGGTCAACCTACACGCACATTCAAACCCCAGGCTAGGGTCACCAAGTCTCCACCACCAGTAGCTCAGAAAAAGACCCAATCCACACCAATGTACAAGTCAGGTGGGTCTAGGGTGCAGGGGAGACAAAATTCTGCTAGAGGTCATTCCAGCCAGTTTCACCAACCCAAAGCCTAGACCTATCATACTCACTACCATACTCAACGACAAGAGTTTTACAGGTTTGGATGGAATGGAATGCAAAGGAGGTCCAGGTATCAGTCATATTCCACACAGACTTACAGACCTCATGTCAATAACTGGGCTAGGCAGTCTAGGAATCAAACTTTCTTTAGTCAGCCCAGGACCAACATTGGCCACAATTTTCTGAATGCTCATTGGCCTAGGCTGATGTGACACACCCTATAGCTCTGATACCAATTTGATGTGACACACCCTATGGCTCTGATACCAATTTGATGTGACACAATCCCTTGGACCTAAATTCGCAAGCAAGAATGACCCAGTGATCTCACTCAAGTGGACTCACTCGCGTAGCGCACACTAGTGCCCGTAGGCAAACTGGCGATGGCGGGGAGGATCTGAAGTGGGACCTCACTGCTCCAGAATTTGGCTAGCTTGAGGTTGAACCCCTAAGGGTCTGGGATGCCCAATTTCACGGGCGGCCAGCATGCCGAGGGCGTGGGTTGTAGGGTTGCTCTCTCAACTCTCTCTTCGCGGTGGTCGCTCAATTTGAAGGAAAGTTGGAACGAGCACTCTCTCACCGCCGACGGTGCAACTAGAAGCAATACTAAGTTAAGCAGAATTAAATCAGCAAGGAGAGGATCCGAGGCTCACCTGATCAGCGTGAAGATGCCGATCCCGGCCGGAGATGAAGGTGAGCGGGGAGACGTGGGTATGCCCCCGCACGTCGCGCCGATGTAGCTTCGGATGGCAACCTGTTGTTACATGAACTACACCTCATGGAGGAGGGTTGGACAAGGGGTGGGGAACTTAGATTTACATCAAAACTACCTCTGCATAGGGAGGGGCGCTAAGCCGGCCAAGCGGGGTGGGGAGATTAGCTAAAACTAATGTCTGGCGAGCACTTCTCCGGTTCTATCCAGGTCTGGGACTGCAGGACAGTGAGTCACTGTAGTCACCACTGTCCACTCCCCCGAGCTCGAAAGTCACCGAAACTGGTGTCGAATCGTCGCTGACAGACCTTGGAATGCTGGAGAATTTTTGTGGACGGATTCGTCATCTCCACAGGCCGGGGTGGCTCCTAGAACAGGCTCTCTACACTCTGGCTCAGGCTGATCCCAGGGTGTAGCAGCAGCTGGTTGTAGCCGCCACGGTCGTTCCCGATGTCCAATCATGGCGGGAGCAAGTCGAGGATGACCGTGGATGAGTCTTCTTCGAGTAGAAACCAGGGGGAGCACCAGAAGATGTCGGGACAGTGAGGAAGAGCCCGTTGAGTTGGGAGGGGTCAGGTCAGGTCTAGGGTGACCTGTTCTGCGCACCTGGGGGAAGAAAATCAGAAAATGCTCCTCCGGATGCCAAACGGGATGCCACTTTTTGCTGATGGACGCCAACTAGTTGTAGGAGTCATCGGCCAAGTGGCACCCTCAGAAGTTTTGATGCGACCGTGGGAGCTCTAGGAAGTCGACTCAAGTTGCCAGCTGGTCCTGATTTTTACAGTCAGGGGAGATCGAGCCTCCCGGACAACAGGGGGTCAGATGCCGGTGAGACCACCACAGCTGCGAAGCTTTCTCAACGAGCTTTCTGATGATGTATTGTACGTCTTCAGGTGATGCCAAATGACTCCGAGATAGGTTCTGCAACTTGGGCCTCAACTGCTGCCTGCGAACTGAGATATGAAGGTTGAAGATGATGGGGAAAATGGGATATATGGGAGGGAAAATGAAGTGGATGTGTATGGGGGTGACCTATAGGTGTGAATTATTTTTATTTTTTTAATGGTGAATGATTGTTAGAATGAAAGATTGATTGATGGAATGCTAAATGAATGTGACTAAGTCACCGACTCTGGCGAGCCAGCTGCGTTCTTCTCGCTGGATGAGGTTCAGTTGACTTGCAACCCCCTTGCCTTCGCTGTCATTGCTAGAACTCCCAAGGGTCGGCCTGCCTTCGCCGACATCCGAGCTCACCTCGCACAGTGTTTCCAGTTCAAGCAGGACTTCCTACTCAGCGTTATGGAGCGCCGCCATCTCCTCCTCCGATTCTCCAACCGGGAAGACTTCCTCAAAGTCCTGCTCAAAGAGTCTCTGCTTGTCCAGGGACGCCCCTTCTGGTTCTTCCAGTGGTCGTTTGATTTCTCACCGGAGCTTGACTCACCGCTTGTTCCTGTGTGGATCGAGCTCTCGGGCCTCTCGGTTAACTTCTATCACGAAGCATCCATCCTCTCCATCGCCGGCAGCATCGGGCCAACCTTGAAGATCGACCGCAATACTCTTTGCCTCACCCGTGCTCATGCCGCACGGGTCTGTGTCCAGCTGGACATTTCCAGGAAGCTCCCCCACCGTGTGTGGGTTGGCATTGGAGCGGGCAACTTCTGGCAACCGGTGCTCATCTCGGACCCCCCGCTCTAGTGTTCCTCCTGTCGCCGTCTGGGCCACCTGGTGACTAATTGCAAGGCGAAGGCCCCCCCACCGCCTGCTAGGGGGACTGATGCGCATGCTGCTGGTGGTCGGCCACGGCCCCAGGCTCCGTCTGTTGCTCCTGATCCTCCCTCTCTAGCTGCGGCCGAGGGCCCTCGTGATGCTCCTCCAGCCCCTGCTCCATTCATGGATGCCCCCGCCCTACCAGCCCCACCAGGCATGGTCAAGGCGAGCCTTTGTGACGCTGTTCCACAGGGGTCTGGTCCCCCTGTTTCGCACCTCCCCGCCGGCCTCCCTACTGCTGATGTGCCGAGGCCCACACCAGGCGTGTCGACCTCTGCGTCGCTCGCTGTCATGACAACACCCTTGCCGCTGCTTACTGTGGCTAGTGTTGGCCCTCCCATCTGAGCCAGCGTTGGGGAGCTTGGCCGGGCCTCTTTCTCTTCCTCGGCAGTGTGCACCTCTGGCTTTGACTCTTTTGAGGCCCTTGCTGTTGGGTCCCCCACTGGCGCTGCCGCTTCCTCCGGGGGAGCCCCCCTCCAGCCTACTGTGGGTGGTCTCCCCCATCCCCAGGCCTCTGCTGTGAAAGACCTACCCCCACTCTTGGAGGGCCCGGCCCCGGCGACGACTGGCGGGGATGAGCATCCGTCACCGTGGGTTGCAACCCTAGACGAGCCCCCTGCCCCTTCCATGGCTGAGGACCCGCACCATCCTCTTGTACATGTCCTCCTGGAGCCAGGTCTGGAACCGGCCTCCATCTCCTCGGCATCACCGGCACTCCCCAAGCAGGCTTCCCGTCGCGCTTGCTCACGACAGCCATCTTCGCCCGCGACCTCCGTGACATCGTCCGCTGCGGTTCGGCCTTCCGCTGAGGGGGTTGGGGCTTCCCCCAGCATGCACCCCTGAGCCAGTAACATTGTCCTGGGCCTTTCAGCGCCCGATGATGCGCCTGCGTGGGCCTCCACCACTGCTTCGTCTGCCTCGACTGGGCTCAATGTGGGGGCTCCAGCTTGGTCGCCAGCTGCCCCCAGCCCTCTTGCTCCTTCTTCATCGGCTACCTCTTCCCAGCCTTTGGCGATGCCACTACCTGCCTCGACTGCGGCTCCGCAACTATCCTTCACTCAAGCCGTGAAGCGAGCAGCGCGACGGGCAGTCCATGACCCTGTTGATGATCCTCCTCCTCCCAACCAGCCGGCCGTGGCATCGCCTTCGTCCGCTCCTTCGCCTGATGGAGACCGTATCCAGTTCCCTATTCTTATGTAGCCTCTCATCTTCCCAGGCATCGATCGGCCTCCCGCTGATCCGTTTGACATTACTGCCCACGTCAACTTCGTCGGTCATGGACGTCCACTGCACCAGCCCGAGTTGGTGGGCCCTCGTTGGTCACAACGTCGCAATCACTCCTCCTCACCCAGCCGTGACTATGTGCCTCCTTGAGCTACTACCCCCTCTTGCCCTCGTTCTCTTTTGGGCTGGTGATAGAGGTAGAATTGGGGGTCGTCTCTTCTTTCGAGGTCACATGGCCTCTTCGACTCTAGCGAGGTGACCTTATTGTAACAATGGCCCATTCAAATAGGAGCTGGGTTTTCTCCTTAGGGAAGGAGTAAGGCTTCATCATTTTGGCCCTTAATGAAATTCTTTGGTCAACGGGCCTTATGGAAGAAGCTCCGGCCGTGACCTTTGTTCTCCCATGTTGTCGCTCAAAGGCTTCAAGGTCTGGGGTGCAAGATTCTTCTCGTGCCAATTGCTTGCCGGCCAATTGCTCTTCCCCACTCTGGGCAGTGGTAGTCGGGCAATACTTTTCCAGGAAGACCTCGGCATTAGATGCTAAGTCGGTAAGCTCTTCAAGGGTTTTGACCTCAATATCCATCACCCTTTGTAGTATTTCACCCTTCAGGCTTCGTAGGAGTCTTTGAACGGCGCCCTCGCAATTTGAAAAGTTTCCACATTCTTCACGGGGGTGTCCCCTTTTCCTCGTATAGTCCAAGGTGGACTCATCACCTCTTCGATCAGCAGCTTGTGATTTGGCCTCGACGACCTTGCTCTCGACCCCCCTCATTTTGGCCCCTCGCTCGACCCTTAGCTTATTCATCCCTGTTGGCGCTATTAGGGTCGGGTACGAGCCAGGCAGTAGGCGAAAAGGGTTTGCTCCCAGCATCATGCGAGGTATGAAAGGTGCCTACTGCAATCGCTGGGAGGAGCTGCCCCCGGTGTAAATCTTGTATCATTCGGGGCATTGGTAGTGGTGGTGGAACCTTGGGTGACTCGCGGCCATCCCAGAAGGCTCAAAATAAGGGCACCGCCTGCGCGGGCACTGCTAGGTGTAAACCCACCTTGGTCGATTTCCCTCTTGACACTTCGACTCCGCGCAATTCTTCAAATAATCTTACCGTCATGGCGAGGGTGGGCTGATGGAAGCTGGAAGTGTTGCCCCCCGTCCTGGCTTCAGATGGGGGCAGCGATATCATGTCATCACGGTCGGTGACACCTTGTCCTTGAAGGGTCAACATTGGTACCCCGAAGCCCCCATATGGAGGAGGGTCATGATGAGGGGCCTCCTCTCTAGACGGCGGGGAGTGTATCTCTTCATTTCCTCTTTCACCGGTTTGGCCTGAGCCACGCCCGGTCGAGAGTGTGTAGCAAGAGAGGACAATGCCACTCCTTCTATTCTTCAAAGTCTCCCCTTCCTTCCCCTCCGGGCTTGGCGTATGCTCCTGCGATGAATCATCTAGCTCATGCAGCACCTCAGATTTTCCTTCGACTTCTTACTCTCGGCCCGGGGCTCTGAACGCCCGCACTGGACACACTCATCGGTGCATGCTGAGGGAACCTCGAGCACCTCTTTGGGTGACATGTGGCACAGAGATACCATGTTGACTATTCTCTTCAGATCGGGCAGCTCATGCGGGTGTGGGGGATCCACCTTATGTTCGACCAATTGGAGTTCCCCCCTCCTGATCAGGCGCTCGACAGCATCTTTGAACACATAGCAGTCTTTAATGGGGTGCCCGAGTGCTTGATGATATGGGCAGAATCGGGGGTCACCACTTCCTCGGATATCACCGAGTCTCTTCGGCTCCGGCAGAGCGACCTTGTTATATTGGGAGGTCCATTCAAACAGGGTCCGGGTCTTCTCCTTGGGGAAGGAGTAGGGTTTGCTCATCCTAGCTCGTAAAGCGGGGCCTTCCCCTTTATCCTTTTGCCGCCCGGATGCCTCGAAGTCGACTGTGTGAACCTCCTTAGGTGAGGACCTATTACCTGTCGCCATGGCTTCCTGACTGGCGGCGGTAGGGGCAGAGGAGAGAAAAGCCTCGACTTCTGCCACCATCTTGATTAGCTGGTCAAAGGACCTGATTTCAATCCCAATCATCTTTTCGAGGATCTCCCGCTTCAATTTTTACTTGCAGATCTGCACTGCATCTTCTTGGTGTAGCAACCGCTTACATCTCATGTTAAAGTGCAGCCATCTGTTAATATAATCCATGGCAGTTTCACCAGTCTTCTGCTTGGAGGCATATAGGTCAACCATAGTAATCTCCCTTTCGGCGATATAAAATCTTTCTTTGAACTTCTTCTGCATATCGGGCCAGTCAGCAATGGACCCATTTGGACATGTGATGTACTGGACCTTGTAGCAGTTAGTTATTTATTTAATTTCTTACATTATTTAGTTGTTATTGTGCTATCTCTGCAGTTATTTTAGCTTCTTATGTACCCTCACACCATTCTTTATCCCTTCTGAGTCTTCGAGCTCATGGGAGGCGGGCTGAGATTCTAGTCGCGCCGGTTCCTTTCCGGTACTCGGATCCCAGGTCACTACAGTTGGTATCAAAGCGAGGTTGTGGAGGTACATAAGAATCCGAAATGACCGCAGTGGTCCAGAAGGTCCATGAATGTCCTGTATAGTAGGCGACTGGCTTAGGGCCCGTGTGTTTTATTGATTTGTGATTGTTTTCCTTGATGTCAGGTGAATTATGGCACCGAGGAGGAGGACTCGTTCCCAGCAGGGAGAGTCAGGTGATAGTCCAGAGGAGTAGAGCAGAGCTACGGTTCCGGAGGATGCAGTTGGGGGTGTGCGAGTTCCAAGACCAGAGGATTTCTTTCAAGGCATGTTTCAGTATGCTCTTCAGCAGCAAGGAGGTGAAGCTGGCGAAGGTTCATCGTCTCGAGGTGGTCATGGTCGTGTGCTGAAGGAGTTCTTACAGTTCCAACCGCCTCCTTTCAACGGGCAGCCAGATCCAAAGGTGGCCAGGGAGTGGCTAGATGATTTGGAGAGGATCTTCAGTGTGATGGAGTGTACTGAGGAGGAGAAGGTGGTATTGGCTACGCATCAATTGCAGGGATCAACCCAATCTTGGTGGACGTCAGAATGGGGAGCAGTGTTCCAGTCTCGTCCTCTTCGGTAGATCACGTGGCAGGAGTTCGTCACGACTTTCGAGTGTACTTTCTGTCTGTCTTTTATCAGGTCTCAGAGACTATGTGAGTTCTTGGAGTTGACCTAGGGTGACATGTCAGTGATGCAGTATCGATCCAGGTTTATTAAGTTAGGCTGTTATGCGTCTCATATCATGGCGGTTGAGGAAGTGAAGACTGAGCAATTTGTTGGAGGTCTGAGGTCAAAGTTGAGGCATCCCCTTCTTGCATCGGGATTGGCTAACCTAGATGCAGCTTGCAAGACAGCAGTGGCGCTGGAGAGAGATTTGCAGAAGGTCCAAGGGCACGGCAGTGCAGGTCAGGCTCAGGCAGATTTCAGTTAGCCGATGGACGTGCAGCAGCGGAGCACCGTCCACCCCTCAGATGGTGGTTCAGGGACAGCTCAGTCTGTGGCTTCAGCATCAGAGTCATCGTCCCTTGGCTCGAAGCTCAAGAAGCTACTCAAGGAAGCTGGTCTTGGCGGGAGGCGTCAGGGTCGTAAGGAGCCGAAGCAGCAGTCGGTGGGCAGTGTTCAACAGCCTGTGTCTTTTCAGTGCCAGGGTTCAGTGAGTGGTTCTCAAGGCGGGTGTCCCAAGTGTAGCAGTTCTCATCCATGCAGGCCGTGTTCGGCGCCCGTGATTTACTTCAGGTGTGACCAGCCATGGCACGCGACTGTCCGCAGAGATCGCGTCAGCTGCATGAGTTTCAACAACAGTAGCAATTTTAGCCCCAGCAGATGTCATCACAGCTGCAGCAGTACCAGCAGCAAGAGCAGTTTCCTCAGTTGACTCGGTCGGTCACTATAGGGAGCTAGAGATCCTGAGGCAGAGTGACTCACACGACCAGAGCAGAGGCTAAGGCGTCACAGTTGGTGGAAGGTACTCTTCCAATTTTGGGTTGTGCGGCTCGTGTTTTGTTCGATTCGGGTGCTTCTCATTCGTTCATCTCAGAAGATTTTGCTCAGAGTGTGGAGGACCCGGTGGCCTAGATGTCCTGTGATTTGGCGGTAGAGTTGCCTACCGGTGACTTCATGATCATCCTGTATTGCTTTGAGAAGATGCCTGTGTGGGTGGAGGGACGGAATTTATCGACCAGGCTTTACACGTTACCGCTTTAGGACTTTGATGTGATTTTGGGCATGGATTGGCTCGAGGCTCATTGATGCGGGACAGACCCACGGACTCGACCTAGGACTCTAGACGAGCTCGCAAATGTCCCTAGCGAGGGAAGCGTGCGGATGTGCGCAGTTGAGAAACCGGCATGAGCTAGGGTGGTCGGCTCTCTCGTGCCCGGATCGGGTCACGGGACGGGTAAACACTCTCTGTGAGGCGCCGTTGATATTCTGTGGCTCGGAAGCTTGCGATCTCTCGGATCTCGCTCGCCATATCGAGGTTTTCGAGTAGTTTCTGCTCATTCACCTCAGGCGAGAAGTTGATAACTCAGAGAGATGGGCTACCGACCTCCAAGGGAATCACGATGTCTGTGTCGTATACTAGTTGAAAGGGGGTCTCACTGGTGGCGGTTCTTGGAGTGGTTCCATGCGACCATAGTACGCTTTGCAATTCCTCGAGCCAATTACCCTTGACTTTGCCAAGCCTAGTCTTGATGCCTTTCAATATGATTTTGTTGACATTTTCGACTAGCCCGTTGGTCTGGGTATGGGCTACCGAAGTGAAGTGGTTGCGAATATGTAGGTCGGCACATTTGTTCTGGAAATAGTGAGAATCAAATTACCGACCATTGTCACTCACAATCACTTGGGGGATACCAAAATGACTAATGATTGACTTCGAAACAAAACTCCATACCACTGACTCGGTGATCCTAGCAGTGGGTTTGGCTTTGATCCACTTGGTAAAATAGTCGATGGCGATGATGATGAATTTCTTCTAGGCCTGAGCCGTAGGAAATGGCCCCAAAATGTTGATCCCCCACCAAGCAAAAGGGTACGGCTCGTTAAGGGTGACGAGCTCTAGGCAGGCTGATGGATTAGGTGGTTGAAAAATTAGCATCGATCACACTTTTGAACATAGGCTGAGCAGTCGCACTGGAGAGTGGACCACCAGTAGCCTTGCCGTAGTAAGATCCTAGCTAGTGTTCTTCCTCCTTGGTGCCCACCGCAGATACCTTCATGGACTTCTTGAATTGCTCAGCTGGCTTCGTCCGTATGAAGGCATTTGAAGAAGGGACCAAAAAAAGACCTCTGGTACAAGGCTCCGTCCAAGATGACGAAACGCTGAGCTTGATACTTCAGTCTCCAAGCTTCTCGAGGGTCGGAGGGCTCCTGAGAGTCTCGGAGCCAGGATATGTATGGGGTCCGCCAGTCTCTCAGTAATGCCTGGTCAACGGTCATGAGCTCTACTTCTTTGCTCGATCGTTCTAGCTCTTCGAGGAAGACCGATCGGGTACCTTCTGGGCTAATGGAGGAGGCCACGCGAGAGAGGGCATTTGCCTAGGAGTTTTCCTCCCGAGCTATCCAAACGACCTGAAAGCTCTCGAAGAGTGGGGCTACTCCCCTTACCAGCTGAAGGTATTTGATCATCGGTGCTTCCCAAGCATCATAGTCAATGTTGACTTGGCTGGTGACCAGCTGGGAGTCAGTGTGAATCCTGACTCGTTCGGCCCCTAATCGTCGTGCCATCTTGGCCCCCGAGATGAGGGACTCATACTCGGAGACGTTGTTGGATGCCTAGAAGTTGAACTTCAAGGCATACTGTAATTCTGCTCCTTCTGGAGATCTGAGGGGGATGTCGACATCACTGTTGGCCGAATTGGAGGATCCGTCAACAAAATGGTCCCAGGTGAGCCCGGGCGTTGGTGGAAGGACCTCCCCTGTGGAAGTCTGCGAGTGCCTATCCCTTAATGGTTGAACGGGGGAAATAAGAGATGTCGTATGCCCCAAGCATTATGGCCCATTTGACAAGGTGACCCGTGACTTCAAGGTGAGTGAGAATCTTCTTTAGGGGCACATTGGTTAGCACGACGATGGAGTGCCCTTGGAAGTAAGGCCGGATGTAACACCCTGGATTCTTGTCGGATCTTTAGTGGGTCTTGGCGGATCTTTATTGGGTTATTCGGATCCTTTTGGAAGAGTTCGAATTACTTTTGTAGTTCTTGAGTTGAGTTTTACTTTTCGTGTGGATTTCTCTCTCGTATAATCTACGGAACCCTACGGTGAGTTCATTCCTCAATTCATCGACTCGCGGATGATACAGCAGTGATGTACTCTTCGCGAGGATCGTTTTGACTATTTTTGTGTATTTTTCTGAATTAGTGTATTTTTGGCACGTTTTACGGAATTTTGGAAAATTAGAAAATATTCTAATTTTCTTATAAAATCCCCAAAACCACCCTCCCTCTCTCACTCACGTTCTCACCCTCTCTCTCCCTCGTTCTCTCTCGTTCTCTCACCTGGAGGCGCCCGGCTGCAGACGGAGCGATCCACGGGCGAGGTGGCCCCAGCCCTTTCCTGCGACTGGACCGTGACCAAAACCGTCGATCCGATGACCGACAAGACCATGTGCCGGGTTACTTCTCCGGCCGCCAAGGTCACCTTCTACAAATACGCCGACGAGCGACCCAACGTGGTCGTGGTCAGCGCTTACAAGAAATACGGGCTGCAGATCCGCATAGACGACAACGAAGCCGTCTGGATGGGCGATAATTTCCCGTCCCGTATGCGGGCTATGGATACCCTGCTGCCCCAGCTGCAGGGCGCCAAGCGTATCCGGACCAGCTTCCGGGACTATCCCGACAACCAGGCCGGTGACGCGCCCGTGTGCAACCTGCCGGAACTGCTGGCTAGCTGTTAGTTCCGCACTACCGCGCCAACGTCTCGCTTATAGGCGTCTGCCGCGATCCGCAGCATGTTTGCCACGACCTCGGGCGGAAGTTGAAGCCCAATCAGCCGAACGTCGCCGGTATCGGTAGTCCGAATCACGAACCCAGCCAGCCCGACCGATTGGTAGGCTTGGCATAGCCCTACCGCGATATCGTCGGCTCGGGCTAGGTCGGTCATGTGCCTTCCAGCAACACGTCGTAGCTACCCTGTCCGCCACTCACGTCCAGCCGGTAGCCGCCTTCGATGCTCACCACAGACAGGACTGCGTTGGCCGGCGACAGCACACTCACGCGGAGCTTGCCAGCCGTCGCGACCTTGCCGCTGATGGCGGGCCGGATAGGCGTGCAGACTTGGAACGTAGCGTTCGTGCCGGACGCTACCGCATAGGTGTCCGTAACCCGCAGCTTGCCGCCCGTAAAGGCGTAGGCGCGCTTGTAGGACTGGATCGACGTGTCCGGATAGATCGGTTTCAGGTTGGCCGTGGCGTTGAAGTCGCCATTGGCCCCTGCGGTGTAGCTCAGCGTTGCCGTGCCGTTGCGCTGGCCGATCGTGCTGCCCGACTTGTCGAACCGGAGTACGTTGTGGAAGCCGACCGCCTGCTCTATTCCGGAGCGGGTGAAGATGTTGCCCGTAACCGTCAGGAAGTCGCCCGACCCGAACAGGGTAAATCCGCCCTGTTCCTGTTGCGCGTGACTCTGGTCGTATGGGCCAGCAATCACATGCGCGTAGGTAGCGTTGTCGGCCCACGACGTGCGGGCGAACAGGTTGCCAGTTCCTGCGCCGAAGTAGGTCAGCGGCTGTGCGGCCGGCGTTCCCGCACTCGGGGCGAACAAGGCATTACGCCGTGCCCACGTCCTGGTGTAGCTCGGGTTGCGGATGACCTTGCGCGCCCATGCACCAGCAAGATCGTTGGTTGCCCCACCGACCAATCGCCCGGCGCGCAGCACCAGCTCAACGTGGTACTCCATCAGATTCGGGTAGCTCTCGCGAGCCAAGTCACCGATAGGCTGATAGACCTTGCGCGAGGGCAGCAGCGCATGAGTCCAGAACGGAACAGACGCCGCAGCGTGACTCAGCACATTGGCCGGGACCGCGTAGCCACTATCCTTCCACGTCTGCATGAAGTCGAACACGGTTCGGGCCGAAAGACCGTAGCCTGTACCCTCACGCGATCCGCCGCCCGTAAGCTGGCCGAAATAGTTGTTCAGCAGCACGAACCGGTCATTCTTGAGGTAGTCGATCAGCGCCTGGTTGTTCGACGCCAGCGCCCAACAGACCGTGGCATTACAGAAACTGTAGAAGTAGTTGTTGCCGGGGTCATTCATTCCCCAGCCGGTGTCGCTGCCAGCCCACTTGTCGTTTCCGGTATGCCAGATGTTGTAGACCGCATCATCGGCGTATTTCGCCCAGCGGGCCTTTTGTGCCGTGGTCGGCGCGCAGAACTGGTAGGTATGCGCCAAGTCGGTCAGCAGCGGCCCCACTTCAAGGTAGCTATCGCCCGCAATTGCTGGCGCCTGACCCTGCGCGATGCGAACCTCTGCCGCCGCAACCTGCGCCTCGACCAGATTCACGGCCAGAACGCGGTACTTGTCCAGCCCGGTCAGGCGATATGCCCAAACCGCATCCTTGGCCTCAAAGCCGTAGTTGTTCGTACCCGCGAGCTGGGTATCGCACAACGACAGCAGGGCCGCGTACTCCGGGGACGTCTTGTCCACGAAGCCAAGATCCAAGCGCAACACGCCGGACGAGATTCGATCTAGGATCTCCTCATGCAAGAGGTGACGTTTCGAATAGGCTTAACCTATCTTTCCAGTCACGTCTTTCTATATACTTATTAGTTGAAGACTTAAGCATATGCGACAGATGAATATATCAGAAATATTAAATGCTTACAACAAATGATCCTATGCATTCACCTAATCACAGGAATGAATAACTATGTAATCACACATAAGATAGATTAATTTTTAAGGTGGTTTGATCTCGAGCTTGAGATCTACGTCCACCCCTTACTCAATTGAGTAAGGCTTCCGCTGTCAAACAGCTTGAACTCTGTTGATCCACAGCTTCAGGGATAAGATCCCTATAATCAGCTGAGCCTCACATCTTGCTTCCCGCTGAGCAACACAGCTTGCAGTCCGAGGATCACACCTCACGGTTGAGCACCACAACTTGCTCTGTTGATACACAGCTTACAGAAAATTCAGAAAGAAAGTGAAAGAGACGAAAGGAAAAATGATGACAGAAAGAAAACTATAACTCACATTGGAGCCATATGACTTTGGATCTGATCCGGAAGTCAAGACAATACTCTTCTGCTCAAACTCACTCCTCTCTCAGACTCTCTTCCTCAGACTTTCGACACTCTGTTTTTCTTCCCTCTCTCTGTAATAAGCTCTTTCACTCTCGATTTCTTCACAGACTCTTCTCACAAACTCTCCTGCTCTAAAACTCTTTTTGCTCTCCTGCTCTCTTCTGATTTTCTTCTCTGGTATTCTGAGATGCTTGAATTTAAGTGCTCGATCACCTTTTATATAGACGAGTGCGAGTCTTGTGGTCCCACAAGCTTTTCAAACTTTTTGGGCGCGTGGAAGACACACTCCCACCCAATAATTTCATCCAAAAAGTGCACTTAGAAGGCCCACGTGTCAGGAGTAGAAAAAGAATTGATCCACGTGTCTGGTGAAAAAGAGAAGACGATCCACATGGTAGGATATTCAGTTCAGCCTCCTGCCTTGGATCACGTGCCCTTAATTACTTCACTTTCAAGTCCATGTGAGAGTTAGAAGTTCTATCGTTTATGCAACCCAGGTGTTCGAGCATAAATCTGGGTTGTTTCTTGTTATCTGTCAAAATAGAAAGTAGAGAGTTATTAACAATCTTATCATCATGAGACTTATGAGACAAATGATAAGTATCAAGGCAAATGCAGTCTCAGATGTTTCAACAAGTTCAGACATGTCATATGAATCTGCAAGAGCGTCGATGCATAAATGAGATACATCAGCCTGTAAAGCTAACACATGCAGCAAGTTAGAATAGAAACATGGACCTTAGAGTCATACAAATAGACCTTATTTGCCAGACAAATTGACTCTGTAATGAAGATGCATCGAGTTATCTTTATAGTGAATGCACAATGTGCATCGATCTTGAGAATGATGACTTCTATTGCACCGACCTTATGCTGCAAATGATGACTTACTAGCATCGACCCTTTTATAACATGCATCGACCTTATGCTTCTATCACTAACTCACAAGCATCGACCTTTCAATGATGTGCATCGACCTTATGCTACAGCATCTAGCAAATAGTGCCTAGCAACATCGACCTGTGTACTAGGTGCACCGACCTTATGGACCATGCTATAAGCAAAGTACATAAGGTGCATCGACCTGATAGTGTGTATTATGTACAAGGTGCATCGACCTTCTAGATTAAAATGCATGTGTGCATCGACCTTCTAGACTTAATGACATATATGCATCAACCTGTTAGTTCAATGAAGTGGAAGATGTATCGACCTTATAACACAACATTTATGCATATGCACCGACCTTCTAGGCTCGGAGTGAACATGTGCACCGACCTAATTTTCTCAATGCATGAATGTGCATCGACCTTAGTGGGAGAAGACCTTATGCTGACATCAGTAAAAACTACACAGTGCCAGAGTGTTGCCAATATCAAGATTAGCTAGCATCAAAACACAATGACTATTGTCATCATCAAAACACAACATCAAATCTAGAGGAGACACAACAAGACATACAGACTAATGCATGCATATGGTCCGAACATGGATCGAGCCCAGTCCAAACCCCTATCTTATCTGGTATATATCAATGCTAGCAATTTCTGCCACTAGACGACTGTTTATTTATAGTCCTATCTATACTTTGTGCAAGATATTACATATGAGCTCACTAGCAATTTCTCCCACTCAAGGACTGCTTTTATTTCTAGTCCTATCTACACTTTCTGCAAGATACAAATAGTCCATGTGCAATTTTTTAGGGATCTGTTAACAGCAATGCCTAGGCATAACAAAAACTTGACTCTGTCAGTATCCGCAATTTGTCATTTTGTGCATCATATTATTACTTGACGTGCAGGTGGTAAGAGACAACATACCTAGTTTGCTGAGACAACCCTTTCATCGTGTACTAAGGTTGAGCCACAATCTAAACAAGACTACTCGACCAAATTGCATGTTATGGCTATATGTTAACTACTCCATTTTGGAAAAGAAAAAAAAATAAGGCATGTCATAGGCCAAAATTCAGCTTTGAAGAGATTATCAACCTTCTAACAATAACTGTAGGTATCATCAATCAGTAGACACAAAAACAAGCTTACTGTGGACAAGATAATGCATAATAATTGCCCATGTATATCCATAAGGTAAATTCTTTAGATGCCTTTTGGGCATCTGGCTTTAAAACCCTGCCGCACCATATATTGAAGCCATGTGATCTAAGTGCTAGTATCACAATACCCTAGTGTGAAAAAAAGTGGAAAACCCATACCACTATAGCAGGGGTTAGAATTTATCACAAGTAGAACCACCATCACCAAATCCTTATTCAATTGATTGGTGTTCGCTACATGAATCCTGTTCCATCACATTATTCCACCCAATGCCATATTCATGGCTAAACATAGGAAACTTATATCCTTTTTTACAATGTTAAATCATCACTAAGCCTTTCTCTAGTCATTTTAGAATCTTCCACTTGGACTTGAGTACACCTTCTAACCATTATTGTACTTGGATGGCAGTGCACATGCACAAGCTGTCTAACCCTATTTTCCCTCACCTTGAGTCAATTGGACTATTCCTAGTCTTCAATGTCCATTCAAAAATGTTCTTTCTTAGTCTAACCACACATCCATTTAAGCATCCTCACCTATGTTGTACACAACTTCTATTCTTTCTTCACCACCCAATACTTTAGTCTTATGCACCATTGAAAATCTCACAACAGTTTAACATCATCCTGACCAGAGATTTGAGCAATCTGATTGGGGTCAGACAATCCCCGAGTTGAGTGATCTGATCAGGATCAGACGATCCCCGAGTTGAATCATTGAGCTTTTGATTAGTGGTCTGATTATCTATATTCTTTTGACATGCTTTAAATCACTGTCATTTTTTCTCTGTCATTTTCCTTTGATAGCCTTTTGAATTCCAGTACTCCACCACCAAGCCTCTATTCCTAAGCTTTTGCTTACCTTTAGATTCATCTAGGATTCCTTTTGCTATACTTTTATATAGTAAGTCATTTTGTTCCTTATTGTGCTCATTTCCACTAGCAAGTTTCATATTTCTTGTTCAATAAATATTTTAAATATCGTCAAAATTTCCTCTTTTCAAGTTACGTCACTTAATCTTAGGGCAACTTTCACTACAGTCATGTTTCACTTTTGCATGGAACATCCATCACCAAAATCCTATGTTAAGAGGCTAAACTCTCTCCAAATATAACTTTACAATCTTTACATAATGATCAACCAACCTTCCTAAGAAGAAAAAGAAAGATGATGTGGTACATCTGGACAACAAAGAAAGATGATAATCACTACATGAAATGTCAAACATGAAGAGGTAATAGCACATCATCAACATCTGGTGAATGAAAGTTGAGTGTAACATGCCAACTCAGTGGCAGCTGCACACCAACTCATGCTTCAAGTTGCTTCTCTTAATAGAGATGCTTTGGCTTGAGTCTACAGATTCAGATCTTTCAAAACACAGCTAAACTCAATGACTAGTAGAATCTATAAAAGACCTTCAGAGACCTCAAGATATGCATTGTCTTGAGTACAAAAGCATGAGTAAATATGGTGCTGAATAAGATCATTAGAGAATTTGGAAGAAGAAGTTAATATGCTACAAAATTAGCCTGCATTTGTAAAAAGAGAAGCACAAGAAGACTTGTCAGTGAAGAGCAATTACAACATGTTAGCTGATGGTTGTCAACAAAAACAAGACCCAAGGCCACTGGCTCGGTATAGCTTTGTCATTGAGAAGTAATTATAGCATGTTAGCTGATAGCTATCAACAAGAACATGACCCAAGGCCACTAGATTAATACATGGCCATGAGAATATTTCTTGAAGTTCACAAACGATACCTAATAGGAATAGCAACAGCAGCAATTTCCTGTAAGCTTATTATTGTTTCAAGCTTTTCCTATGTTTCCACTTCAGGATATTATACATCATTTTTTATCCTTGCACTTCATGTATGCAGGTTCAAGCTTTATTTCACTAATGTAACTATGTGTTTTAGGATATGATTATATGCACTATCATGTTATTCTCATGTATATCTATGAATTGCCTCAACACTACCACCAAACAATAAAGTTTGCAACAGAAATTAAGACAGCTTTGATGCTCATTTTGATGCACAGAGATCAAAAAGAACATGCCTGCAAACCACAGTAAAGGGCGTGCATATCATAGATGGCAGCGTCAGTTTTGGAGTCGGTTTCAGCCGGGTCCGAAACCGAAACCGTTTCGGTTTCGGGGGATTAGCCATTTCTCCGACCCGTGTCCTTCACATTCCCCTACCATAGAGGACAACCATTCGGAGGATGCCTCACCTGGGCCAATTCTAGTAAGTTATGAGGCTGATCAAGAATTGGCTGAGGAGTACCTCACTAATGTTTTGGGGTTAGGGAATGACCCAATAGAGGACCCCACCATTCCACTCCTACCCGTCTCTCCTACGGTAGCGCAGCCACTAGTGACTACCGTACCATTGTTGACACCTTTTGTTGACGCGGTATGGTTTGATTTTTGCCACACATACAAGAGACAATGTCCGGACTTCCCATTTTCAATACTCTACTCCAGATGTCCGGACTACATTCCCGTCACCCGGCTCCTAATCCTCTTACACTTTCGTACCCGAGGATGAGTCTTCGCCAATCGGAGATGGTTGACGAAGGGTGAGACTCACGGCATCAAATTGTGGGTCAGCTTATCTTTACACTCGGTGTCTGTAAAAGGTATCCATCCACCTTACCGAGTTGTCCTTAGTGTGTCCCTTGCGTTTATGTCTTGTCGTCATCAATCATAGTATGAGTGTCTAGGTTTGTCTAAGGTCATGTGTGTGTGTTTGTTTCTTCAGTTTGTTTTCTTTCATGCACATGGTTTGCATTAAGTCGGTGTCAATAAAAAGCTAGCTATGCACGCATAAGAAGTTAGCCGATGCATGCGACATATCTATGGATTCAAAGGGAGAGTACGTCTAGATCAGGGTCATACCTGATTGGTTTCCTCCCGGAGACCGAAAGTAACTCAAGGTCCACGATACCCACCCTTTCCGGGCTAAGAAACAAGTGGGTCTGAATGCGTACATTATTGAACTATCAGACGACTATGGTGTCAGTTCGACGTTCCATGTCTCTGATCTGGTAACATATTGGAACCCGCGGTGATCCCTAGGGAGTTTTGGGCTTTCTCCTCCTATTGTGAGTGATACACCACCCAAGAGTCCACTCTTCCAGCCTCAACGCATGCATATAGATTGTATACTAGATGAGCAGGTGATCACCACCAGGAACAGAGCCTACCAACACGTCCTAGTGCGTTAGCGAGGATGCCCCACGCTGAACAACGCCTTGATCACACGCGGAGAGCTCAAGCTGCGGGACCCCTACTCGACGGGGTCGAGTTCCTCCCACCCGGGGAGAATTGGTGCGGACACCAGGTGAGCTAGTGACACGTCGACGAACCAACGACACCATACGCGGAGCGTCAAGTGGACTACATCGGCTTTCCTTCAAATTGGGAACAATTTGGCTTCAATTTAGACTCTTTTTGCATTAAAATAGCGAGAAGGGTGTGAAAAGTCAAAATCTCTAATTCATTCTATAGTCTTGACAGTTTAACCATGGGTCAACACTGACACGCACAACACACTTAACTCTTAAGCTCAAACAACACCAAATCTGAGGCACGTTGAAGCCAAATCGACAGTGAAAGGTGTCACTCATTCTCTTCTCTTCAGTTTACGAGGGGGGAAGCGAGGACTCGGCCAGACCACCAAGCTTGCTCGTTGCCAAAGTAGGTGGAAGTCAAGGCCCAAAAGGGAGTAAATCTGCCAAAAGCCTGAATTGAAGTCATTTCCAAATCAAAAGAGCATGTTAAGAGGGCAAAGTCCCCACAGAAAAAACCCTAGGTGTAAGCATGCACTCGAATACTTCCAATTAAAAAGAGCATGTTAAGAGGGCAAAGTCCCCGTAGGGAAAACCTTGGGCGTAAGCATGCATTCCAAGGGCAAGGGCAAAGGCAACTAAAATTCCCTAAGTCACAGACCGAACCCCAACAGGCAATAGGGTAGGGGAGGGACGTCCCCTAGCCTTTCGGGCCCCCTCATAAACTTTCCTCAATTATTATCTTTCGTCTCCCTCCGAGACATGCCATAAGCTCAAGGGGCGGTGAAGATAAGCTTAGGAAGAGGTGCTGCGTGAGGTGCCGAGTGAAAGCAAAATCCAAACACGTTGGCCCTTTGTTAAGCCACTTAAGAACAAAGAATGAATTTAAGGTGGAGAACGAGTAAGGTTCTTTGTGGTATGCACACTCTATCATGCCTCAAAAAAAATAAAAAAAATTATATTTTCATAAAAAAGTAAAAAAAATGTTTTCCATATCAGTCTTGCAATCAGTTCATTATCTTAAGCAGGAATTATCGCAAGTCTTCTACTATAAGAAACATATTTGCTGCATGAATGAACTGATGGTTTAATATTAATAGATTGTAGAGTTTAAAGACTGTTCTCAGAAAATAGGATGGTGGGAAATTATTTATAGCTCTCAACCTCTTTCTCATGTTGTGACAGATAAGGTCCTTACTATATCTGAAAATGACAGACATAGTGAAATCTAGGTTGAGAAACTCAGATAGTGTATTATTTTTAAACAAGTCACTTTGAAAAATTAAAAAGGGCAACAAAAATAAAATCATTAATAAAAGAATTGAATAAATCAATAGGTAGAGCAATGACTGAACTGCACTAAGAAACTGAGTACTCCATCAATGAAATGGAGAGAAATTCATATCATGAAGTGCTTCATGTTAACTCTGTTCATATGATCAAATCTATAGGGCTGGTTTCACTGAGTAACTGAGGGTACTGGCGTCTGATAAACGTGTACCCTTAATGTCAAAGGTGTAAATCATCCTTGTAGTCTTTGATCAGAGACAGATATGACAGTTTGTGCTTAGTAACTGGGGGTGCTGGTGTCTAAACCACGTGTACCCTTAATGTCAAAGGCACAAATGATACCTGTCTGTTCAACTGTTCAGTTTTAAATCTGTCTGTCATAGTAGATTTGCTGTAATCCTTGCACTTCCAATTTCACTCAGTGTCACATTGTTTAACCTCAATACATATCCTAGTCACTTCCATAGATATTCATTGGTTCTGAAATCAGTAGGATACAGTCTTGACCTCGTCTATCTTGGTTATGTGACTTAGGTTCATTGCTATAAATTGGTGTTGCAACCCTATTAAGAGATTCAGTGCATCTACTCTACTTTTTATCACTATTAAACCAGTCATCTGTCAAGAATGCATCATCCTGATTCTTATGACTGAAGATTTCTCTATATCTGCTTATCTTCTGAACAATTGCATAGGATGTTATTCTGTTCCCTTCTTCCCTTGGCTCCCCGTCTTCCTTCCGCAATATTCCTCATTCCTTGTTTGGTGATGGCAAAGGGGGAGAGAAAAAGGATTTCATGATATTTTGATTTAGAGGGAGGTATACTTTTGGATATTCCTGTTCAAGGGGGGAGATCATATCTTGGTAGAGACACTTGGCAAGTTCAGGGGGAGAGATTTTTGATTGGTACCAGATGGATCATATATGGCTTGAGTAATCATTGTCTGCATTTGTGCATTTGTCTGCTGCATTGTTTGACTGTGTTTCATGTTAAATATATCTGATATTGGACTAAACTTATCACATCAAAATACATCATAATTCTGAGTATTGCCATCATCGAAAAGGTGGAGAATGTTGGGTCTCCTTTAAAGTTAATCAGCAGTGTGGAGACTGTTGTATGTGTTGATTGTGTTTTGAATGATTGGCAACATTAAAGTAGGCCTGGTTGACTAGAGTGTTGACTTTGGTGACCTCATACTGACCATGGTAACAATGTGTATTTTGAGAAACTTTTATACATGTCAGATCTTTACATAAAAACACGTTTAGTCATTTCATCAAATGGTTTACATACATATGAACTTATATTCTTAAGGTCTGTGCATGCATCAGATATGGGTAACTAAAGTCCGTGGATATGCTCATAAGGTCAGTGCTAGCATTAGTAAGTCTGCACATGGTCGAGGTTGGCTGCACGCCACTTAGAGTCAGGTCTATGCCAGCAGCATCTTACACTTAGTAAGGTCGGTGCATGTTTAAGTGTCAAAGGCTCAAGGTCGGTGCATGTCCTAGTTTACATATACAAAGTCAGTGCATATTCCTGTTCAGCATCTCAATCGGTCTGTGCATGCTTTAGCCTTTTGGCATAGCAAAGTCGGTGCAAGTTTCCGTGACACTGCATGTATAGTCGGTGCATGCTT
This sequence comes from Amorphophallus titanum, assembly GCA_024336825.1. Taxonomy (NCBI): domain Eukaryota; kingdom Viridiplantae; phylum Streptophyta; class Magnoliopsida; order Alismatales; family Araceae; genus Amorphophallus; species Amorphophallus titanum. Next base: position 12,118,145 of record JANBPO010001371.1, on the reverse strand, counting down.
TGTCTCTAGCAGAATAAGGTCAGTGCAGGGTTAGGAGTTAAAGGTTCAAGTCGGTACAAGTTTCTGTGGAACTGCATGCATAGTCGGTGCATGCTTTATCTCTGGCAGAATAAGGTCGGTGCAAGTCCTCATATCTTGCATCTTATGGTCCGTGCATATTCCCTCTTAGGCATAGAGGTCGGTGCATATAAGGTTGGTACGGCGGGTCTTTAGTCCCGACACGAACTACACAATCGTCTGATTAGTCAGAACGAGCGCACCCCGGGCTTCTTCAAGCCCGCATAAATCGTCACCTCGGTGACTGGCACGCCCTCGCACTCAATAAACCGAACGAGCGAACGAAAGGACGAATAAAATAACGAAAAGAACGAAGAGTCCCCATAAGTGCGTCCACAACCTCCAAGGTCGATAGCGGGACTATTGGTGCAGAAGTAGGCAAAAGGGGAAAAGCTACTGGCTTACATTAGCAAATTTAAGTTAGAAGCCCTACGCACCCCCTGCCTAGACGTCACCTCGGCCATCACAGCACTGACCAGAGGCACCCGAGATGATAACCTCCGATGAGAACTGGTTCTCCACCCTCCCTCCTCTCTCTGATCTTGTGACCCTGGCTCTGCGTCATGCAGAGTGTGAATAAGTCCTCAATGCCTGCCAAGACCCTACAAGCTCGGGGCGAGAAGGAGGCAAAAAGTGACTGTCTGAGCAATCCTCGGGCCAAGAAAAAAGAAGAAACTGGGACGGGGACCGCAAAGAGCCTCCACGAAAGTTAGAGCCATATACTCCCTTGCCCACTCCTATCTATGAGATCTACCAAGAAATCAAGGACTCGGGCCTCCTCCACCGACCTGGGCTAATGAAGGCTGACCCTCGACGTCGAAGCCGCCACAAACATTGCCAGTTCTACAACAACCATGGCCACCACACTAGGGATTGTCAGCACCTTAAGGATGAGATTGAGAGTTTTATCTGCCAAGGTCACCTCTCCCAGTATGTGGCTGAGCGGCAAGAAGATCGCAGAATCCCTACAGAAGAAATCGACAACTACCCTCATGGGGTCCACATTGTAATTTCTGGAGGATCCACCTCTGGAGGGGACAACATCTGAGGAACCTCTTCTGCCGGCTCTGGGCTGCCAACATCTTCTGCCGAACGAGATGTACCACCTCAGGACACTGCTGTACCAAATCTGGTCCTATCAGGACACGCTCACCCACCTCGAACCAATCAAGCGGAGTCCGACAAGGTCGCCCGTACAATGCCTCATAAGGAGCCATACCAATGCTCGAATGATAGCTGTTGTTGTAGGCAAACTCCACTAACGGTAAATGGTGGGCCCAACTCCCCTGCCACTCTAGGCAACATGACCTCAACATGTCCTCCAAAGTCTGAATGATCCTCTTAAACTGACCGTCTGACTGAAGATGATAGGCCGAGCTGAATGTCAATTCCGTGCCTAGAGCTCTCTAGAAACTCCTCCAGAATCCTGAAGTGAAGCACGGATCACGATCAGACACAATGGAGATAGGGACTCCATTCAACGGAACGACCCACTCCATATACAATTGAGCTAACTTATGCACACTCCAACTGACTTTGATCGGCAACAATCGAGCTGTCTTCGTCAGCCTATCCACCAGTACCCAAATACTATCATGCCCACTGGATGTCCTCGGTAACCCAATCATAAAATCACTGGTCACGTGGTCCCACTTCCACGCAGGAATCTCCAAGGGCCAAAGTGTACCTCCTGGTCGCTGGTGCTCAGCTTTCACCTGCTGACAGGTCAAACACCTGGCCATAGACTCGGCTGCATCTCTCTTCATCCCAGGCCACCAAAACTGCCTCTTCAGGTTTTGGTACATCTTAGCCGATCCGGGGTGCATGACATACTAGCTCCCATGGGCCTCTCGCAATACCGTACGCCTCACCTGCTCCTCGACTGGGACATACAAACTACCTCAGAACCTCACAGCTCCATCCTCACTAAACTCCACCTCGGCCATTGACAAAATACAGGGTAGCTCAGGGTCTGCATGTTGAGCCTCAGTCACTTGATGATAGACAGCTAGTGTGACAGTCAAGCTCACAAGAATAGTCGAACCCTGATCCCGAGGGATCTTGAGCCTAAAAGTCATGGCTGGCACCTGCTCCCGAAGCCTCCACTTCCGCAACAACATCTGACTGACCATCGCTCTCCTGCTCAAGACATCAGCCACGACATTCATCCTGCCAGGATGATAAGACAGAGTGAAATCATAATCCTTCATGTACTCCATCCACCTTCTCTGCCTGAGGTTAAGGTCTTTCTGGGTAAACACATACCTCAAAGAAATGGGGGAAGTGATGGGGATGGTCAGCCTAATGGGCGACGGCGAGGGAGTGAGTGGTTGTGGTTGTAGCGGAGCGGGAGTGGCGGGAGAATAATGAAGTGGAGGGGTAGTGGTGAGAGGCGATGGTGCGGGATTTGGCTGAATGGTAGGCAGGGTAGTGGAGGGAACGACAGGTGGAGTAGTGGTCCAGGTGGTGGCAGGCCGAAGGATAGAGGGAACAGGGGTGTGGTGGAAGGCTAGCAAATGTGCGGGAGCCTCATCATCAAATAACCACCCAGCGTTAGGGGTTGGGCAGTGAACTATGTTGACTTGGGCCGAGGCCGGCGGCTGCTGCTACTCCTGTGGAGTGGGGGCATGCTCAGGCATGGGATTCTGGTGAATCCCGAGGTCTTGCTGCTGCTGCAGTTGTTGCGGAGGGGGACGTTGCTGCTGCTGTTGGAACTGCTATTGTTGCGCCGGCTGCTATAGCCTGGCTTGTCTCCTTCTTTCTTTAATGTCTTCGATCAGCCTATACATCTGGGCCCAATCGATCCTGTGGCCCTCATGTAAATCGTACACCAAATCTCTGAATTGATAGCATCTCTCAATGGTGTGCCCGGGTTGCCGATGGTATACACAATATCTAGATTGGTCGACAGCCGGATTCTAATTCTGGCATTTCGGAGGTAGCTGTATGTCACCAGTGTACATTAGCGCCGAAAAGATATCTGGAAAGGTTTCTGGAAGTGGCGGGTAATTGGTCCTTTTTAGGACGGGAGGAGCAAAAGCGTAGTTGGCAGGTGGTGGCACATTGTGGTACTGGGGCTACTGGTGTGGCTGTTGTTGTGGTGGTGGCGGTGGTTGTTGTGGCTGGGGTGCAGGGAATGAAGGTCGTGGTGGAGGCGGAGAGGAGAATTGGGCGGTGCGTTGGGGTTGCTGCAGAAAGCGGGGTGGTGCGGATTGGTTGACAACCTGTACCTGCTCGTTCGTCTGGACTCCCTCGGTGACTGGGCCTTGGGATTTCTTATAGGTTTTGGACTTTTGGGCCTCAAACAAGGAGTGAATGGGGGAGTCCTTAAACTGGGTCTGGATGAACCAGGCCCGACTGTACAACTGGTGCATACTGGTGATATCATTCAACATTAAAATGTTCTGGAACGTCGGTGTAGAATTAGAAATGAGCAACTTCACCTTTTCTTCTTCCGGGATCTGCCCGGGCACACGCGAGGCCATCTGCCTCCATCGGTCAGCATACGTCGCAAAATCTTCATCTGTCCTCATCTTTTCTGCTACCAAATCGGTGAAAGAATATTTCGGGCCAACCCGGTCTTGGAACCTTTGTATGAACCATTCTTTCACTATCTTGAAGCTTTCTGCCTCCTCCAGCGGCAATGTATAGAACCACTCCAGAGCTACTCCGTCTAAGGACCGCCTAAATAGGTATGCCATCAAACGGTCGTCATGTTGGAATTGTGCGGACTCGTAAAGGAACTCCTTGATATGAATGGACGGGTTGTCATTCCCATCATACTTCCGATAAACGGGGAGCTCAGATTTTGGTGGAAAATGAATGTCCTTGAAGTTAGGAGTAGCGACATCAGCATGAGACTGCGGGCCGACCCTCTTATGGAGGAGGTCGATCTGCTGCTGTAGGGCGGCCCAACTATCAAGGCTTTCTCATTCCCGGGCCAGAGGAGCAGAAACTGTATAAGGTGGCAGCGGGTGAGGAGCAGATGGATAGATCGATGGAGGGGGAAGCCCATAGGACGGATGATGGGTCAGGCAGTGGCCCATATCAGAGTGAGCAAGCTGGGCTGCCCCTGGCTGGAGACGGGCAAAGTCTGCCGGGGCCATGAGGGCCTACGGCACTGGAGAAATAGTGACGGGAAAATTAGAATAGACGGATGAAGTGACCTGGGCCTTCCCCTTGTCAAACTGCAGGTGGGCCGAGGTGGAAGCCTGGCCCGACTCTAGGTTGGGGAAGTGGAGGGCCTGAGGATGGATAGGAGTGAGATCAATGGCGGGCAAGGCGGGCCCGGATCCAACAGCGGGTGGAACAGTGGTGATGGCAGCAGGCGTGCCAGCTGGAGGTACCGAAGGCGGGGCCTCTGCCCCTAGAGCTTGCCTGATCAGATGGAGCTGGGTAGGGTAGAAGGTCCCTGTCATTTTTCCACTATTTTTAAGGTGATTTCCAAACATTCAACATCATTTCTCTCCCAACATATGTTTTTGTCATCAACATTGTCATCCTCAAGGTAAGGCTGTATGACTTTAATATCTAAAATCACCCTAGCAACACTGCATTGCCCACCTTAGACATCAAATAAATCTCTCGGCCATACTTTCCGAACAACAAACCAACCATTGTCTTTATGATCTTCAACATACCAAAATTGCTCTACTTGGGATGCTAACACAAAAGGCTCTGTTGTTCTTAACAATTGTGTTGGATTAATCAAAGTGAATCTCCGAACTTCTTTCACCCCCTCCTAACATCAATCCAGTCGCACTTAAATAATACAATTTTCATTTCACCGTAATAATCCAACTGCACAATTTCATTCAAAAACCCATAGTAAGTGACGTCTCCCTGAATAGGTTTTTTGTCACTGGAGCTTGCAAAGCTTGAGGTTATAGCAGACAGCACAACACCACTATTGCAAGTTCTTCTACGTTGCTCAACTTGTTGAGTGTGGAAGCGAAACCCATTAATTAAATAGGTATGAAATACATTTGCTACAGAAAGTGATCCGTCTTTCAGCCAGTGGAGTTTTGGAGACAAAAGGTTACCCATTTCCACTTGCAATCTTTGTACCTATGCATTAAGTGAAAGCACAAGCATTAGAAATAATACATAGCCACCAACATCTATTACACATGCGTGGTTTTACCTTTTCCTTAAACCAAATGGGAATTTTTTTGTTCCACTCGCTTTCTATTTCCATCTCAGTTGCTCGAGGGTGTTTACTCCGAATTTGTGAAAGATGTTCTCTACATGTCAAGTAACCAATGTACATTCAAGTGTGTGCAGTTGCTCATAGAAAGTAACAAGAAAATAGAATAATACTTACTCTCTATAAGGAGCTAGCGCATCACAATTGAATAAAACATACCGGTGTGCCTGACATATGTCTTCCTTGTGAAGGTTAACATGAATCCCTGCACCTAATGGATGGCCTACATCTAAGAAGATGGCCCATCCATCATCATCATTGTCATTGACATAGGCATCCTCATTCCATCTGGGCCTATTAAACCACGTCTCCACATCATCAGACAAATATCTTGATACAAAAATAAGCGTCTCTTCAGCTAAATATCCCTCAGCAATGCAACCCTCTAGTCGTGCCCTATTACGCACATATGACTTCAGCCGCGCTAAATATCTAGCAAAAAACAAATCAAATTATTATCATCAGAAGGAGTGAAAGACTTAGAAGAGTCAAGAGTATGCTTCATACCTCTCAATGGGATACATCCAGTGATAACACACTGGCCCACCAAGTCTAGCTTCTTCTGGTAAATGAATAAGTAAATGTGTCATAATATCAAAGAAACTGGGAAGGAAGATCATCTCAAGACGACATAGTGTGACCACAATCCATTCTCCAAGGTGATAAAAATCATCTGCTGATGAAGTCTTTGAGCACAACTCCACAAAGAAATTACACACTTCCATTAGTGCAGAACTCACTTCCTTTTGTGTCATTCCTCGAATAGCCACTGGAAATAGTTGTTGCAAGAGCACATGACAATCATGGCTCTTTAAACCCCAGATCTTTGCATTCTTCTCATCCACATACCTTGAAATATTAGAGGCATAGCCATCAGGGACTTTCACACTCTTAAGAACATTACAAATTGTCACCTTCTCAGCTTTGCTTAATGTGAAGCATGCTGGTGGGAGCAACGTCTTTGTTGGACCAGCAGAAAGTGGGTGAAGTGATGACCTAATGCCCATAAGTTCTAGGTCTTGCCATACCTTGAGTCCATCTTTGTTCTTACCATCAAGTCCTAATAGTGTACGAACAATATTATCATAAACATTCTTCTCCACATGTATGACATCGATATTATGTTGCAGCAATAGAAACTTCCAATAAGGTAAATCAAAAAAATGCAATGCTTCTTCTAATTTAAATATTTGTCAATCTCAGTGTCATTGTGCTCCTTACATGAAAGGCTTCTCTTTCTCTGCTTCCTTGTCTTCTTCAATGGCTGCCTTTTCCCCTTCAATGCTACACTTGAAGCCTTCCCCAACGTAAAAGAGAGCCCTTCTATTTGTCAAAGGGGGAGAACATATTGGTGACTCTCTTTGCTTGTCACTTTGTTGCCATCATCAAAAAGGGGGAGAATGTTATGTCCCCTAGGGCACAAGTATATATATGTTGTTTAGCTTTGATGCTAGCAACACATATTGTTTTGTTTTGATGACAACAACAAAGTGACGCTGTGTGTATCTTAATTTAGTCACCATGAGTTTGTCAACACATTATGTGTCTGCTTGCATTTCATTCCATGAGCCTATTAATGCATTGTACCTGCTTGCATCTTGTTCATCTTAGTCCTGCATATTTAAGATGCATCTTATTGCCATAAGTCCAGCATACTTGCCATAGTCCTTCATGCCTGCCATAGTCTTGCAATGCAGCTATTTCTTTGATTAAGTTACTTGTTAAACACTGCTTGCAATTGCTTATTTGTTCAATGCAAGTTACAGATTGCGGCGACGCCACCAGCTCAAAGGGTGGACACAGTCTTCATGAAGGAACTGTATTCTAAGACCATTGCCTGGACGCTATCAGGAGACAGCGTCTACGCATCAAGGCTTAAGCTGAATGCAGTGAGAAGTAAAGGTCGACGCTAACAGTTCTAAGGTCGATGTTGATTAAGTAGTCCAAAGCTCATGCAAGCCAAGGCGTCAATGCTGTAGCACTATAGCATAGACGCAGTAGTCTGCTAAGTATAGACAAAAGCCTTCAAGTCCTACAGTTTAAAGCTCAAAGGGTCCACGCTACAGGCTTCAGCGTGGACGCAACAGTGTATTGCCCAGACAGCACTTGCTCAAATGAACTAAGGCGTCAACGCTCCCATATAGCTGCGTTGATGCTGCAGTTGAAACCACTGCAGCTGAAGCCTTCATGGAGTTCAACGTCAAAGGTCGACGCTGCTCAGGAAATTGATGTAGCGTCAACGATTGCTAAAGGGCAGAGGGCTGAGTGGACCCAACTGTTAAGGATTAGAAGATAGTTTCTGATGGTCTAATGCGTCAATGCTGCGGAACTGCTGCATAGACGCAACAGAATAAATCTGATATCTTCAAAACCAAGAAACCAAGAAGTTGAAGGTGCTGAACTGGTTGCATAGACAAGACAGAAGTTGAAGCCAAATCACCAAATCCCTTCTACTGCATTAACGTAGCAACTTGGCTGCGTGGATGCAGCTGTGCAGTAATGGCAGTTGAAACTTCAAGTACTAAAGCCATCAGTTGTTCTAATGTGTCAACGCCGTTGGGTAGCTGCGTGGACGCAGTAGAAGAAATTGTAGAAGGCTTATGCAAAACTCTTCTACGGCGTCAACGCAGCAACTTGGCTGCGTGGACGCAGTTGTGGAAGCAACATAAACTCCATCAAACAAGTCTTCTAGTGCGTTAACGCTGCTGACCGACTGCGTCAACGCATCTGTTCTCAAGAACTGAAGCTTCAGTTACCTTTCATAATAAAGGCTGCGTCAACCTTGTTGTTCAACTAGGTTAATGCTGTTATGTTAGAAGAATCAGACCTTCACGTGGAACCCCATTTGTTGTTAGTCCAATAGCAGATCAGAAAAAGAAAAAGGGGCCTTATGTCCTTATATCCATTCTGGAAGTTCTGGGACATGTGCAATCATTGGGTGGGACCCATTGACAGCACATGTCAAGTCTGACGCGGGAATGTCCGGTCATGCTCGATGCGTGAGGGCATTCATGGTGATAAGAGGAAAGAGAGTGAGGCATTTAGTGAGTACAAGAGATATACGGCTAAGAGCATAAAAAGAAGTAGAGAATAGATGGCTAAGCAAGAGAAGAAGAGAGAGATCAAGAAGAGCAGACGAAGCAGAGAGAAAGTGAGAGAAAGTAGATTTGAGAAGAGCTGCTACGGCGGCCCTGTTCTTGTGTGTTGAAGAAAGAGAGTGAGGGCAAAGAGAAGAGAACCAGATGATCTCCCAGCAGAAGCTGATCGTAGAGAGAGGAGCAGATCCAGGCCAATCTGCTCAAAGGGAGTTACACTTTGGGTTTACATTGTATACAGCTTTCAGTTGCTATTTTTCTACGTTCTTTATTTTCTTTCATCATTTCTTCAAGCTGTTAGTCAGCAGTTGCAGAGGAGGATTCCTCTGGACGGGTAAGCTGTAATCCCCAGCGGGCAGAGGTGTGCATGTACCAACTTATGTCGCAGCAGTTCAGCGGAGAGGCTGGTGAGGGCTCGTCGACCAGGGGTGGGCCAGGCTGAGCAGTGAGGGATTTTATGTAGTTGCATCCACCTTACTATGGTGGCCAGCCAGACCCTAATTTGGCTCAGAGTTGGCTCGACGAGATGGAGCGGGTGTTAAGTTCCATGTGGTGTATTGTAGAGGACAAGGTGATGTTGGCCTACAACCAGTTGCAGGGCACGACTCGAGCATGGTGGTCTTCTGAGTGGAAGACGTCTTTTTAGTCTCGCCCCCTTGAGCAGATCTCGTGGAGTGACTTTGTCAACGCTTTTGAGCGTGCTTACTACCCAGAGTATATTGCAACGCAGAGGATGCGTCAGTTTTTGGAGCTGGTGCAGGGCGGCATGTCCGTGTTGCAGTATAGGGCCCGATTTGTTGAGCTGGGTCATTATGCAGCTCATATCATGGAGCATGAGAGGGTGAAGACCGAGCAGTTTGTGCAAGGCTTGAGGCAGGAGCTGAGGCACCATCTGATCGTGAACACTGCCACTGATTTGGAGACGGCTTCTCGTGTAGCGACGTTTTTGGAGCTGGATATGCAGAGGACTCGGGGACCGATTAGCCAGGGGTAGTCCCTATCAAGCCGTAGCTAGCAGTCGACTACCCAGCAGCAGAGCACATTCTAGCTTCCTTCTGGTAGTTCGGGAGCTTCGACTCCAGCGGCATCAGCGGTGGGTTCTGCATCTTTCAGCACCAAGATCAAGAAGTTCTTCAGGAAGGGCTTTCAGAAGAAGAAGAAGGAGGGTCGAGAGCAGTGACAGGCTTCTTCGGGCAGTGTTCAACAGCCAGCACCTTTGCAGCGGTAGGGTTCGATTCGTGGTTCTCGTGCGGGGTGTCCCCGATGTGGCGAGTCTCATCCAGGAAGATAGTGTACGGTGTCGGTGATCTATTTTCGGTGTGACCAGCCAGGGCACGTGGCACGTGACTATCCGCAGCGACTGCGTCATCCACCCTAGTGTCCTCAGTAGCAGTAGCAGTACCCGCAGCAGCAGTTTCAGCAGCAGGGGGAGTATCCGCCACTGCCATGGTCAGCAAGTGTGGGCAGGCAGAGAGCTCGAGGCCAGATTACTCACATGAACAGGGCAGAGGTAGAGTCGTCGCAGCTTGTGGAAGGTACTGTTATGATTTTGGGTTACGTAGCGTGGGTTTTGTTTGATTTCGGTGTGTCCCATTTGTTTATCTCAGAGGATTTTGCGCTGAGTGTCGAGGACCCGGTGTCCCTGATGTCTTATGATCTGATGGTGGAGTTGTCGTATGACGACTTCATGAGCACTCCGTATTGCTTCGAGAAGGTTCTAGTCTGGATCGAAGGGTGGAGTTTGCCAGGCAGGTTGTAAGCATTGCAGCTTCAGGACTATGATGTGATTTTGGGCATGGACTAGCTCGAGGCCCCTAGAGTAGTGGTGGATTGTGGAACGAAGAGGGTCTACTTTCAGCATCCTCATAGGTCGACCTTCTATTTCCAAGGTATCCGTTCTACCTCTCCTCATTTCCTCATTTCTGCTATTCGAGCCCATCACTTGCTTGATTCCGGTTGTCAAGGTTTTCTCACCTCTGTGGTCATGGTAGACCAGCTGTGCCCAGATGTGGGGGACATTCCGGTGGTGTGCGAGTTTCCTGATGTGTTTCCTGAGGATTTGCCTGGGTTGCCTCCCCAGCGGGAGATCGATTTTGTGATCGAGATTGTGCCAGGTACGGGACCCTTGGCGAAGGCTCCCTACCGTATGGCTCCCGCTGAGTTGAGAGAGTTGAGGGCGCAGTTGCAAGAGTTGATTGCCAAGGGGTACATTCGTCCCAGCTTTTCCCCTTGGGGTGCGCCGGTCCTCTTCCAAAGGTTGGTATGGCCTGGCCATAACTAAAAATGGGATCCTGTGCGCCTTCAGCACACCAAACTTCACAGAGTAAAAGAGTGAGAAGAGAGAAAAAAGAGAAGGGGGGGAGGAGGTAGCTGTCCAATCAACTTGATCCGATGTCAGGGACGTGTTCCGCAGGCAGAAGGTGCCCATGAGGGCGCCTGAGCATAAGTGCTGCGTTTCTCGCAGGCGGACACCAGCTCAGGCACTTTCTGCATGTGGAAACCATTTCCAACATTTCTTTTGTTTTTTTTTCATATCCCTTAGGATCTCATCCAAGGATGAAACACAAGGGTACACCCCGGCCGCATCAACCGTCCAGGCCATATTCTAGTGTCTCTCTCTCTATCTCCATACATCTGTATCTATTATATATATATATACACACACACACACACTCAGAACCACAATTCCATTGTGCGATGCGGAAATTTGCAGATTCATCGTGTCTCCTTTTGGAATATTGAAGGAAGATAATAAAAAAACAGTTCATTGGAAATTTGCAATTTGCAAAACAGTGGTCAAATTTGACAATGTCTCTATCATATTGAGCAAATAAAACTGTGATGGGGAACTCGAAACTTCCTCCTCCACGTCAAGGTTGAACCAAAAGGAAGGATGAAGTTGATTGGAGCTATAAAGATGTAGCATTTGCCACAAAAGCTACAAGGCTATGCACCTGGAGATGGAAGTCAGTGATGGAAGAAGACAAGCCTACTAGCTAACATGCCAAGTCAGGCTCACCTGACTGGTTCAGTTAATCACCCAGGTAAATGGGATCATGGTAACCAGACTCGTAATGATGTGGTCGTTGATCATGAGGGTCCAAAGTGGAATCTACCCTACTCTCAATTATGCTGCAATGAAATTTAAAGAGGATGGCAGCAAGAGAAATTCTGCACAAGGCATGGTGGAAAAGTAGCAACACGTGGGTCATTTGTGAAAAGGAATTGAAAGCAGAGGAGGCACAGCCACCTGTTCGAAGGAAAGTGGGCATGCAGCGGGAGGAAGAATCGTTGACAATAAGAAATCATGCACACACCTCCCCTCCCCCAAGAGAGAGAGAGAGAGAGAGATCACGCACACAATGCAACAAAACTATGACATCCTTGCTGAGTTGAAAGATAACTTGTAACAAGGCAATTTGAGAGAGACAGAGAGAGAGATCACGCACACAATGCAACAAAACAGTGACACCCTTGCTGAGTTGAAAGATAACAGGCAACAAGGCAATTTGAATAATGAAAATGAGAATTAGGCTGGCTGGAAAATTTTAAGGTGTTATAGTTACACTTTTCTCTCTGTATTAGTGTGCGTAGAAAGTGAGGATAAGATGAAAATGATGGGAACATATCTTCCCAGTGGGTGGTGAGACTTGGAAGGTTTATTTCTCAAACAGAAGATGACAGCTGGGAGAGGAAAGGAGGGAAATAGAAAGGGAAAACCTCTGTGGAATGTGACAGACTGCAGTACTTCCACAGCTCTACACTGATGTCCCTGTGGTCAACTCCAACTTTGCTTTCTTTTCCTCTCCTTTTCTTCTCTTCGTGTGTGACAAGTTTGGTGGTGGAAAGATGATGCCAGGATGGATGAGAACTGCCTGTGGGTAGTGTTGTGCATTGTTCAGTTCAAACTGACAATAAATTTAAAGCATCAATTCAGTTTGCTTAAAAAATTAGGTCCCATATGTTAGAGAGGGATTACATACACTATACTAACACCATATCCTACTTGAATCAGGATTAGTAGAATCCTACACTAACATTACTTAGATTAAAATTGGGGGCAACCTAGATTAGGAAATGTAGATACTAATTCTGTGTCTGTATGTGTAAGTTCAAATATGGTACTGCTAAGATATGTCCCAGGTACTTGATACGGCCTGGCTGTATTGTTTTATCAGCCATCAAATTTAATCTGCTCGTTGAAAAAAGTAGATTTAAACATTTTTTAAATAAAAAAACCAAAGCTATTTGACGGTGCCTTTTGTTCACGATGACTGCTGTTTTTGAGTGGCCCAAGGTCTCATCAAATTTCCTACTGTCAGATCAAGCCGTGATGGCTTATCTGAGTGTTTGGTTTCTTGTGGGGGATCACCACTGTTTAACACGTGGGAATTAACTGATGAAAATGGATTTAAATGGATGGAATATTAGGAAAATCAAATGTTTGATGTCCATTGATTAACATTTATGCACATTTGTTTGCCATTTGGATGGCATGTGTATCATTAATCCCGTAGGTTAAGTTTATCAAACGATTTAAGATTCGAGTACTAGACTTTTTTCCACTGACCGCAATCAGTGTTTGTTTACATTGGAATAAAGTTCGAATAGCCTTTTTTAACTGTCAAAGATATTGTTAACCTTCAAAATATCAGTTGTGATATTGAGGGCACATTTGCAATTGCAACAACAAACACCCTTAAAAGGATGAGGGTATTTATGAAATTTGGTCTAAGGGTAGGGTGGACTTGTAGAGATAAGAGTAGGTTTATGACTTAAGTGGGAAATTTGGCATTGACTAAGGGTTCATTCACAGTTTAAAACTGTCCAAGGGGTTTAATTGTAATTTGGTATGAGTAGGGATATATTTGCGGTTTTGTACTGACTCAGGGTTTATCTGCAGCTTGTCACTAGTTAGGGTTTGGTTACAATTTGGTACTGGCTAGGATTTAATTGCAATTTGGTATCAACTTTTTTGTTCCAGTTAATTGATATGGACTTATCTTTGTCAGGTGTTCGGATTGTCGTTGGAGAATTAATTTTGGATTTCATCGTAACTAAGCCCTAGATCGCCTAGATGATGATCGACGGACCACTAGATCAAGGACATGCGTTGATCTCCATGAGGCAAGGACATATGTACAAGACACCGACATACCTGTCATATGCCTTGAACAACCGCTGTCCAAGTACCACTTGCTCCCCCTGGCTTCAAGACATATCTGCAAGAAATAACATTCTCATGCAACTGTCTTTGGTACCCAAACTAGTTTGGGTCCATAGGAGTTAGTCCGGTGCTGTGCATGCTTATTTTTGGTCCAAAATGCATGATTTCTTGGATTGTTACGTTTGAACCAGCAATTGGCAATAACGTGTCCAAACCTACCACAATGAAAGTAGTTTACATGTGTAAATTTCCTTTGAGGTGAGCATGGTTTGGGTTGGACATGTTTTGGCTTAAGGTTGGAGCATGAAGCACAATTATTTTCCTTCTCATGAATGTAGGATGTGGTGACCTTCCGTTCAAAAGACTTTTTGTTTGGAGGGTTATATCCTAGTCCTTCTTTTCTGAAATTCACCTTAACCCCCAACAAATTGTCTAGGTTTTATTTTCCTTTGACAAACCGAGATAAGGTGGATTGTAACTCATCCACCTCTTCTCCCAACCTTGCATTCTTCTTTTCAAGTTCTGAAATTGTGATTTTCAGAACTTTCTCGTCATTTTTCAAGTTTTCACACACTTTCTCCATTTCAGACATTTTACAAGACATTTCTTCTTTGTTTCTTTCTATGTCTGAAATTGTTTGCAATAATTTCTCCTTTTCTTCAGTTGATTCAAACCATTCTTGCTCCAGTTTCTCAAAGTTAGCAAAAATATCTTCATTTGTGAATTCATCAATCTTTTTCTTGAGATTTTTATTTTCAGACCTGATTTTCTTGTATTTCAGATACAATTTTTCATATTCAGACTCCCATTGTTCATTTGAAATAAAATCAGGGTCAGAAGTTACCTCCGGAGATTCATCTCCATGTGCCATGAGGCACAGGCTTTCCACCAGCTCTTGGATCTCTTCATCTGATGGCTCATCTTCCTCATCACTCCAGGTGGCGACCATAGCCTTTGGTTTCTTGAAGTTGTCATTCTTGAACTTCTTCTTCAGTTCTGGGCACTCACCTCTCATGTGCCTAGGCTTCTTGCATTCGTAGCATATAATGCTACTTGACTTGCTCGACTCGCCCATGGATTGAGTGAGCCTCCTTTGCCCTCTTCTGAAGTTTCCTTAGAAGTTTCTTTTCTTTCTCAGAAATTTTTTCACTTGGCATGTTATCATGGCCAAGTCTTCTTCTTCATTGCTCCCGTTGCTAGATTCTTCCTCATGAGAGTCATCATCAGATTGATGAGCCCTCAACCCAATGACCTTCTTCTTTTTGATGTCTTCTTCAGTTGTCCTCTTCATGTTTATCTCATAGGCCAAGAGTGACCCTATGAGCTCGTCCAAAGTGAGCGTGGATAGATTCTTGGAGTCTTCAGTGACGGTGGCCTTGGTATGCCATGTAGGAGGAAGGGATCTTAGCACTTTCCTTACAAGCTCAGAGTTGGTGTAGTCTTTTCCAAGGCTCTTGAGACCATTCGTGATCTCAGTTAGCCTTGTAAATATTTCTGAGATTATTTCTTCTGGCTTCATCTTGAAAAGCTCATAATCTCACACCAGAAGGTTGGCCTTGGTTTCCTTGACTTTAGATGTCCCTTCATAGATAAGTCGCAACTTGTCCCACATTTTCTTGGCTGAGCTGCACATTGAAACACGAGAGAATTCATTAGGGTGTATCGCACATTGCATAATATTTATCGCATTGAAATTAACAATGCATTTCTTGATTTTCTCGGGTGTCTATTTTTCTTCATCATCCCCGAGTTAGTAAGGACCCTTGTTGACAAATCTCCATACTTCGTACTCTTGAGCCCTCAGAAAAATATGCATTCTATTTTTCCAGTACGAGTAGTTTGAACCGTCAAAGAAGGGAGGACGGTTGATGGAGTGACCCTCGGGCATCATACCCTTGTTTGCCATTTGATCTGGATCTTACTCTAGATCGTTAGATCTTGTGAGGGATAGAGCCTTAGCTCTGATACCAATTGAAGTCCCACGATCAATAACACCCAAGAGGGGGGGTGAATTGGGTGATGGCAAATTTCAATTTATCTTTGACAGATTTGAATTTTATCTGATGAGAAGATACTTAATGATGCAAATCTATATGGTTGAGTTACTGGAAATGATGTACTAATACGCCGAGTACTGAACCCCGTGTAGGCATACCTTATCGGATGGTGATACACCGTACCGAAATCTTGTCACATGCGAAACTAGCCTCCCGGAATTTTGGTATGACAAATTACGGGTGCAACACCTGCATATGTGTATCTCTAATGGATGATCTTTTTGATCACATCTGTTAGATAAAACCCCCAATATCACTGCAGATATTGTAGAGGTTGAAAAGTGTTTCTTTGACAGTTAATCAAGGGCATTCGGACTTTACGTTGATGTAAGTAAACATCAACTACGGTTGATAGGAAAATGTCCCGTATCCGAACCTAAATCGTCTGATAAACCTAAATTCGCGAAAATAATAATACACTCGCTACTGAAATGACCATTAATGTGCATTTTTTTCTTCAACAAAATATTTATTTATTTATGTGTTAAACAAAACCCTATCTTATCCTATTTATGGAGCAAGACATAAAATATAATTTTGGAGACATTGGATAAAAGATAAATTTCAAAATCTCAAAACCGAGAAAGTTCTAAATAGATTCTTGTGCCTTAAGTGGTGGACCGTTTACCAAAATAGTTGACCGCCCCGATAGTTCTTCTGAATAGGCTTGTGCACTGGAAAAAGAGGTCGATCATTTTTTGGAAAGCGGTTGACTGCCCCGATAGTTTTTCTGAGCAATTTGTGCATTGTGAAAAGAGATCGACCATTTCGACCCAAGCAGTCTGCTGCCCCGACAATTCTGGGCTTCCCGTCTTTTGCCGTTCGAACTTGAATTATGTTTCGACTGTCCGTTTTTGGCTTCCGACTTGTCTAAGTCAATCAAAGGCATTTTCTAAACAATATCAACACGACCAATTAGTCATTCATAATATTTGTTTTGTTATCATCAAAATTAAGTAGGGAATTTTTACAACAGATATTGAGAACATTTATTCTCGAACCAGCACCTTAATCTGTAACTAGAGCCGTTACATCATCCAGACCCAACCATATTGTCTTCGGTTATCGTTGTAGTGCTTAGTGATTTCACTTTCTCTGAGGCAGAGGAATTGTTCCTCTCCTCTTTGATTGTACTACCATTGTTTTATTTAATAAAATTGGTAGTGCAGTCTACCTTTTTCGGAAAAAAACAACATTACCAAAAATGACTTAATGGCATTTTCACAGAAATATGTAAAAAGAGGTAGAAATTTTGAAGAATAGGGGTCAAAATATTGAGTCAGATAGTTCCGTCTAAACTTGAGATTGGCTAATTTTGTGCCATCATGGACTATACGAGTTAATAGAAATCAATTTAAAACCTTAATCATGCATTTTAGAGGGTCTGGTTCAGGTCAAATTTCTTTTAATGTTGCATCTACAGTTCTTGTTGACGTATAAATCACCGGGATTCTCAAAAGTTTCACAATTTTTTATCATTTTTTTGTGGTGCAACTTCAGAAACTCTTTAGTGTATACTGGTCTTTAATGTATACTGTTTGCTCTTTACTTAATTTGATAGTTATAAGCAAGTCTGTAATCAGCATGTTTTAATGGAACTAAAAACACCCTACATGGAGATCTCTTGGCTTGAACTAAATAGCGGCATATCTTTTTCCACGCTGTCATGCATTGGTTTCTTAGTTCTTACTAGAGGGTAAATGAAACTGAGTGGAACAAGAGTTTAACGTGATGGTTATTTTGTGCACTATTTACATGAGTCTACGAAGGACATGGTAAAATCTATTAGATTTTAGAATTTTGTTGTTCTTTCCCAATATTTCACTAGTGTCATCCTTAACGGCCCTTTAGCTTTCATTTTGTAGTTCTTTTTGATTCCCTTGACATTGCTTTCTTGTAGGTCATTGATATTTCTGAAATGCTATTGGATTTTCTTGTTAAAGCGAATTTCGCAGAGAAGAATGTGTTATTTGGCAACTTTAACCAAGTAAGTTACTTTGTTTGTCAAACATTTGACTTTTTTAGTTATACAAGGAATATGTTCCGTATGAAATTGTGTGGAAGATCTGCAAATAAATTGTAAGTAAAGTGAACAATAAAAATTGATAGGAGAGTCTAGTGGCTGATTCTCCTTGATATATTGTGGATCATTGGGAAGGAGCAATAACAATCAGTTTAGTAGCTTAAGTAGATTTCTCATGTGCACCAACACAACAATTGATGCAGATTTGAAAGGTAGGCAAGTTGATGCTAAGACCTATCGAGGTATGATAGGTTCACTTTTATACCTCACTGCATCAAGACCGGATATTCAATTCAGTGTTGGTATGTGTGCTAGATATCAATCTGATCCTAGAGAATCCCATTTGACTTCTGTCAAGCGTATATTTAGATATCTTGTTGGAACTCAAGAACTTGGGATTTGGTTTCCTGCATCCTGTTCATTTGATTTAGTTGCTTATTCAGATGCAGACTATGCTGGATGCAAATTGGACAGAAAAAGTACTAGTGGCTATTGTCAATTCTTGGGTGGATGCTTGGTTTCTTGGGCCTCCAAGAAACAACACTCTGTGGCACTATCCACTGCAGAGGCAGAATATGTTGCTGCAGGGAGCTGTGGCACTCAGGTGTTGTGGATCAAGCATCAGCTCCAAGATTATCAAATAAATCTTGGATGTGTCCCAATCTTGTGTGATAACACAAGTGCCATTAATCTGGCTAAAAACCCCATCCAGCACTCTAGGACTAAACACATTGAAATCAGACATCATTTTTTAAGAGATGAAGTATCTAATGGGAGTTTTAAGCTAATCTTTGTAGATTCAGAACATCAATTAGCTGATATTTTCACCAAGCCTTTATCTTCTGAACGTTTTTCATACCTAAGAAGAGAACTTGGTATATGTAAATATCATCTAGAATCCTGAATTTCAAAGCATGCACACTTTATAAACTCTTTGGTTGTTCATGATGAATTCCTTCATTTGTCTTGCTTGGCTGTAATATCAGTTCATTCATTCAGGGGGAGTATGAGTCAACGAAATTGTTTCAGGTTTGGTGTCCGTCAAGTACGTTAACGCTACAAACACCTCGCGTCTACGCATCTTCCTATCTTCTCTCAATGCGTTGACGCATCTTGACCGATGGGTCAACTTCTTGATGTTCCAAGCTAATGAATTTGACTCTTGTGGCTCTCATTCCCGTTATTGAGGTTTAAGTCTTATCCTCTGTTCATCTGAATAAGGTTGATGTTCACTGTATCAGGATAAGAATAAAATGTCATACATTCAGGGGGAGCTGAAGAAATATTTCCTAATGAATTTAAGTTCGTGTTGAATAATCACTCACTACTGAATGATATAAATCCTTGTAATCTTTCAGTGTTTTTACTTACACAATCTTTGAATCCAAAGGTGACTGATTCAGGTATAAGGACTAAATGAATTAATATGACTAAAAACTTAGTAGCTAACTCTAAAGAATTTCTTTAGAAATTTTTGAAATTTAATCTGTATTGTGGCTACAGTTTGTAAGGATTAAAAGGACCAAAACTAAAATTTCCACATACTATGGTAAAACATAAATAGAGCTCTAATAATGTTTCAACTGAGAAACTAGCCCTCCATACCATGAAGTATGGCAGAACTGGTCATGAAGTGGGGTTATTAACTCTATCAATGTTATCAAAATCACTTCAGAGCAATGATGACTAAATACTGAGAAACTAACTTCATCATCAATGAAATGGTGAATGTTTAGTCATGAAGTTAGTCATTACCTCTGATCAAAAGCAGAATAATTAGTTATGCTGAGTAACCGGGGATTCTGGTGCCTGATCCGCATGTCTCCTCGTGTCAAAAGGCTAGCTATATCTGACTGCTAGTAATTACAAATAAAACAAGTATTGTGGTTATCAATTCTTTTTTGGTTCCTTATCCAGAAAAACTTAGTCTCAATGCTCATTAAATTTTTTTTCTTCCTAAAGAATTCTTCAAGAGAAGTGAACCAGAATTTAGTCTGAGATGAATTTAGCAACTATACCTGCTTGGTCACCTGAAAAATTCATGATTGTATGTTAAACATGAAAGAAAATAATTGATTCATATATTTCTAGTTGGTGGGTCATTAATCAAAACAAGCTTAAATTTCTGGGACGTTATTTCTGATTTTCTTAAAAATCCCTAAGTATATGATTTTTTTTCTCCGGTTTACTATGAACATAAATCAAGTTCACTGCGTCGACGCTAACCTTTGTTCCAGCGCCGACGCACTCTCATTGAAAGCGTCGACGCATAAGCAAAATGGCGTCAACGCACTTCATATCTATCTGAGTGATGGTTAGACATCATCAAAACCTTCAAGATAATGCGTGAACCACACATGCACAACAGCCTGTACACAAAGGGTAAAACCCCAAACACGCATGGAGATGGAGTCTCCAATACGATCCGACGACTAGAATAGTGATGCACACACACGATACAACAGTTGCAGCACAAATCACACATGACTGTATGCAGACAGTCCACCCACAGAGTATATTTGAGTTCAAAAAATAAAAATATATGATCGATACATGTTCAATCTGAAGTATAAACCATGAAGGACATCATAGATAGATAAATGAAAGCTGTAGAGTTTATCCCCTTGATCTCCAAAGTTCGATTGATGAAATCCATGAAGCTTAGGTCGGAGGGAAGATGGATGATGACGATTTTAGCATCTTCTTGTTCCTCTCTTCATTCTGCTCCTCCTTTTCTTCTTCCACAAACCCTAGAAAAGCTTTGGAGAGGATGAAATCCCCTTCTCTTCTTTCTCCCCTTTCTTCTCCTACAAGATAAGAAATTCACATTTTCCTTTAATCTCGTATTTTCCTTTCCCGAGCCAACTGGGTCGGTGCAAATTTGCAGGAAAGCGCTTAATCCTTCAACGAAGGGTTGAGGGGACCGCTTCACCGTGTAGGCACGTGATCGAGATGTCTAGCCTGAGTAAGAAGGGTTTAGCCATCGGTATGGGGTTAATACCGAAGCAAGAAGATAGGGTTATGCAACGCCTTAGGTGAAAGGCCTAGGATGACTTAGATGAGGCCAATCCCGAGGGGGAGTTGATGACTCATGCCAGGTTTAGGAAAGTTGTTTATTCATCGACTCAGACAGGGAAGTCCAAGCTAAAGGGTTTTGAGAGGGACCCGACAGAATGGGAGGGATTTGTGCGCTAATTGATGTATTCGGGTGGAGCGTTCAAAGCGAAAGGGGTTTCTTATTCATTGACTTGGACGGGAGGTCCGAGCCAAGCAAAGATGGTTCTTTTGTTCATTGACTTGGACAGAAGGTCCGAGCGAAGCAAAGAGGTTCCTTTGTTCATTGACTTGGACGGAAGGTCCGAGCCAAGCAATGAGGGTCTTTTGTTCATTGACTTAGATGGAAGGTCCGAGCCAAGCAAAGATGGTTCTTCTTCTCTTTTTTGTTCATCGACCCGGATGGAAGGTCCGAGCCGAAGCAAGGAGGGTTCTTTACTTGGACGGAAGGTCCGAGCCATAGCAAAGAGGGTTTTTTTTTATTCTTTACTGTGCAAGGGTTGCCAATTGTATGAGGGTTCTTTTAGTTGTCTAGCCAGACGAAAGGTCCGGTCCAGAGTGGCAGGGTCTTTTTGTTCATGGCCTCGGACGGAAGGTCTAAGCCATGGTTTTATTCATCGATGGGACTGGAAATTGTAATATTCAGGTGGTTTATTCATTGGCATGGGGTTAGTGCCAAAGCAAGGGTCCTTTTGTTCACGGCTTCAGAGGGAAGGTCTGAGCCGCTGGTTTATTCGTCGATGCCGACAGTGAATCGGGGACTGACATGGCTTATTCATTGACACGAGATTAGTGCCAAAGCCATGGTCTTTTTGTTCATGGCTTCAGACGGAAGGTCCGAGCCATGGGTTTATTCATCGATGCCAACAAGGAGTCGGGGACCAATGTGGTTTATTCATTGACACGAGGTTAGTGCCAAAGCAAGGGTCTTTTTGTTTACTGAATCCAAACGGAGGATCTGGGTTGAAGGAATGAGGTCTTTTCATTCATTGACCAGGACAGAAGGTCCGAGTTGAAGCAAGGGTCTTTTTTTTACCGACTCGGATGGGAGGTCCAAGTCAGATGTTTTATGCGTCGATGGGACAGGATGAGGTAGTGTTGAGCTGGATATGAGGGCTTTTTTACTCTTGCACGGGATGCAGCTATTTGGTTATTCGGTCGAGACGCGATAGTTTGAGCCAGAGGAGGGAAGTTTGAATTCTCATGGGACTCAATGAATCGACGTCCCCCAATGACTTCGATAAGTTTTTCTTTCTTTCTCTCTTCCTTTTTTTTCTTCTTTTTTTTCTTTCTTTTCATTCATTCTTTTTGTTTCTTTTTTTTTCTTTTTTTTATTTTGAATAGATATTGCATAGTCTCACGGGAGATCTAAGAAACATTCTTGTGTTTTCTACCTTTGAGCATTTCATAAGGAGTTTTCTTACTCTTTGACCTTACCATGGCCCTGTTAATTATATAGCATGTTGTGCTTGTGTTGACACCTGAAATATGATCAATTACAATCATGCCTGAATGACAAAAAGGATGCGGCCTGTCGAAGTGCAAAAGTCAAAGAAAACCAATACACGAGGGTCCTCGCAGACTGCTGAAGCCTCAGGTCATCTGACCAAAACATCAGGGACTCCACCCCAGGAGGGTCGGAAGAAATCAACAACAAACTGGCAGTGCCGCTTGGTTTGCCCAATAAATCGGTATCGACTCGGTCGTGTCGAACAAACCCTATCTATTGTCTGATCAGGACGAGAATGTACCTTGTTGCCCGCCACCTGATAAGAAACCCTCCTAAGGTGAAGAAACGTTTCTGGCCCCTCAGAACAAGGTGCTGAAGGCCGTATCAGTGGAAGACCCAAGTGACCCGGCATGGGTACGTCTTCTCAACGGATAAACCCATTAGCAACCAGATAGTAGCCCAGCAAAGGCGAAAGCACCCCAAGTAGTGGCCCACTCCCCGGGAATGTTACCAACATAGATGAAGCCGGCCCGATAGCACAGATCACAGTGCCGAAGGCCATGTCAGCAGAAAGTCTGAGTGTTCACACTAAAGGCACGAACGGCCCCGAAAGTATCCGTTCAATGGCCTGAAGGCTATCCGGATACTTCCTATGGCGACCTTATAAGGCCACGACAAGACCAAAGATCAAGTCGACTCTCGAAGCCGGTCCAAGATCCTGAGACCGAGATCGGCCTGAATAAACACAATGAGGGGTTAGTCTGGTGCGCTCCCTACCCGGCGCGCACCACTGCCATCGGTGCCCTCCAGATCCGGCGCGCAAATAGCCTATCACAGCCCTTAATCCGACGCGCTCACCCCCGCGTCGGGTTAACTCATGCCGTTTAAGCCTATAAAAAGGCTGGATTCATGCTAAAAGGGAGAGACAGAAGAAAACATTCATTCCCAGGGTGAGAGGGATAGAAGAGAAGAAAGTCTTGGGGAGAAAGAAAGGGTCAATGAGACATTCCTGAGCCGCCGTCCCTTTCTCTAAAAGAGCCCGCTCGCACAGTGAAGAGAGGGAGACCCCCGTCCTCCGGTGCTCTATTTTTCGCCTGAAGAAGAATAGGTGGGTTCTGTGAAGGATCTGGCCTTCTTGTCTTCCTTCCCCTTCGAAGCACCTGGGATTTGATGTGTAAAGGGCAATGATATGAGCCCGCTTATGTTTAGTTCCCGATTTAGTTTCTTTTCTTATTCTATGCGTCTTTATCCTCTGTATCTGTTCGGAATGGAGATGTGTGAATGATGGCTGACTTTTGAGCGACAACGCTAAGCCGTGCCGATGTAAGTGGTGTTCTGGCATTTCTTTTGCAATATAATTATTTCTATCATCTTGGATGAGAGTGTGTGCATGTGTCTGAGTTTCTTCTCTCTTCTGTCGAATCCTTCTTGATCTATTCCGAGTGTTGTCGTATGGGTTCGTGCATCAGTCTAGAACACGCCCTGGGTTACCCCAAAGGGCCACATTAGAACCACCCCCACCCCCCTCCCCGGGGTACCTTTAATTGACCATGTCATATCCCCTATTCAGTAATAGCTTCAGCCTCTTCGTCGCTTTCCCTCCTCAGCACCATGAGATGGGTGGAACGTGATCATCCCTGCACTTCAAGTACCATGTGTTCGAGTTGCCAGGTCTATCTTGTACGTGTATGCTTGTTAGTTACTTGGGTATATGCTTGACACAGTAGTCATAAAATTGCTGCCCTCTCTTCCCTCGGGCTTCGTAACCTCTGTGTTTACCCAATTAAACCCCTTGCAATGATCGACTAGATCCTATGCGCCTGGCCGTGCTGGTTTGTTGGTGATCAAGCGGGTTACCATGGCTTTCTATACCCTGAAAATAGAGCGAGAGATGGTCCATCAGAATGGCCTACCTCCCCCCTTTTCCTGTCGTAAGGGTGATATTTGGGTGCCATTAAACAATATCTATATGATGATGTTAATCTGTTAACCGGGGAGGGGGACATTCCCCATCAATGCTCCTGTTATTGACCTCTCTTTGAATCACCAAGAGGGCACGATAGGGTCCGGAACAACAGAGTCAAATTGGGCGAAAGAATATGATATTTCTCTACGAGAAAAAAGAATTGAAATATGAATTTGAACCCTCAAAAAATACAAGTACCGCCATCTACACAGCCCTCATAAATTCCACTTTCGTTTCCATGCTTTTCTACACATCAACAAAGATGATTTTCCAACTCCGAAACAGAAACTACGTTGAATCTTCGTGTGTTTTAAAAGGGGATCAGCGATTAAAGGAAAGCACCGAGGATTTGAATACTTTTTGCTACCGACTCGAGCTTTGATTAACCATGAGGTGTATCATCCTGGCCCTTGGCCTTGGCTCTCAGCATATCCCCAAAGTTACCCCTCATGATTCTCCGGAATCTTGTGTCTTCCTGCACGGCTGGTGGAACCGGGCGAGGGGAGACAACAGTCTCTTGTGAGTCACCAGTGTCTCTCTTCCCCAACAGCCCACCCTCGCCGAAGAAGCTGCTTACAGAAGATGCAATGCCAAGATGCGCGCCCATGACTTTACTAATGGTTTCGAGTGTCCCACCTGACCTTTCCTTCATTATGACTTCCAGGGCTTCTTTATGTGCGGGATCCAACGCATCCGTGTCTCTCAACAGGTTCTGTATGGCTGGCAATAGGAAATCTCTAACACTGGTGGAGGGAAGATCTGCTCAACAAACAGAACGGAAGCGATGAAGTTCAATATACGTAAATATCTGATAAATATCCGAAAAAAAATCTAGGGCATTACACTCACACCTACCAACCTCTCCCAGAGAGTGAGGCGGATTCGCAGTGACACAAGGACTAGCTAGGGTCACGCCCCTCGGCATGGGTCCTTTGCTCCCAACCACGTGTGCACACACAAACCATGCCCTCAAGGTTGGGTCCCATAACTGGGTTTGCACTCACCTGGACTCAGGCTGCTAAGGTGAGGGGCTCTATAGTAACCAGTCTAAAAATTATGACATCGAGAACTACTCTCGACTACGCAGTCAGAATGTGTCAGCAATCAATAAGCAACCACTCTCGGCCTAGCTGATACATGCACGACACTTAGTAAGCTGAGCCTAGTGGAGTACTACTTAGAGGAAGGTCCAACTCAGGCACACCTAAAACCACGAAGTGGCACAGCCCGGTACAGGTAAACCTTCTAAGGCCAGTAACGAGAACCAGCAGACGTCGGCCTACTAACTCACGTAGGAAGGACCTCAGCTAACAGCAACCCCAATGGGGGAGAAAACACTCTACTAACACAATTCCCACAGGGATGGCCCATGAAGACATACACAAAAATCTCGAGTCATGAAGAATCATGCAGACACTTCTTCCGCGAAACTGTATCGCATATGGACACCTCGAGGCAAGAAGAAATGAAGCACGACACCCCGGGGCTTGAATGGACTAGGCGGAAACCTCTTGGCCTCCCAGTGGCCTGGGCGGCCATACCCTTTGCAGACCAGCATAGGGCCACCCTGTGGTCTGAACGGCCACCTCTTTAGCAACCTAGCAGGCTGGGAAGCCATCTCTTTGTCCATGGGTGGCCATCGCGTTGGCCACCCAGACCAGGGCTAAAACGGAGGCGGGTAGCTAAGGTCCTGGCCTCCAAGCTCAAGGGCACAGACGACTAGTCCTTTGGCTGTCTCCTATTGGGATTGCAGAAACGGGCCGAACTCCCTAAGGAGTTCGATCCCAAGCCCCATTCGCCTCGCCGTGAATGGGAAAACAAGAGGAATCCATCCCTGGGGATTCCTACCACCAGAAAACAAAATCCAAACTAAGATCGGGGCCCAAATCGATCGAAAATGGTAGCTCTCCACAAACATGCTTATTTTCCCAAAATAGCCAAAACACCCACTCTCGACCTCGTCGGAACACACAATCACGAGGGAAGACCTACAAGAGTGCTAGGGATCTGTCCCCCTATCTTTTTAGAGCTTTACCATCGAAAATCTAGCGAAAATAGCAATCTCCCACACGCGGTCGCCTTCCCACAGCCATGAACACCTCCGCCTCACCGCACGCCAAGTCCCTTGGGTTTGTCCTCCCCACACGCCGTCGCCGTCGCACTGCCGCACGTCCCCTCACTACCTTCGTTGGCCGCCGGGGTGAGAAGGGAGAGGGAGAGTGAGATATTTTTCTCATTTTTATTTAATAATAATTTTCACGTAAAAAATCTTATTTTTATGTATCATGTTATATGACGAAAGAAAATTGCCTTACGCAGGAATATACGATAACGTGAAATACAGAAAAATTAAAGATAAATAATAGAGAAAATGGAAGCGTTAAAATTCTTCTCCCAGCCTCTGACCACCTGATGTACTGACCCGCAACGTTTGTTTTCTCCACCGTCGCGCTCTAACCCGGCAGTCACCCCCCGATCCAACAAGGAGATCTGCTTCCGTCCACCAAGCAGCGGCTACGAGAGGTGAGGACCGCGAGGCGGCGCGATGCAGTTCTTCGGGGGCTCGGTGGAGGTTACTCCATCCCCGTCGGCGCCGGCGGGGACGGGGACGGGCCTGCTGGGGAACAACACCTACATGATGTACGTCTTCAACAGGAGCGGGGTCTGCCTACTATACCGGGAGTGGCACCGCCCGGTGAGGACCCTCGACGCCCAGCAGGACCAGAAGCTCATGTTCGGATTGCTCTTCTCCCTCAGATCATTCACCGCCAAGATGGACCCGACCAGGTTTGGCGCCCCATTCAGATCTAGTTATGTGGGAATAAAAGCCCAAACATTTCTGTTGCTGACCGTTTTTTGGATCTGTTTGCGTTTTTTTGGTCGAGAAGTGCCGAGAAAGGGAACCTGGGGGTCCCCCTTTTGCCCGGGCAGGGGTGCTCCTTTCACAGCTTTCGAACCAATACTTACAAGCTTAGCTTCACGGAGAGCCCCTCCGGTGTGAAGGTTTGTCGAGTTGGCCCATCTGTTTTTTCCTCCCGCCGATGTGTTTTCTACCTGCGTGCCAGTTAGATTGCTAAAATTTTCAAACATTGTCCGTAATGTCGTACCAATCAAGCCATATATACAAGTTTTTTTTTCCCGCTGAGGAAGATGTAAACAGCTCCTGCAATGTGAATGTGTCGTGGATAGAAAACTGAAAGAAAGGTAGAAATGTATAATCAAGTACATCAATAAAACATCTCCCGTGTCTTTGCAGTCATATTGCATCTTTGTCAGATTTTCCACCACTAAAAATGACTGCAGCCTATGTGGCATATGTGCACGTTTGATGATCCTGGAATTTGCAGTAAATTAGTCGATAGGCTTGGCCCCAGGTGCTTATTAGGAGTAAGGATCTTTTCTTCAGCTACTCAATCCGTCAACAGAAAGAGACAGCCTCTGAGTTGATTCTCTTCACCTAGTTGTTGTTGGACTTCCCGAAGTCTTTGTGAGGTGCGATATAGGCTTTTGTTTTAGGGGCTATTGCACCTGATTAGCTGGATCATTGATCAGAAGACTTATCCTCTACACTTGATCAACGCAAAGTAAGTGCTGCATTAGGCATAAAGGAGAAAAAGAGGAGTTTCTATGTCAAGGAACTCATGGTTATGGTTGTAGTAAACAGAAAGATTTTGGAGTCCAAGAAACTGCATGCATGCTAACCTCAATATCTGGATGGTCTGATACAGAAAGCGGGTCAGTTTGGTCATAAGTCATATCCTATTCAACATGAAGAAGAGCTCTCTAGCTGTCTAACAAGCGTGTAGAGAAAAGAGGGGATTTTCTGATATATAAACAAACTCCAAATATTATGGCTGTTATAACTGAAAGACTGTCCCACACTTCTTGTCTTGCTGGGGTTAGACTGTCCCACACCGTCTTGGTGTGGTCTTTTGTACAGGGATTTTTTGGGAGCCCATTGACTATACTTGTACATACCCTCTTTTTGATTTTATACACTTAGTGGTACTCCCACTTTCCAAAACATAATAACTGAAAGATAGATGGATGAACAAAAAGAAACTGCAACACAATATAATTCAGAACTGAAATGATCTGTGATAGCAAGCAAGCCAACTGGCTGATGTCCCCCCCAGGATTCTCACATCAAATAGGACTCTTTTAGACAAGTACTTACCAAGTAGTCTTCTAGTGACCCGAAAGCTTCTACTGATAGAATCTCATGATTTGGTTATAGTCTTGACTGATAAAGTTTACTCTTTTATGACATGTCTCGTTCCATAGATTATCCCTCTAGTTCACTTTCCTGGAAAAAAAAAGGAAAAGATTACATTTAGACAGTTATGAATTTGACTGAGTTCCCGTTAAGAGAGCCGAAAGGAGCAGGCTGCGGGAGCCAAGATCGGACAGCAGGCCACGGAGGTCGAGGCTGTACCCGATTTTCATGTCCATGCGCTCATCGGCAACGTGACCTGGGATCAGGAAAGGCAGAAATATCTGGCCGTTCATTACGGCCAAATGCTGGAACTGCGCACGACGCTTGACGCGAGGATGCACAATAACCTGGCCGCGCGCATGGGCACTCTGGGCTATCAGGTCGAAACGGCTCCCGCTGGCTTCGGCTTAAAGGAAGTCCCGGCGTCCGCCGTGGCCATGTTCAGCGAGCGGGGGAATCAGGTCAAAACGGTGAAGTCACTCCTCCAGCTTGGTTATACCGCCAAACAGATCAGTCGAAATTTGCAGGGGGAACCGGAGAGTGAAAAGCGACGATTGCTGGCCAAGCCTGAACTGCTAAAGGAACGATTGGGCGGCCCGGAGGGCAAACCCCTGTTGGCGATGAGCCACAAGACCGACCAAATCGCCGTCAAATTGACGCGCCCGGAAAAGGTCCGCATTACCAGTAAAACGCTGCGGGAAGATGTCGGGAAGCGTTTGGAGCAAGCGGGCGTTAAGCTCGAAAAACCGACGCCGTGGGCCGTCAAACCCACCCTGGATTTGCCGCTGGCTATTGAGCAGGGAACGAAGACCGCCTTCGACAAGGAAAGCGTGGTCCGGCTGGATAAGTTGCAGGGTGAAATCGTCCGACTGGCTCCGGGTCAGGTCGCCAATGACGTGATGACGCAACAATTACGGGATGGCCGGCAATTTCTTGTCCGGCGAATGGAGGGCCATGAGGTGGTGACGACCCGTCAAATCCTCGGAGAAGAGCGGACACTGCTTCATGCGGTGACCATGGGTTTCAATCAGCGTGAACCTCTGGTAAAGAATTACGTCACGCCTTCCGCCTTGGTGCCGACCCCTGCGCGGGTTGAGGAAATTGTGAAGGATGCTCAGGCGCGGGGCGAGCAACTGAGGCCCGCTCAGGCCGAGAAATGGCTCAACCAATTTGCGGTCATCCATCGCTACGTTTGCACCTCGAAGGATCAATTCCTGAACATTCGCGGCGGCGCGGGTACAGGGAAAACCTTCTCGCTGGAACGACTCGTTGACCAGAGCCAGCAGGGCGGTCGTCCCGTCTATCTGTGCGCTCCCTACGGCGAGCAAGCCCGCGTCACCCTGCGGGAGGAAGCTCCGCGGATCGAAGCGGGAGGGCGGTATGAGGTCGCCCGCGTCTTCGCCCAGGCCAACACGGTCGATCATTTGCTGCACAAGGCGGAAAACAATCCCCAGCCGTTTCGCGGGGCCGATATTTACGTCGATGAAGCCGGGTTACTCGATACCCGCAAAGCCCTCGCACTGGTGCGCCTGGCCGAGCGGGTCGATGCGCGGGTGATCTTTCAGGGCGACACCCAGCAAATGGCGGCGGTGGGCCGGGGCCAGCCGATCAAACTGCTCCAGGACGAACTGAAGCTGGGGATGCACGTTCCCCGCGCGTCGATCTCGCGGCGGCAACTGAGCGTGGAAGACAAAAAGCTCTCGATGGACTTGTCCTCGGGAAAGCCGGAAAAATTCGCGTCTGCTGTCCAGGCCATGATGGATCGGGGCATGATCCGCGAGACTGCGCCGGACATTGCCATCGAAAAGGTCGCTCGGGAAATTGTCGAGGCGCGTGCACTCGGCAAGGAGGTAGTGGCGGTTTCGTCCGTGCATCGGATCAGCGAAGCCCTGTCCAATCGGGTGCATGACCTCGAAGTCGAGCGTACCGGGCGCAGCGGTCAAGCCGTACTCGATGTCCATCTCCGGCGCGATTTACAGCCAGCCGAGTTGCGCTCCTCGCAATTTTACCGCGAAGGCGACATCGTGGAATTCAAGCACGATGGCGAAGTGACACGGGCGACCGTGACCGCAGTCCGGCCTGACGGCCTGCTGGTGCAAGCTTCCTCCCGCTCGGTGCCTTTCAGCGAAGTGCGGGGTGTCTTCGACCGCGTGACCATCGAACGCGGGCGCGGTGAAAAACTTCTCCTCCAAGATAAGATCAGACAGGGTGAGCGGGTCTTTGAAAAAGGATCACGACAGACCATCGCGGAAATCAAGGACGGAACGGTTTATTTCCAGAGCGGTCTTAAGCTCAGCCTTGACGATGGGCGGGTGAGGCAGGGCGATTGCCTGACTGACTACAAGGCGCAAGGGATTAAGGGAGTCGAAGTGCGCGCCATTGAAGACAACCGCTCGGCTGTGGCCATGGCGAACATGGAAGCCTTCCACGTCAAGGGTACACGCCACGTCCAGAACGTGGTGATCCATGTCGAAAATCGAGCCCTCTATCTTGAGGCCATCCAGCGCTCGAACGTCAAGTTTTCTGCCCTGCATTTGGAGCGGGTGCCCGCCTCGTCCGCGCGTCCAGAGATCATCGAATCTCCATCCGTGGAAAAGGGAAGATTACTCCTGGCCGCTCGGGATTGGGGGAAAGAATTTTTGGGCCGCGTCAACCTCCAGAAAATGGCGGAACAGATTCGCAAGCATCTTTCCCGCGTCGCGGCTCTCCGTCCTCGTGTTGTCGAGGCCATCAAGGAGAACTCGGCAGCCAAGGTCGCCATGGCCGAAAAGATTACGCCCTCCGTCGAGGAGATGGCGCAAAAGCTCCGCGAAAAGGTTCGCGAAAGAATTTCACAGAAACAAAAGACCACGCCCGCGCCTGCGGTGAAGACTAAAATAGACTGGAATCCAGTTCCTTCTCACCGGCAGGGGCGAGGCATCGGTCTGTAACCCATTTAACTTATGTCACTCAACCTCAAATCTTCTTCTGAGGCGGCTGCCTACGAAAGCGATTCCATGGCGATAGCTCAGGGCATCACCTTTCATTTGCCCTCGCGCCGCCGGTTTATTCCTTATTCCTGGCTGCTTTATGCCGAAATGAACGAGGCCGAAACCGAACTCTATTTGCAGTACAACCATTGCGTCGTCACGATCACGGGCACGGAACTTCGCGTCCTGAGCGATGCGCTGGAACATTTTCATCTGCATTCGGTGCGGGAATTTCCTTCGTCCGGCAGCTCTCGGAAGTCTGCCACCGTAAGCCGAATCGAGATCGCCGAAAAGGTCTCTGATTAGCGAAGCTGGAGTCCGGGCACGCTTAAATAGCTACAAAGTAGCCTCCAACGGGAGGGACTTTTCCCGTGTCAAAACGGGCATGAGATTTGTCGTGTCCGCGAGTGGAGGAGACCACCTTCCCACTTTCTCTCACTTTTTCTCAGTACCTCTCTAAAGCACCCTAACGGCGAAGCGAAAGTCCCTTCAGGATGTAACCATGAGCATCTTCGGGCAGGTCGGAATCACAATTCGTGAATATGGAACTTAACTCTCCCACTGCTCGTTAACGGAAAACATTTAAACCCTTCATTCTTAATTTATGAATTCTTTAGCAAACACCGGCACGCTCGGAAATCCCCCGGTTTCCGAGGACGTGAAAACCTCACCCCACGAAACAGATTCGGAGCTATGGACGACGGAAAGGGTCGCCAAGTATCTCCATGTCAGTCTCAAGACCGTCTTCAACCTGCGCAAAAAAGGATTGCCCTATGTCCAGTTGGGCGGGGCTGTACGTTTCGTCCCGCAGGAAATCAGGGATTACCTGGTCACGAGTCGCGGCCTGTCATCGCACCGGCTGCGGCAAATCGCTCGAAAAGGTGGTACCAGATGATTGTGCCACGGTACTTGCCACCCGATGCTTACTTTGACGATCCGGCGACGAAGATGGATCCTGCGCCTCGCGATCACAGTTTGGCCTTTGCCTTGGCAGGCGGCGGGATCACCCGTGTCCAGGAGTGGATCACCCGGGGGCGCGGCGGAGCCAAGCAGCGGGGCCTGCGCTCCGATCTCGTGACCCTGTGCATCTGCCCGCATCTATTGCCCTGTAAACGTCCCTCCGCGAGCTGGTGCGCGCGACAGCATGGCGTTTCCCGGCAGCGGGCCTCGCGTCTCCAGCAGGAATTCGCCCGTGAACTCGGCGCTAATATCCAATTTCGCGGTCAGCGCTTTCTTAATCGGGCGAAGGCCTGAAATGCGACGGGGTCGGGTGCGGCGGGGAAGCAAGGGGCCGCAGCCCGGCCCGGTCGCGGGCGCATAGCCCCCCCACCCCGCCGCGGTGCCAGCAGGCATGGCGGCGAAGTTACGGAATCGTTCCATTCCTGCGGAGTGTTGGACTGCGCCGTGGGTAAATGCACACTGAGCGTGGGACCTGGATCATCGAAAGCGAGAACGTCAGGACGTTGCGCAGCCGCCTTTGCCTTTGCAGGTATTTTTACCGGCGCACCCTTTGTCACCTGTATTGCAGCCGCCTTGGCCTTTGCAGCCATTCTTGCCTTTGCAGTCGTGCTTTCCCTTGGTCGATTGGTCAGCCATTTTTCCGGCAGAGGCATTATGTATCTGAGACTGGGTTTGGTCGGCTCGAGAATGGAGAATTGTCCCAGCCACCAACCCGGCAAATGCCGCGCCCGCTAGTAAAGCTCTTGATGCTTGGTGTTTTTTCATGGGAAGCCTTTTAAATCACAAAACTGGAATATGTGGCAAGGACGATTACTATTGGGACGGTCGCTGCAACTCCTGGGTGCTGAATTTTGCTCCGGGGTTGATTTCGGCTAACGAGGTGATGCAGGCAGTGCCTTCTGGATGGTCGAGGCGAACAGGTCGACAAATGGTTTATGCATTTGTTCGAGTAGTGTCCTTACCGCTGGGTCGGCGGTCTTGGGATTGCCGCCTTGGGGAAACACGGGTTGGGGATATGAAAGAGCCATCAGAGGTGAAAAGAGTTTTATTTAGAAAAAACATTAAACAGTTTACTTTGCTGTCTGACAAACAACAACCACAATAAACAAAGTAAGAGACAAAAGGAAAAATTAATTACCACCCCTTAAACATCATTGTCATTAATCATCGTCAAGAGACTTTAACGAATTAATGCTAAGACCTTAGTGCGTTAACGCATTAATTTGCAATGCTTCGAGTAACTTCATGCATTAAGATGACAACGCAATTGCAAACATGGTCTGATATGATTCTTTTTTTTTATTTTTCCTCCCACTCTGTACTTTCTAGAGATTGTAATCAACAAAATACAATTCCCTCTTGCTTGGAACGGAAGTGCCTACTCGCAGGACATATGACATGCATCACACCAAACTTGTAACATTTTATGATACTAGTTGCATAAATAAAAGACCACATTAAATAAGATCACTGCAAATCTGATTGAAGCGAGCGAAGAGAAGTTCACAGGGCTTCAGGATTTATAGGGTGTCCTTGAAACATTTTACAAGCAAGATATTTGTATCTGACCAACGGCATAAGAGCACGACAACGGTATCCTCATTTGAATGCCTGGTATTTCATTAACACTTGTACGCGCGTCCTTCATGGATGTAAGCAGTGAGCTTCGAAGATAAACCTAAGATTTGCATCCTGCGGGCAAGAGACCGACCGAATGTGGCCGGTAACAAATAGGGTTCTTTGGTACACCCCCCAGGAGCTTTAGAAAAAAAAAAAATCATCTTTCACATCTTTCTTTCCTTTTCCAAACATTTTCAGAAATTCTTTTTCATACAAGGCTTGCAAAGCGATTGCAGGCATCGGGTAGGACTGCAACTTAGTCATCAAGGTAATGCAAAACAAGAAAAGAAGACGACGACAACCTTTACAAGCATCCTATGTGGACTGCATGAAATCAGTAAAAGCATAAAGAAGAAAAGGCTAACGGTCAAGGTTAATCAGAAGATGGTGTCAGTTGTTAGCTTTCTCTTCGGTGGAGATTTTTCTATAATCTGCTTTTGAAGATCCATGAAATTGAATCCATTGTGTGCAAACAATCTTCTGAGGTTGATCACCGAAAGCTCACTGAAGCTACCCACGGCTAGATCGGCCTGCACCAACTCGTATCTGTACAGAGCAGAATTACAGTGAGTGTAGGGAACGCGTTACGACAGCAAGAAATGTAACAAATGAAAATGCCGATGTCTCGGAAAGCATAAGAGGGGAACCCAACACCATGGGAAAAAAAACTGTAGACGGAAACATGGTAACGATGAAGAGAGGTCTTGAAGGCTCTCAAAAGGAGAATGGATCCAAGGTAATCCTAGATAAAGCAAATATGTCATATTGTGTAATGCCATTCGTAATGAAGAAAATTCGCATGGTCTGTCACAAAATGGAACTTGCAAGAAGTGATGACTCATGGTTTAAAACAACATGGGATTCATTGGCAAGGATATAATACGTACGCAGGGTGAGCGCCTATCAACGCAACGGCCATCATTGTACAGTTATGTGCAGCAGTGATGCCCCTTGGATCATCCTCAAATACCACGCATTTTGAAGGCTTCCGGTCCAGCTGGTAGAACAGAATACTCTGTCAAAATGAATGCCAGTAGTTTCTGATACGGAACTTAGAAATATGTGCATGACTGTCAAGTTTCCTGAAAGGCATTACAATTAAGATTCTGCTTCGTAGTGACCAATGTACAAGGTTATATCTACCTTTGGATTTGATGCAAGGGTGTCATCTGGAATACCTAATTAATCCTGCACTATCCTCCGACTACTGTTTGATCATTCAATTACCGTTTGCATGCTTGTTTGAGGGTCATGTCACTCCGATGGTAATGACTTATCGATTACTCCTATTTTTCACTATTTTTCCAAATCCTATTTCTTGGGATAGTGGGGGCTCTTCGCCGGATATTCCTTCAGTCGGACAAGAACCGCTATCACAAGGCCTCTGTAAGACTCTGTGAGTCAGGAATTCTCATTAGGACGTCGAACAAGTTGTACCCTCAAAACTTGAACCTCCGATTCAACTAGATTTTTGAGTGGGCAGTCCGAGGTTGTGACTGAGTTCTACCCAACCCGTCCAGAACGTGACCCTATGAGGACCACGACCATCAGGTTGCGACTGCAGGACTGACTATGTTCTGCTTCTGTCTGGCCAGCATGCTAGTCCTATCCAATCGATGCATGCTTGGTCCAATCGACCGAACCATGTTGCCACAGTCAACCATTTTTATGTAGATTGAACCCTATCTTCGGTCAATCGATGTCTCCCAGGTCGACTGATGCCCCTGATAGTCGACTGAACCCTGTTTCATTCGAATAGCATGGCCACTGTCGATTATTTTTCCTAACCTGGTTGCGGACCATCCTTGACCGCTACTTCATGATTACGGTTCTATCTTGATCGCATTCTTATTTCCTATTTTGAGAGTCGATGCACCTGCCTGGTGAGTTGACGCAGCCCTATTTGGCCACTTTAAGGATGCGGACCTGATGTGATCGCGATCATCTTTTCTCACTTAGTGACTTGACCTACCTGCCTTGTGAGTCGACTCAGACCCCTGATTGGCCCCTTATGATAGCGGTTCTATCTAGACTGCTACCATTAGATATCGGATTTGTGCTGACCACAACCTTATCCAATTTTCTCGAATTTCATGATTTTTGTATGGCATAGTGGGCCTGTGTTAGATGTAGCCTCTTCAGGCTACTATCCTGTCTTGTTCACGATCCTTTTATAATTCTTGGCACCCAAATCATGTTCTTATGACTTATCACTTGAAATTCCTTCTGAGGAATTACCTTCATTCTTAGCACTTGGTTACTTTAGCTTACCCTTGGAACTCTTGGCCAGTAATTAATGAATGTCTAGATTTTACTTGGGATCTTGGATCCACCACTCAATGCCAACGCATCATAAAGGGCCCAGTCTAGTCCTGGAGGAGTGCCCGAAAGTACTTGTGTCCATGAGAGTTTGTAATGACAAGGTGTGGCATGGCACTGAAGTACTTGCTAGCATGTTAATCTATGATATTCATCTATACATGAAATTTGTGACTCTACAAGACATGATTATACTTGCGTGCTTGCTACGACCATTACATGGAAATTCTTGCTATATACTTGTTTTAGCTCTTGTTGTTCCTTTATCCTTATATCACCTCGTCCTTTGGTTGTCTATAGTTAATTTCCTCTCTACGTTGTTTATTTTGCACATTTTCTCTTTAGCATGAAAGAATTTGTTAATTGATTAATCATTTTAAGATTGCCTGGCATACAGATTTAATTCCTACTGAGCACTAGCTCACCCAATTTTTCCCAATCCTTTTCAGGTAGCTCGGATGAGGACGCTCAGTCTAAAGGGGAAGGGTGAGAGTAAAACATTGGAGTGAGCCAACCTAGGCGTCCCGTTGTGTCTTGTGTTTGTTGATGTCGTAGTTGTGTTAGTTTACCTAGAGTTGCCATTTTCAAGATGTTGGAGTTAAAATAGTTTTTTTTAGTTGGGTCAAATTATGTAAGAGTCGATTGTAAGGATATTAATGGCATTTATGAATGGAAGTTGAAATTTTATTTATGGGTTCTAGCCCCTTGTCTTTTAGTGGCTATTATGTGCTCTGATTGACCTACATGTTTATGACTACTGCGTTCTGATTTTTCGCATCGGGGCATGACAATTTTTGTGATATCAGAGCCTAGATTTTGTTTAGACCCTAGGTTTCGAGAAGTGTCATTAGAACCCACAACATTGATGAGTGTTGAAGATCCAACCTAGCGAGATAGGGTAGAGACTTGGGTTAAGTTAATTCATAAAAGAACCCTAAAAGTAATTCGTAGAATATTCTTAATTTCTTCCCTTACGCTTGTAGGATCCATCTAGCAATCGCGATGGCTGTGGAGCGCATGCAATGGCGAGAGATGCAACGAATCGGGCTTATATGTGGTGTTGGAATTTATCACGTAAAACTGCACTGTGGTGGTGAAATCCCCCAATGTGATGTTGAATTTTGCCACACTGAGTGGGGTCTCGCACTTCTAATTGAAGCCTGCGATTCTCATATATTTCACTTTGGTGAGGTGCAAGTTAAAATAGTACTTTTGGTAGACGCGATAGGGCATAATGTTCACAGCAGCTCCTGGATCTATCAATATCTGACTCAGTGGTTGGCAGTTGTGATATCCCCTCATATATAGTGGTCTGTTCTGGCTGGGGTTGGGAACCAGCATGTCATCCTCTGTGAATGTAATTGCTAGCCCAGAGTTGACCTCTGTCAGGAGAGCTTCGTACTGAGCTGGCGACTGCAGAGAATCAATGATAGCTTGGCGAGCTTCCTCGCTCAGGTAGAGAATTTCCCATATGGTAAACCTTGTGGGGAGCTTCTTTAGCATGTTCATAATCCGGCTGCCCACTCGGACATTAGACAGTCACATCTCTTCCGCCCAGTGAGGCTTTGGAGGTTCATGGGGTGCTTGCGGAATGGATTGCCTTTCTCCCGCTTCCTTCTTCTGAGGGGACTGTGGAGGGGTTTCCACCGGGGAAGTTGCCTCTGGTGTTGGGGGCGCATCAATGCTCGCTTTATCCTTCTTCTCAAGTATTGAGACAAGTGGTTGATGCTGCTTATTATTTTTATCAATAGCAACCTGTGCCGATTGTTTGCCTTCCAGGGTGGACAGAAATTCAATAAATGATGGAGCTTCATCACCTTCTTTGTTTCTGCATAGAGGCCTATTGGAGGAGGAATTTCAATGCCTCAGACTTCAGGCTCTGGCATTTGGTAGGGTTGCTCACCCTTGAAAATAATGTTATGGTTGGCCGGTGGCGGGCATCCCCATCTTTTTCTGGAGTGGGTAGCATGCATCGAGGCTAAAGCCTTGGCCTGATTTGCTTCCAGGGGCGGAGTGGAAGACTCCCCTTCATCATCTTCCCTTGGCAGAGTGAACAACACTAATAGAGTGTCACACTGAACTGTTGTCATTTTCTTTTTACCTTTTGATTTCTTCTTTCTCTGGCATCTTGCCTTGGCTGGCTCATGTCCCCAGAAGAATTCAGTTTCAGCTTTTTCCTGTTCATCCTCTGCTAGCTCTTCAATTGCCAACCCTTCTAGTTGCTCCCATAGGATATGGTCCTTTACCAGTAGCGGCTTCGGCTTAGACTGCTCATATTCATCGAGCTGGCTAATATATTGCTGGAGACGCCTCACCTCAGGGCTCATTTCCTTATGAACAGGGAGTGGAGTTTGCTTTCTTTGGTTGGGAGTGAACACTTGGACAACTAGAGGTCACTCTATAGTGTGCCACATAGGATTTATTGGAGGTGGTGCCGTTCTTGGAGTAACACCCTGGACAGATGCACCCGGTGTTCTAGTGGCAGGTGCTCTTGTCTTGGTCTTAGCCGGCACTGTCTTCCATCCCACCTGATCCTTGAGGGGAGTGGGGAAGCAGGCTTCATATGTGTGCTGAGTGCATTCTTCGACAGCTTCTTCAGGCAACTGCTGGTATATAGAGATCATATTGACAGCCAGCCTCAACACTGGGGGCTCATGGGGCCGTGAAGGATCCACTTGCTGCTCCCCCTTCTTAACCATGCTTTCCATGACATCCTTGAAGACATAACAGTCTTCTACGACATGTCCGAGTCCTCTATGGTACGGATAGAACAATGGGTCATCTTTCTTCGCTGCATCGCTGGTCTCTTTGGCTCGGGCAGTGTTATCTTGTTGTAGTTATATGCCCAGTCAAATAGTGCCTGGGTCTTTCCTTGGGAAATGAGTATGCCTTCTTCATCTTGTTTCTCAGGGAGACACCTTCTTTCTTTTCTACTACCCCTGCTGGCATCGGAGCAGCTGCCGCTTTACCCTTTTTCTCTTGTTGGCCAAAAGTCCTGAAATCAATAGTGTTTACTTCTGTAGGCGCTGGTCGCCGCTCAGCAGCTTTTCCTTTTGAACAGTAGGGATGTTAGTGACAGGACATTTGGACAAGAAGGTTTCAATCTCTGCCACCACATTGTTCAAACGGTCGAATGTCCTGACATTTGTCCCGATCATCTTTTCAAGCACTTCTCTCATCAATATAACAAATAAATTGGGCATTAGGATCTAAAATATTGTGACATTAAGGGCTCATAAGTTTTTTTTTTAAAATACATCTTTAGTAATGTTTCATAATCTGTATGAATGGAGATGACACATTCTGAGGAGGACCTTGACTGAGTCCCACCTCATGGCAAGGAGATCTGAGATTTGACTCTCGTGAAAGGGGAGAATTTACCTGACTCACATTTAATATTTGAGATACGTGATTCTAAGATTTTTTAATTTTGGATGTGACTCACATTTAATCATCGGTAGTCCCCCTCAACATGTAGGACCCAACTAACATAAAGAATATTATGTCAACAAATAAAAAATGAAAACTTTTCTCACCAAGCTGTTATGGAGTCACATACATCCAATGCATGCATATAAAAGTAGAGCAATATTGCTCAGATTGATAAAAGTATTTGTGGAATCATATAGAGCAGCAGAATCTGTAATCTCACAAGAAAAACAAAGTAAGCAAGTATTGAAGAGGGCCCATCCTACTGGTCTAATAGCGCTCAATCTCCAGGCCACCACTAGGGTCCAACTCTCCAAACCACCACAACAGAAAGGATGAACTATGCATAACTAAACTTAAAAGAATAAAAGAGAATGGGGAGAGAGGGATTGAGAAACTAGAGGTTGGTCCTCCAATGCGGCAGTCGGCAGGAAGAAAGGGGGTAGCTTCTTCACGAAACAGAGGCGCAGAGAGAGAGAGAGTAAGAGAGAGCCGCGAGCCTCTCTTTAAAAGAACAAATAAGCTCCTTCAATCTTTAACACTTGAAGCAATGTAAACTGTAACTTCAATGATTCTTCTTGTGAACTTAAAACCTCAACAGCCTCTTGCAAACGCTAGCCTCGTTAGCTCTTCTTCTTCTCTGCGGCGGGTGACGACAACACTCTGGGCAAAGCAACTTGTCAGTCAACTACTAGGGGGAAACCCAACAGTCAAAAGATAGCCGCTACGCAACCAGAGACACGAACAATGGTAGTTTCTAGATTGAATCATTAGAGTACTGTCGTAGTCTAAGAAAAGAACACAACTAGTCACCTAAATCGACCGATCCAAACGACCACCGATAGATAGACATCGCCCTAAACAAGGACCTAAGGCAGATAAACGCACAGACGCACAACATAGCACAAGCAAACAGTCAGCATGGCAACAGGACTATAACGCACCAGCATGGGGGCGCTATACACACATAACGCACCACAGGGGGGGCGTTATGCCAACCAGACCGAAAACCACAACAGTCGATATAACGCGCCAGCATAGGGGCGTTACATCAACATAACGCACCCAGGGAGGGGCGTTATGTCCAACAGACCCAAACACGAACGGAACAAAGTATAACGGACCACTACGGGCACGACATACAAGTATAATGCACAAGGGTAGGTGCGTTATACCCAACAGACACAAAAGCACACTAACCACAGACCAAGGGCATATAACAGACCACACCTAATCCGTCATAGCCACAAGACGCGT
Organism: Amorphophallus titanum; assembly: GCA_024336825.1. Taxonomy (NCBI): domain Eukaryota; kingdom Viridiplantae; phylum Streptophyta; class Magnoliopsida; order Alismatales; family Araceae; genus Amorphophallus; species Amorphophallus titanum. The sequence goes on along the minus strand of JANBPO010001371.1, from coordinate 12,077,300 downwards.
AGGGTGAGACGCGTCATATCAACCGCCATACCCAGTCAAAATATCAATCAATGGACCATAACGGATTTACACCAGAGCATTGTCTTAACCATAACGCATAGGGAGAAGTTCGTTATGCAAATCGACTGACACAGTCTTCGAGGCAGGTGCGATCGTCGAGAGGACTGACATGGCAGTCAGCCTCGAAAATCACCCGACCATAATGCACCTGGGCTGGGGCGTTCTGCTCCACATAACGAACCTGTCTTGGTCCGTTATGCTTCAAGACCTCCGAAGATGAAAATCGATAAACGAAGCATAACGGTCTATCGGGGGACCGTTATGCACATAACGGCCTCTGGTAGGACAGTTATGCTAATCTGACGGTTAAAATGGTGAAATGGCCCAATCGGCCCGTTCCACGCCCCATGCACGCCGTAGCGCAGGGGAAATACATCCAAACGGTGGAAAATCCTTCAAGGATTCCAAAAACACCACATGCACGCCACGAAACACACTAAATCGCGAGATCCGGGCGATTCAGATAAATCGACCCAAATAGAGTCGTCGGGGTTCCCGGACTCCTACCGGCCCCAAATGACGACCAATCGACATGAAACTGGTGGGGTTGGGATCCTGACATCCGGTAGTACCACAATTGCATTAAGATAAGAAAGGGGTGTACATGTATAAGCTCTCATCTTTCAAAAAATTCCCCTATACAAAACGTTACCCCCTCCAAAAGGGTGTAACCCCATTAACAGCCCAAAGAAAGAAAAAGGGAGGAATTATGTTCCCCCACTTTACAAAGAATTGTAAGTAGTTCCATATTGTCAAGTGGCTTATGCAAATCATTTACCCAGTGCACTAAGTGCATCGACCATTTAAAATATGCCTAGAGCTTCACAAATTGAGATTTATTTGTTCACACGATTTAATGAGTTTGCACAGCCTGTCAATTATCTTTGATCATCCTTCAAATTATATTAGCATATTTGTTTGACTTTCAAGCATGACATTTGTTCAAAAGGTCTAATGAGTTTATATGGCGTGCAAATGACCTTAGCCAATTTTCCTTCATATTAGGTCAACATATCAAAGATGTTCAAGCATATTTTAAAAAAAAATCAAATGACAGTCCATGTAAAGCTTCTAGACATGGGTCAATGATATCTCCTAGTAGGGGGTTCAGATGCATACACCAGCATTTCAAATAAAGCAGGAATATCTTCACTTGCATGCTTACCATAGTCCTAATGGCTAATAGACACTGACATAAATAAAGCAGGAATATCTTCACTTGCATGCTTACCATAGTCCTAATGGCTAATAGACACTGACATAATGATCAACAAACAAGATAGATGGTGGTCATTGTAAAAATTGAATTCTAACTATAAAATGGAATCATTAATTATAGATATTTACCTTCTCATCTTCGTGTCCTGATTCTCCAATCCAAAGTTTTCCATCAGAATCCCTTAAACAAATAGCAGAGTGACCAGCATAGATCCAATAACCCATTTCTCTAAAGTTTTGAAAGCACCCCATCTCCCACGTATCTTTGATAAAATGAGCAAGTCTCCTGAGTACAATCCTTCAACACTGACATTTGAGATCCATGGCTGAGGACGCTATTCAAAGGATGCTCCCATATGTTTCTTGAGGAAAGCAAGATTAGAACTCTCTCCCCATGCTGAATTTGAGAACAAAGGAAAACATCCCATAGAGCTCGGATAGTGCCTAGCATCCCTAACTCCATCAAGAAGATGGAAATTCCATTGTGCTTTACTTGATATCCAAAGCCAAACAAATATTGATATACATGAAGAAATGGTTCAAGAAAATAGAAGTTTACCTGAGGTGCTTTATGATCAAATAGGACAACCTACATATTGATTTTGGTAGTTTTTTTTCTCTAAACAAAAGGAATGCAGAATCACGTTAGGAATAGGTAAAAAACTTGTATGGGCGACCACCAGTCACTATATGGGTCAGTAATGCCTAATTATTTGGAAACACCATCTTAAAAATCCTAGAAGATTACAATACAAATAAATAAGCATACCATTTCCAAGGGGACAAACATCGTAGCCAACACCTTTCACTTTCCTCTTCTTACTCATCATTGTCTGCCTGTTACCTGCGCACTGAGATGGTCCAAGATGGCCAGGTAGGGAACTGTTTACTAATTTTTTTTCCTGTCAAGTCAATCATAACACTTAATAAAAAAGATGAAGTGCCAGGTGAGGCAATATACCTACAAAGTGGCTGTTATGGTGTATTCGAGGAGTTCCCTATGGTGGAGAGCTAGTTAGTTTCAAATAAAGCAAAGGGAGGCATGATGGATTGTAATTCATGCACAAACTTATGAATATATCCATTATCACCTTATGTCATCCACTGATAGATGAATTAACTTATTTAACAGACCATATAAAAAGACACGATACTTGCCGCACAAAATAGATAGAAAGCAATCAGTATTGCCAGGTTTCTAGATGTAGGTTTAGAGATGTTACAATAGCTGCAAACATGATGGTCACTGATTGCAAATAATAGACCCAAGATTTCACATTAAATGCAAAGTTATCCAAGCGAGTAATATTGTGTCACACAGAAACAAGAAATTGGAGAATGCCAGTTCCTTGATTTATGAACCATATCTTTATACAAAGAAACATGCTTCATTGAATGGAAATATAGAATGGAAATAAAAGGATAAACATTTGTTAGAAAGGTCACAACATCAGGTAATTTACTAAATATATAGTACACTCTGATCTAATATCTTGATCGATCTTTCTTCATATGACAAATTCTTCTATAGCTTCAAGTCATCAAATTGAATCACATGCGAAGGATCATACACATATTTTCTCAGGATGGATACATGGAATACATCATGAACACTGGCCAATTGAGGAGGCAAAGTCAGCTTGTACGCCACTTCACTGATTCTCTCCAGAATTTTAAAAGGGCCAATAAATCTTGGACTCAATTTTCCTTTGATACCAAACCTTTTAATTCCTTGTGTGGGCGATATCTTTAAGAAGACGTGCTCCCCCACTTGAAATTTGAGGTCTCTTCTTCGATTATCGGCATAACTCTTCTACCGTGATTGAGCAACCTTCAACCTTTCTCGAATCAACTGGATCTTGTGAGTTGTATCTTGAATAATATTAGGACCAATCAAACCCTTCTCTCCAACCTTGCTCCATCATAGAGGTGATCTAAAGTGCCTATCATACAGTGCTTCGAAAGGTGCCATTTGTATGCTAGACTGATAGCTATTGTTATAAGTAAATTTAGTCAAGGGTAAGTGTTCATGCCAACTACCACCAAAATCTATTATACAAGCTCTCAATATATCTTCGATAATCTGATTCGCCCTCTCGATTTGTCCATCAATTTAAGGGTGAAAAGTAGTGCTAATTTAGCCTAATACCTAGAGATGATTACAAACTTTTCCAGAAATGAGAGGTGAACCTCGTATCTCTATCCGAAACAATAGAAGTGGGAATACCATGCAGCCTTACAACCTCCTTTATATACAGTGCCGCTAGAATGTCTACGGTCCATTTAGTCTTGATGGACAAGAAGTGAGCAGACTTAGTTGGTCGATCTATAATTACCCATATAGTATCAAATCCAACTCGAGTTTTTGGCAATCCAATAATGAAATTCATGTCAATACTATCTCATTTTCATTCCAGTATTTTGAGAGAGTTTAGCTTACCAACTGGTTTGAGATGTTTGGCCTTAACTTGTTGGCAGACCAAACATCGACTCACGAATTCGGCTGCTTCTCTTTTCATGTTAGGCCACAAAAAGATTCTTTTAAGATCTTGGTACATTTTCGTAGCACCAGGATGAATAGTGTACCTTGATAGATATACTTCCTCCAAGATTTTATCCTTGATAGTAGAATAATCTGGCACATAGGTTCTCCCTTAGAATAGCAGCCTTCCATCATCCGCTAAGAGGATATCCGATCGTTGATTTAATTTCTCTTTAATTTTAACAACCAATGGATTATCATCTTGCAGATCTTTAATTTCAGAGAGTAACTCGGGTTGGAGTCTAATATTTGCAATCAAGACTCATTCTTCCTTCTCCTCCATATTGAGGTCTAAATTTACCATTTATTCTAACAAATGCCATTCTTTAATCATTAAGCTTGATAATAATGCCATCGGCTTCCGGCTAAGGGCATCAGCTACGACATTACCTTTTCCGAGGTGGTATTGTATAGAGAAATCAATATCTTTCAAATACTCCAGTCACCTTCTTTGTCTCATATTGAGTTCTTTTTGAGAGAAGAAGTACTTGAGACTCTTGTGGTCGGAATACACAATAAAGGCCTCACCATAGAGATAATACCACCAGATCTTCAAAGTAAAGACCACAGCTACTAGCTCTAAGTTATGCATAGGATAATTCTCCTCGTACTTTTTCAATTGCCTTGAGGAATAGGCGATCTCCTTGCCATGTTGCATCAATACACAGCCTAGGCCAATTCCGGATGCATCAGTATAAACTTTGAATCCTCCTCCTTCAGTAGGTAATGTGAGTATAGGGGCAGTAGTCAAACAATCTTTCAAAGTCTGGAAGCTTTTCTCACATTCCTCAGACCATATATAAGGAATCTCCTTTCTTGTCAATCTTGTCAAAGATACGGCGATCTTGGAGAAATCCTTAATAAATCTTCTATAATAGCCTGCCAAACCCAAGAAGCTTTGAATTTCGGTCACGCTAGTTGGTCTTTCCCAATTTTTATTGCCTCGACTTTTGAAGGATCGACCGCAATACCCTCTTGGGAAATTATGTGACTGAGAAAAGAAACTTCTTCTAGCCAAAAGTCACACTTGCTAAGCTTAGCATATAGCTTGTGATCTCTTAATAACTGTAGAATGGGCTGTAGCCTGCACGATATTGAGATTGTGGTTTAGAATTGAGCTCAAATTCTTTTATAATTGGTAATGGGTACAACGTACAGGGGTTCAAACCGAATTGTCACATCCTGATTTAAGCTAAAAATGACAGGCCTGTAACCTGATTGGGCTCATGAGTTTTCATGCACAAGCTTGGCTCAAGCTCGATTTGTCACCAATGCTTTACTGAGCCCAAGCTAAGCCAAGCCAAGCACAAGCTTGAGCCTAGTAATCTCTAACCGAGCCAAGCTCAAGCTATCAAAAGCGCAGCTTCGCTCACGTCCATCACTGCTGGTTAGTGGACATTTATTTGCAGCCAGCAGCTCAAGTGCAACCAGATTTCTAGTGCCATGTGGTCTCAATCTGAGTGTCATTATGATCCTTTAGACAAAGAGAAAGGAGCTGTTACTGGTTGGCTCAATTCTCATTGATGTCACTATAGGACAGGTGTCCCTTGGTCTCTGCTGTAGACCAATGTTTCTCTTGATCAACAATGAACAACAGTTCATATCACTAAAGAAAGCATCTTTATATTAAGTGGAGGATCAGTTGCTCTTGAATGTGCACAACAACTAACGAGGGATTTAAAAATGGACTGCCACAGTAAGCCGATGTGGGATGCTCTCCAATTATGCAGAATTTTTCACTTTATGCCCATGCAGGCATTTAGGGATGTATCCTTTAACAGCCTGCATAATTGCATATTTAAGTTTACAGGGGCTAAAGCAAAATGGCCGCAGTGGCTGTGAACCAATTAGCCACAGGTGGGCAGCCTAGGAAGGCAGAGGTGAATGTGGTGGCCGCTGGTGAGAAGAGGGGTAGGTTTTTTGTCTCGTCCACTATCACAGAGGTTTTTTCACTAATTCACAACTAAAAAGAAATTTAATAATGCCCGGTTGCATACTGAGTTATGTAGATTAAAATCCGAGACGATCCAATCTTATGCGGACTAGACACTTGACATGGCCAAATTCCAGAGCCCAAGCAACTTCTTCAAATCACCGAAAACATAAGATTAAAAGACAAAGGGAAACTTCCAGGTCGTACCTTCTAAAATATCTGGATGTTCAGCCATAACTCTGTTCCAGTCCAAGGACTCCTCTTTCTTCAACATTGTAACACCCCCATTAGAAGCCGGCCTCCGCTGCCCCGTCGAGCTCTCCCTCGTGGTAGCCTCTTCCTCCACAGACCCATCGCCCAACCCGACCCCATTCACGTTCCTCTGTCTCAACTCCGCAAAGGAGACGCAACTCATCTGCGAGCCTCCCGACGCCTCCCGCTCCACCACCGTGCTCTCACACACCGTCTCCACAACCGACCGGTTCTCCACCACGAAGTACCCCACCTCCTCCACAAGATGCCCGTTCTCGCGGGGCGAGAGCCCTCCCTCAACAAATCCCGACGCCAGCCACTCCCCCGCCGAGGCATCCCCTTCATCTATCCTCTTCTTCTTCTTCTTTCTCCCCTTGTGCTTCCGCCGCTTCTTGGCAAGCATCCCGTCGCCATCGCCGTCCTCGCGGGCCGGCCCCGCGACGGAGGGGGAGCGCAAGGCCCCGCCGTCGCCGGAGCTGTAACCAGCGAGGAGATCGAAGGAGACGGACCTCCCGGCGGATCTGGCGGCCATGGCGAGGGGGAAATCGAAGAAGAATTCTGGCGGAAACCCTAGATTCCCACCGCCGAGACGAGGGCGGGAGAGCAGCTGGGGGGGTCGTCTCTCCTCCCCCCTCCTCCCCGGACGGCAAGAGGGCTCCGAAGAAAGGTGCACGAAGTAAATAATGGCAACAACCAGGGTCAGTGTTTTAACCCCCTTTTTATTTGCCTTTCTTCCCAGCCAAGCTGGACTCCTCAGGTGCTGACTCGGGCCACCCACTATGATCGTAAGGATCGTTTAACCTCACGGGAAGGGGGACTCGGAGCGGCACGGAAATTGGTCGACTGTGTGGTGATCGGATCATGGCCGCGGGAAAAGGAGACCGTTACAGTAACCGTTGGTGAGGATCTCAAAAGGGGCAGATGTCCCGAGGGGGCCGAAAGGTTTCTATCCTGCCTATTGGGTTGGAAAAAAACTCGTCCTTTGATCTCCGAATGGACGGTTGAGATTCTGAGTTTCTGTAAATGCCCAATCAATCCTCGAAGTTCAGTGATGTTCTTCGGTGGGGGCATATCCATGATGGCCTTCGCTTTATTTTGATCAATTTGAATCCCCCGCTTGCTAACTATGAAACCTAACAACTTCCCTGAGGATACTCTGAATACACATTTCTTCAGATTCATCTTCAATTTATACTCCCGAGCCCTTTGCATCACCTTGGCCAAAATAGCGAGGTGCACTTCTTTCATCCTCGATTTCACCAAGATGCCATCCACATAAGCTTCAATATAGACATGCATCATATCGTGGAAGATTGCCACATCGCTCGTTGGTATGTGGCACCAGCATTCTTCAGACCAAAACGACATAACCACGTAGCAGTAAGTGCCCCAGGGCGTGGTGAATAAGATTTTCTCTTGGTCTCCCGGAGCTAGATAGATTTGGTTATATCCCGAATAACCATCCATGAATGAGAGAGCTTCGTACCCAGCTGTGTTGTCTACCAACACATCTATATGGGGTAACGGAAAATCATCTTTGAGACACACCTTATTTAAATCCCTAAAATCAATACAAATTCGCATCTTTCCATCCTTCTTCATCACAGGGACTATATCTACCACCCACTGAGGATATAAGACAACTCTAATGAACCTGGCCTTATGTAATTTATCAACTTCTTCTTTTATCCTTAAAGCCATGTGGGGGTGCAATCTTCTCAATTTTTACTTTACGGGTGTTGCCCCTGGTTTGAGTATAAGTCTATGTTCCACTAAGGAAGGGTCAAGACCCAACATGTCCTTATAGGACCAGGCAAAGGAATCGCTATACTCCCTCAGAACCTTGACTAACTCCTCTTCAACCTGAGGAGGGAGATTAACAGAGATGATTATGAGCCTAGGATCCTCTTCCGTTCCAAGATTAATTTCTTTTGTGGATTCATCCACTACCGATGATGGCTAATCGAACCTCTTCAAACCTTGTGCGTACAAATCAGCAGTGTCATCCATGCCACTATTCTCAAAGTCGACCGGGTCTTTCTCATCCATGATCTCATAAACACCAAGTCCGTCATTGCTCCAGACCCCATCTAGCTCCTCATCATCCTCTAGGACGATGGCCGTTGCTATGAACTCCGGGCATCTAAGGAGGGCATGATAGTGTTGAGAGAGATCCAGGAGGAACCTATCGGGGATGGATTTGGAATGACGCATCATCTGGCGCGCCGCAAGCGTGGAAGGACTAGAAACCTTAGAACATGAACCTACTTCGATAGACTCTGCTACCCTAGCAGACTCGACAAACTCTATACCTAACCTAGGAGATAAGAAATGTTGGATCTGTGAGGAACGGCAAGATTCGAAGTTCGAGACATGTTCTTTGGTTCGACCCATTCCGGGATATGAAAATATAAATACTCCTAGGTCTTGCATTTATGCCCTCAGCGGCTATGTGTTCTTTTGTGCAGCCCGTTCTTGGGTATTGAAAAAAATATAGATACCTTAGGTCTTGCATATATGCCCCTAGCGGCTCTGTATGGTCATTTTCTATGCCTTTGGGCGGCAGAGCAATGTAATTTCTCTAATCAATGGAGAAATACAGAAATGCCCTTTCCAGAATTGCAAGAAAACTCATAAAGTCACGCAATTGTAGTTATACCCTACAAGTTTATCAAATGGCGGCTATGCTCCTACACCCCGCGTTTGTGCAGAGGTCCACTGTACAACGACAATCTACCGACAACCCTCTTTGTACTCACATAAATCACCAATGTGTTAACCATGTTGTGTACACTTGTGTGATTCCGTGCAAGTCTTGGCTACCAGCAAAATTGTGTATACACCCTTACATTGCTAGGGATGGTCATGTGTGCACTTCCTTCCAGCCATAAACTTGTTCTTGCACCCATGAGCGCTTCCTAACTATGTACACTCGGGTGTTACTAAATCCTCGCCACTAGCTTCCGGAGAACAAATTATCAAAATACCTCTGGAGTTCAAAAATGGCCAAACAAACCTCCAAACCTTCTAGAAATTGCCCGAGTGTTCCTAGAAGATAGAGAGAGTGCCCAACCGCTCACCCAGCGCAGAAACTGCACAATGCCTTTGGCTTGGACCCAAATTAACAAAATATCCCTAGAGCCCACAAAATCAAATGAAGATGTGTGAAACCTACAGTGCCAACTTCATCTGACTGAAAAAATTCAGCATTGGCATCCTCTGAAATAGTTTCCTGGCTTTTCTACGAAAATGTAACAATGTTAATAACAAGGTGTCAATTTTTAATTTGAATATAACTCCTCCAAATACTAGAATCAACAAAAATTTACAGCCCTTCCTTGAGCCTAAACCTAAGCATGTGGGCTACTTGGCAGTAAGGCCTCCCCTCTTCTCTTTGATTGCACATTTCTATGTTTTCTTTTGGTGCTCATCTTCATATTCTACATTTTTTTTGGGGGGGGGGATAACTTCATTCAATGTTTTTTTTTTTTTTTGCGAAAGAGGGATGCAATGGCCCTTGAGTTTAGGCCTGTTGGCCTAAGCATGGGTAGGTCGACCTACTGCGCAAACCAAGTCGACCTGCCCTTGAACTTGTCATGGAAGCCCAACAAACCCTTTTCTATTTTTTTTAATCTTTTCCCCTATTTTGTTCATGTGATTGGTTAAACATTGAGGCTCATGGGTAGATGAACCCTATTTCACCTCCTGTTTTACTGCATTCCCTTTTCCCCCTTTTCATTGTTTCTTGTGTAATCCTGCTGATTCTATTGAATTGCAAAACAAAAGCCTATTGAATTGTGTTTGAGTTTATAAAACTCTTTGAACTGAACTGACTTGAGAGGTCATCTTTATGAGGAGTGGAGAGGCACTACTTCCTTTCTTATTCGATAAGATCTGATGACATCCAAGCATTTTTTAATGTCCTTCATGTTGCAATTTAATCCATCCAATTTCATTAAGTTGAATACGCCCCACGAGGCCTTGAACAGTTTTTGAACTTCCACCATGGTACTCAATGGAGACACCATTTGGGCAGCCTCTCAATGTCGCAGGACAATGTAATAACCTAAAGTATGCATGCAAGGTATTTTCTGAACATGCCCATGTGAGCCCGCCTCTGAACTTAGACATTGGGCACAATACTTCTGGGTGTATGCATGCATGCAGTGCATTGCCCTATGTGGAGGGCAGGGAAAATGGAAAGGATATTGTGTCTCCCACCTTTTGGTTCATTGGTTTATATTTATTTCCAAGTGTATGCATGAAGGAAGGAGCAGCAAATCAGAAGAATGCACTGAGATCCAAACTTGCCACTGTGGACATAGACAGGACCCTTCCACAGGTCGGTCAATTGAAGATGGAAGTTGGTCGACCGAACTTGTTGGGCCAGCAAACGCAACTGCTTTTGTTGTGTAAAAGCATATGACAGATAAAGGGTCATTAAATTCCCACCCTTGGCAGCATATTTCATTTCATTTCTTTTTCTCTTTGTTCAATTTGTTTCATCTTCTTAACTGTTTTCTTGACATATGGGTAGGGTGACCATCCATGACTACGCTTGGTTTCCTCCCTTTCTTTGAATCAAAGGGACAGGCCTGCTAAAAAAGGTAGACTGGTCTTCGAGGAGTTGACTCTCTTGGCAGCCAAAGAAGTTCCAGATTCTTCTTCCTCTTCTTTTTTTAAAAGGGTTCAAAGCGGTCACATGTGTTCAAAATATGCATATACATGAAGTATCAACAGAAAATCATGAGCAACTTCAGAATGAGGAATTGAATGCTCATGGGGTCTGGTTTGTATTTCAAAATTATCCCCTAAGCAATCCATATGTGAAGATGCAAATGCTATCCTAGTGAAAATATGTCATATGTGATCATTTCATGAAGATTCCATGGTGTTTTATCATACTCACGTAGTTTGACAACAATTTCTCTTATGCACGATATGCCATGCACATATAGATTTTCTTCCTTAGCTCTTTCTTTTTTTTGGGCTTATGTGACTTGATCCCCTCGTTTCTCTATAGTGCATGAGCAAAAGCATTCATATACAGACAAGCCTGACAGAGTAGGGACAAAGGGATCATGGCAGCTCAAATGGGGCTCAAGGGTGATTGAACTTCATTTCATTTCACGCATTGAAGCATTCCTTTTCCCTTTTGACAAATGGTTGAAATGCATGCACCTATGTGATGTGGCACAGCCCAACTAATGCAACGACACTCCTAGGACCTAAGTTCCACAAGCATACAAGCTCTCGCAATGGCTCACCGCGTGGCCTAGCTCACGGATTGGTTGAAGGAAAAGTAAATGTTTTTTTTTAATTTTTTTTGGAACACCTGGTGACCACCCATAAGGCACCTGACCTACATGGAGATAGGGGTTTTCTCAATTACCTCCCAGGTATCCTGAGCTCACATATAGGCTGATTTGGGCCCTCTAGACTCCTCGAATGATAGTCTCGCTGGTTAAGTCTTATCCTGATGACAATACCGTCATGACAAGCTTAGGCTCCCAGTCGCTTCCGACTACAGGGATACACCTAAAAAGTGTTCGAGGTAAATGATTTGCCCGACTCGGGTGTATTTCCTCACAACTCTTGATGATATATAATGAAGCACCTTGGAACCCTAATGGTCAACGGCGCGATGCTGGCCCGAAATCAGACGCCGTCACTCCCAAAGGAGACGCGCTCGCATTGACCTAAGCCCGAGGTAATACGAGAAAGCGTTAGGGGTGGTAAATAGGAGTCTTGATCGGCCAGAAACACAGAGACTCCTTTGTAGCAATGGCTTTTATTTTTCAAAGTGGACAACCATATGTGTGTTTCTACTAAGCAGGGTTGCAACCTTGATAGGATTCGCCCCTTGGGACCTCCATTGAGCCTCGTCTTTCGGAGGGAGACGGAAGAACATGAGGGATAAACCTCCTGAGAGTGCCGACAAAGCTGTTAACCCGGTGAGTTAGTTAAGGGCCTACTCGACTTTCTCCTTTCGGGCAATTTTAGGTCATCCTTGAGCGCTTTGATGTTTTGATGCCCCTTTTGTAGCATTTTATCTTTTGTTCGAAAAAAAGGCTTTATTTGTTGAGGTCAGGCACGGTCACGACCAGGCCTTTTCATGTGACTTTGTCACATAGTTGCATACTTTTTCATCATTTTATTATTATTATTTTATTATTTTTTATTTTTTGAGGGGAAGAGAATATTAACATTTGGCTTGGAATCCCCTTTCTTTCATGCCTGCGGGGACACTGTCCTCTTCTCGTGCTTTGACTTAGGCTTGAGGGAATGGATCCTACTCTTGCCCTGAGGGTTATGTACTTCAGCCTTCACCTGCTCAGCGTTTTAAGAGCGCCGACTATCTCATTTGGTCGAAGAGAATAAGAACAAAAGAGTTTGGCTTTCTTGGAGACCTTTGGGGGTGAGGCCTTATCATAGGTAATGCCACCCATTTTGGATAAAACATGTGGGTGTGTGCATGTTGTCTTCCTTCTAAATCATAGACCGATGTGGCTATATAGGCATCTCCACGGCTTTGGCAGACCAAGACCCAGTATTTACCATACCTCTAACGGTCCCTATCTGGTCCTAAAGGGTTGATGCAATGAATTTGGACTGTGTAATGATCACCGGGCGTTGATTTTTTGATGATTTTTTTTGTACAAGAAATAAGAGACACTTTTTTTCTTTTTTTTCGAATAACTATGTACAAGGTCTCGTGAGTAGAATTTCTTGAGGTATACTCCATTCCATGGATAAGCGAGTTCTACTCCCTGGGAGTCCATTAACTTGTAAGCGTTACCCAAGTAGACTTCTTTGACGATGAACAGACCTTCCCAATTTTCTTGGAGCTTTGCTTTGAGACCAATGGCTTCAGTTAGTTTTCTCTTTAGGACCAGTTCACCTACCCTGAATTTTCTCTCCAGAACCTTCTTGGCATAGTAACGTGCAATTCTCTTGCGATATACCTATGCGTGATCGGCTGTGATCATTCATTTCTCATCTAATAGCTCTAGTTGGGCTAAGAGGTTCTCTCTCTGTTGCTTGGGGTCAAGCTCGGGATCCAGCTGCACTAGTGAGGGAACGAATATTTCATATGGGAGTACCGCATCTATCCCAAAAGTAAGCGCGTGCGGGGTTTGGCCCGTGTGAGTTCGGACAGAAGTGCGATAAGCCCAGAGGGCCTCAATGAGGCAATCTGGCCAGTCTGAATAATGATGAGATTTGTAAGTTTTCTTAATAATTTTGATGAGAGTTTTGTTTGTAGCTTCAGCTTGTCCATTTTCTTACGGATAGCATGGAGATGAATGATGCAAATTGATACCATATTTACCACACATGTCGCGGAGTTCCTGGGATGTGAACTATGGCCCGTTGTCAGTGACGATGTCACGAGGAATGCCGAACCTGGCGAGGATGTTGCGCTTGATGAACTTCACCACCGTTGATGCCTTGACTTCTGTGAATGCCTCAGCTTCTGCCCATTTCATGAAATATTCAGTAGTGGTGAGGATGAAGGATTTTCTTCAGATTTCTCTGGTTTTGTCCTCCAGTGGACCGACTACGTCAAATGCCCACATGGCAAAAGGCCAAGGAGCTATAAGAGGGTGTAGTGAGGACGAGGGAGCATGGACCTTGTCTGCATTGAGTTGACACTTGGTACAATGGCAGACATAACGAGCACAGTCCTTGTTCATGGTAGGCCAATAGTATTACCGAAGGAGTTTCTGAGCAAGCATGCGACCGTTTACATGGCCACCACATTTGCTGGAGTGCGCAGCTTCGACAACTACACGAGATTTGATCTCATTGAGGTAGCAGAGATAAACTCCGCTAAGGGACTTACGATGTAAGAGACCACCTACAATGGCGAAGCGCTCCGTGGCTCGGCGAATGGCCCGCCGATCGGGGGCAGTAGCATAGTTGGGAAAGGAGCCATCCCGAAGATAATTCTCACTATCGAGGAACTAGGGATTATTGTCCTCGAGGTCTATTTCAGCCTCATGAGAGATGACATGGACTTGAAGAAAAGACTCAAAGAACTGTTGGAACCACGGATCTGAATGTGAAGGAATGTGCATGCTCTACACGATGACAGTTGCTGATGGCTTTTTGCCAGGGATTGGGAGAGAAGATGCCAAGGCATTGGCTAGAATGTTATGAGCCCTAGGGGTGTGCACAAGGGTGAGTTTCCTAAACCGCCGGACTACCCTGTTGACTAGGTCTTGACAGGGATTTAGTTTTGGGTCCCAGGTTTGATACTTGCTGAGGGATTGTCAGAGTATAAGCTGGGAATTTTTGATGATCTGGAGCTCCTTAACTCCGAGTGCCAATGCCATTTTTAAGCCCGTAAGGAGTGCCTCGTATTCTGCCATGTTATTTGTGGCAGGGAAGGTTAACTGACAAGCACGGGGAATGATAATACCTTCCGGGGATTGGAGAATGGCTCCAACTCCACAACCCTGGGAATTAAATGCACCGTCGAAGTAGAGAATCCATGAAGGTTCACCATCTATGATGGCTCCTAACTCTTTGTCCGGGAAACTCTCGTCGACAAGGGAGAACATCGGGAGTGGATGATGGGCAAGGTGCTTGGTGATGGCTTGCCCCTTGATCGCTTTCTGACTGACGTAGGTGATATCAAATTGGTTGAGAAAATTTTGCCATCTCACCGAACGATCAGTTAATGCGGGATTTTCTAACAAGTATTTGATTGGGTCCATCTGCGCCAAGAGCTTTACTTCATGTGCGAGGAAATAATCCTTTAGCTTTTGGGTGACCTAGACGACGACCGCACAAGTCCTTTCCATGGGAGTGTATCTCTGCTCAGCTTCATTGAACAATTTTGACAAGTAGTTGACCGCGTGTTCCCTCTTGGCATCGTCATATTGGGCCAACACTACTCCAACAAACTCTTTTGTGGTAGAAACATAGAGTAGTAGAGGCCGACCCGGGACCGGGGGTGCCAGCACGAGAGGATTTAAAAGGTAACTCTTCAAGTCATCAAAGGTCTTTTGACATTTATCGTTCCATTGAAACTTTGCCTCTCCTTTTAGCAGGTCATAGAAGGGCTTGCATCCCAGAGAATGGTGAGATATAAATCTCCTGATAAACTGCAAATGCCCGATTAGACCACAGACTTCTCTGATGTTCTTGGGAGGAGGCATCTTGACAATGGCCTTAGCTTTGTTAGGGTCAATCTTGGTCCCTCTTTTGCTGACCATAAACCCTAAAGCTTACCAGAGGAGACCCCAAACACACATTTCTTGGGGTTCATTTTAAGTTGGTGCTCCTGAGACTGCTGGAGAACTACTCGGAGGATCTCTGCATGACCACTCCTAGTCTTGGATTTGACCAGAATGTTATCCACATAAACTTCCATGTAGATATGCATCATGTCGTGAAAAATGGACATCATCACCCTTTCATACGTTGCCCCTACGTTCTTAAGACTGAAGGGCATGACGACGTAGCAATAGGTCCCCCACGGAGTGGTGAAAAAAGTTTTCTCCTGGTCTTCCTCCGCTAGGCGGATTTGGTTATATCCTGAGAAGCCATCCATGAAGGAGAGCATCTTGTAGCCGATGGTGTTGTCCACCAGGACATCTATGTGTGGGAGAGAAAAATCATCCTTTGGACAAGCACGATTAAGGTCACAGAAATCAATGCAGATGTGGACCCTACCATCCTTCTTCATAACTAGGATGATGTTAGCTGCCCATTGCGGATACAAAACTACCCTGATGAACTTGGCCTTAAGGAGATTGTCCACTTCTTCTTTGATCTTGAGTGCGAGTTTCAGATGAAGTCGCCTTAATTTCTGTTTGACAGCTCATGCGTTGGGTTTCAGGACCAAGCGATGTTCAACCAAAGACGGGTCCAGACCCGACATGTCCTCATAGGACCAACCAAAATCATCAAGAAATTCCCTTAGAATCGCTACAAGATAAGCTTCGTCTTTGTCAGTTAGATTGGCACTTATCAATATGATCTTTGGATCGTCCTTAGTGTCGAGATTGATTTCCTTGGTGGATTCATCAATGGAAACATTAGGTTGATCAAACTTCTTAGTTCCCATGAGGCTTTAAAGAATTAACGATAGACACTCTGGACGCCAATTTAATTAGCGACGGGACACTTGGACGCCATTTCAAATAATTTTTTTTCCATGGTCGCGGTAGCCCGTCGACCATGTTCATGAGAATGCGGTCGACTGGTCGACCGCGTTCTGGGAGTCGCGGTCGTCAGGCGATCGTGACCTTTTGGAAGGCCCCGGATGGCCCGTTCTTCCTGGGTGGATTTGCGTCCATATGTATGGACACCAATTTAATTGGAGTCCACCCGCTGTGTCTCGAATTTATGATTTAAATGATTTTTGGCCATTTTAAAATGGTGTCTTTTGTAAAGGATGTGAATTTAAAATGGTGTCTCCCTAGGAAGGCGCCAATTCTTTAGATGTGTGTTTAGCTCGTGGCTCTCCATGCTTTATGATTATGTGCATCCGTTTCATTGGACGCGAATTGAAAATAGCGGTCGTGACACCAAACGCTATTTTTCTTCCCATTTTTCTTGCCTATTCTCTTTTATTTTTTATTAACTGCATGCATAAATGGTTCATGCCTTAATCCCCCCTTCTCAACCACGTTGAGATAACTTCCCCAGTGCAGCACCTGCACACACACGCTTAGTTTCATTCATATCATCAACCTTTTATCACACCCTTTGCATGGGGTTTAAAGGGCTAATGCCCGACAGGTGTGTTCATCTCGACATTTACGTGCTACATACATATTTCATTTGAGTTTGGTACTACACCTTGGTTCTAATTCCTATTTTTATCTCTCTTTCTTGCAAGGGTAATCAACCACAAGGAGACTCTCTCCATCAACCGACCGATTGGAAGAGAAGAAAATCGACTCACTTTCTCCCACGCTTAAGGTATTCCGCGATCCCTCCATTTTATTTATTATTTATATTCATTGAGGCCCTCGCGTCTCTAGCGATCACATCTTTCCCCTTAGCATCTACACATGCACCCGATTCTCCTTTTCCCCCTTTCTTAGCTTTTAATTGCATTTTGTTTATTTAGTGGATTTTAAATATATCTACAAATTGACAATCATGGTGGGACTTTCTTTTGTCTTTATTTGATTTCCCTCCTCTTTTGGCACCCACGGTGCCCCTCCTATTTGGCACCCATGGTGCACTTCCCCAAGTGATCCACGTATCACTTCCTTTTCTCCCAAGTGATGGGTAATGTGTAGATTTATTTGAAAATCTATTCCCTGCTCCTTAAAAAAAAAGAAAAGAAATAGCGTCCAATGCATTGGGCGCTCATCGAATGAGCACCCAGGGCAATAGCCGCCAATTCCTGTTGCTGTGCGTGGCATTTTTCTAAAAAAAAAATTATGCTCACTAAAGCAGACGCCATTTTTTCATCATCTTCGGTGCCCTTCTCTGTTGCATATCATTCTCTGTTGCATCCGTGATTCCCTGTTTGCATATAACCTGTTGTGTTTGCATACGTTTTCCACCCTTCTGCATCCCATATTCCATTGCATTCTTCTCTATTGCATGTTCATTGGCATTCTCCATTGCATTAGTTATATATTACCTTCCTATCTCATGTGATTTCACTGTTACACTTTCTTGTCCTACTGCATATCACGTCCCATTCTTTCGTTGCATTTCCATTACATATTGTTGCTATCACGTTTCTTCTATTTACTATTCCTATCACGGCATGCAAAAATGTGCATTTTACCATTTCTGTGAAAGCCTCCTCATATTGCTGTTCACAGTCATTCTCCTTCCCATTTGTCCTGTTCTCGTCTATCATTTGCATCATTCTGTGTGATTTTATTTTTTACATTAGCATCGGCATTAGTTTGGGAGACCTTCTCTCCCTACACTTCTAGGAGCCATATCCCTCTCTTGGTTAAGGAAGGACCCTCCATTAAGCACTCTGTCTCATTAGACCAAAAATTCCTAAACCAAGACCTCCATAAGTCTCCGCACCCATGGATTCCCTCACGGACACCGAGCAGGTTGTACCTTTTGACTTTCCCAGGTTTAGTTGGCCAAAAATGTGGCGAGAGTGCACCTAGTTGGCATTGAAGAAAATCTTCCTGAAACTTGGTTCTTGACCTTGAGTGATTCATATCAACTTTGATAAAATTCATTAAATTCACCAAGGTTCAACAAAGAAAATCGGATTCAAATGGACTAAAGGAGCCAGTTTAGCTGGTAAGGCTACTTCTCCAGCACAAGAAGGTGCTAAAGCAACCTCTTGAGAACATCCTGGCTTTTCCACAGGCAATTTCGCCACTACCGGTTTCCAACATTATTTGTGCGTAGGTCGTGTGGAATCATCAGATAGCTGAGATGGTCTTCTAGCAGATTTGCAATCTGACACAGAGTGGCCAAGATAGGCACTGGATGAACAGAAAATCAGAACCTCTAGATACAGAACTTCTTGCCAAGCTTCGCCCCCTGGGAAACCAATCCAGAGACGGGGAGGAGGAGGTTTTGAGATATCCAATTCAATACACACACGCGCCGCAGAGGTGTTCGACAGATTGAGTGAAGATGGGTCGATCTTCAAAACTCGACCAATATTACCAGTAATGGAGCAGAGCATTGGTTCCAGAAAGAGATTGACAGGCAGCCCAGGAAAAGTAATCCAAATTGGGAGAATAAGCGAATCAGCATTGGGTGAGAAGTCCATTGTCCACTTGAAAAACCTGAATAACCTGCCTTAAACATAGATAGAATCCCGCAGGAGAAGCTGTAAATAATCATCATAGTTTTGAAACCTTAGCAAAAGATGGCGAGGGTCCAAAGCACTGATCAAAAAATCCTCTTTGAAGCTGCACCACTTGGACAAATGACTCCTAATCTCAGGAAAAGCTGGCCTTCCACGGGGGTGCGGGCAACAAGAGCAAACTCAAATGGAATCAAACTCTGAGTGATCTCCTCCTTTGAGAAAAAAACCACTGGCTCTCCATTATCCGTAGAAGCAGGGGCGTGCACCAAGCCAGGGACAGTCGGAGGCGGCATGGAAGACGCTAAAACCTCTGTAAAAGTTCTGACCAGACGATCCGGCTTGATGACTAGCGAATGAGAAGGTGGGGCAATGTTGGAGGAAGGGGGAAGCTGCGTCAGGGGGGGCACCGAAGGCCCCCCTGGGACCACCATGACCAGCAACGAGCTAGTCGCCGACGGGATTCAACATTGCGAGGGAGGGAGGGACCTGAGGCTCAAGATGTTACAACACTTACCCATCCTAACCCGCGTACGTTGTAGACTTGCCTGAGGAATATGGGTCCAGCTCTACCTTCAATGTGTCGGATCCAGTCACCTACAGGGACCCAGCGGTGATTCCTAGTAAGTCTTTTGAGCCGTCTCCTCCCTTTGAGAGTGACCCCGCCCCTGAGTGTCCACCATTAGCCTCATTCTCACAGCAGCGTGTGCATATAGAACATATACAGAATGAGCAGGTGACTATTACCAAGAGTGGAGCCTACCCGCACTATCCCATGCGATGGAGAGGATGACCAGCGTCCGATGACACATGGAGTGATACATGAGCAGTCACACCCCTTACTCGACGGGGTCGAGTTTCTCCCACCCGAGGAGAATTGATGAGGATTAAAGTAAGGCATCTGACATCTTAATTTGTATTTTTATCATTGAGTCAATTGGGTTTATTTGTAATGCAATTATAAGCCAATGAGCTAGTCATTAGGAGTTAATAGGTTAATTGGGCTAAATTAATGAGTTTCTTTGTAAAAATGTCACTTAGGCCTAGAGAGCCCCCACCCTCTCTCCCATTGGGCCACCTAGCTTCTAGGGCCCATAGGGGCTGGTCCATGGTCCAAGTTAAACTTGGACCAAGACAATTCAAAGTTGCCCTCTTTAAGGAGCCCCCCCTTTTGCCCTTTTTTTATTATTCTCTTAATTTGACCACATGGGAGAAGAATCTTCTATCCCCTACGTGTGCCTCCCTAACCCTAGATCTGAGGATAGTTAAGGTCATTTCTCTTTCATATAAAACTCTTTTATTTCATTATTTTCATAAAGAATTCATGAAGAAAAGTTAGAATTTTCTCCAAGTGCCAAGGGCGCCCCTCTCTCCTTGCAGCTGTGAAGGTTGCATTCTTCCAAGGTGTGAAGCCTTGTTCTTGGAGTGATTCTAAGATCTACCACCTCTTCGGGGTGCGACGCTCAGCCACCACTGCCGCCACTGCCATCGAAGCCGCCGACGAGCCGCCACAACCCGTTCTCTGGCCTGCTATCCTGAACCACGAATTTCAGAATAGAAGGTTAAAGATCAGGTTGGTTCTGCGGAAATATAGCTGGTTCATCGGCTGTTCCGGGCGCTACACCGGGTTCAATTGTGGCCCCGGCTATAGGCGGTGCCGTGGCTGAGCAGATTGATCCGCGACTTACGCCTTTTGGCGCAATGGCCCCCGCAATTGCTGGGCAAGTTTATTCCGGCGTCAAAAACAGAATGGCCGAAAGAGCCGCGCCTGTTTTGGATACCTTTAAGTCGGCAGGAACAACGCCATCAGTCGGGCAGGCCACGGATAGCGCATTTTTCCACGGCCTTGAGAATCTGGCTGCAAAATTCCCCGGCGGCTCCGGCGTTATGAAAAAGTTTATTGACGCCCAGCAGCGGAATATGGGCGCAACCGCTACGGCGACATCGTGCGGTTTGCCGTGCAGGTTGAGTGGGCCGGGCACCGCGACGGCGGCGGCGTCCGCTTGGGTGCCCATCCAATGCGCGTAGAGGTTGAGGGTCAGCTGCGCCGACTCGTGCCCTAGCCAGTTCTGCACAGTCTTAATGTCAATGCCGCTCGACAGCCAGAAGGTCGCTGCCGTGTGCCTCAAGTCATGGACCCGCCGACCCCTGCAATGCTCCGCCCAGTGAACAGCTTTCCGCCAATTCGAGTTAGTTAGGCGGTAGCGCTCTGGACTGGTGAACAGGAGCGCGTCAGGTTCTTTGCCAGCTGCCCAGCGCTCGACAATCGGCACCAGCTCCGCCGTGAGCGGGACGCTGCGACCGCGACCGCCCTTCGTGCGGCTCCGTATCTCCTGCCCGTCTGGGGCGCTCCTGCTGACGATGAACGCCGGGCGCGGCACGCTCGCAATGTCCCGAACACGGAGCGCGACAAGCTCGCCGAACCGTAGTCCGGTCAAGCCGAGAACCAGCGCCAGCTCCGCCTGTCTCGGTGAATGCGCGGCGAGGTCAGAAACTACTGCTCTGAGTTCGGCAACAGAGAAGGGGTAGACCTCGGAGCGCTCCGCGAGCGCGTCACCCTTCGGGACGCGAGAGTCTGCTACCGGGTTCGTGCGAGCCATGCCCTGCACTCTCGCCCAGCCATAGAACGACGACAGCAGAGCGCGCACACGGGTCACGGATGCGGGGGAGAGACCGCGCCGGGTGAGGTCGTCCAGCAAGTCCTGAACGTCCGCTGTCCGCACCTTCGACACCGGGACGTTCGTCAGCTTCGCGGGCAGGTACTTGAGGCGTCCCCGGTCGGCTTTCAGCGTGGAACCGGCAACTGTCTTGTGGCGTCCGTCCATCCAACGGGCGAGTGCTTCGCCAAGCTGTTCCCGTCCGGCGTTGGGGTCTACCCACTCGCCCAAATCGAGCGCGCGGCGCTGGGCATCGTGCCACGCCTCGGCATCCCGCTTGAGGTCAAAAGTCTTTGAGGCGACCGCCCGCCGCCCATCCTTGACACGCGCACGCCAGCGACCGTTCGGGGTCTTTTCAACTGCCATGTGCGCCAGCCTGGACGAAAGCTACGACATCCGCAGGAAGGTACCTGGGCATGTTGCCAAGGTCAATCCAGCGCGGACCCTCGCCGTCTCTGCGCCAGCGTGAGAGCGTGGCAGGCGAGACCCGCAGGAGGGCAGCTACTTCACTGCTAGTCAGCAGTGGAAGCGCTTCGGGTGTTTCGAGTTTCATAACCAGCCTTCGATAGAACCAAATCCTGCGAGGTTCTTGCTGGTGAGCCTCATTTTACCGGGGGCGCATTGCGGTGGGCAACGGATTCGCTGCGGGGGTCCTAGTCATTCGGGAGCGGACGGGCGTATGGTTTACGTCCCCAATACCCCCAAGGAGCGACCATGCCAGAACCCGAAGAACCTACCGCACCGGTTCCGCCCGCCTTTGCCAACGCGTTTGGTGACGACGATTACGACGCGGACGGTAACCCCAACTATGACCCCTTCGAAGCCGAACAGGATGACGGTGGGTTTGGACCGTCTAGCTACTTCACCCGCGCCATGTTGAAGGACGACTGACCCGCACCGCGCGCTGTGGAAACATGTGCGCACTGATACGGGTGTCGATGAATTAGGGGCGTTTTCCTCAAATAGAATTGAGGCATCCCCGGCTCGTGCTTCGAGTTACAAGAAACAACCCCGGCGTGTTGAACGCTCGGGGTTGGTGACTTGCGCAAGACTTGGGGCAGAATTTTGTTAAATTGGTTTATGTAATTGGAGTATGGATCAATTAATATTTGTTTAATGAATGGAGTTAGTTTGGTTATGATGTTGTGTTAATTTTTAGCTTAGCATGTGATTGACTATTTCTACTGCTAGTCCCGATATCCCATGTCGGGGCGTGACATCGATAAACCCCTTGATGATGCTTCACCCATAGGCACTTTCCTAGCATTAGACGAGACAGATCCTGTCTGCTTGATCTCATTCCTATTTCATCCACCTTTCCCTCCACTCCTTACTCATCCAGTCGTGGAGCAATTAGTGCATGTCGTCTGCACACTTAGCCACGGCCATCAAAAAAATGCCAATTCCCAAATGTGGGTGTGTGAGCTCACTGTTGAAGAAACCTCCTCCATGGAGCCTAGCTCCCTTGGCCAAGGGCCGACACTTTTCACCTTGAATCATCTCTCACCTGTTCCCCTTATACATAGTAGTGTAGAATCGAGTCTAGGTCCTGGTCAGTCCAGAGTGTTCCCTCCTCCCCGTTGCAAGCAAACTAGGGTTCATCATGTTCCCGCACGCTACCTCAGCCAGCTGACTGAGAAATGCACGCAGTTGTGTCAGGTCTCTAGATTGGTATCAATACCCATTCCCCTAGGGGCAGTTGAAGTAGAAAGGTCTTCACTAGGTGATGGCCTAGGGGTCTATGTTTTAGAAAATGATAATGATGGAGAAGAAGAAGAGAAACAGCCAGAGGATTGCACCGATCCCATAGCTCCTTTTGTCGATGAGACTAGAAGGTTCGATGAGCCCAATGTCTTCGTAGATGAATCAACCAAGAAAGTCAATCTCGGCACCAAGGATAATCCGAAGATCATCTTAATAAGTGTCATTTGGAAGAGTGAAGAGGAAGCATCCCTTATGGTAGTGCTCAAGGAATTCCCCGATGCCTTTGCTTGGTCCTACGAGGACATGCCAGGCTTAGACCCATCACTGGTGGAACACCACATTATTTTGAAACCTGATGCAAGAGCTGTCAAACAAAAGTTAAGGTAGCTTCATGCGAAGCTCGCGCTCAAAGTCAAAGAGGAAGTCGACAAGCTCCATAAGGCCAAGTTCATCAGGATAGTCTTGTACCCACAGTGGGTAGCTAACATCGTCCTTGTCATGAAGAAGGACGGTAGGGTCCAGATTTGCATAGACTTCCATGATCTTAATTGTGCCTATCCAAAGGAAGATTTTCCTCTTCCGCATATAGACATCCTTGTAGATAATACCACCGGCTATGAGATGCTGTCCTTCATGGACGGCTTCTCAGGGTACAACTAGATCCGCTTAGCGGAGGAAGACCAGAAGAAGACATCCTTCACCACTCTGTGGGGGACCTATTGTTATGTTGTCATGCCCTTCGGGTTGAAAAATGCAGGAGCTACATATTAAAGGGCGATGATGGCCATCTTCTATGACATGATGCACGCTCACATAGATGTAGACATGGATGATATTCTAGTTAAATCTAAAACTAGAAGTGGCCATGCTGAGGTCCTCCGCGTAGTTCTCCAAAGGTCTCGGGAGCACCAACTTAAAATGAACCCCAAGAAATATGTATTCAGGATCTCTTCAAGCAAACTTCTAGGGTTCATAGTTAGCAAAAGAGGGATCGAGATAGACCCTAACAAGGCCAAGGCAATCACCGAAATGCCTCCTCCCAAGAATATCAAGAAAGTCTGAGGTCTGATTAGGCATTTGTAGTTCATCTGGAGATTTATATCTCACCACTCTCAACGATGCAACCCCTTTTATGACATGCTCAAGGGAGAGGCCAAGTTTGCATGGAATGACAAGTGCCAAAAGGCCTTCAAAGACCTGAAGAGTTATCTCTAGAATCCTCACATCTTGGCACCCCTGGTCCTGAGTCAACCTCTACTATTCTACATATCCACCACAGAGGAATCCGTCGGACAAGTCTTGGCTCAATACGATGACACAAAGAAAAAATGAGCAGTCTTCTACCTATCAAAGTTGTTTAATGATGCAGAGAAGAGGCATACTACTATGGAAAGGACTTGTGCGGCTATCGTTTGGGTTGCCTAAAAGCTGAAGCACTACTTCCTAGCCCATGAGGTGAAGCTCTTGGCACGAATGGACCTGATTAATAAAACCCCGTGACGAAGCTTCAACAATAAATGACAACTCCCTTGGAGGGTGAAGAGCAATAATGTGAGGGAGTTAAAGAGTTAGAATGGGAAGCTTCGTATTGCCCAAGGATTGTGGGATATGAAGAGCGCTGAACAAAATGAGCATTCGCCCCTTGTATGGAAGAATGGGCTTGATATTGGAGGATTGAAACAATGGGTGCCCTGCCTGACCCTTGGGCATGGACTTACACGACATCAAAGCTTGACTTTTCATTATGGTGAGCATTAGTGGGGACTTGGCCTCTTTAACCATACTTGGCACAAGAACACAGATTGGCATCCGACAATTAAATCTTGCATCTTGAACAACATAGTCATGGCTAACTTCTTCTTGCCCGGCTCTCGATCATCTTCGGCACAAATACTTGCAGAAGGACCCCCATTCTGAGTGGTAGAAGAAAGTGAAATGGAGGCGGAAGTAGATGGTGGAGATGTAATGGAAGGTGTTAGGGGAAACATGTCGAGCTTCTTCCCTTGCTCGGAAGTGGACGAGGTTGGCTCGAGTGCAAAAAGGGGTGGACCCTGCTCAAGATTTGTCACGGGTTTGGGTAATGGGGTAAGTGGAGGGATAGGCAAAGTTGGTTTTGACGTTAAAGGGATAATGGAGGTCTGAGGTGGTGACAATGGGAAGTTAATTGGAGACGGCTTAGTGATGGGCTCGGCGGGGGCCGATGGCATGGAGGTTGATAGAGGTATAATGGTGAGAGGTTTAGTGGGAGGTTCGGCGAGGGCCGGTGTTGTGGAGGTTGATGGTGTAAGAGTTAGAAGTGTAATAATGGAGGGTTTGACGCTTTGGAAACGTCAGATTTTAATGGTAGTGCGGGAGATTTGAAGGGTAAGAGACGGGTCTTGATGCGCTGGTGTGGGTGATTGGAGTATCGACCCATCATCGTAACACCAGTAGATCTCAAAAATGGGGGTTGGATTAGGGACAGTGGCATCGTCTTGAGCAGGGGGTTCATCTTCGGGTGGTGGAGGAAGAGGAAAGCGGAGGAAGCTCAGAATGGGTACTTGCAGAACTTCATCTTCACATGTCACCTTCAATTCTTCACATGCCGGCTCATATTTGTCATAATTTGACTCAAGTGGACGCCGTGGTGGAGGCGTATTAATGGGTGGTGAAATATAGTGGTGAGAATTTTGCGTACACGGATGCGAAAGCGGAGGCGAAGGGCCATATTGATGAACGAGGTGAATGGGTGCAGGGCGGGCAGCGTCCACTTGATCATCGAAGCTTGCTGACTCTTGCTCACTTGCGTTGTTGATGCCGTAATCATCTATCCTCTCCATCCATTCTTTTTTCATCTTCGTGATGTTGTTTAGGAAAGCGTGAAGAGGATTGACTTGAGGAGGAGGAGGCGACGACTGCGGGCTCGTGACCCTCTTTAGTTATTCCTCCAACGAAGCGACTTTGTCAAGGAGAGTCTGTTGGAGGGGTTTAACTTGAGAAGTGGAGGGTTGGCATGATGGCCTTGAAGGAGCGGCCGCATATGATGGCCGTGGAGGGGGGTTAACGGGTTGACCCGAAGTAGGACCCGGTCGGGACGGGTTGAGAGGAATAGATGGGCCTTGGGGCCGTGAAAGAGGAGGAACAGAAGGAAGCGGGTGATAGACCACTTGAGGAGGGGTTTGAATAGAAGGTGGAGGCAGGTGATGGACCATCCGAGTGGGAGTGTGAGTCGAAGAGGGAGCCGGGTGTTGGACCACCCGAGTGGGAGTGTGAGTAGAAGAGAGAGGCGGGTGATGGGCCACCCGAGTGGGATTGGAAGGAGTATGAGAAGGAGAGAATACACCCTCAACAACAGCCTTAAGGGTTTGGATTTGTCGAGGGATGAGATGATCTATGGCATAT
The DNA here is from genome assembly GCA_024336825.1 of Amorphophallus titanum. Taxonomy (NCBI): domain Eukaryota; kingdom Viridiplantae; phylum Streptophyta; class Magnoliopsida; order Alismatales; family Araceae; genus Amorphophallus; species Amorphophallus titanum. The sequence goes on along the minus strand of JANBPO010001371.1, from coordinate 12,050,793 downwards.
AAGATTTGGGAGACCTTCTCGTCGTGGTGAGGAGACGGTCCCGTGGAAGTAGCGGCTCGCGATTGAGACGAGGGACCACAAGATTGGAAATTACCCATAGGTCGGGCAAGACTATGAGAATGAGGACGTGGTCCCTTGAAAGAATTGTAGTGAGAATTATGATGAACATGTTAGAATTGAGGAGTGTAGGATGTGCTAGGTTGATCATCTTCATGGTTGGAATTAAACATGTTGTTTTGTAACTCTCTCCCACCTCTCTCGGATCTGGTCCCCCTCTCTCATTTAACACCCAACACGCCCACATAACCCTCTCTCCTACTCTCTTCGCACACGGAGAACTCGATTCACACACCCATACCTCTTTCTCTCCCACCCCCACACTACACTCACGGACGCGGTTGGCGAGACCCCCTCTCTCCATCTCCTTTTCTCTCCCACCTCCGCCTGAGACTCCCCTCTCCCTCCATCTCTCTCTCTCTCTCTCCTTATGCTGGACCTCCACTATTGCCATGGTCGTTCACACCACGCCCCCTTCCAGCACCTTCCCAGGTGCACATGCACCCTCGCCACACCCCCCGTCTCCCTTCTCACGGCAACCACTCCCCTCCCTCTTCTCTCACAATGACAGCCCCCTGCTAGCCCTGCGTGAGCCCCTCCGCCGATCACTAACCATAGCACCACCCTACACCGGCCATGCGCCTCCTCACTGGCCGTTCGCTCCCTCTCTGTTAACTCCGTCGACCTCACCCTCCTCCCTCTCTCTTCACACCACTAGCCACCACACTCCTTTGCACACACGCACTTGCACCCGCCGCACGGGACCTCCTCCACTACACCCACTGCCTGGCCCATTCCTCGCCTCTAACACTCATGCATACACATAGCCACCATCGCGAGGCCCTCCCTTCACATATACTGACTTCGCCGCCGACGTTCCCCCCTCTCAGGTCTGACCTCACCTTCCTCCCTCTATCTTCACACCTCCCACCGGCAGGCCTCTCCTTCACTTGTACACCTCCACCGCACCGGTCACCCTCTCTCTCTCTCCCTTTCTCCCCACTCACACACTGCCAAGTGCCACTGCCCTCCTCTCTCTCCCCACGTGAATGCCCTCCTCTCCGCCTTGAAGCCCACAGCCAACGCACACACCTCCCAGTCGCTCCTCTCTCTCTAACCTGCATTGCAACCACCAGCCTCTCCCTCTGTCACCCCCTGCTCTCTAGCCGCACCAGCCGCCTCTCCTACACCGACCTACACCCTCCGTGACCGGCCTCTGATAGAGCCACCCTCCCTCTCTCTCCTCCTAGCCAACCCACCACAATGGCCTCCCTCTCTCTCTTCTCTCATGGACGCACACGGAGCCCGTCCACTTCCCCCTCTCTCTCTCCCTCTCGCCATACGTACCTCCTCTACTCCCTCCCCCTCCGCACTGCTGCCTGCACCACCGCACCTCCACCACTGGCCGCATCGGACCTCCCTCTCCTTCATGCTTGCATTACGCCGTCAGTAATCCCTCACCCCCTTCTCCACCGGTGACACACACACACGCTACTGTCGGAGCCACTCTCCCGCCCTCTCTCCCACTGATCTCTTTCTCAGACCTACACTCCTCCGCCATCGGCCGCGCCCCCCGTGAGCTCCCCTGTCCTCCATCCACCCCCACGGACGGTAGCATCTCCCCTCTCCTCTTCGCTACCCTCCTCCGCCAGTCGACACCTCCGCCTCCACCATGCAAGTGAGCCCACCTCCCTTTCCCACGCTCTCTCTCTAACCTCTCTCTCACACGCTCGCGTCGCCCTCCCACCGTCTATCTCTTTCGATTGCACACACACCACCATAGCCACTCCCTCGCCCTCTCCATTACATGCACAAATGTACACCCCCTAACCGGCCGCTCCCTTTCTCTCTCTCTCCAGCCCACATACACTCGGCCTCCACCTCCGCCATGTACGTGGGCCTCCCCTCTCCCCACAACCCACACCGCAGCTCTCGCACGCACTGGTAACACACTTCCCTTCGTACAGTGACCGCGGCATCCACCATCACTCCGTCCGTCGGTCCCATCATGCTCGCACCCACCGCCGCCGCCGCAACACTCCCCTCGCCAGCGTCGACCTCCGTCAGGCTTCTCTCTCTCCAACACATTAACCCCGTCAGATCCCTCCCCCTGCCGGACCTCTCTCCCACTTTACACTCTCCCTTTCTCACACCATTCATCTCTCTCACTCCACTCACACTTGCTCCACCTCTCTCTCCCTCTCCCTCTCTCTCACATTCACGCAGACCACCTCCCTCTTCTCACCAACACATGCACACAGCCCTCCATCTGTTCTATCTCCCTCACTCTCTCTCTACTCTCTCTTCCTGTCTCTAATGCAGAGCAGATGGAAGGAGAAAGACTTCAGATATGATAGTAAATCAAATGCAGAGAACTGCTGGCGTAGTGAGAATCCCTAGTTTATAGGTCAGTCAGATCCTAATGTAACAGCACACTAGGTGCAAGAGATGGAGAGAGTGTTTGATCCCTTGAAGTGCTAGAAGGATGATAAGACCTTGTTAGCAATGTATTATTTGAGGGGTTATGTACATGGTTGGTGGAGAACTTGGAGGCAGACTATTTTTACTTGGTTGTCCTTGAGGGAGATCTCGTGGGATAGTTTCTGCGAGTGTTTAATTGTAGCTACTTTCCCAAGCATGTGATGAAGGAGAAGAGAATGTAGTTCATGGATCTGGCCTAAGGCAGTGTGACTGTGTTGTAGTATCGGATGAACTTTGTGGAGTTGAGTAGATTCATACCCCATACGATGACAAATGAGAAGATAAAGACTTAGAAGTTCATTGATGGGTTGAGGTATGAGATCATAGAGAGGTTGGCCAAGCATTGTTGTACATATTTGGATTTAGCAATTCAAAGGGCAGCATCCTCGAAGGCCTAATGTTCGTAATGAGAGAGAGAGAGTTGAGGTCGAGTTTCCTATGGTGGTCTTATAATAGTGGGCTTGTAGCAACTTCACCATCATCTTATTTTGATTTGGGTTCTTCCTCGATTGGTTCAAAGTTCAAGAAGCTATTTAGAGGCAGAAGATCTAGAGAAAGAGGTAGATGGCCAGGAGGCACAATAAGCAGGTAGTGTTCAATAGGTAGGTTCAAGAGGCCAATTAGGACAGTGCTCGAGGTGTAGTGACATTACATGTATGATAAGAAGTTCAAAGTGTTCACAAATCACAGTTGTTTAAAACATATGCACAATTAGAGAGATTTAAACTTAAGGTATCGCAGGTGGATGGAGTTAATGAAATGCTATGACTTTACCCTTTCTTATCACCTAGGAAAGGCACATGTCATGGTTGATGCTTTGAGGAGAAGGCAATAGTGAGCCATCTAATGTTACGAGAGTGGAAATTATTTAAGTAGGTGGCCTAAAGTTCATACAAGATTCCCAAATATAGGAGTAGAGCAATTATGGTCAATTTAAGAATAAGACTAACAGTATACCAATTGGTGATCGAGGCTATGGTAAATACGAAGTTACCTAGTGTGTTGTAGATGCTAGAGGTCACACTATGGGATGATGGCACTATGAGATTCAGGGACAAACTGTATATAATGGTAGAGCAAGCCTTGTGGAAGGAGTTATTCGAGGAGGTTCACAATCGAGATATGCTATTCATCTAGAGAGCACGAAGAAACACCATTCTTTGATGAGGCAAGATGGCTAGGGGTGAAGAAAGACATTGTAGAGTTTGTGGCCAGTTGTTTGGTTTTTCAGTAAGTTCAGGTAAAGCATTAATGATAGGGCGGTACCATAGAGCCGTTGCCCATTCCTCAATGAAAGTGGGAAGATGCGACCATGGATTTTGTAGCTGGGTTGGCGAGGACTCCTAGCTGGCAGGATAGTATTTGGGTAATAGTGGATAGATTAATGAACCAAGTTCATTACTATTAGGAAGACTTGATCAATGGACAGGTTGGCCAGGATGTTTCTAGAGTGAGTAGTCCCTTGTATGGTGTGCCCATGACTATTGTGTTAGACAAGGATCCCACGTTCACTTCAAGCTTTTGGACAAGCGTCCATAAGGTTTTGGGTACCAAGTTGGCATTTAGTTTGGCACACCATCCACATATGGATGACTAATCAGGCGGACCATTCAAACATTGGAGGATATGCTGAAGACATGTTGCTCAGAGTAGGGTGGCTCTTGGGAGAAGCGTCTTGATGGAGTTTGCCTACAACAACACTTATCATTCGAGTATCGACATGACACCATACGAGACTTTGTGCAAGAAACCATGTTGCACTATGTTAGACTAGTTTGAGGTTGGCAAGAGGAGCATGACCAAGCTAGAGTTTGCTTAGGATGCTATTGATACTATGACTCTTATCAAGAAGAGATTGTAGACAGCACACAGTAGGCATAAGAGTTATGGCAGGGGAGACCACTCTATAAATAAAAAAAAGAAAAAGCAATTCAGTTTCAAATGGTTTTAGCTTGGAAGCAACCTGCGAAGGAGATCATGTGCATTCCCGCCCCACGGGAAGCCTCCCCTCTGAAAATTACAACCAAGCCGATGAGCTACCTCCACCAGCTGCGGGGGTGTAGCCCCCCAACGGGAATCCTAATGCTCTCCAAACCCTCAATGACAAACTGGATATCCTCGTAGAATTAATGAGGACCCAGGCGGCCAGGGAGGAGAAGTCACGACTCCCCTGGGAAAGCCCCCCCCGTGGAGGAGCTTCCCAACAAACCACCGGAGGCCGCTTCACCCTTTAGGGAAGACAGCTTGTGTGCAATATGTCAGGAGGACCTTCGCAAGCCCCTCCTCTAGAACAAGAAGCCTCCCCCACTCCGAGGAGAGAAAGGTTTGGGGCACGCCAGCAGCCCCCAGAGATCGACACCCCCGAGGGACGATGAGGCAGCCCGCAAGGGTGCCCTCATAGCCCCTCGGCTCAGCGTCAACCGAAGTTGTCCCTCCAACTGAGGGACTTCAAGCAACGTTTTGTAGAGCAGGAGTGCACCCTCCGTACCTTGCAGAAGATGTCCATCAAGGAGGATGAGGATCACTCCCCATTCTCCAACCAAGTCTTGAAAGTTGAGATCTCCCCCCGAGTCTCGCTACCGACCTTCAAGTCATACGATGGCCAGGAAGACCCGGCCGACCACTACGACAGCTTCGACACCCTGATGACTCTCCACGGGGCTTCAAACGCCATCAAATGTCGAGCATTTGTGACCACCGTGGTCCAAGGCGCTCAAGCCTAGTTCCGAGCACTCGCCCCCGACAGCATCCAAGACTTCCGATAGTTCGGGTGGATCTTCAAGGAGATCTTCACCGGTAGCAGCCCTCCCAGGCCAGTTGCTGGGCTACTGGCACTAAAACAGGCACAAAGGGAGAAGCTACGGTCATATATCAACTGATTTAAATCGGAAGCCCCACGTATCCGTCCCATGGATGTTGCCTCGGCCATCACCACATTAATCGGAGGCACCCGCGATGAGAACCTCTGGCGAGAGATAGTCCTCCATCCGCCCACCTCTCTCGCCAATCTGGTGACCCTAGCCCTGCGCCATGCAGAGTGGGAAGAAGTCCTCAGCGCTTGCAAAAACGCGATGGGCTCGGGTCGAGAGGGAGATTGGAAGTGATCATCCGAGCAAGGCCTGGGCCCAGTGAAAAGGCAGAATCAAGATGGAGACCGCAGGGAGCCCCCTCGAAAATACGAGCGATACACACCCTTATCCGCCCCCGTCTACAAGATATATGAAGACATCAAGGGCTCGGGCCTTCTCCGCCAACCTGAGCCTATGAAGTCCTTTCCAAAGCGCCACAGTCGACGCAAGCACTGTCAGTTCCACAACAACCATGGACACCATACTGGAGATTGTCATCGGCTCAAGGACGAGATCGAACGTCTCGTCTGCCAGGGACACCTATCCCTATACATGTCTGAGCAGAGGGAGGATCGCGGCATCCCTCCAAAAGAGGTTGACAATCAACCCCGCGGAGTCCACATCAATGTCATCTCGGGTCGCCAAGCATCAGGTGGACAGAGTATCCGAGGAAGGAAGTGTCATGCTGAATGGGTGAGTAGGGCCTCTGAGCCCCCCAAAGCCACATTGGAGAGCAAGTAGTAGGCCTTGGTGTTCTCCGACTAGGACCTGGAAGGTGTAAGCACCCCGCATGATGACGCCCTTGTAATATAGGCTACGATAAACCATTGTAACGTAGGCAGGATACTAGTTGACAATGGTAGTGCCCCTGATGTACTCTCGTACGAGCGTTTTCTTAAGATGGGTGAAAACCCTTACAAGCTCCACCCGATTCGAACGCCCCCTGTGGGTTCAACGGCCACGTAACCTATCCCGAGGGAGCCCTAAGCCTGCTGGTCACTCTCGGTACCCCCCTAAGACCGTCATGATTATGGTTGACTTTATAGTGATCAAGGGGATGTCAGCCTATAATGTGATCTTCGGCCAAGGTATCCTTAGCCGAACAAAGGGCGTGCCCTCCACCTATCAATAAAAACTATAGTTTCCCGCTAAATACAACATCAGGGATGTCCGGGGTAACCATGGAATAGCTAGAAGGTGCTACGTAATCTCGGTCGATGCCATAAAGCCAGAAGGAAAAAAGATAGAGGTACTCACCTTGGTACGACGAGTGGCTGACCGAAGCCGATCAGGACTTTGTCGTGAACGTCTGATCATTCAATCGGCCGTTCCGAGGGCAATGTCGGCGGTTGCCACTTTCTTTTTAATGTAGATATGGGCGGCAATCGTAACGGAGGCTCCTGGCTTGAGAAACGCTAGGCCTTCAGTATAGATTTCCTCAGGCTCCTGGTAATTATGATAGGAAGCTGTTCCGGCGCGAATACCGTTGATATAGATCTCGCCGTTACATCCGCAACTGACGATCCAAGCCAGTTGGGACGGCAGTTGCGCCGGAAGGGTGATCCTTGTGCGCATCCAGACATTCTCCACGGCGAGGCCGCGTTTGGACTTGGCGTTGGGGTCCGTCTTCGGGCGCCATGAATTGCTCTTCCCTTGTTTCCATGCGGAATCGTCAAAGGTGCTGGCGTTCCAGTCCGCCCCGGGCTGGGTCGTCGTGTACCGCCAGATGAGCGGTCGCTTGGGATCAGGGGGGATCACGGTCGATAAAACCGGCAGCGGATGCAGGGATGCCCAAGGCCCAACCTTGGCATTACCCGCGTCAGCCCATTTTTTCCAAGTCGCCTCGTCGCTAAGCATCTTGATGAAAAGTCCACCTACCACCGGGCGGGCATGGAACCCACCCCTGTCCAATTCGTCCGTAAAGTACGAGTCTGCCAAAGGCTGACGCACCGTGGTCTCGTTGAGATAGACGTAAACCGGAGCTATAAACGAGTCAAAGTCCGCCCGATCCTTAGCAAGAGTCGCCGTCCAGAAAGTCCAATCCGTTTTCGTCTCCTTGGTCCGGGAATCGAGGGGCAAGCCATAGGGCTCGATCTTGGTCTTATAATAAGCGATATCGTCATTTGCCGCGTGGGTGGGGAAAACATTTAGGCCGAGCAGTTGATCCCAAACGAGGTTGTAGAGTTGACTCCAAGTACCCGGTTGATCAAAAGCGAGCCGGGAATGATTGCCGTCACTACTCATCTTCATCCAGTTTTGAGCATCCGCCTTTGCCAGGGTAATGTACTTCTGAGACATCTCCAAATCGCCCCGCCTTTTACATAGGTCACCATACGCCGCCAGTGCCACGATCGCCTTGATCGACAGGTTCGAATTGTGGGCAAGGTGGCCCATGAAATCGTCCGTACACAATTGATCCCCTGGATCGAGGCCGTATTGCTCCAGATACTTGGCCCATTGCGTCAATTGCGGCCACCACGGAGCGGAGAAATTGGCATTGCCGTCCACCTTGGCAATGGCATCACACATGATGATCATGTTGCCGCTCTCCTCGACAACCATGGCTTCACCCGCTCTCCCAGTTGCCGAGGCGACGGGATATTTCCCCAAGTCGTGAGGCGCATTGGGAAACTTCCAGCGATCGGAAGCGGCGTAAATCAGCACGGGAACAAGCGATGCCTTGGCCAGAGTGGGCGAAAGAAAGAGGAGAAGGGGCTCCATCGGAAAAATGACGTCGACCGTGGCGATGTCGCCGTTCGAGGTATTTTCCTTCGTGAACAGCAGCGGCTGTTTATTGGCATCCGCCGCGATTCCATTTCCGGCGAGGGCCTGGCGATAAGCCAGCGCGCATATTTGCGCATATCTTTCGCCGCCCACCCGGGTCATGTCACTCATCAGGGCCCGATCAAAGCCTTCGCACTTCAAAACTAGCCCCGGGTAATCGGCGTCGGCGCTTTGCAGAAGATCCGGCATGGTTGCACCGTTTCTCTTCCAAAACGGCAGGAGCCTCTCGCCGGAAAGCTTGACGGCATAAAGTTCGTCGTAGGCAACCATGAGATGCCGCAACACCTCAGCGGCCCCGACCGGACCGAGATCAAAGGTAAATGCCATCACGGGTTCCTGGTCGCTTACCGCTCGCGGAGGATTTTCATCCGTGGAAGGCAGGCTCCCCTGGCTGACAAAGCGTTTGATGAGCGTGTCACTTCCGCCGATGCACGACTGACTCTGGGCGGCAGAAGCAGCCGCGTAGGCGTAGCCCCAGTTGATTCGCACGTCATCACCACGCGGCTCGAGCACGGTTTGAATCGCCGCGCCGCTCCTTAACGCGACCAGCGACCCCGTCTTTTCCCGCCCCCACGTCACTGCATTTTCCGGAGCGTTTACGCAAAAGAGGACGGAGCTGGTGCAGGGACTGGGATGCTGGCAGCAATCTCCTCTGTGCTGGAAGGATCGAAGATGCTAGGTCCCTTCCGAATTTCCACCTCCAGAATAGGGGCGGGTTCTTCTCCTCAGAAGAGGATAGTTCACTCAGGGTCGAAGGTGGACAGGTGGAGAGGTAACTCGGGAATCCTCCCGCGATGTCTATCACACCCTTGGCCATGACCTCGGCCACGACCTATGTGCTCTAGAGCTAGCTGTAGCCCAAGCGGGGTAGTAGTCCTTTGTCTAGTTTGGGAGGCCACTGGCTCACCTAGCCGGGAAGCATTGATGTTATCAGGGGGTGGAATAGACACTATGTTGCAAGTGCAGCCCCAAAGTATTTCTTCCAGCTACTCTATTGTGATCTCCTTGTCCTTATAGAATAGGGAGAGCTTTTCTGGGATGAGGAGCATTTCGCCGTTCTCGATCTTCTAGATCATGTCTTGGACCCAGCTTGTGAGGCAAGCTTTCTTCTGCATTTCTTCCCATGCGATATAACTATCGAGTGAGACAGCTCCGGTAGGACGAGGAGGGATATATTCCTTCAGGTCGTCAATGAGCCATTGTAGCCTCTGGAGAGGCATGGGCTCAACTGGGGATTGTAAGGCGGCTGCCTGCTCTACCTATTTCTTGAGTCATCTTTTCAGGTTCTTCCTCCTATTCCTCCCATGTTTCTTGGTGATGGCAGCCTCCACGGGAGTAGGAGGGAGAGGTGCTGGAGCCGGAGTTGATGGATCCCCGCTAGGATATCTCCGAGCTAGTGCCTTGGTAGAGTGAGGTCGATGGCTTTTCTTTGCCCGAATTTCAATCCAGACACCTTCTACTTGTTGTATTTGGAAGGTAGCGTTAATCGCCTACTTGATGACCTTGGGTGGTAGCTCCTGGTATGTAGGATGCTGAGATCTGCATCCAGAGACATGTATGCAGTTTGAGGCCTCACCCACGGTGGCGAAGGAGGTTTGTGGTGAGCTGGCATACTGGTGCTGGCGTCCGAAGGCATATGCATGGTTTGATGCCTTACCCACGGTGGTGAAGACGGTCTGTGGTGAGTTGGGAGACTGGTGCTGGCATCCAAAGACGTATGTGTGGTTTGATGCCTTACCCATGGTGGTAGGGTCTTTTGTTGAGAGGTGGACTGGGAGATGTGCTTGGCGTCTTGCTCCTTAGCCTTGCCATTGTGATCCGGCTGGGAGTAAGGTCTGGTGACAGTAGAAGATGTAGAAGGGTATTGTTGCTCCGAGTAGTCACCTAGACTCCGCATGTCGAGTGGGCCTTGTATTAGTGGGCTTGACTTACAAGCCGGAGTCGCTGAGGCTCTGGAGATGTCTTCTTTGTAATTTGGACTGGGTTGCAGAGCATGAGAAGATGACCCAATGGCTCATCGGTTGAGGAGATACAATACGATCGGTTGAAACCTCACCCTGCTTTTGCTTCCCCTTCCTATCTCTTGATGCAGGAGATGGAGGTAGGATAGGAGGAGAGCGAGGGGAACTTGGGGAACCCACCGTCGTCTCTCCCACCAGGACATCCTCTCAGCCGAGAAGGACTTGGAGTAGCCTGGTAGTATCCTCTTTGGAGAATGAGAGGGACTCTAGCTCTTGCCAAGGCCGCCATTGCAAGGCCGAAGTGGCAGGGGCTGGCCGATTGGTTGTCGATGTCTGGGAGTCTGGGGGAGTCGGGGTGGCAGGAGGATGGATGACATTGACCAAGAAATCACTCAGCCCAGTCTCCTAACTGGCATCTCACTCCGTGTGCCTTCGCAATCACTCGAGAGCTTCTCGATTGTCGGTTCGAAACTCGAGCCATCCTGGGGTATGTTGATAAGGTAGCCCGTGCCCATTTGCTTGAGGAAGGTCTGGTTGTTCTGGTGCATTCCTGGCGATGTTCATGGTTTCTTCGACGGCTTGTCGAAGTCTCAGAACCGCCATAGAGTTCCCCTTAGCATCGATTTGCTCCCACCAGATCTGTTCCTGGATTAGGTACTTAACTTCCTCGCAGGACTCGATTGCGTGGCAGATTCTGGCATGATAAGGGCAGTACTAGGGATGATTGTGATCAAACGTCGATGGCTGACGGACATAGCTCGAAGGCCAAAGCAAGTACTTTCCATCTTTATTATCAATAAAATTTTAGTTATTTGTAGTTGATGGTTGGCCTTTTGATGTATGGTCTCTTGTGGCAATGCATGCTCTGATTGACATGAATGTTATAACTGCTATGTTCTGATTTTTCGCATTGGGGAGTGACAATTTTTGTGGTATCAGAGCCTAGGTTTTCTTTAGGCCCTAACTTTCTAAAAGTGTCATAGAACTGGTAACATTAGAAAAAAAATCAAGAATTTGACCCAGTGAGAAGGGGTAGAGACTCGGGTTAAGTTAATTAACCAACTCTAAGTAATTAGATTCGATAGAACATTCTTAATTAATTCTCTTTATGTTGTAGGGCTTCTCACAATGGCAGCTGAGCGTGCGCAGTGGCGAGATATGCAACGCACGGTTCAGGGCCTAACCCAGGCCTTACAGCAAGTAGCTCAAGGCGGCGAGTGTCACGGAGCTGGTGATCTCCACTGAAATTTCCAAGGCTTGAATCCCCCACGATTTGGTGGTTCTACGGACCCAAACAAGGCCGAGCACTGGCTAAAGGAGATATAGTGAGTCTTTAGAGTTATGTAGTGTGGTGACCAGGACCGAGTCCTCTTGGCGACTTTCCAGTTGGAGCGCGATGCACGTGCTTGGTGGGAAGCCATGGAAGCTACGTTTGGCATTAGGCGTGCAACGTGGGATGAATTTAAGGAACATTTTAACAACAAGCATTTCTCAGATCGTGTGCAAGAGAAGAAGGCGACGGAGTTCACTTTCCTGAAGCAGAGGAATCTATCTGTTGCTGAGTATGAGGCGCAATTCGCCAGATTATGTCACTATGCACCACATTTGGTATCTGCAGAGAAGATGAAGGCCAACCGATTTTTGAATGGATTGAAGCTTCAGTATATTAACCAATTTGCACCTTTGGAGATCCCCACTTATGCCGAGATTGTGAGAAAGGCCCAAGTTCTCGAAGATACCATGGAGATGACGGACCGAATAAGAGGTCGAGACAAGAAGAGGGAGCAGATTACTAGCTCCAAAAATTTTAAACCTACTAATGGCGAGAAGAGACCCAATGGCAGGCCGAGTTTTTCAAAATATAAGAAGCTAAAGGAAGGTGATAAGAGGGGAGGATCGGCTGCTTCATCCAAAGCAGTCTGCAAGTACTATGATCGCCCGGGTCACAAGATGGAAGAGTGTTAGCACAAGTTGGGCTTCTATTTGAGATGTGGTAACAGGGACCATCGAATCCCTGAGTGTCCCCTCATTATTGAGCAGGAGGCATCTGATAAGCCACAAGGGAGTCAAAAGTGACAAGGCAGGCTCCAAGCTCTCCAAGATGCAGAGATTGAAACCGAGGCTACCGAGGAAGGAGGTATTGTCGAAGGTACTCTTACTATTCTTTCCAAGCCAGCATTTGTACTTTTTGACACTGGAGCTACTCATTCATTTATATCTCAGCAATTTGCTAAGACTATATCTGTTAAACTGGTAATATTAGATTCTCATCTTGTGATATCAACCCCTATTGGTTTGGGGTCCGAGATTAAATATTATTACCCCTCTAGTGAAGTTTTGATCAACGATTGTAACTTATCTGTTGATTTGGTATGCATGAAGATGAAAGACTATGATGTGATTCTAGGAGCAGATTGGTTAGCTAGACATAGAGCTAGTGTTCATTGTAAATCAGGAGTAGTGTCCTTCCCTTGATGCCCTAAGCTTTTCTTTTCTCGCTCTAGGCAATCTAAGTTTGTGCCACTTATTTCGACACTCCGAGCGGATAAGTTGTTAAGGAGAGGGTGTCAGACATTCTTGGCCTTAGTCTCTTTGACCAATAAGATGGAAGTGGAGTTGAAGGATATCTCAATTGTCTGGGATTTTCTGGAAGTGTTTCCTGAAGAACTACCAGGTCTTCCTCCTGAAAGGGAAGTGGTTTTCTCCATTTACTTAATTCCTGGCGCTTCACTTGTCTCTAAAGCTCCATACTATATGTCCCCTGCGGAGTTAAGGGAATTGAAGGAGCAGTTGCTGGACTTACTGGAAAAAGGGTTCATTCACCTGAGCACATCCCCGTGGGGTGCTCCTGTACTTTTTGTAAGGAAGAAGGATGGTTCGTTAAGGCTCTATAATGCTTATCGCTCTCTTGATATCTTGTCTACTTGTGGTCAAATATACAAGCATTCCTTTACTCTCTCATGCTCAAGCTTCATGTTTTAGTCACGATTCTCATCATAGCATATTTACCTTATCTAAAAGTGTTAATTACTTAAAGGTGTCTAATATAGAGATATAAGTCCTACTAAGCTTTTTACTCACCCAGCATTTTTGGTTAATATTATAGGTAGTTCTGATGAGGAACCCCAAGCAAACGGGGATGGATAACAGTGAAAAGAGGGATCCAGCTTATCTTAGATTCCCTAGGTTCAATTGTTTCTCTTACTAGAATTAAGTGTATCTGGAAGTTGTAATTATGTCTCTTCAGGCTTAGTGGTGTTGTATGGAGCTTCGACAACTTAGATGAACCCTATAGTCTTATGTCTAGTCTAGCTAGATAGAGAGTCTCTTGTAAATCACCTTTTATTGAGTCTATTAAGTCAATTTGTAATGAACTTGTATTTGAAACTTCAAGGAAATTATGTTTTGTCTAGTTATATGGTCTTTGTGGTTGATCTGATTATTCATGACCATTTGATGCTACGTTCTGAGCAATGTTTCCGCTGCTTTTGGTTTGGGGCATGACACCTAATTCCGCCAATCTTTCAATCCACTCAATCATCTTGAGAACATGTGTCTCCACAGATGTTCTCTCAGACATTCTTGTCCCGAACAGACTTTTAGATATCTCATATCTTTCTGTTCGACTTTGAGCTCCAAAGAGCTTCTCAAGGTGAAACAAAATGGATCTAGGATCCATCTTTTCATGCTACCTCTGTAACTCATTTGTCATAGAGGCGAGCATATAACATTGGACAAGGGTGGCATCATCTTTATACTTCTCGTAAGCAATAATCTCTCCTCTTCAGCATCATCGACAAGAAGAGGAGGTATAGACTAGTGTTGTACCCAGATGTTTCCCCAGCAAAATCATAAGAAATGAGGGCTCGAGAATTTTCCCGAACACCTTTAAAGCGTTATCCACCAGCCCTTTCTACATCACACCGGGCCCGATCGAGGGTTCTGACCAGCTAGCCATGATCCACAGCAAATAACGACTATTGACCAGGGCCGCCCCCGCTCACCCAGGTTGTGAGTATATATACCTTCAACTAATTCCCCCCGGGCCACGAGCCACGACACGTGGCACCCATCAATGAGGCCAAGATTCTCCCCAAAATGCCTCCTCCCAACCTTCAAAAGTCTAAGGAAGACTTTTCCCAGTCAACTATGGGCCCCGAGAGCCCCTGTAATGCCTATATGGCCTGTGCTCGCATATCGGGAATTTTCCCGAGCACCTTATGGGCGCATGCATTCTAACCACTCTACAATGAGCCGGGGGCCAACCCATGGCACTAACACCCTATCCAGATCCTATGACAACCCTCCAGCAAGTTAGGACCACACCTGACCCTCAGACACATGGCATTGAGTCGTTTATCTTTAGCACCCGGTCCAACCCGGGGCTACCCTGTCAACCCACCAAGCAACGCGGCATAATCCACAAAGGCTAGGCCCACGCACCCGAGAGGCCTTCCCTCAACTCCTACAAGCTCTCACCCTCATCGCCGGGCCAAACCTGGGGCCCACCAGCCAACTATCTGAGCTGTTCGACAACCCAAGGTGTGTCGGGAATTTTTTCGATCACCCAGCGAGCGGCAGCAACAACACCGAACAATTGACCCCCATGGGCCAATCCCAGCACCCTGAATCACTAAGTCCTTCAAAGCACAACTCAGAAGAATAGTGGAAGGCTTCCGAGACCACCCCCTGTGGCCACGGCTCACCCCGGGGGGAGTTCACCCCAGGCACGGCCGGGCCCTGGTGGGGGTGAACTCCCGCGGCGGTGGCCCCTCCACCTAGCCCGGTCAACCCCAGCATGGACTCGTCCCCGTCCCAACCCCATGCAATGTCAATCAATGTAACAATATGGAGAAACTCATGAAGATGAAGCCTCGGGATCACACAAGTCAACTCCCTGATCCACATGCACAAGCTGCCAGCCAACCTGTCCAAGCTCGTATCCTTTGTCCTCTTGCAGTCACACAGAGTCAACGTGAGCCCAAATGACTAAAAATAGGGGATTTTATAGACTGGGGAAAGAACCCCACTTCTGCCCTGAGAGCATGTCACCGCTGTGAGTGTGAGAGTGACCTGTCCCGTGACTCGGTCCGAGCACGAAAGTTGAGTCGACTATCCGAGAACTTGGCCGGTTCCTCAACCGTGCACGATCCGCGTTTCCCTCGCTAAAGGGACGACTAGTGAGCTTGCATGCTGCTAGTGACGTGTAGCCCTAGGATCTCTTAAGTGTCGGGCCTCACGCCCCTCCTATCGACACGTTGCTGGTCGTGTCCACATATAGAGTCTGAGGTCCGCATCATATAGAGTCGACTCTCGTGTTCATCCCGCATCATTTCCTCTCAGAGCACATAGTTTTCCACTAGCGCATCGTATCGAAGAACAATGGCATGCATGTATACTCCTTTCTATACCGTACATATGTCAATACTAATATTGATATTTCAGACTCTAAAATTATTATTGTTTAGACTGGTTCTATATCAAAGTTAAAACTCTAACCAAACAGGGCACAAAGTCTTGGGTTAACAGAATTGCATTTTAGATCACATGTATTTGGCTCCTTGTGATTTCTACTCTAGCAGTCATAATAAAATCTGAGAAAAAGAGGGGATGAGAGTGGTGCATATATGTATATTTCTGGGCTCTCTTCTATACAAAGGTGTTTCAGCCATGCATCTTGTGAGTATCAGTTGATTTACTGGTGTCTCGATTATCACCATTTCCCATTGTTAATGGAAGTCATGGCATCAATTTTTATATGCTTTATGACACGCGTGTTTAAAGTGTAGAGCCTAATCATGGGGTCGTGGAAGGATTGAAGACTTAGTCCATTCTAGCTCCTGGTCGATCATGAAGTCTACTGAAATTTCTAGAGTCGAGTCAGTGGGCTCAAAAAATCAGACCGGTCAATTGCTAGATCGATCAAAATTTCCAGAGTGGGGTTGTTGGGCTCAGAGATCCGATGGTCGACCGCCTCGAGATAGAGATAGACCAATTATAGTCCGACGCGAGTCTTAGCCATGGGATATTATCATATTTTGTCTCTAAGTCCAATGTAACCCTAGTTAATTCTATAAATAAGGTTATCGTCTTCATGACGTGTGATGATGCGATGTGAGAGCGGTGGTTGTATGCACTTAGGGAGAGCTCTCTTCCACTCTCTTGTAACAATCTCTATACATAGTAAAATCATGTGCACGGCTCCGTGGTTTCTTCCATTTTGGGTTTTCCATGAAAATCTCTAGCATTTGTGTGTGATTGCTCTTGTTCCGCATTCTTCCTTCTTCCCTCTTTGTTCGTTGCATCCCCAACTACTAATATTAGAGCCAAGTTCCAGGAGAGGAGTAAGAGAGCGATGGTTGCGAAAAAAGAAAAAGTCAAGATTAAGAAATTCGATGGCAAGGAGCTCAATTTCTAGAAGATGCATATCAAAGACTATCTATACCAAAAGAAATTACATGAACTGTTGAAAGCAGAGAAGCTAGAGTCAATGGACAAGGATGATTGGGAACTTCTGGATAGACATGTGCTGGGTGTTGTACGACTAACATTGGCTCGAAACGTCACCTTCAACATTGTGAATGAGAAGACAACGACAAGCCTCATGAAAGTGCTATCAAATATATATGAGAAACACTCTACCTTAAATAAGGTATATCTGATGCGTCGTTTGTTTAATTTGAAGATGTCACATATTACATCAATGAATTAAAGGTGACCACAAGTATGTTGAGTTCTACGGAAATCAACTTCGAAGATGAAGTTAGGACATTAATTCTTCTTTCTTCACTTCTTGAGAGTTAGGATGCGACTGTGACTACGGTGAGCAATTCTTCTACTTCAAGCAAGTTGAACTTTAATGAAGTCTGAGATCTAATTCTTAGCGAAGATGTTTGCATGAGAGAATCGGGAGAAACCTTGGCCTCTACCTTGTGTACCGCAGGTAGGGGAAGAAGCTATCACCGGAGTCAAACTAGGACCAGTCGAAGTTGAAGGGGAGGAGTGAGTCAAGATTCTAGGGTGATGGTTATAGAAATTGTGGAAAGAAAGGACATCTGAAGAAAGATTATAGACTATCTCTAAAGAAGAAAAATCAAAACCCTACTGAGAGACAAGGGGTCGCCAAGATGGGGGGAGAGGGGGGCTGTCGAGGGGTGGTCTCTCTCTCTCTAATATTTATAAAAATTTTAACCCCCTCTCTCTTCCCCATCGAACACTCTCTCTCCCCTCACTCTTTCTCTCTCATTTCTCTCTCTCCCCCTCTCACTCACGATCGCCCTCTCTCCCTCTCTCTCGGTTTCAGTCGGCTCGGCCGTAGACGGAGACGAGGGAGGTACCGTTGAAACGGGCGTGACGCAAGGATCGCTTGGGTGCTGACCTCGTCTCGATCCACGGTGCGTGGAGGCGCGTGGAGCCAGGAGATCATCCTGGCTTCTGTCGTCCGTTCGGTGCCAGAACATCAACTTCATCACGATCGAGGTAGGGGATGGATTCCTCATCTCGCTAGGAACCCATTGGTACCACATGCATGCCCGTCCAGTGCCATTTTCATCATTTTCTGTGCAAAACCCCATGTTAGCCTATTTTAGTCTAATTTTCTTAAATTGATTCCGTGGGCATTGTATTTAAGTTTTGATGGCATGAATGGGTGTGGAATAATCGGTATGGCTTGGCAGGATGGTTTATTTTTTTGAATCCCCTCATTTTGAGCCGATCGGGAGGGGTTTTGGCTCTGGTTGACCCACTCTCATCACTGTGGTAATGGCGCGGTTAGACCGTGACCATCCCATCAGTGAGCGGTCAACACCAGACCATTTTACCCCATTGAGTGGTCTAACTTGGAACGCTTAGGACTACGCACGGCACACTCCATGCCGTGTGGTTCCTAGGAATAGTAGGTGGTATCACTAGAGCGGTCCCAGTTTGTCCGTTTAACCACCCTGAATGGCCTGTTGACCGACCGCCCAACGGACCCCGGCATCCCTTGAAGCAGTCAGTCCCTAGCCGCCTCACTATGTGAGCGGCCGTTTCTCAACTGCTCAATCCCGTAAAACCTATCGAGGCTAACCCCTAAGTGGCTTAGGCCTGACCGCTCTTGCCTGTTGAGCAGTCCAGACCTAACCGCGTAACTCCATGAGCGGCCATGTTGTAACCACCCTATTCTACAGAGTTTTAATTTTAGCATATTTAATCTAATTATGCCTTAATTATTGCATACTTGCCATGTTTAAAGTATTTTTATGAACTATGGCACTTTATAGATCCTGATAGAATTATTTTCTCTCTCCTTGTGACGGAATCACTAGTCGTAGCCCGATGACCTTTAGTGTCGGCCCACTGGAGAGAGGTGGCGGGGTAATCCCGGTTTACGGTTCTTAAGCTAGTTCCCGTGGGCCCCCTTGCTTTGCGGTAGTGTCCTACTAGGGGGAAAACTAACTAGAGGCTTGGCTCAAGACAATGAGCCTGTGTGTGCACACGTGGTCAGGGGCTTGGACTAACACTGACGGGTGTTACCCTGACTAGTTCTTGTCCTTGTACTGTTACACCTCTTCCTTGTTGTGTCTTTCTGACTTGCGAGTTGCTTGAGACACAGTGTAAGCCATTAGTGGACGCATCTGGTTTCTTCTTTCTGGTAGTCCTTCCTTCTTCTTGTCACTTGGTTAGTTGAGGTTTATTCTATATGTAGATTTAGCTTTTGACGCTTATATTTAAGCTAAATTGACATATTAGTTAGCTATTATAAACTGTTTAGATAGGTTTTATAGCTTTACTATACTTACGGCCATATTATGCTAATGCATGTTAATTGCTTTAAATGCATGCTCTACTTGCTTTATTGCTTGTTTGCATGTTTAGTTGCGAGGTAGGGATCTGCGTTACCCCTACTGAGTCTGACTGTGACTCACCCTTCCTTCTTTCAGGTGAGCAGTCCCAGCCGTCTGCCGGAGGTTCTCGAGTTTTCGGCGACCATCCCTAGTCAGTCAGCAGCAGTTGGTCTATCCTATTGTGTACTTTTGACCGAGGTATGCCCCGTGTAGTTGTACATTGGATCTTTCTTTGGGTAGTCAGACTTGTTACTTGTAGATCTGGACTATTACTTACTGTTTATCACTCCGATATATTTAATTTACTTCTGCATTAAAATTTTAAATTGTTACTCTAATTAATATTGCTCGTGCATAATTCCAATTCGTTATGCATCCCCTTGACAAACTCCTCCAACCCTTACGGGGCCTCATCAGCCTCTTGGGTGGCTTCCCCAGTTCTTGGTATCGGTATATCGGTATCTGGATCTCCGGGTCGTCAGTTTAATTATTTATTTAAATTTTATATTATTATTTTATTATATATTGTGTTATTTTTGTAGTTACTTTAGCTTCTTACACACCCTCACACCATCCATTTTTCCTTCCGAGTCTTCGGGCTCGTGAGAGGTGGGCCGAGATTCAAGACGCGCCGGTTCCTTTCCGGTACTCGAATCCCGGGTCGCCACAGAAGCTACCATAGTCTTTGAGGAGAATGTGGGAACTCGCCTCTTGGAAGCTCAGAAGCCATCATAGTTTTTTAGGGGAGCATGAGTGCTCGCCTTTTGGAAGCTTCGAAGCTACTATTGTTTAGCTCGGAAGATGACTTATGACGATCCATTGGCCATGGAGGCTTAGAGCAGTGAGAGGGAGTAACTCGTTTACTGATAAAATGCTCTAAGATTTATAGAGTTCCAAGTTCGTGGAACTTCTCGCCCATCTAAAGTCGTGAATCTATATGCCCATTTGTCGAGCACGTCTGTAACCCGATATGGGCCTTCCCAGTTCAGGGTCAGCTTCCCCGCGATCGCTCTGGGATCTGCCATGCTAGCCCGACGTAGCACGAGGTCTCCTGGAAGGAAGTGATGCTTTTTGCCATGAGTATTGTAGTACTGTGCTAGCCGTTGTTGATAAACTATGAGCCTCAGCTGGTCACGTTCCCTATTTTCCTCTAGCAGTTCCAAGTTTTCTCACATCACCTGATTATTCCTGGCCTTGTTGAACTGGCTAACTCTTAACGATGGATTGGATATATCGACTAGGATGACTACTTCTATTTTATACGCTAAGTGGAAAGGTGTTTCCCCTGTGGCAGTCCAAGCAGTAGCCCGATGCGCCCTTAGGACGCTTGGAATGGAATCTATCTAAGACTTGCCAACCTACTCCAGGCGGGTCTTAATGCCATGAAGAAGCGTTCGATTGGTGTTTTTCACTAGGCCATTTGCCTGGGGATGGCCCACTGAAGTGTAATGATTCCATATCCTGAACTCCGAGCACCTCTCCTGGAAGACAGTGCTCGTGAAATGCCTGCCATTGTCAGTTGTGAGAACGTGTAGGATTCTAAAATGATAGATTATGCTCTGTAGGACGAACATCCAAGTCGCTTCACTTGTGACTTTTTCTAACGGTTCTGCCTTGACCTATTTGGTGAAGTAATAGATGGCGACTATGAGAAACTTCTTCCTTCCCTGAGCATCCGGAAAGGGGCCCAGTATATCTACCCCCCACTGAGCAAATGGGCGACACTCCATTAGAGTATGCAACTACGTAGCTAGTTGGTGATGCAAGCTCGTGAACTTCTGACACTAGGGGCAGCTTAGAACATAGTTGAGGTGGTCTTACTGTAGTGTTGGCCACCAGTATCCTTGTCGGATAAGGCTCCTCGCGAGTGCTCGCTCGCCGATATGAATTCCACAGAAGCCTTCATGGACTTCCTGAATCGCCTGCTTGGCCTCTGTGGGGAATAAGCACTTCAATAGGGGAGCTGAGAGTGATCGCCTGTACAGCCGGCCATTGATGATCGTGAAATGTGTTGCTCGTGCTCGCATGTGGCAAGCATCAACGCGGTCGTTGGGGATATGTTTCCGTAGGAGGAAATCAAGGATCGGATCCATCCATGATGGCTCATAGTCTTTGACATTCACTTGGGGATTTGGATCTTCGATGCTCGGCGCCAATAATTCTTCTACGAGTATGGCTCTTGAATTACAGGTAGTCGTAGACGATGCTAGGCGAGAGAGGGTGTATGCTCAGATGTTCTCTTCTCTTGAGATATGCACTATCTTGAAACAAGATAACGATGATGTAGCTTCTTCGCCTTCTCGAGGTACTTCACCATTGCTGGCTCCTGGGCTTTGAACTCTCCTCGGACCTAGCTGGCGATGAGCAAGGAGTCACTGTAGACCCGCAGGTTGGCAACCTCGAGGTGCTTTGCCATACGGAGATAGGAGAGCAAAGCTTCGTACTCTGCCATGTTGTTGGTGGCTGGAAAGTTGCACTGTAGGGCATATTATAACTCCACCCCTTCCAGGGATAAGAGGACTAGGCCTGCCCCGTTACCAGTGGCACAGGAGGAACTGCCCACGTAAAGCTCCCAAGTCGGTTCTGAGGATTGCTCGGGCGATTCTTCCTCCGGAAGCGTGCATTTAGCGACGAAGTCCGCCAGTGCCTAAGCTTTGATCGCTGTCCTCAAGCGAAGCTTGATGTTGAACTCCCCTAGCTTAATGGCTCACTTGATGAGTCTCCCCGATGCATATGGGTTTTGGAGGATTTGGCGCAGGGGCTGGTCAGTGAGGACTGCGATCAGATGGGAGAGGAAGTACAGTCGTGACTTTCGCGCGGCTGTGACCAGGGCTAGCGAGAACTTCTCCATTCTCGAATACTAAAACTCTGGGCCCTGGAGTGCTCAGCTCACGTAGTACACTGGCTTCATAACTTTGTCTTCCTTCTGGGCGAGTACAGCACTCAAAGTGCTCGGTGTTATGGACAAGTATAAGAGCAACTACTCCCCGTTTTGGGGCTTGGAGATCACAGGAGAGCGTAGGAGGTGAGGATAGATACCGCTTGAGGTCCTCAAAAGCTTGCTTGCACTTCTGATCCTAGTCGACTTGCCCCCACTTTTCAGGGGACTTGTTTTGCTTGCTTGATGAACTGGAAGAAGGGTAGGCACTTCTTTGCAGCCCTAGATAGGAACCGGGTAAGGGCGGCCACATGACCAGTGAGACATTGTACATCTCTTACCCACTCTGGGTGCTTTATCTCTAGTACTGCTCAGATTTGGTCGGGGTTTGCTTCAATTCCACGGTGGGTAATAAGAAAACTGAGGAATTTGCCCGACTTGACTCCGAAAGCACACTTGCTTGAGTTGAGTTTCATGTTATATTTCTAGAGTGTTTCCAATGTTTCTTTCAGGTCCTCTAGGTGCTCGGCTTCTCGGAGGCTTTTAACAAGCATGCCATCGATGTAGGTTTCCATGTTGCAGCCGATCTGAGTATCAAACTCGTGGTTGACGAGACGCTGGTGCGTGGCTCCAGCATTGTTCAACCCAAAGGGAATATGTATATAGCAGTAAAGCCTACAGTCGGTGACAAAAGCTATTTTATCTTGGTCAGGCTCGTGCATGCTGATCTGGTGGTACCCAGAGTATGCATCCGGGAACCTCAGCATCTCGTGCCCCGTCGTGACGTCAACCAGTTGGTCGATTTGTGGAATGGAAAAGCTATCTTTTGGGGTGGCTTTATTGAGGTCCGTGTAGTCTACGCACATGAGCCACTTCCCATTACTTTTAGGTACTAGGACCACGTTAGCAACCCAGTCTGGGTACTGGGTAGGCCGTAGGAGTCCCGAGCGTAGCTTCTCACCCACTTGCTCCTTTATGATCTCCCATCACTTGGGGTTACAACGCCTCCTGCATTGTTGAGCTGGGCGACAGCTCAGATCTAACCTTAGGTTGTGGTTTATGACCTCCGACGGTGTGGCGACCCGGGATCCGAGTACTAGAAAGGAACCGACGTAACTCGAACCTCGACCCGCCGCCCACGAGTCCGAATACTCAGAAGGGCTAAAGGATAGGTGTGGTGTACATAGAAATAGGAAATAAAGCGGGGCAATAGATATAATACTAAAAATAAATAACTAACTACAACAGAGTCCAGTCTAATAGAAAGTACAGTCCAAAGTAGTAAAACGTACCACGTGTCAAGTGAACACTCAGCCCGACAAGCTGGCAGCTAAGAACCTCCACGTAACACCCTCGAACCTCGAGGAAGAACCGCCACACCTGAAAACCAAGGGTGAGCTTCCTATCACTGGCTCCGTAGGGATCTCGCAGAACCCCAATCGAGAAACAACGGCGGCACGAAAAGTAGGAACTACAAAAGAAGGAAAGTAACTACGATGGCCGACAAAACCTTTGCTCTACAGCTACTCCTACTGTACCAAAAACACGACCCAGTCTCTCATTAGGGGACAACCAAGTCACGCATCCGACATCTTGATCTCACGATTGGGGACCACCAGACACGAACCACCCTAGCCACACTACTAAGAAAACGCCACGATGTCCCAATCATGAAAACCTGCCCTCACAGTAGGGTCTGAGTCGAAACCACACGGTCTGAAAATACAGTCACGACCTCGCTGTCGTGAACTCTACGCCGTCTAGGGAAAGCTCTATGACGCTCACCAAAAATCTCAGACCTCGACTTCGGGAACGCTCCCGAAATAACACGTGAAACCCCATCTCGCAGATGAGAAATGGAAACTCGGGACACGACAACTCACGTCACGTGACGGGAGCACCATCCTCTAGAAGAACGACCGGATGCGTCCCCTGACGTCTTACACTGCGTCACAAGTGTCTAGCTACAATGTCTCAGGCGCGAGACTCAGACATGCATAGTAACTAGGAGTACCACAAAATAAGGACTAGCTAAGGTTGCACTTGTCAGTGCGGGTATGAACCCTCAGCCTCGTGTGCACACTCAGACCATACGCCCTAGGTCTATCCTCTAGCTAGTAATTCCCCCAGCAGACCAGACTCGGCGGTACGCGGGCCCTATGGTAACCAGCCTACTCACCGTCTAACTCGAGTCACGCTCTCTACCACTCCCAAGTGGGTCCACACGGGCGTGCGCAGGAAAGCTATGACTAGTGGGGGTTCACTAAATGTGAACATTGAAAACCACGCACAGACCCATTGCGAGTAACACGAAGTGACAGGTGACCCGAGGCCACTAGACTCTGGACAGCCCAGTAGACCTACTAAACTCAACGATCCTTGAGTCACGAGACGAATCCTCTCTCTCTTCTTCTTTCTTTCACTTTTTTTTGGAATGGCGTGGGAAGGAAATGGGGGAACAAAAGGATTCGACACCCCCATGGCTCTATCCCTTCACTTTGCTGGGTTCCCGAAAAGGATATGCCGAGGGCACATAATGGAATTCCGTGCTGACCAATGACGCGAGCATCGAGGGCCTCAGTCGAGAAAAGGAGGGAAGGAGAGAGACCCATGCGTGGGAAGATGTCAGGCGATTTGAGGGATTGGGTGCTTGACGAGATCCCCACCGGCCGCAAGCGATTGGTGTTTATTTACATCGGACTGAATCCGAACACTTTGTTCTTTCGTCAGCAAAAAGAGTCGACACAGCATAATGATCGTGACACATGGAGAGGGGTCGTATTCATGTTGTCAATATAACATCAATATCATGAAAGTGAGAATAAAATACACAATCATCCACATTTCATTGATAACAAGCCGTGAAAGGCATTTTTACAGAGATACATGAGCTTCCCTTATTGTATATGCAAGCCACGGGACAAGTCCATCGAGGGTGACGGTCCCCGAGTCATTGCTTGGGAAAAGGGACTCGACTGCACGCTATCGCACTATCCCAAGTGGGGCGATATGTTGGGGAGGATATCGGCTCCGCATGCAGCACTGTTGGTGTTCAATTGATTGTGCAAGGACCCAAGTTCTGTCTAGGTTTTGCCCCTCTTTGGAACACCAGCGTGCCGACATGAATGTGCCCGGGGGACGGCATGCTGGAATTGTATCTCTCCCATGCGGGAATATATCCCGAGAGTGCCACCCATTAATGCAGCACAGCTGGGGTTGAATGGGTGTGCAGGGAACCCCTAGATGTGCCCACATGCAGGAATGATTGCAAGCTCGGAAGTGTCGTGTGTTGGAATGGCGGATATGCCCACGTAATGGGACACGACACTATGTCATTGCCAAGGCTTGCAGAGAGGGGGTGGCACGACCGCATCTGTAAGAGGAGCGGCCAGGATGTAACTAATCCGGAGCAAAACTGACGTCTGGAAGGTAAAGGACGTTCGGATCATAACTGACCTGAAGCAAAACTGGATGAAGGTCAGTGATTGAGATTTTTGGGATGAAATAAACATCGGGGGGAATTGTGACCCATAGCATGATCAGATGTCGAGTCTCATGCTGGAAAATCACGTTTCCCATAATAGTCAATCAAATGAAATGATGGCTTGAACGGGGAGGGTGAAAAAAATGGCAGAGACAACTGTATGAACTGAGACAGCTGAGTGGGTTAAAGCGACTGTATAAATTGGGACAGTCGATTCGATCGGGATGATTGAGATAATCGTAGTGTCTGGATAAACTGGAGCGGTTGGAATTAACTGGAACAACTAGAATAAACTGGACAGTTGGAATAAATCGGAACAATTGTGTAAATTGGGACAGTCGAATTGTGGGCTAGGTCAAATAGACTAGGGTGTTTGAATAATATATTGGAATGAGATTATATCATGGGCGGAAATAACGAGAGTTAGATTAGTTCGACTAAAATTCAAATGACTGATGGTTGATTAAGACTGGCTGGAGCCTATCATGAGGATAGTCTTTCAACCCAATGACTCAGTGCAGAGACTTCCAGACGAATATCAGCAACATAGGGAATCTCAACATTCCGGTACAGAGAATGTTGTATCAACTGGCAACGCCCGAGAGAGAGTTCCTCATAAATATCAGTACATTCAACAGCAGCAAGGCAACAACAATATACCTCGTGGAATGAAAAAACATCAGAAATCTTCTTCAGGTAGATGCTCCTTTGGCTGGGTTGTGTCTGGGCGTCTGTCTCCTCCTTCTTCGTCATTGTTGTGGCGGCTGATCCACCTTGTATTTATAGACGCCGGGTAAGGGGTTGGGTGTGGTAGAAGGGGCCATCAGGACCACCTGGGGGCGTTGAGCGATACTACTTGGTCCCCTTCACATCCACCACCGCCCCCAGGTTGCCAAAGTAGTGGCGTTGGGCGCCCTTAGTGGCTCCAACTGTAATGTCGAGCGCTGGCGCTCGAATTAGTATTGGGTGTAAGTGGGTGTGGCGCTGAAATGAGGTTTTACTCAGGGTAGGGGGCGCTGGAATGAAGTTTTCCTCAAGGTAGCCTGCATACATTTAAAACAATTGCATTAGTCATATATTTCATAACAAATCATGCATTTCATTAAATAAATGAAGGAAGGGAGAAAAGAAAGAAAAATGCAGTCTGATATAATAATGGCCACTTATGGGCCATTTACATTCCTTCCACGGTTGGATTCCAATCGTTTAACTATCCCAATAAACCCTTTCAGAGGTCCACGACCACCCAAGGACTGTCCTGCCTAATGGACGGCCCATCCCAGACCTTGTAGTTCTTTTGTGCCTAACCCAGTCACGGCTCTTTCCTGGCCATTTAATGACACTACAGTCCCCATCTGACCACATGGTTTCCCTCTCAAGCCCCCGATAACTTGAACTTACACAGTCTTTCCTTTAGCCGAGTGGCTACTGACGGTCTGTTGGAGACCGTTCTAGTCACAACATTTTAGATTCTGAACGGACCGAAGTGGGCCATCCCACCTAATCACGGTCTTCCTCAGACCGTGCTAAATCCCAATACCCTTATCAGTTCAGCTCCCCTGGGACGGTCACCCGTGGACCGTTCTGACCCTAGACGGTTCTATATGAACCGTATGATTTTCCTAGGCGGTCACTACGAGACCGTGTTTCCACTACCATGCCCAACGGCGTTCGCTTCCCATCTCGCCAGTGGTGAAGGCCCTTGTGGGATCCCAACTGGCCATAGAGGGGTCGTATGCCCCTTCTAACTCTCCTAGGGCTACATGCATGGCTTCAATAAGGGAAATGGGGGAGTTTTAGGGGCCTACCTCGGAGGTTCGCGGTGGCTTCTCCACCGCTGCCGTGGCCGCCTCCGGTGGTGCGTCTGCGTCCTCCTCCCTGAAGACGATAACCATGGCACCTCCCTCGGCCACGAGCGGTGGCAGTGGTGCCATTGACGGTGGTGCGTCTGCATCCTCCTCGCTGAAGATGATCATCGTGGCACCTCCCTCGGCCACGGGCGGTGGCAGTGGTGCCATAGACGGTGGTGCCGTCTCCTCCGCGGCGGTCATCGGCGGCGACAGCGTGGCTTGGGCATCTCCTTCTCTGGCCATCCTCCGCGCCAATGCTTGGTGCTTGAAGTGCATAAGAGAGATTGAGAGAGGGTGGGGGATAGTGGAGAATGGGAATGAGAAGAGATAAGAGGGAGAGGTGGTGAGCTCAGTGGGGGAGAGTGGAGAACGTGGGGAGGGGGTGTTCGCCGTCAGTTACGGTGCGGAGGGAGATGGAAGAGTTGGTTTTAATTTTTTTTGAAACAGATGATACCTACACGGTCGGTTTATCGACCATTCAATCCGTGTATTAGTAACACTCCATATGCGTATCCACGGTCTGACCTTGACCGTGTATCTTATTGAACGGTGTCTCATAGGGCCGTGCTGATACCACGATAAGATCCCAAACTAGCAATACAAAGACGGCCCTATATGGACCGTTTGTATTATTGGGCGGTCTCAAGTTAGACCGTGTATGTGCTGAAGTGCTAAATGATGTTTCTGGGCTTTATTTTTATGGCATCATTGATAATCTTTTGCCTTGAATGATATTGTTTTCATGATATATTATTGTAAAATCCTGTTCATGATCTCTTTTACAACGCCACTTCACTTTGCCTTTCATAACTGCCTACCGTCAGGTAAGTCAGGTAAAGTATATCGTACCCTATATCCCTTAATGCATTACTATATGGTATCTATGCTATACTATCTCGAGAACTAGTCGGTCATTCACGTGTTCCAGGATCTGATGCACCCCTCTACAAAAAATGATAATGATCTAGGTTCACGTGTATAATCATTGGATAGGCCGTTAGGTTCGAAAGATTAGGGGATGATGATGATCTAGGTTCACATGTTTAATCATTGGTTGCAGATAGTGTCTTGACCCTGATTATCTCGGTCTAGTAATACTCTTCTCGAGTACTTTCTATTTTATCCTTTCTTCGCATTTGTTTTAACGATTTCTTTTATTTTAGACTAGCATGCATCATACGCATCTTTTGAGCATTCATGACTCATGGTCTGTCTGAAAGTGTCTCGTTAGTAATGGATAATTGTGCGTTCATTATTTTGAGTAAGAAGAATAATTCCACTCAGAGTTGGAAGGTTCTCTCTAGTCTATTCACCTGGTTTGGTTGCTGATCCTTTCCTTGTTTTATGGTTGCTTAGCTTTGGACTCTGTTATGGTGTTAAGAGCTGTTGCGTATCGTGTTCGTCGTGCCGTGTCCAACGGCCGATGTGTTGTGAAGGCTCATTTATTATTTCAGGATGTAAAGATAGGCTGAGATTAGCATCTTTCCTTGTGCTTTGTGCTGATGCTGGTGCTTTCTTTGTTTGCACTTAGGCTATTTGTGATTGGTCGTTCGCTAGATCAGTACTCGTGGCGTTTTATTTGTGATTTTTCATGAATTACGATGGCGCCGTGTGTGTGCTGAGATGCGGATACCGAGCTATCTTCTGATGCCTGTGTGTGTTGTATGAGTGCACAGCGGAAGCGTACGGGCCCATAACCAACAGGTCGAGGATCTTTTCATGAGGTTCTGGCCAGTCGAGAGAATTACTTCTTCTCGATGTGACTTTATCTTGGCTTCTTGTGCCTTGATGTCATCTTTTGTCGTGCTGTTGCTGGTACTTTTTCTGGTGTTGGCATCGGCATTTGTGAGTGTTGGGGAATTTGTCGGCATTCCTGCTGATTGAGTACCCTCTGTCCTACTATATTGTCTCTCGGGTGTTGTGCTCTCGAGGCGTGCCTGTAGTCCTTGAGATGCGTCCCATGAGATTGTGGTTCTTGTTGTCATTTTCTTGTTGTTGTGGGTCTTTCTTGGTGAGCTGTCCGATGCATGACTCGTTCTCTGTAGTCGTGTGATCAGCTACTATTGTGCCTTGATGTGATTTTACTTGCAGTTGTGTTCTATAGTTATGTGTGCTGTATGGAGCCGGAATCCTATGGGTGCTGCCGTGTTGCTGTTGTTTCCATGAATTTATCGTTGGTGTCCTGTGTGCCAAGTGTTCTGTGTCATCTTTGGCACTGGAGCTGATGATGTGGTCGAGCGGTCAGCCGTGAGGACTATGTTTCCTTGTTTAAGCTACAGCTTGATGTGCCTGTCGTTTCATTTTTCGTGATCTGTTATTATGGCAGTCGTGTCTCTTTCCCTGTGAGACGTAAGCGACATTGTCCTATTTCGGAGGTGTCAGACTTCTGTTCACTTGTGTCGTGCTCAGTCCTGAGCTTGTGCTCGTGATTATGGTCTGACTATGTTCCTCTAAGCTGTGCTTCTCGTGACTTGTGCCGTTCCGTTGTTGTGTTGTCGAGTTGTTCTTCCTTGCTTCTCCTTTGTTAGTCCTTAAATTTCGAGGATGAAATTTTCTAAAGGAGGGGAGGATGTAATATCCCAGATCCTTAGTGGATCTTTGCTGGGTATTTGTTAGGTCTTTCGGATCCTTTTTGGAGAGTTTTGGATCGCTTTTGTAGCTCCCGAGTTGAGTTTTACGATCTGTGTGGATTTTTCTCCCGTATAATCTACGGAACCCTATGGTGAGTGTATTTCTCAGTTCATCGACTCGTGGATGATACAGTTGTGATGTACTCTTCACGAGGATCGTTTCAGTTATATTTACGTATTTTTCTGAATTAGTGCATTTTTAGCTGAATTTACAGATTTTTAGAAATTAGAAAAATTTCTAATTTCCTTTTTATTTAACCCCCACCCTCTCTCTCCTCTCACTCTCGCGCTCTCACTCTCTCTCTCCCGTTCTCTCTCGTTCTCTCACCCTCTCAGCTCCAGCTACAGATGGAGGCAACCGTGGGTGAGGTGATGACGTCGAGAAGCTACTGAGATGCGTGGTGGAGCGTGAATCGGTGCGGTTTTGGCGCGATCCTGAACGGTGGATGCAAAGCCGACGGTTCGGTTCGCATGGTGGTTTTTGGCGTGGTTTAGTCGCCTCGACGCTCAGTTTCTTCGGTGGAGGTAGGGAGACGGATCGCTACTTCATTCTGCATGTTTTCCCTACTCTTGTGCACTGTTTGGTGCTTGATCAGGGGAGGTCGGGCCAGTTTAGTGAAAATCGTAGTTTTTGGGGTTTGTAGGGTTCATCGGAAAATGACAACCACTCATAGCTTAATTAGTGTCAAAACAACCGCTGGGATGTCAGGATCCCATTCCCGTACGTTTCGTGTTGATCGGTTGTCATTTGGGGCCGGTAGGAGTCCGGGAACCCTGGTGACTCGGTTTGGGTCGATTCATCAGAATCGCCGATTTCTTGCAATTGGAGACCCTCTTCATCGGCTGGCTGATTGAAGGAGGAAGAAAGGATCCAAATCTCACCCACTCACTAGGTATTTTTCGTGATCACTTACCTATTTTGAGGGTGCCATACCCTCTGGCGATCACACTCCTTTAGGAGCATCACATGCTCCCTTTCCCTTAGTTAGTTCCCTCTATTATCATATCTCCTTGCTTGCATTTGAATTGTATTAAAAAAAATATGTCTATTTAACACGTTCCACAGATTCACGATCACGGTGAGACATCTTTTATTTTTTATTTTGATTACCACTCCACCGGCACCCACGTGTGCCTCTCCCTTCGGCGCCCTCGCGTGCCCCTCCTTTTGGTACGCGCGTGTACCCCTCCCTTTGTGCTCCACGTAGCACCCTCCGCTACTGCACCACGTGCAAGTCAGCACCGGATTAGCCAATTTCGGGACCATCTATAGCATATTTTGAGGGAAAATTGAAGCTCCTGTTTATTTTACTGATATCGTAACTGCCACGCAGTCGCCATTTTCTGGTCAGCGGCCCTTAAAGAGGGCGCTCTTCTCCTTTTTACATAATTTTGTTAGTCTGCACCTCAGATAGAGGCGCCATTTCCTGGTCAGCGCCCAATTCCAGGGTGCCTTTCATCCATTTTAACCACCTCACGGATACACCGATTGTTGTGAGCCGCGCCTCTTCCAGGGGGTGTTGTTCACATTGGTAGTGCCTTATCCTCATGCGCCATTTACACTGTCACTATTTGGAGACACGCTGCTCCCTATTCACTGCGCCCTACATTCAGGCATTGTTCACCATTAACGTGGCTGTCAGACAGTCGCCATTTCTCATATAGCGACCCTGGCTTGGGCGCCATTTCACCGTGTTTTGACAGAATTGTCATTTTATCTTGATTCGATTAATTGATTGTTGTTATACTCTTATCATTGATTGTCTGCACACCTTGCATTTGAGCATACGGTTGAGAGACCTCCTCTCTCTACACCCATAGGATTTCCCCTACACTTTCTTGGGAAAGGAACGACCATCCATTGAGCATTCTGTCTCTTTGGATCGGGAATTCCTTAACCAAGGCCTCCGTAAGTCCTCGCACCCGTGGATTCTCTCACGGACGCTAGGCTGGTTGTACCTTTGGAGCACCCCGAAGCTTAGTTAACCCTTGCGCTGGTAAAGAGAGAGAAGGACCTAGTTAACTTGGAGTATACCCAAATCAAAACTAGGATCTCCCCTGAATTGAGGGTTGAACACGCCAATAAAATCCATTTTCTAAACACAAAGGAACACTAAAAGCTTCCCTAAATCATCACCCCTTGTTTGACGATTCACTGGATCATTTACTTGAGTGTTTATTCTTCAATTATATTTTGTTTACCTCATTGATTTCTTATTGTCATCATGAGACTCCGTTCAGGTAAAATTGTTCAAATGACTGATCAAGAATACTCTTATGGTTATGAGGATGGTCAATATGACTAGGATCAGGAAGTTTCTCCTCACAAATTTGCTCATTACGAGGTCTTTTCTCAGGGCTTTCTTCAATCTGAGGGGAGCTACCCCATCTCCCATCCTCAAATCTATGTTGTGGACACCACCACTCCGGGGAGTGAGCCCCCCTCTCAAACCCAACCCATCACGCAAACCACTTCCGGGAACACTTCCCAATCTTTTAACATCAATGACCTCATCAATGCTCTATCCCAAATGGATGATACTCAGCGCCAAGTAGTGCAAGCTGCCCTTAAAGGGAAGTCAGTCCCTTCGTCTTCTTCGAATCCTCCTCAAGCTGCAGGTGGCCTTCAAATTCATACCCCTGATGACCAGGTGGTCTCACAAAGGGTCCCATCTCATCCAAGGACCCCTATCATAATCTTTCCAGCCCACCTGGCGAGTCATTCTATGGCTAGGGCACAGCGAACCCCTCCTCCCCAGTTCTTCAAGCGGCCTATGCCGAATCCTTTACCCGAACAACCAGCCCCGGTCGAGTCAAATGCAAGCACAATGCTCCTTCAGAAAATTGCTAGCATGGAAGAACAGATTTGGAAGATGGCGGTTTCTAAAGATGCTCCAGAAGTCGCTATCCCTGTTATGCCACCATTTCATCTTCCACCTTCAGAAATGCCGACCTTCCACCGATTTTTTATAAATAACCCATTTTTTTCTTTTTTATTTCTTCTTCTTCTTCCTTCTTCTTCCTCCTTCCTCCCGTGAGAGAATGACGCCCCCTCTCTTTCTCTCTCCTTAATCGATGACGATGCAGCGTGCCCCTCCGGCTGCAGACGGCGGTGGGCAACGGCGTGACGACGTAGGCGGCGGCGAGACGATCGTGGTAGCGTGCGGTGTTCGTGGGAAGCATGAAGGACGAGGATTTCTAGCGGCGTTCTTCACGGTTTGGGATCGATCCGGCACCCCTCGAAGCGAGATCGAGGTAGGGTGACGTTCCCTAACCCCTTGCATTCCTTCCCCATGGTTTGTAGGCCGAGGCGAGGTCGAGAGAGGGCTATTTCATGCCGGGAAGGAAAATCCATATCGTGGGATTTGAGCGCCCGATCTAGCGTTTTGAGCCGCGATTCCGTATTTTGAGGGCATAGAATCATGCTAGGGGGTTCAGGGGTGAGTTCCCCTTCGTTTCCCCCTTAAATGGGCTCATTTGGGGTCGAAAATGGGGTTTTCATGGTGGGTTCGCCGTTCTCGGCACAGCGGGGCTTACACGGATCAACAAAAGCCATGTAGGCCGTTGCACCGCCCTTGAAACGACTGCTCTGTGCCTTGGAGCGTCTGGGAGTTACACAGTCAGTCGTTCGACCGTGTAACCCACTGGGCGGCCAGAGGCTGACCGTCCAACTCTAGAGTTTTGACCATTGGGTTTTTGACCGTTGCACAGTGCTGAGATTGCACGGCCTGGTCCTGGTCGTATAGTCACTGAGCGGCCTGGTGCTAGCCATTCAGTCTCTGTGCTGTTGGGCAATGGAACGGCCTAGAGGGGTCCATTCTTGTCCTTGAACGGTGCGCTATTGACTATTCAGTATTGAGCGGCCAGGATCTGGCCGTTCTATGTTTTTGATTGTTGGGCTATTGAACAGCCTGTCTGGGACCATTCATTACCCTGCGCGGCCAGGGGCTGGCCGTGCCCTTTTTGAATGGCCAGGTTTGAGCCGTTTGGTTTCCTATCTGGCCCAATGATGGCACGGTCCCATGTTGACCGTTCACCACTTGGGATGGCCCGGTGCTGGCCGTGTAGCCTTTGAACGGCCCATAATGGAAGGTCCAACATCTAAAGCCTAACTCGTGGTTTCTTCTGTGCTGATTTGAGCACCAGGTGAGTGGACCTCGATCCACGTGCTGACCCGTGATCTAACCGATGCTAGGCATCATGTGGGGACCATGTGTGGGGCACCGTGGGGGTCCAGGAGGTGACATTTTCGATTTGCGTCACCGTGAGTCGGTGTCGTACGAGGAGTGATCTTTGTACTTGTTTATTTTCAGAGTCATTTTCTGTGACTTGAGTCTGGTGACCCATCCACTAGTTGTAGCTTCCACGGCACGCGTGTGTCAGCCCACCGGGAGCACTAGCGTGGCGTACCCGAGAGAGACGGTGAGTAGGCTTGTTACCATAGGGCCCCCGTGCATAGCAGAGTCTGGGCTCGGGGGGAATTACCAGCTAGAGGATAGAACTAGGGCGTATGGTCTAAGTGTGCACACGAGGCTGAGGGTTTTGGACCCGCGCTGATGAGCGTAACCTCAGCTAGTCCTTATTTTGTGGTACTTCTGGTTAATGTATGTGTCTGAGTCTCGCGCCCGGGGCGTTGTAGCTAGACACTTGTGACGCAGTGTAAGACGTCAGGGGATGCATTCAGTCGTTCTTCTAGTGGGAGGCACTCCTATCTACCGACGGGTACGGACTCGAGTTTTGTCGGACCGAGGTCTAGTAGTATGGTACTGTTAGAGTAGACGGCTTTTCCATTTACTTACTACAGCTTGTTGGTTCTGTTGTAGTTTCCTGCCTTATCTTTCGTGTGAGGTGGGGGTCCGCAGGATCCCTACTGAGCCTATGAAATGAGGCTCATCCCTGTGATTTTTAGGTGAGGCCGGGCCTTCGGGTGGCGCGGCAGGTGTTCAGTGAGATTCTAGTAGCCGAGGTTAGTGCTAGTTGCCAGAGCCGGGGTATGCCTCGTATACTTGTACTTTTCCTTTTTATACTTGTACCTTTCTTTCAGTTGACTGTACTTTTATTTGGACATGAGATGTACTGGTCCTTGTAGCAGTTGCCATTGCGAGAGCTTGTATGCTTGTGGAAAATCAAGTCCTAGGAGTGTCATTGCATCATTGGGCTGTGCCACATCAATAAGAGTCCTTGTCAGGTCTAAGCATCTTCGTTTAGGTCTGTACATATGCATAAAGTCTCCTTCACCAAGTCAGAGTATATGCATGAACAAGGCCCGAGCATATTCTCACTAGTCAGAGCACGTGCATGTAAAAGGTTTGAGCACCTCCATAAGGTTCAAGCATTTTCATACCAAGGTCAATGCACATGTTCATTTCATTGCATAAAGGTCGATGCACA
Source organism: Amorphophallus titanum (assembly GCA_024336825.1). Lineage (NCBI taxonomy): Eukaryota > Viridiplantae > Streptophyta > Magnoliopsida > Alismatales > Araceae > Amorphophallus > Amorphophallus titanum. The sequence continues at coordinate 12,015,603 of JANBPO010001371.1, read as the reverse complement.
TATGTGTTTCTAACTAAGGAGGTCGGTGCACATATGTCACTAGGCATAATAAGGTCGATGCACATGGCGTTGACTCGCATATAAGGTCGATGCTTGTTATTGTCTTAAGAGGATAAGGTCTGTGCATTCTCACATTCTGTCACATAAGGTCGAGGCTAGTTAGCCAAGTGCAGCATCTAAGGTCGATGCAAGTTTTCACCATGTGAAACACAAGGTCGATGCATGTATCTCTTCTAAGCATGTAAGGTCGATGCACTTTTTACGTGTGGGATTAGAAGGTCGATACATGTACTGTTTGGTTGCTCATAAGGTTGATGCATATGCTCATCTCAGCATTAAGGTCGATGCATATGTTTATCGTTGGATATAAAGTCAGAGCACATGCACATAGTCTAGCCATGCAGGTCAATGCACCACTTTAAGGTCTGAGCATATGTGCAATTTTAAGTCTGAGCATATGTGCTAGCTTGCACTATAAGGTCGGAGCATCTTTACTGTAGTTAGTGCACATGAAAGCATTAGGTCAGAGCATACTAGGCATGGTTGGAGCACATGTTTCATACAAGTCTAAGCATATGCACTTTTATGGTTTGAGCATACAAGGTCGGTGCACGTTTTGTTGGTCAGCATATAAGGTCTGTGCAACTTTTCTAAACTGCATACAAGGTCGGTGCATGTTTTATTGGTCAGCATATAAGGTTTGTGCAACTTTTCTAAACTGCATATAAGATCAGTGCACGTTTTGTTGGTCAGCATATAAGGTCTGTGCAACTTTTCTAAACTGCATACAAGGTCAGTGCACATTTTGTTAGGTCAGCACATAAAGTCGGTGCACATTATGTTGGATAGCACATTAGGTCTGTGCACATGTTATAACATGCTGAATAAGTCTATGAACATGATGAATTCGTGGTCTATGCACATGTGAAGTCTATGCACATGTAATGTCAAGGTTGTTGCATACACTAACTCTGACTCATTAAGTCTATGCTCTGAGAATTGCACTTAATATATTTGCATATGTTTGATCTAAGCAATTAAGTTCTCTAAATTTGATTAAGCATGAATTCTCTTTATCATAAGCAAGGTATTTGATGAAATGACTATTATCTGGTTGACAGGTACAACCAAACATAAACTTTCAAGCAATTACTCATTTGATCAAATGGTTGGTCGATGCATCTTGTGATCATTACAGATCAACTAAAGTCAAGTTATTAGAATCACTTAACTATTTCAGTGGGCCACATGGGCTTGTTAGCCTATCCTTCCAAGACATGTGATCCTAGGACAATGATTGGCACGTGATCCCAAATGAACTGTCTAGTAGAAAGGGTCTGCCATGTGGAAAGTTCCTCATTTCTATCTGACACGTGGACTCTCAGATCAAAGCACATTCTAGAACTTCAGTTGGCGGGAGTGTTCCCTCTACACGCCCTCAGATGAATCATGTAGGGAACACAGGATCCTTCCACGTGGGGCAATCAGAGGCAAGAGGAATCATCTTCTTTGGCCAACCTACCTCTGGCGCCCCTGTCCCTATATAAGAAGACTTGTACGAAGAACAAGAAAGATATACTGATAGAGAAGAAAAATCAGAAGAGGGAGATACTGATAGAGCAGTGAAAGAGAGCAGCAGAGAGAAGAAAAATCAGAAGAGGGAGATACAGATAGAGCTGTGAAAGAGAGTAGCAGAGAGAAGAAAAAGAGAAAGGAAGAGAGAAGAGCTGAGCAGAGGATCGAGAGAAGAGGAGAGAGCTCAAATCAGTGCAGTCGGTCACAATTGAAGATTTGTGTTCGTCTGTTCTAGGATCAAATCCTGAACAGTTTATTACTTTAGAAGTAAATGATTGGGCCAATTGGCAAATCAAAATATAGTTATAAAGCGTGGCTTCTAAATACACCAGTCCTGCTTGAAGTTTGTTTCACAAGATATTGAAAATGGAGACTTTGACTAGTCAATTTTGTTAATTTAGATGCCTGTTCTCTCATTGTTCACAATGGAATGATTGGTCTTCACCACCTGTGATTTTTAGCCATGAAGTCCAAAAGGGAACCTGACAATTTGAACTTTGAACCAGATCATCAACCATTCAAGTGTGGAGAAAAAGGCAGTGGGACATCTGTTGATCTACAGCAGCCTACCACACACAAGCTAACTCAAATGAATTGGACAATAAGAAACACCCTACTTGGAAGAAAATAAATGAATTTCACAAGCAAAACCAAAGGGCTATTCAGCCAAGACAAAGCCAAAACAGGGTTGGGGGAAGGAAAAATTAATCTAAAGGAGTCTCCAAAAGTTGTGCCACCAAGTGACGACACACTACATGAACCCATTATTTCATTCTTGACTAGTAGTGGTTTGTGGTACCTCCCTCTCCATCTCTACCCTCTCCATAAAGCCCTCCTCCCAAAGGTCGTTTGCTCCATCATTTTCTGTCTACCCTTATTGACTGAATTCCCCTTTTTCACACTTCAGGCAATACAGAGATTGCAACTTTTCTCAAATGTTGTGAACAGCTTCTTAAAGTTTTGACTCTCCAGGCCACCCGAGAAAGAAATCCAGACCTTCGAGGGCAGCTTCATCATTTGTTGTTCTGCAATATTTTTCCACCATGTCTATAATCTCCTTGCGCTGCCCATTCCCCCAGAATTTATATTTTGAACAGCCTCTCTGCCTGCTCACTCTCTGAAGGACCTACTTCCCTTGTACCTTCTCTTCCCCCATCCCACCCCCACACCTCATCCCTCTCTCTGTCCATCCTCCATTTGAAATCCACCTCCTCATCCACCAATGCACCACTGCCTCCCTACAAGAGCTAACAGTAGAGAAAGAGGCCCCATGACAAGTTGCATGGAAGGAGCCCAATAAGGCAGAAGGCTGCACCTACGAGAGGAACCTTCCAGCTCCAGGAAGCCCCTGAAGGTCCTAAACGAAGGCACTAACTGGGGCAGCTCCGGATGCAGACGCCTAGAGGGACTCGGGGAAGCCACCAGACAAAAGCATACAGGCTGACATTGTGACTGGGATTATTCAGGGAGGGGCTCTTGACACACTTCATTGGTATCAACCATCACAGGTCTCTCTCCACACGCAGTTGCAAGGGAAGGGGGGAGCACTTCATTCCCCGCTGGATTTCAAAGGAGAGAGCACTGCAAGGCAACCATGTCAGTGAGTCTCTCGAAGGACACATAAGAGAACTACCAAAGACACCTTTCACACCAGGTTCCGCGTGACAAAGTCAAGGCGAGCATCAAGGTCCATTTCACACATAGTGCGGCAGAGAAGATGATGTAAATTGGGATCCTCCAAGTCCATCAGCATGCCATGCTCGGACTGTCAGGAAAATAATATGCAAAAACAGTATCTCTAGTTGAGGGTGGGCAGCAAACAAGTTGTCAGGCCCCAAAGAACCCCATGCAGAAACCACAAACACAAAAGCATGAGTTCCACCACTGTCCCTTGCAGAAGATTGGGGCTTGCCATAACCCTGGCAGCAACCACTTATGGCGGCTCCCACCTCTCTTGAGAGGGCATCAGAAACACCTTAGATAAGGCCCAGTGGCTCTCCCAAGTGCTCATGGCCTGCCACCTCCTTGCAAGCAGGAGATTGGAGCTTGCCATAACCCATTAACCCAGGCAGCTACCACTTTTGTGGCCCTGCCTCTCTCTGAAGGCCATCAGAAACACCTTAGGTGACATCTAGCGGGTCTCTCCAAGTGCTCACGGCTCGCCACCCCCTTGCAAGCAATTGCCTAATCCTCTCCATCTGATAGAGCCTTCTATCATAGCCCCTTTCATGCAAATTAACAACTACCACCACCTATATTTGAGCTTCTCAGAGCCCAGCAGCTCCACTTTCAACAGCCCTGTCCCCCAAGAAACTGGGGCAATCCTCAAGAAATGGGACCACCCGCTTCATGAGGCCCCAACTACCAAGTCCATCAAATGGTCTCTTGCTTGAGCAAGTCGGCCTGTCCGGCAATTGTTTCTGGCACTGGCAATTTCGATCGACTGGCCAGGCCATTTTGTTCGACCGACCAGCAGTTGAGTCGACTCCATTGGCCCTGAAGTCGACTCCTCTAGCGGGCTTCCTTTGCTGGGAGCTTCGGCTGACCAAACTAGAATTTCAGTCGATCGAAGCACCCTGCACAAATAAAAAGGGAAGAAGAAGGGCTAAAAGAAGCATTCACAAGGGTACAAAATAGGGAAGGGCTGTGCATTCGCATGATGATATCTCGTGAAGGGTTTTTTGTGAACATGATCAAGGGACTCCATCGGATTTCTCGTGCAAATAACCATTGGCCCTGAAGTCAACTCCTCCAACGGGCTTCCTCTGCTGGGAGCTTCAGCCAACCGAACTAGAATTTCGATCAGCCGAAGCACCCTACACAAAAAAAGGGAAGAATAAGGGCTGAAAGAAGCATTTACAAGGGTACAAAATAGGGAAGGGTTGTGCATTCGCATGATGATATCTCATTAAGGGTTTTCTATGAACATGATAAAGGGACTCCATCGGATTTCCAGTGCGAATAACCATGCAATTTGTACGATCCTATGATTTCCACGGGCTTGGATCAGGCTCGCCCTCTCCATTCATTATCTGAATGCATACATAGTGTAAATGCACGGCATTTCCCCAAACCATGCATTAAGCCATGATTTCAGATAGAATGTTATGAGTACTTCTCAATCGAGTACTTGTTCTGCCCAATCACCCTTCATGATAAAAAAAAATGAAACCATTGCATGTCCTTGGCAATCTCCTCATCATCTCCCTTGTGCCCCATTTGGAGCATTTAATCAAACACTTCCTGCATGTCCAAAAGAACACAAATCAAAAGTACATGAAGGTGATCAAATAAACAAGAAGATAGAACCAAAAGATAAAACCCGCTACAGATGAAAGATGAGGAGGTTAAAGCTCTAATTTGCCAAAATGAAATGAATGACAAGAGGAACTAAATATTGACATAGGCTAAAGCGGGGGTTCAGCTCGCAGCGTTGCGTTGACACAGGACGAGCCCTGCGCCAATGCAGGCAACTCTGGACTTGCTGGGTGCAGCCGCCGCATCGACCTTGTACGCCCCAGGATCAACACGACGCCCTTCTAGGTGGATTCTCTAAGTGTCGATGTCAACCCTGCTTCCGCCTTGGCCGCTCCCCCTTTGCGCGGCGTCGACGCAGGCAACCCCTGCGTCAACTTAGCCGCGTCCAAACAAAGGGAAGATAAGAAGAAAAAAAGATGAATGATTGATTAACAAACCAATAATGAATAACAAAAAAAGAGAGATTAGGAAAATGAACAATCATGCAAAAAAAGGGAGAGACGATGTAATGAAAGAAACATCATAAAAATACAATAACAAAGAAAATAAACTTAAGGAATTAATGGCATTTTATCCGGATTCTCCTCTTTTGACCCCGAGTGAGGGGAAAATACTAAAGATGCCCTTGCAAGGCGCGCCTGGCTTTCGGGGACTACCCCATTATGGTCATCGCACGACCAAGCACCGGGCCAATAACCCACGGAATTTGACCCCTTTAGCCAGGATTCAATTGAATTTCATCATTCCTTGAGATATTGAATTTGTCGTGTCCCGGCATACATACGCTTCGATTTTACTGATACGCCTGTAATGATTTTCTAACATGGGCTTCCGTCCACATATGAAATGGTCAAAGCATGACCAACATAATCTCAAATATACTTTTTGTGCCCTAATGCAAAAAAATTTAACATCCTTTACTTCATTCTCCATTCCTTTAGCGAAATGTGATTCTTTCTTTTCTAGGCCATAAGGCCCCGTTTCTTGGTG